>CM037782.1:20935306-20961015 GCA_021229015.1 Solen grandis
TCCGCTCACTGGCTAACCAATCACAAAACCTTGTGGATTTGGGTCCACTTGTAGTGGCTCAGACAATAGTTTAATCATCATGTCTGACGCCTCGGCGGCTTTGGTCGTTTTCTACTTCGGGTATCGCTGCAATCAAGGTTCTTTGTTAGCAACCTCCCGCCTTAGCGACGAAGTCATACCTGAAGTAATAACAGGTAACGTATTTATGCTATTAAAATGAAATTTTTTGAAGTAAAATTAATTTTAATTAGTAAATACTTACCTGTTATTACAGAGTCCCACCTCCCTCCCCGCTTGCTGGCGGTTGTATCCCTCGATGGCTTCATATACAATTGGAGAACGGGGGTTACACTTCCGGTAACTAGGGGGTTTAGGGAATGGTTTATTTTGCGGACTCTGTTTTGGAAGCTGTGCACAAATAGACACATACCTGAAGTAATAACAGGTAAGTATTTACTAATTAAAATTAATTTTACTTCAAAAATTTCATTTTCATCTTTGCTGGGGAGCAGTGGTCCAGTGGTAGGACACGCGCTTCGGGATCGAGGGGTCCCGGGTTCGAGTCCTGCCAAGGACACTGCCAATTTCCTTGAACAAGAAATTTATCCCGCATTGTTTCACTTCACCCAGGTGTAAATGGGTACCTGAGAGGGTGGTATAATTCCGTGGCGCCATGGTGTGGGCTGCCATAAGCGGAGTGAAAGACTCCCCAGGGAGATCGATAGATAGATACAAGTAGCCCGATGACCAGGGGTAAAAGCTGTAAAGTCGGTGAACGTGCCCAAGGCATGAAACTTAGACTGTAAAATGCATTTACTTACTTTACTTAATGTCATATTATGGGTTTCGTAAATTTAATATCAGAAAAGTTTGGAACTTATCTCAGAAAATCTATCGGTAATTTTGTTAAATGTTGACTAAACATGTTGCCCCCTCTTTCAAAATATTTTGATATGTTTTCAAATGCATCCAATTTTTCAGATTTTACGAAAATTGTGTTTTAAGTATTTCATGTACTTTAAATCAGCAGACACCTACCAACTTCTGCTAAAAGGAAATATTATAATCATAATTTGATACAGGCAAATATATATAAAATATAAGAGAAAAGTCACTATGTTGTCGATCTTGTACTTGACATGAATTCTGAAGAAATATGAATATAGAAATTTCAGATAAAAAGGGAATATTTTTGGTTTATCATCCCACAACTCCAAGTCAATTTGGCCACAGTGAGTCTTACACTATGAAGTTTTGTTCCTAAAAACTATTTTATCTTTTTTTATATATCTACATTTGTTCAACTTGTCCAATAATAATCACTAACTTCTTTCAGTAACAATACAAACAAAAAAAAGGCAATTTCTTATTGTGCCTAGTATATTGCTAAAAAAGACATTTCTATGGCTTGGTGCAAAACTGTTGTAACTGCTTTCTTATTTGTAAGTAGTTACCACAGTTTTTCACCATGCCCTTGATTTCCATTTTATTTGCCATATACAGTAACATTGTATGTAAATAACCAGGAGAGGTGTCTGCTCACAGGATGATATCATATTGCATTTGGAATCCAGCACTGTCCTGAGTTTATTGAAGCAATAAAATCCTGTGTAATAACTGGCATGAGAGACAAGGTACAGACATGGTTCATACAGACACCAGCTGTGGAGAAGCCACAAAGAAAGAGACGCAAACAACGTTTAATCTGATATACCCTTGCTTATATATTTTTTTTAAATTTCATTGCATTCAAGGCATTATTTTATGACACTGAAGACTGCTGTAGCCCTATCCTATCAATATATATCTTAAAAAAATCTTAATCAAATTTTAATAAATACACAATGCATATGAGGCCTTATCCCAATCTAAAATGTATTGGTAGCCCTGAATATCCATTTAATCAGTAAAACTTTTTCCCACTACTCCAAAGATGAGAAAAAGACACAGTTATGCAGATGAACGCATAGAGACTAATTTTGATGCACTGGAAAGCAGAGCACACCCTGATCTGGGTCTCTATACAATCTGTACTGCAAAGAAAGATCCATCGTTCCATCATTTAAAATAGATGTTCACAGATGATCGGTAGAAATAAGATTTTTTTTTGTACCCTCCCTTGTTAATGTAGGTGAAAGCATGTTTCCTGACAAATAAACTACGCAAGTGTAGGTCACACTGCATGGGAAAACACCATTTTTGTAAACGCCACTTAGGGAAGATCAGTTAAATATAGAATACAGTATCCCAGAAGCAGGTCCTTGATGTACCAGACAACACCTTCCGCATCTTGAAGTCTTCATCAGTTCCAGACAGGGAATTCGTAAGTTAAGCCTTGAAGTGGGCACATGCATGAAAAATGAATGTGATCAGTCATGTGACAGCACCAAAAATAAATAAGAGAAAATCTAAAAATAGGCGTAAATTTCAGTCTAATTACAGGTTTTATACAATTATAACACTATTGCCTGTGATGGAGAAACCACCCATTTATTTGAAGTTGCATAGGTATTGATAGATATAATATTCATGATACTCTACATGAATATTCATGAAGTAAATGGGTAAGATCTGTTTCAGTGTGATCTGAAAATTCTACATCTATCAACAAACTCTAAAACAAAACCCCGGGTGCATAATTGTACATGGAGATGAATAAATCTGAAATTTCTTTGAGTTCTTGGCAATACAAGGTGCCATATCACAATATATCGCCTCTCACAGACAAAAGGGTCATTATTAATTTGTCATGATACAATGAATTTTAAAAACAAAACCCCAGGTGCACATACTTACAATTTCTTGTAGCTCTGGCTAATATAAGTTTGGAGAGACACACAAGATTTTGTGGCAGAAAGACGGACCGGCTAAATCCAGATGGATGACGAAGGGATAATTGGGATCTACACTGTTCTGTTGTACTTGCATACTTGCAGAACACCTTTGATGGTCAAGGGAAAATCTATATATTTTGGATGACGAAGGGATAATTGGGATCTACATTGTTCTGTTGTACTTGCATACTTGCAGAACACCTTTGATGGTCAAGGGAAAATCTATATATTTTGGATGACGAAGGGATAATTGGGATCTACATTGTTCTGTTGTACTTGCATACTTGCAGAACATTTTTTTTTTTGGGGGGGGGGGGGGGGGGGGGGGGAGATGTATGTGTGTGTGTGTGTGTGTGTTGCTGGTTCATTTATAAACCAGAAATTTATAAGTCAACGAGAAATAGTGGTATGTGGTATACTGCAATACACTGTTAATCTTTTTTATGTAATTTCCAGGTAGTTTTCTAAACCCCTTAAATACAGTCATTCAAAATGTAAAGCTTCTGTAACTCTGAAGTCACAAATAAAACTATTGACAACGTCATCAGGGAAATAAAAACAAAACCACCAATTTCTCCATAAGGGAAATTCTGTTATATAGAGGGTAAAAACTGTGATGACAGAAATTATTTTTATTTTTCGTATGACTGTACCTTTGTCTTGGGTTTTAAATTTGATCTCAACACTTTTTAAGGAAGTTTTTTTTTTTTTATTTCAAAAAAGAAATGATTTCACAAATTATATTCAAAAAAGAAACTGGGACATGCTCAATTATGTTTCTTGTATTACATAAAAAAGGGTAATTTTAAAAATTTGGGAAAAAAATCCCTCACATGCAACATATTTTCTAAATCATTTTCGGGAGCTTTTTTTTTAATACTTCTATTAAAGTAATAGCCCACAAAATTCCTATTCAAATATTTTAATGTGTTTTTTTTTTTGTTTTTTTTGTTTTAAAGGGTTTTTATACATGTCCCAAAAACCCTTTAAATTCAGTAAAAGACTTAGAACACTATATTTAAATTTATACAGAAACAAGCAAAATTTGCTCCAAATACCCTTTAAATTTTGCAGTTTTACATTAATTAGGTCATTTTGATCACATGAAACCCAAGTGTAGATATTGGATAATCTGGTTATCAAAATTTGCATATATAAAAATTTATTTCATGATATGATCAAAGCATATCCCAAAGAGGTAGATGCAGATTTAAACCATTATAACATTTATATTTTAACCAGAAGTGCCCAATATAGAACATGGATGACCCTAAATTTTTTTTTTTTCCCTCTTTCATAATCTATTGGATGATTTACGTCATGCAGCATGGTCTATTTATGTTTCTTTGCTGTCACATGAAAAAATTTTTACCAGTTTCTCCCTATTGAATTTTCTTTCCTTGGGGAATTCCAAACATAAAATTTCCTGCTTCCTTTTCCCCGGAGTAAACACCCAAAAATAACGGGAAAAAAATATGCATTAAAAACCAAGAATTTGTCAGAAGACAACAAAGCTCACCGAGAGACCCCAGTGAGCTAATAAGTAAAAGCTGAAATAAAAACAGCTTATACCCCTTTCATTTTCTTCTTTTCCAAGAGTTTAAATTTTATTTTCCACTGAACTTTTCGTTTCAACTCAAATCAATCGAATGTTGGACAGCTTGTGTGTGTGATTGTGCGCACATGCTGTATACATACACCTATAATTTAAAAAACTGCCCAAAACATCATAAATTTTCATTCTTAAAAATTTAAATATTTTCACTTTTAACAATGATCACAAATTTTTAAATTTTTAAATTTTGGGAAAATATAATTTTCACAATAAAGCCAAACAAGGTTTTTTTTGGGCAAAGCTGAAAAGGGGCCATAATGTGTCAAAAAATGTAATGGATTTTGCTAAAAATCATGTGACCTCATTTTAATTTATAAACATTGGACGAAATACACTTTTCAAATTTTTAAACCCTTTATCGCAATGGCCAAGGTGTTTTTTTCGGAAAAATTCTACGCCGAAAAGTGGAAATAGAAAAACACAGCTTTTTGCTGAAATTCAAATGTGACCTTCTTTTTATTATGATATAAAAGTGAACCAAACACTATTCAAATCTGTCAACCTGTTTGGGAGAAAACGTCGTGGCCTAGGTTTTTTTTTCCCAAATTCCAATTCGAAAAAATTTTTGTTAAAAATTTAAACGGAATTTTCCCCAATGTAAAAGGGCTGCCCTTTTCCTTTTTTTCTGATAAACATGTATACAAAAAAAATTTTAAAATCTGTAAACCCAAAGTGGAAAGTTATAGAGCAGACAAGGTGTTTTTTTCCAGATTCTATGTCAAAAAGGGGCCAAAACAGTGTCAAAAATTTATGGATTTTGCTAAAAATCAAACATTTCCATCATTTCATTAAGTAACATATTACCATACTTTTTTAAATCTGTTACCCATTCTAGAGTTAAACATGGCTTATTGCGGAAACCAAAAGTTTGAAAACCGCCCACCCGCCAAACAACATACCATATCAAATAGCCTTCAAGGACTCATCCTGGCAAGCCAAAAAAAAAGCCAGAAGTATTTTGTTTGGGGACACACAAAGCCAAAATTATTTTAGATTCAGAAAACACGACTTTTATAATTATTCAATCATCAAAAAATTTTGGAAAGGCATAAGTCAAACAAATTGAATTCGAGTTTAAACCCTTAACATCGTGCTCCCATGACTTTTCACTGAATTATTTGTTTAAATTTCATGTAGTATACATACATAAGTTTTTAATTTACACCTTCCTTTTAAAAGACTGAGGTCAAGATTTCCCAAAAATTAAAGGTGTGGGGCAATACTTATTTGGGGAAAATACACTCAAACACAAGTTCAAGGGCACAGAGCCTTTTAAAATAGTATGCAACTGAAAGCCTTAACACAAAATATAGTGCATCTAGACTGAAGTTTAAGAATGGTGCTAAAAAAAAGTCCCTAAAATTAGCATCACATATGCATGTACTACAAATGAAAGTGCAAACATATGTACATGGGTAAAATTTTTGCACCCTTTTCCATAAATGGCAGGAACATGCACCATAAATATGGAGCTTAAAAACCCTTTGGGCCTGACCCTTTTTTAACAGCTAAACTCCGCCAAAAATAAACTCTTACATATTCATTAACACATTATGAGAAGAAAATACTCATTATCATAAAAATGAAGGCATGGGCCCGAGAAAAAAAAACTGTTATTTTGACTTCATTAAATTTAAAGAATAAATTTGGGGAATCATAACTCCAGGGGTTTTCAAAGTTCATCTGCAATGAGATTATTCAGAAAGAGTATTTTTTAAATTTAAAAAAACCCTTTATTAAAGTAAAGTAATTATCTTGAATAATGGGTGCATAAAAAAATTCTGCTTATAATTCAAAAACTGAATTAAAATTTAATTTAAAAGATCCAAACTTTCTTTAGAACAAAGTTTATTAAAAATTTAATCAAAATTAAATTTAAAAAACCCACTTTTTTAAAATTACAATTCATAATAGAATGTTCATTTTTAAAGAGAAAAAATAGTATTTTCATTACAAAACAACAAATTAAAGGAGTTTAAAAGAAGTAGTACACACTTTGTTTAAAAGATTGAAGGGTTGACAACAAAATTACCATAACAACTTATATTGTTGTGGCCAAACAGTATTCAGTCATTATGTAACCTCCCGCCCTTTTTACAAACCACAATGCATCAGGGAAACCCGAAGAACCATCAACCCTACCACGCCAGCTTCCTTAGTGCCCCCCCCGTGGATACTTACACACAGCTGTGAAAGGAAAGTGGAAGTGAATAGCAATCTACATATGTGGAGACTTAACAAAACTTACTGTAACCACAAATGGAAATAAACGCAACATCTACAGATGTTATTCACAAGAAATTGGCATGTGAATGTCTGATATGTACAGATGTGAGAAATTTCTGCAGTACTGTCTAGACAGTTTTGATCCCCCCACCCACAAATATACAGCCACGGAAATAAAATATTTTACCATTTCAATAGATCACAAGAGGTGTTCATGATTAACAAAGCAAACATGCGGGTGTCGAAGCTCACAGTTTTTGCCAAAGTTAAATATTTTTTCTTAAATATTTAAAATTTGACCTTAAATCACAACTAAAACTGTATGCCTTTACAGCCAAGATAAGTACCATACCCATTAAATTTGACCCATGCCCTTGAAGGAAGACCATCACCTCTGCATGGATAGAATAAATACAACACAAAGAAGTAAAATTTATAGACAAAAAATTACAAGGCTTATCCATTGAGTTTTCGATAATCAACACAATTGGAATCTTATATATGTACAATTAAGACAGACAGATTACATAGAAATTTAACTTGTTTAAGAATAGGATCTCCACCAAATTAGAAATTGAAACAGTAGATATACAAATACTCCAAGAGAAAATAGAATATGCTGTCTTTGTAATATGCAAGAGTTGTTGAAACTGAATATCATTTTGCATGAGGCAGTCCGTAAATATAACAATATAAGAAGAAGATACTCTTCTTTTTTTTTAGATAGAAGCCCTAATATTCAATAAATTTATTCGGATAGTTTCGACAGTAAATATGCTGTGTAAGCCTGGTCAACATTTATTGATGATGCCATAAAAGCAGAAATGATGCCCTTGCATTAGATAACTGACTCAAAATAATATCTCCATTTTACTAATTTCCATTTGGATTTGTAAAAATGTTCGGCTGTTTTCTGATAACCACTCTGATATTTAATTATTCTAAAGTGAAAGACAAAATTTGCTAATCTTCTAATACATGATTACAACATTCTTTTAATGAAAAGTTTGTTTGACTGTCTTATGCCATATTTGATATGCATTTTGTGAATGGCCAAAGACACATTTCTGGTTATTATGCCAATAAACATAAAATGTATGTTATTAAACTTGTAAATTTGGAGACCATTTTTCTTTTTTTTAAAATCTCTAATTTTTTTATCTGATAGTAATTATGACCGAAATCTCACCTGCACCAGTTCATATGATGACAAATCATAAGATGAGAGAAATAAACATATTCAAACATGTCCAAATTATGATAAAAAAAGGTCAAAGGTCAAGGTCACAAGATGAAAATGAGGTTATCTGAATAGGCCTTGTCAGGATAAAATGCATCCCAAAATTATGTATGTCAATAGTAAAATTATGGCCAACATAATTTTTTGTTAAACATTAACAAAAAATAGGTCAAAAGTCCAAGGTCAAAAGACCAAAAGTGTACAATCATGGCGAGGTCTTGCCAAAGGAATCACATGTTAAATATCATGCCCTGTTTGGTAATGTTCTGAAATACAGGCATTTTAAAGTAATTCAAAAGTAACAGCAAAAATAGTCAACGTTCAGGTCGATAGGTGAAACATTTGCACATGTCTTGGATAGGCCTTGTAAAGATGATATGCATACCGAAACTAAAAGTGTATGTGTCAAATAGTAAAGAAAGTATGGCAACATGAAGATTCTTGATAACGAAGACTTAACGATGATGATTACAACGTGGACCCGCCAGAGTTAAGACAACACTCAATTCTTTTCTTTTGAAAACAACGAGCTAAACATTGAAAATGCTTGTAACTTCACAGACGTCAACCTGCATTGAGTCCTACTGTATTACACAAAATAACGTGATGGGTTCTTCCATTTGGCCCATTTAGTAACAGACCAATCTGCTTAGCTTCTGATGCTGTTTTTGAATTCTATGGTCTAGACTAGTGAATATTATTTTATAGAAATATTATTTTATTTAACTCACCACACCTGTTGAGTAAAACAGTGCTACGGAGAGTTAGTCAATAAATAACCAGCCTAACCTATTTTCAAGTTTGAGATCTACTCTTCTTTTTCAAATATAAATTTCCTCCAGGGAGGTCTATGCAATTGAACCAACCGTGTTCAAGTGCATCACCCAGAAGTGAAGAAGTCAGGGTCCTTTCCATGGTACCACTCCTCACAGCCGCCCACGACTACTGTCGCAGACCGGAAATTACGTCCCACGTATAATATCCCTTTATTCAAAATTTGGAAAAAGTAAGAAGTCCGCTAGGCGCCAGGTCTGGTGAATAGGCAGGGTACCGTATTATAATTCATACCCATATCCCCACAGCATCCATTGAAACTTTACAAGTTGTGGACTCTTGCCATTGACCTGTGCAGCAAAACAACTTGGAGATGATACCATGGGCGTTTCTCCGCGGATGGCGTTCCTCAGCTGGTCTAACAAGTTGCATAGAGTGCTCTGTTTTTGTACATCTCTTGGTAAAATTCCAACAAAAATAACGCCCTTTGTGTCCCAAAATACTGGGCCATCACTTTGCCAGCGATTGTTGAGCCATGAACTTCTTGGCCTTGGGATCCCCGGCAACTACCTAACCTGACTGACTCTGGGCTTTAATTTTCTGGTTCATATAATGCACCCAAGTCCTCATCCACAGTATTAAGATGGCAAAAGGAATTCATCTTTATGAACTCAAACGCTTCAACAACGCCTGCATACTGATGCTCTCGTTGCCATTTGCTCATGCTAAGGTATTTTTTGGACTCCATCGGGCTGTAAGCTAGTGCATCCTAACGAATCAAGATGTTGAAACGGTACCATGTGAAATCTAATGCCTGTGCTAATTCTCAACCTGACTTCGCCTGAGTATACCAGATCCTCTGACTTTATTACATATTTCTTCGTCAAGTGGCAATCAACTGGTCATCCAGACCTGGCTTTTCAACTTCTAAAGACTTCTAATCTACGCGTTTAAACTCCCCAACCCAGAAGTTAACTGAGAATAAAATGGTGCAGAAGACCCATATACACATCAGCTAACTCAGCATGTATTCCTTACCAGTTTTACCTTTTAAATCAAGTACCGAATACAGCATGTGTACTCCATTTTTGATGAAAAGCTTGCTTTTACATCACTAGCCATTTTTGACATTCAATATCTGACAAACAAATGACCGTATACATGTGTTAGTTTTTACACAGGTTATAGTACATAATTGAAACAAAGCGTGAAAATGTGGATTCTCGGTTGAATCGAAGATTCATAGCTGGTTTATTTATTGACTCGCCCTCTATTTTTAGGTTGTGACTGCTATATGACGCTTCCAGTAACTTCATGGGGTAGCACATGTATCGTTTTAACAGTTTTATTTACACTGCTTTATCATTCAATTCAATCCTTTAAACACTAATAATTTTCAAAACCCAAGTCTGATAGATTGTTGATTAGTAAAGGGAAACATAGCAATGAAACATTCTTAAAAAACTAAGTCATAAAATGCCAAACCTCAACAAACATACACAGTTGTTATAATCAACTCTTATTTTTTTTCTAATTTTAGCACGTGCCTTGACAATGACCCACCTACCCAAAACACAACCCCTACCTCCACTCAATGCAACCAAACTACTAACTTAAATTGGTAACCACATACCTTCCTTAAAAACTATCAACAGAAATGACAGTGTTAGTATATTTTCTATTTACCACAGTGACCTTGGACCATGACCTATCTCTCCTAGTAAACATCCAACTTTCCTCTCACAATTGCAACTACTACCAAATATGTCCCTCCTAACAAAAGATATCTCTGTCATGAAAAAGAATGCCCCCCCCCCCCCCACCTCCCCCCACAACTTCAGGTAATGCACCACCAACCCTCACATTTGTAAATCTAGTACCAGAATATTTCTTTTGATCAAACTGGTTCAAAATCACGCATATTTAATATTTCAAAAGACAATTCTCAATAAGTCTTTTTTAAATAAGGAAAGTGGTATTTACAAACATTGCCCACCTATTTTTCAATGTATCTCATACTCATCCTCCATGTAATTGCAGTCCTGTCAATCAAAAGAATTGTGCTAAGGAAAACTGACAAGTGATTTAGCATCTAATACAGATAAAAACATGGAATTGATCAAATGGAAAATCTTCGACCACTCAATTTGAATATTTATAACTGGACACTGAAAAGCTTTGTAACAATATGTCTGTGAGTATTGTTCACGTCCGACACTAATTATTTTAAGAATAGTTTTATGTGCAAATGTTCAAAATCATATATCATTTGTTGTTAATCTTATTGATATGGAAGGCAAATGTCTTAAAGTAATTAATCTCAAGACTTCCAGCATTAACAACAAGCAAAGATTTTTGAGAGACAGTGATGGCTGCCAGTACAAAAACACAATTTCTGAGTCCCTAACTGTAGCTATGTACACGATCCATCATTAACGAGAAAAATTAATACATCCGACACCTAATGACAAAAACCTGCCTCCCACAGACCTGAAATGTTCCAATGGATAATATATAGCTGTTGTAATTTTGAGCTAATATTCCCTCGTCCTGAGCTGTGAATTTTTATAGAATTTTCATATTCTTTTGGGAAATCAGACAATACACAGGGGAAGCAACAGCTTGAAAAAAGTGCAACATAAATCGTGGGCTTTGTGTCTAACTCTTGATTGAGCAAAACTAATACTTCATAATGTATAATGAATTTCGACTGAGCATTAACGAACAAACAATTCGAGTAACATTTGTTGCCAAAATTAAGTTGAAGCCTTTTGCTGTTTTTACAACTTTGACTGTGAGATAAATATTTATAACAGCTTACAGCTGCCTCGGCCTGCGACAAATTGACTATTTTACCTGTATGACAGGTTTCTAATTACACAAAATTTGCTGCTTAAAAACAGCCTGCTTAGGCTTTCCTGTGTGTGAAGAATAGTATGCTTTTAACTAGAGCAATCACTAAAGAGATGAATAACCCCCCCACACAGCCTTTGTTTACAATCAAGTGCCCAGCATAGGAGGTAAGTCACAATGAATTGATGTTTTCATTGACATATTACACAAAACTATTTCACAAAAAAAAAAATCTTTTATACCAAAAAAAATTGTTTTTATTAAAAAAAAAAAAAATCATACAAATCTCAACATTGAAAAAACCCAAAAAAGTGTGCACCAAAGGCTTTCTAATGAAGGCATGAAGTTTTCCCAAAAAATTTTGACTAGTTTTAAAATTAAAAATATAAAATAAACTGATATGGGAAAATAACCAAAAATCTTTTAAACAAAGGAAATAACTAAAAGAAAATCATCAATTTAAAACCATTTCGCAATATGCACACTATCCCTCTATGAATTCCATGAAATTTAATAGAAAACCATCCCGTAGTTATTAAAAAAAAGGGCAACAAGAAAATTTCCCAAGAAACAAAAAAAGGCCATAACTCAAAAAAAATTATCAACCTAACCATTTCATAATATGCACATCTGGCTTATTTGAAGTTCCTATGACCGTTTGAAACCCCCACCAGCAGTTTGAGAAAGCATGACAAAAAAAACTCCAAAAACAAAAACCATAACTCAAAAAAAATCATCAACCTAACCTTTTCATATATCACATCTGTGCTTGAATTGAACTTCCTATACTTTTTTTTGAAATCATCCAAGTTATTGAAAATAGCGGCAAAAAAACCCAAAAAATCCAAACCAAACTAAAAAGAAATCATCAACTGAACCATTCATAATACCACCCCTTTTTTGCAATAAGCCCCATAAATTTTGAAAAAACCATCCAGTATTTTTAAAAATACAGGGCAAAGAAAACCCCAAAAAAATCAAAAAGGGGCCATAATAAAAAAAAATTTATCAACCTTACCTTTTAAAATATGCAACTGTGCTTGTATTGAACTTCTTATGACCGACTGAAATCCATCCAGCAGTTACTGAAAATACGTGGACAAAAAAACTCCAGAAAATCAAAAAGGGGCCCATAACTCAAAAAAAACAATAAACCCGAAACAATTTCATAATAGCACACTAGCTCACCAGTGAAGCCTCCTATGAAGTTTGATTGAAATCCATCCAATTATTGAGAAATAGCGTGGAAAAAAAAATACAGAGGGAGGGAAACGGACGACCGACGGACGACCGAGCGACATGGTACTCCTATATACCCCTCCAAACTACTTTGTGGGGTATAATTTATCACTCTAGGTGCCATATCATCTGGATATCAAACACTTTGTTTAATTTTTAATTCTGACACAATATCCACCTTATATTTAAATTGTGTCAGCAATGTTTTATTTCATCTTGTTTATAAATAATTATATAAAATTTTTTCATTTCAAAACACACCTGAAAACAATAGACTACTGCTTCATGACTATAATACGTGTACTTTGTACAAAATAACTTTTACGTTTAAGACCAAAAAATTTTGATGCAACAAAGGCCCTTATCTAATATTCCAATACTTGACATTTTGACGTTGATAAGTTGAAGTCCCAATGCCTTAAACTTTTTAAGTCAGTCCCTTGGACCCCATCTTATCAAAGTTTTACTGTATATTTTTAAAGGGGCAGGACAAATTTCCACCGTTTCCTATTCAATGTGCTTGAAGCTTTTAGTAGCACTTTTTAGCATCTGTTTTTTTATTAAAATGCTTAATCAGGTCAGGATATACATACTTTACACCTTTAAGATTTTTTTACATGATATTATGAGCTGTGACTTCATTAATCATTTACTAAATGTGTAAATGACCTTATTTATACATTACATATGGTCATGAAAACTCATCCATCCTAAGGCTGTCAATACAAAATAAACATTCCTTTTTTTGCTGATATTTGAATCAGTTTCATTGCTGAATGACCTTTATATTGATAAAATACATATGTTTAAAGAATATATCCTATTGCTGCCACCAATTTTTGCATCTTAGAAATCGGCGTTTTTTTTTAAGAATTTCGTCATTTGTTTTAAAACTTCCAATTTTCTTGGGAAATAAATATTACAAGCAAAATTGCCATACTACAACTTTCTTTCAAGAATTGGGAGGGATAAATGTTGACCAATAGATTTTTTGTAAGGATCAAAAGCCATTGCTGACAAACCACAAAAGGTGTCTGGGCTAATCCATTCAGGGTGATCAGGCCAACATATTGTGGATGTATTGCTATATATCACAGTTTATCATGGTTCAAGCATATCATACAGGGGCCTCATGGGTTTAGCGGCAAAGTCACTGACTTTAACACTCACTCACCCCCCACCGCGTGGTTTTAGTCCCAGCAGGTCATTAGGATTTTCATGTGAGGAAAACCTTCCAGCTGGCATGCAGTAGGTCAGTGTTCTACCTAGATCCTCCGTGATTCGGGTCTCCTCCACCTGTAATTAGCTGGATGTCACTATTATGAATGAAATAATTTTCACAGCAACTGTAAACTCAATCAATCAATCATATCGTGACAGTCATCTCCATACCTAAGTAAAAATTGTTTCTATTCTTTAAAATTACAGTAACCTACACCAATAATTGCAATCAAAACCTGTATCTTCATGTAAATTTCCTAAGCACATGATATAAAGTAGACTTATATATTTTTAGCAACACTGCCTTGACCTTGACCTCAAACCCGCCTTTTTTTTTACTAAGTTCTTCTAACAAAAATACTGGCTCTTTCTATTTATTTCCATGACCTTGACCCACTGAAAGCATAACCTTTGCTTTCATGTTTTATTACCAAGATTTTGTTTTTTTTTTATAACAGTAACCTTAACCTTAACCACTAAATTGTATTTGGTGGTCACTTGATCAAGGGCAAGGCCATTGTTAATCAAGATCTGTTTAATATCTTTATGTTGCATCATGTTCTAAAATTGGTAACAAAATCTCATCCATATCAAAATTATGTTAAAACAGTTTTTTTTGTATATTTAGCAACAGCTACTTTGATAATTACTGACCCCAAATGCATTTATTGTACACAATGAAGCCATACTGAACATTGTACAAACAACAGAAGTTTTTAAAAAAATTCTATAACAAGTAAAACATGGTTCAATAAAAAATTTCCCTGCACCTCTCCAATCAAAGAATCAATTATCAATGAATGCTCCTGGAGCCCCATCTTATCGTGACTAAGCCTTTATAATATTTAATGGAATGGTACTTGGCAAAGACTGTCAACAAATGGGTGCCAAGGAAGAATTCTGTTTATGTCTAGAGAGACACTATCAAATTGGGAGCATTAATAACCAAAGGGCATCACTCAAGGGAAACACAATCAGAATTCAAAGCCACCAAGGAAGAAAACGTGTGTCTGCCATTAACATCATTGCTGTTTGCAAACAGTAAAAAAAGGTTCATTGTCAATGAAAAGGAAGATATTTTTCAGAATATTACATAGTGTGATAATGCTGGAGATCTGTATTACTGAGAACAATATAGCATGGTGATTGATGCCTGTTTTTTTTGTTTTTTGTTTTGTCTTTTGTTGTTGATTTTTTAGGTAACCACTCTATTTAATTTCAGAAGGTTCATCATCAAAAAGACTTATTTTGATTCAATTGTAAAATGCACATTTTGGGATAGGGGAAAAAATAGAAATAAGTGTATACCTAACACGTCAGATTAGGCCAGCTACGTATAAGGCGCATCCTAACTTTCAGGGTAACTATTTGAAAAAAAAATAATTCACTTATCGTATCATGCGGCGAAATCTTGTTTTGAAATTTGCACCGTCGTACATTTGACAGACTGAAAGCTATCCGACGTCACCAGGCTAATCATACGGTGAACCGTTTTATTAACACAGGGCATAAATCACCGTTAGACCTTTACATTAACGACGGTAGGATAAAGGTGACACATTTCATAACATGACATTACTCAACCGTGTCCCTCATTCTAACACGGGGGACCATTGTCACCTGTCAAAATTCCCCAACTAACAAACTTTACGTAACAATTGCCACCTGTCAAGTTCTCCTATACATCATGAGTCCCGTAAATAAACTTATTTGTTTATAATGAAATGGCTTCCATCGAGTTGTTTCAGTTTCTCACGATCATTTTATCATGAATATACCTGTAGATAGCTAACAAGAACAAAAGCAATAATCTGGTATTGTTATCATGGTTTCGTATAGACTTTGTGTCATATTATCGTATTCATTGGCTTTCATAATCCTTTTTCTGAGATCGTATACCGTAATTTTCACTTCTCGGTGATTGAAAAAAAAAAACCTGAAAAGCTTTATATCATCATATAAGGCGCACCCCCTCTATAAACTTGAATTATCTGGAAAAAAAGGGGCGCCTAACTCCGGTGATACGGGATTACATCGACATTAAATATTTGTTTACCATCCCATTGTCTTGACATTGTTTTTTATACCCCCTTACCTATTTTTAAACTTATGTTATTGTAAATGATTGAGAATGTATTTTTTCCCCTTTAATAAACACAGTTTTTTTTTTTTTAAACTTAGAACCCTAGTTTTATTAACCCTTTCCCCCAAAGACCATTTTGACCCCTCAATAGGGATCACATAAAGCCTGATCTGCAGAAAACCACAGTTTAACCCTTTCCAAATTTAATTACAAAATACTCATTTTCCCAAACCCCTGAGAGCACGAACAGCATAAAACCTACACATCAATTACTCCAGGGGGATCTGGTTTTTCTTTTGCATATCTTTTCATGGGGTTCCTCTATAGGGAAAGGGGAATAGAAGAGATATAAACTTTAAAGAATAAACTGACATAAATTTTATTTCATATCAAATTTATAACCCTTCCCTCATAAACACCAGAAAACCTATCAACAGCATAAAACCCAAACACCTGCAGAACTCCACTATCAGGGTTTTTTGCTTTTTCTGCTCCCTTAGGAAAAGGGTTTTGAAATTAAAATTTGAAGGTTTTTAATATGGGTTTTTTGCAATCAGGTTTATTTTACCTTTTGGGGCTAAAAATAAGTAATATAGGGGAAAGGGGTTTAAAAAAGTTTATAAAAAAGTTTAACCAGCTCAAAACTATAATATCAATTTATAACAAATTTATAAAATTTAATAAAAAACAATTCATTCAGTTCTTTTTACAATTCCTAATAAACATAAAACAAATTTTAAAAAAATAAAAAAACAAATAAAATTTCTTTTTTTCTAATACCAAGAAAATATTTTAAAATAATAACTAAAAATAACGATATTTTCATTGTGTATTTCTCATACTTTTTCAATATCAATAATAAGAATCAAACACTTTTAATCCAATATTCGAGTTCAACATACTATGCATATATATAGAATACACACATATGACACGGAGTGATGTAATTCAGGGGTAAAAGTTAATGTAACGTGTTAAATATAAGAAAATATGTGAGGGGTATACGACAACAGTTGTTTGAGCACAATGTCATATGATTAAGATAATGAAAAGATGGCCATTACTCAATGAAGGCAACATCCAGACAACAGCATTCTATCAAAATTTAAGTCAGCTTAAATTTTGATACTTTTCAATTATCATGAAAACTTTATCAAACACTTATCAACATATGCAAATTTCACACGTAAAAGTTTGCTCATACAATGGTTTGCATCTGCTTCATGGATAAATGTAGGCCACTTCTCTTCAGCATAATTTCATGTACATACATGTAATAGTAAATAAAAAAAAAATCTAGCCATAATAAACAATTCATAAAAATATATATATAAATATTTCAATATATGGAAAGCACTGACACTCATGCACAGTTGTTGCTTAACTGAATACATATACCGTCAACATCATACATGCGACAACCTTGATTAAACAACCATTATAAGAGACACTTGAGGACTGCCAGACCTCCCCGGAGACAATTGCTGGCCCCGTGCATGATTACTATGTTTTACCATTGTAAAGAAACAGAAAAAAGGAATACTCAGAGTGTCAGTTCTTGTCAGTACCCCTCATACCAATGGAGTTTGTCTTCACCTGAGTTGTTATTGCTGTGCAATAAAATACAGAAATGTAGCGTCTTACGATATAGACAAGTCGGTTGGGAAAGAAATCTCCCTTAGGTATGATGCAAAAATTAAGACAGAATAACACTCAAATTGCGTAGTTACAGTCAGCTAGGCATTGACTGGAAGTACATATGTACTAAGATAGATTCTTTTTTTTGGCCAGTTCCACAGGAGCTAAAAAGTTGAATTTGGACATTAAACCAGACAGGTTTTAGATTTTGGGAGAGGCCCTTTGTCGGTTTAATAAAATCTTGTCTCAAACTTTAACATGACCGTACTGTCTTTGGGTAAAATTCTAAAACAAAACTTACAACAATGAGATAAACAAATGTTGTTGTTTTTTTATCTCCAATACTCAGAGATGTTCATATCTTGTTATGCACAGTTTGCTATGCTGCAACAGTATTTCAGCCATATAGCCACATCCAGCTAAACACAGGAAGGATGAATTCATATCTTCACCTTAGGAACATCCTTGTAAATTTTGATCATTTTCCCATCAGTAGTTTTAGAGAATATGATTTTTAAGTAAATTGTTGACGACTGACAAAGGCTGGTCTCAAAAGCTCACCTTGGCACTTGTGCCAGGTGAGCTAACAAGAAGGGCTAAATCAAGGAACCAGGCTTATAGCTCGAGTCATCACCGATATTCAATGAATTGCCACATTGAGAATCATATGACCACTGTACTTCTATGATTTTTATTTGCAGCCTTTGTAATATCTGAGCTACAAAATTGTATATGCAAACAGAAAAGAGCCTGATCAGACATCCCAGTGCCAAGGCAAAAGGTAAAATAATTTATTTTAAAATTTTACCATAACAATTTCATTATTTTTCCGAAATGAAGAAACATCTAACTGGTGAAAAACTGTTCACTTTTTTCTAGGATTTGAAACAAACCAGGGCTTTTAGTTTTCAACATTGAAGAATAAATTTTCCACTCCCACTCTGCAATCTATATATAAAGCACCAAATCAACCGCAACCATTTTTCAATGAACCTT
Organism: Solen grandis; assembly: GCA_021229015.1. Classification (NCBI taxonomy): domain Eukaryota; kingdom Metazoa; phylum Mollusca; class Bivalvia; order Adapedonta; family Solenidae; genus Solen; species Solen grandis. Next base: position 20,954,026 of record CM037782.1, read on the forward strand.
TCTCAAACTCAAGTTATATCGTATTTTCTCTTATTTTGGAAATACATTTCCAAATTGATTTAGAGGAGATTATTTCTAATCAGTTTTTTTGGTCATTTCCACGTCTACATAGAAATAATGATATTATATTAATGTCAGATACATTTCGTCAAATCAATGACAAAACTATAACTTGCCTTTGCATAATATTGTTTGTGCAACCAATGTTTTGAAGCCATTTGTTCCTTTTTTTTTCAAACATATAACAGAATTATGACATAAAATGCCGCAAATGAATAATTCATGCAAACTGGACTGCTTACATGTTATGACTGTCCCACAGACAAGCTTACAAAGTGATTGGAAAACAGCATTAAATTACGCCAGTCAAAATACATATTTACAAAAATATGCAATGAATATGGAAAAGAAAATCAAATCTGCATAGCATTGCATGAATCTATTCTATTTTATTTTCTTCACCAGTATTTAATTTGATATCATTTGTGTTTGATGTTGACCGATAAAATATTTTCAGCAAGATGTTTTACTTGAAGAGCATTTATATTGGCTGGACCAACTGGCAGAATATCATAAACTTGTCCCCGTCTTGTGATATTTCAGTAAACTCAGTAGAAGCACTGTTCATCTCCTGAATACTGTATAGTCCCTTTTAAAAATACCCCTAGAGTTTTGCAAATCAAACTTCATCTACTTTTTCAAAAGTGTCACTGCTTCATCAAATTATAACATAAAATAATAATTATAGATATTGTTAATTTCAAGAATTGAAGGTAACTAAGTCTTTAAAACATAAATTTTCTTCAAAATGTGTGTGTGTGTGGTTGTACAGTATCTGTTTGGTATTTTTATAAGCCCTTTAAAAGGATACTTTACATACAGTCCATTTACAATAATTCGAATGTGATTTTTCGTTTTGACGGCATTATTCGAATAAATGTCACGGTCCCGTCAAGTTCTCCTATATACCTCATATAAAATAAATGCAATAATTTGTTTTACAATTACTCGGATAAATCGGCAATTCAAACTTTATTACAGGTCCAACAAGCAATCAAGTTGTTGATCAATGACACGATAGTTCGGACGCTGTGTCACCGTAATTTACACGCGGCGTATTTTTCACACCTATACATACAAAAGCTAATTGGTTGGAGGTTATTTCAATTAAGGTGATGCAAACCGTTGACAGGTGTCACTTGATTATCAAGAGTGTTAACAAACTGAGTGTTTTTTTTATTTATCTATACATATCAGTATGAGTGATCAAACCTCACTTTACTTTTTTTCGTATGCTCTGCAAGAGTAATATCAAGCCATCAATAACAATGATTTGTAGATTTACAGATGCATTTGAAAGTTACCATTTATTATACGCGTAATTCATTGAAGGGCCCAGGTCAGCTAGGAGGATAGCTGATCGAGATAGGTAATTTTCAACTTCCAGTATAAACTTTCAGTGAAGGGCCCAGGCTACAAATAAGGCTTGTAAATAATTGTTTATCATGACAATGTTGTGCTTTTATATGTATTTATGATTTTTATGAAGAATAAAATAAAACATAAGACACAACTGGGCTCAATATTTTATATACATGTATATCATAATTATATAACTAATTGTCACGACGTGTATTTCTTACAAATACACAAATTGTCCACCGGTAGGTAAACACGGTAATTCGGATGACACGATTTTTTTAACATTTCAGTCAGTCAGCGGACCGTTTGAATTATCGTAAATGGACTGTACCATCAAAGGGAAACAAGTTTTTGGATAACAAAATTAAGTTACAGTTGCCTGCTTATACATCTTTTTAAATTCTCATTGGTGTAAGTTAAAAATTGATTAAAAATGATACATTTGATAAAAAATATAATATAAAACAAGTACTTGATCAAGCACCAGGAATATATGACAGGTTAATGTACATACTGTCTTTATATAAAGATATTGTTTAGTCATCGACTGAAGTCGGTTATCATTTATCAATGAGCTGCCTATTAGGCTAAACTTTACAACAAAGTCTGGCTTCCATCATAAATACAGTGTTCCCATTGTAACATTGTTTTTGCACATCAATCTTTCATCTTCTGAGACCTTTGGGCTCCAAAGCGGAAAACTTAGTAACTCGGGAAGAACACTGGGAGTCAAGAAGATGTATATTATATACATTTAGGAATTCTTTGGATAAGTATGTATGGGACTGATCATCAAGTTGTCTCTTGAGTGGGCTAAAGGTGGTGGAAGAATGTCCAGAGGGTGAGTGAAGGAGTTAGGTCAGGAGAGAGTGGAGTAAATTGAGGAGAGGATGAGTGAAGGAATGAGTGAAGGAGGGTGAGAGGAGTGAGTGGTGGAGGTAAAATGGTGGAGGGTGAGTGGAGGGGTCACATGGAGGAAGCTGAGTGAGGGAGTCATATGGAGGAAGCTGAAAGAGGGGAACACATGGAGGAAGCTGAGTGAGGGGGGTCACATGGAGGAAGCTTAGTGAGGGAGTCATATGGAGGAAGCTGAAAGAGTGGAACACATGGAGGAAGCTGAGTGAGGGGGGTCACATGGAGGAAGCTGAGTGAGGGGGTCACATGGAGGAAAAAGAGTGAGGGGGTTACATGGATGATGCTGAGTGAGGGGGTCACATGGAGGAAGCTGAGTGAGGGGGTCACATGGAGGAAGCTAAAAGAGGGGATCACATGGAGGAAAATGAGTGAGGGGGTCACATGGAGGAAGCTGAGTGAGGGGGTCACATGAAGGAAGCTGTGTGAGGGGTCACATGGAGGAAGCTGAGTAAGGGGTCACATGAAGGAAGCTGAGTTAGGGGGTCACATGGAGGAAGCTGAATGAGGGGGTCACATAAAGGAAGCTGAATGAGGGGGTCACATGGAGGAAGCTGAGTAAGGGAGTCACATGGAGGAAGCTGAGTGAGGGGGTCACATGAAGGAATTTGAATGAGGGGGTCACATGGAGGAAGCTGAGTAGGGGGTCACATGGAGGAAGCTGAGTGAGAAGGTCACATGGAGGAAGCTGAGTGAGGGGTCACATGGAGGAAGCTGAGTGAGGGGGTCACATGGAGGAAGCTGAGTGAGGGGTCACATGGAGGAAACTGAGTGAGGGGGTAACATGGAGGAAGCTGAGTGAGGGGGGTCACATGGAGGAAGCTAAGTGAAGGAGTAAGTAATGGAATGAGTGGAAGAGTTTGGTAGGCAAGTGTAGAAGTGGGGTCACATGGAGGGGTCACATGAAGGAAGCTGAGTGAGGTGGGGCACATGGAGGAAGCTGAGTGAGGGGGGTCACATGGAGGAAGCTAAGTGAAGGAGTAAGTAATGGGAAAGAGTGGAAGAGTTTTGGGAGGCAAGTGTAGAAGTGAGAGAATTTGGATGAGTAAAGGAGTGAGTGAAGGAGGTCGAGTGGAAGAGGATATCCAGATAGCATAGTGGTTATAAGGCTCTGGCTTTTCACAGATGCAGCCTGGGTAAGATCCCAGGATGGTCTCACATTGTGAAAAAGTAATCTGTTGATCCAGTTGGACAAATTTCCTCCATCAGTGTTCGCACTATGATTTGAAAGTGGGGTATAATTTGTGCTTTTGTTTGCTCTCTGTAAGGGATTTGTAGCTAAGCTCTTAAACAGGGGTACTGAAGACCAATATGGGGGGAAAATACCCCCATATGAGAGTATCTGGGAACACTGCCCATACCAAGGACCATGCAAAAGTCAACAACAGTGCCAATGATAAGACTATTGACATTTTTCTGTCCAATTGAACTGTCTTTTTTTTTTTTTGAAGGAGCAATGTTGCATAATATTTTTCCCGGAATTAAAATTTTTAATGTCCATCAGGCATAGAATATTTTAAAATGAAGAAGTCCTTTACCATTGTGTGGTGTACTCTTTTGTCATTGCCTTGACATAAAAATGTTCAAATTCTCTATGTATTAAAATAAAAGAGAACAACAGTAGGACCTTTTTTAAAGGCCCCCCTTCCTAATCTTTGAAAAAATTCTTAATGGTCAAAAATGATATGTCAATTCTCTTCATGAAATTTTAAAACTATAATGATATGCAAAAGTGAAATGGAGATGGAGTCGGGGTAAAGATCGAGAAAATGAACCTCTTACCAAAGTAGTTCTTAATGTTTAAATGTAAATGTCCCTAATGTCCATATCAAAAAGCCACCCAAAAAATTTAAACCAAATGGTCCCTCAAATATGAGGGTTGCCCAAAAAAAACTTTCCAAATGCTATTGAAGATGTAAAAGAAAAGGGAAAATTTTTTCACAACCCTCCACGAAAAAATAATTTTAAGAAAATTTGGTTTTAAACTACACTGACCCAAACTTATTTACCCCCCTTTCATAAAATGAGATAATGAGAACACAGCAGAAAAAAGAACATGGAAGAAAAACACAAGAATATAAATTTTAAATTTTTAAATGCTACTTAATTTAGATAAATAAAAAAAAATAAATGAAAAAACCCAAATTTAAAAAAAACTCTACACCACTTCATATTTTAAAATAAAAAGTCCAGGCAAGAAACATGAAAATGGCCGAAAAGTCCAGCCAAATGCCCAAAGTACTTCTCTGAAATTTTTTTTGGGAAAGCATGAAAATATTTTCAAAACGCTGAAATCAAAATCAACTCGGCAATCCCCCCGGGGCCTAACCCTTAAATATTATTTTAAAGAAATGGCAAGGTTTTTCCCAAATGACACTCTTTTAAATAAAGGGGAAAATAACTGTGAGTTTTGTCCCCATCTGGTCTATAACAGTAAGCACATGCATAAATTTATTGCTGGGCACTATTTTTAAACCTCTAATGATATAGATTTTTGGGCAAACAGAGCAGACCCAGTTTTTTCCCTATGAATTTTGATTCAATAAAATTATATTCATTAGGTAAATACATGAAATAAAAATAATTTGATATTTTTAAAATGCAATCAGGAATCTTTATAAAATGAGACGGCATGTTTAAATGCAGCCTTCTAATAAGATTATTTTGATTTTTCAAAAATTTGGCTTGCCACTAATTTTAAATTATCCTTTTAAAAATACAAGCGCTGACAGGATATTTATGCTATTGCCCCTTTAATTAATATTAACACCCAAAAATAACAATGCCATTAAACCCAATGTCATAAATTCACTTTTTCATGCATAAACACAGTTTTTAACAAGAAAAGATGCAAACAAAATTTGTGTCCCCCTTAAAATATATTTACTTTTATGGGTTTTTTTTTTATTGAAATGAAAATTTTATGTCAAATAAAAAAAAAAAAAAGCAAAAGTCCCTAGCTTGTTTTTAACTTAAATTTCCCCAAAACCCTTTCATGCCTGTTCATTAACCAAAAAGTTACATTCATTTTTTTATTTAAATTTTTGGGATTTTTTTTTATTTTTTTTATTTTTTTATTCAATTTTCCACACTTTGTGAAAGGGCCCGAAATAAATTTAAAATTTCAAAGTAAGATTTTTTATTACTTTCTCAAAATGATAAAAATAAAGCAAAACATATATTTCAAGTAATTTTTTTTATTTTTTTTTCCAAACTGTCCAAAATGATGAAAAGTCCAAGACTAAAATAACACATTTCAAATTGACTGGATGAGGGAAAAGGGGGCACTTAATTGTTTTATTATAAGTAAAATACATGAAACGACCCATGATTTTAAAAGCACCCTTTAAGCAGGGATGTCAATCAAAGTGGAAAATTTTAAAAACCTCAAATAATAATCATTTTTTCTTACTTGCATCTATCCTTGTACAAATTTAATGTGTTATGGCATGTTTTGAAAAATTTAGAGCATAAAGCTCAGCCAGATGGAGATTCCCTCCTTTGTTATGTCCTAGTGCATTATGGGAACGATTCTAACACTCTTCAACTTTTGGGGATTTGAAAGGGGTTTAGATTGCATTTTAGGAGAAATTAGAGGGTCAAAAGGTTACTGGGTAATTTTAAAAAAGTCTATCAAACATAAAAAAATGGCATGTTTTTATGTGTTGTATATTTGATGCCCCAAATTTTCTTGGTGGACTTTCTAACTGAAGCAAGATTATCCTTTTTAAAAAAAAAGGGACTCATTTTGATGCATAACAGAGTTTTTCCAAGATCGGAGCTGTTTTGATCAGGGTCCCCTTTTTTAAAGAAAATTTGAAAAATCAGATTCACAGCTTTCACAGATAAGAACAATCCATTATTTTATATACCATTTAAAAACGATGTAAAATTTAAAATGAACTAAGGCACAGCCTCAGAGCAGGCGAAGCCTGATCACCTTATTCCCGGAGAACCCTTTATCTATTCAGTTTTCTAGTTTATGTTCTAAGTAGAAAAGAACACACTCATTAATTCTAAGGATCATTAAAAAAGTATGCACATTTGCTTCGAAGCTAGGCGAAAAAGAAAAAAAAATTTAAACAGTTGAAAAATTAAATAACCTACATAATGGGGGAAAAAAATTCAAATTATTTATTTCATCATAATTATATTTAAATTCAAAACAAGCAAATTGGGAAACTAACAATCCTGTGTCATTTGTTGGGGGCTATAAATATAGGCATGCATAGTCCCCCGCTTCCAGTCACAATATTACATGCTTTTTAAAACAAAAACACTGACAACAAGAACAGAAATAAAAAGAAATCCCTCTTAGAATATCTCAAAATTCATCAATGTGGTTCTATATCTAATTTTTCTGTATAAATGAAATTGTTTGTAGTAAAATTTTTTTTCAAATCGGCAGGCCCTGGCCCCCGTGCAGGGGGTACAATTTGTCAGAAAAAATAGTGAAATTATTAACCTTTTTGTTAAAAGAATACAGCATAACACAAAAAATTTTTTCCAAAGTACACTATAATATTTGCCATCGAATTCCAATGGGGAAACCCCAAAACCCTATATCTAAGCCAATGGCAGCACCCCTGCCAAATTATTAATCAAATTTGTTGAAGTATGAATTTAATAAATTGGACTGGGGTTGGTGTTTACTAC
>CM037782.1:20961115-21011115 GCA_021229015.1 Solen grandis
CCTTTTTGAGATAGAAAGTTGAAATTTTGTCGTTAGTAGGTCTTGGGTGTCTTAAAATTATGTGAAAAAAAACGTCATATGCGTCACGTGACGTCATTTTTTTCTTACATTTTTTCTTTTTTTCTTCCAAACAAACGCTTTTTTTTTAATTTTTTGCAATGCCCTGGCGGTGAAATTTTTATGGGTTATTAGGCACGTGAGGAAATTTTTTTTTCCCCCCTTATGCATATATGACCCCATATCTCAAAAAATACGTTTTTTGTTATATGTTAAATAAAAAATTTAGGCTGATATTGACTTTTCCCAAAAATATTTAGTTTTTAAAAATTGGGTTTAGCAATACAAATTAAAAGCAAACAAAAAAAATGAAATAAAGAAATTTTGCTGATAATTGCTTTTTCTTGAGGTTTAACGTAATTTTCAGAAACGATGAAGATAAGTTTTAATTTGTATTAAATTGCATGTTTTAGAGCTTTCTCCGGTCCCAGTTTATTGAATTTGGACTTCATTAAAAAAAGTTACATGGAAAAAAAGTATTTCTAATATGAATATAAAAATAGGGAAAAGGTCCGCGCGGGGTCACCAAGCTTAAATACTTGCGCAACGACTTAAAAAAAAAAAAAAAAAAATTCAAATTGAAATTTGATGGGCTATATTTGATTTTTTTTTGGTTTTTTTTTTTGTGAAGTTGACTGTTTCCAAAAATCTTGAAGTTAAACAGTAAACGGCAAAAGAAAAAAAACCCTTTTTTGCAACATATGTAGTAGCGAGCAGTTGCAAGCCTTGAAAAATTCACCGCACCCCCACTTTTTTAGCCCATCTAAAACTGTTTGTTATGCAAAACGATATTCAATTGCATCAGTTTGTGGCTGGGATTTTTCCCTTTAAAATATCACCATGTTCAAAATTCCGGGAATTTATGGAAAAAATACGGAACCCAAAAACACCCCAAAATCGCAAAATATTTTAATACGTTCAGGTGCAAAAGGTTTATAGCATTCAAATATTCAATGTTTTCCTATGGGCTAAAATAAACAAGGGTTACAATGGCTGGAGTGATAAAATTCTAGTGTGATGAAAGTTAGAAACTTAATTTGAACATGTTTCATTTTTCTTTAATGTCATATGAATGTATAAATTTTGTATGTAAACCTACTGTGCAAGTATGGGGGACTTTTATTAAAAAATTTACAGAAAAAGGTTTTATTTGTGTATTTTTTATAGAAATAGAGGAGATAGAAAGTTTTCAATTTGGCGATTATCTTTATGCTCTTCTATATTACTATAAAAGCGAGTTGCAGAAAGCCTTTCATTCGTTTAAACGAAAGAATTGTTCTTTTTTTTATTATCTTTTCTTTTTTTTTTCCCCTTATTTTTGTTTATTTCGGGTGTTGCCATTGCTCAGAACAATGAATATTTTATGGATAAATTTTTAAACCATGAGCTTTCGGGAAATGAATTTAATTATACGAGTTATAACTAGATTTGACGTCAGGTGAAAAAGTTTGTAGCGGTTACAGCCTTTTTTTCTGGACCGATTTTCATCAAAATTTAAAGTTGGGTTTTTTGGCTCTTTTTGTGCATCCCTGTGTTCTTTTTCAAAATTCGAAAAAGTCCAGGTTCTATGCGAACCCAAGTTCAAACCAAGGTTAATTTTAAATGCTTAAAATCTGTCCTATTTAAGATAGAAAGTTGATTTTTAGCAGTGTTTTTGGTCTAGAAGTTTTAAAATTTTGTGAAATAAATGTCATTGGTCACGTGAGTTTTAATGAAAATGTTTTCAAATATTAACAGAATATTTCTTATGTTGCTTTGTCGAAGGGCAATGAATATTTAAGGACAAATGCTTCAAAGGCGGAAATTTTGATTTCTATGATTTTCATATGCCTATGGGGGTTTATGACGTACACTTGAAAAAATGCAACAAAAGTTGTAGCGGTCTACAGCCATTGTTTATAAACGTTTTCTCAAATTTTACAGAATGTGATTTTGTTTATTGTGAAATTTGGTGTCCCTTTTTTAAAATTCGAAAAGTCCATGGTTTTTGCGAACCAAGATTGAACCCGGTCGTAATTTTTAAATGCTTATAAAATCTGTCCTATTTAAGATAGAAAAATTGTTTTTTAGTCAGTTGTATAGGTCTCTGGGAGTCTTAGAACATTTTGGTGGAAAAGAAACGTCAAATGACGTCACTTTGACGTCATTTTATTGATATGTATTTTATATCATAAGAGTATTTCTATATGTTGAAATGTCGAAGGGCAATGAATTTAATGACAAATGATTGCAGACGCGATATTTTGGTTCAATGATTTTCAGAAGCCTATGACGTCATATGACTTCATATTTTGGAAATTGACTTTTTTTACGGGAAAAAAAGTGTGTACACGGTCCAGAGCATTATTAATGGGCCGATTTTTTTTAAATTTTCACAGAATGTGTTATTTATTTCGGTCTTATTATGGTATACCGGTGTCCTTTTTTAAAATTCGAAAAGTCCAGCATCTGTGGCGGATCAAGTTCGAACCAAGGACGTCAATTTTTCTAATGCTTATAAAAACTGTCCTATTTGAGGTAGAATGTTGAATTTTGTATGATAGTAGTCTCAGGGTGTCTAACAATTATTGAAAATAAACGTCTTATGACGTCACGTGACTTCTTTTTTTTATTATTATTATTCTTTTCTTCTCTAACTAACTCTTATTTTAATTATGTTGAAATAGTCTAGGACGATGAAATGTTTAAGGGATATAGTCACGTGTGGAAATATGAATTTCAATGTGTAGCAGCCTATGACGGTACTGACGTCACAGCTAAAAATAGTGAAAAATGGTGTTGCTGCTATTCAGGACGTCATTTACAGTCGGATTTTTCTTCAAATTTTTTAACAGATGGTACATATTGGAAACTTAGGTGTGCATATCCTGTCAGCTAACGAATTTCCGAAAGACGACGTTTGAGGCTGGATAAGATTCGAACATATGACCGAAAATTTCATTTTGCAATTACAGAGCTTCAGGATGAGATAGATTAGTGAAACTACCACAGTTTGCAGTTCTGCAGTATTTCTACATATTTTTGATTCTGACGTCATATGACGTCATGTGACGTCCTAAGGCTACATTCTTAATTGTTATTTTAGGGCAATGATTTCGACATGATGCCAGTTGTTCAGATATGAAAATTTCAGAGTTATGACAGTAAAGTGTGCACTTTTGAACGAAAGATCTTTCAGCACCCTATGTCGTCATATGACGTCAGAGCTAAAAATAGTGATAAATGTGTTCACGCTCTCAGCAGCCATTTATGGTTCGGTTTTTTCTTCAAATTTTCACAGATGGTACATCTTGAAACTAAGCTGTTGCATTTCCTGTCAGCTTAACCGTATTTCTGAAGGGACGAGGTTCTGTGGCTGAAATAAGATTCGAACATTATGGACCGAAAATTTCATTTTGCATTACAGAGATGCAGGATGAGATAGAAAGTTGAAACTTACACAGTTTGCAGTTCTGCCAGATTTTCTACATATATTTGAATCCCTGACGTCATAGACGTCATGTGGACGACATAAGCATACTTCTTATTTATATTTTAGGGCATGATTTGGACATGATGCCAGTTGTTCAGAATAATGAAAATTTCAAGTTATTGCAGTAAGTATGGCTTTTGAGCTACCGCATTTTCAGCACCCTATGCGTCACGTGACGTCAGAGATAAAAATAGTGAAAATGGTGTTCGCGCTCTACAGCAAATTTCAGGGGCGATTATTTTTGGGACCTAAAGTTTTGAAAAAATTTGGGCAAGTTTAAGGAAAATTAATTTAAAAATAAAAAATTTAAAAAATGTAGAATTTCCCGCGATTTTGCCGTTATGTAAGAGTTAAGGTTTTTTTATCTTAAAATTATTGGAAAAAAAATGCCAAATTTTGCAATGAGGTGTAGAGAAAATTTTAAAAAGTTTTTTTGGTACCTAGAGTTTTAAAAAATTTATTAAAGTTTAAGGAAGTTACATAAAAAAAACGAATTTAAACCCCCTTGTAAGAATTTTTAGAAAATATCTACTTTCCCTTTCACCTTAAATTTAACTATTTCCCCGGAAAATGTAGTTTAAAAAAATTTTTTTTTTTTTTTGTCATAATTTAAAATTTCAAATAAAAAATTTTTTAATATCATATTTTATATTACTAGCTAAAAAAGTGTTGAAAAAAAATTTATTCCCATAAAACCGACTCAATCGTGGGTTTAAAACTGCCTATCGAAAAAAACTTTGTTTATTTTCATTCGGAAATTTTTATTACTTGACGTCATCGGAAAATACTTTCTTGAGTTAAAAAGTCCAAGAATGTATTTTTTAAAAATTTAAACTGACCGCCCGTTTCCCCAGTGGGACTTTATTAATCTAAAGTCAAAAAATCCCTGGGCGAGCCTAAAGGTGACGTGCGTGACGAAGAAATTAAATTTGTTGGGAAAAATTATTGACCAAAAAAAAAGGGGGGTGTTTTTTAATATTTCAAAAGCGCATTTTGATTTGGGGGAAATTTTTTAATTTGATAAATTGATACTTGGGAAGTTTGCATTAGCACTCGTTGGTCTGGTTGTAACCCCTTATACTTTATTCGGTTCTTTTTTATACAGTATTTGAAAATTTTTTAGAAAAATTAAAAATCTTTACCTAAAGCATATTTTTTAAAAATAAAATTTTTTAGTACAGAATTCTTTTTTTAAAGTTGTACAGTAAAAGAGTTTTTTTTTTGGCAAATTTACTCCAAAAAAAAGGTTATATTTGGGATTTTTTAAACTTTATTAATCAATTTAAACAGTGAATTTTGTCTTCTGATTAATTCGACGAATATTTTTTCGACTGATTCTAATCACTACTGTTTCCACGAGGGCGACCATTTTGTTTGTTGCTTTGGTGCAGGGTTGCTCTGTGTAGTGTACTGTACTATACTATATTGATAAAAAATAGAATTGACACACCATTAAATAGAGAATACTAGGTTAGTGTTGGATAAAGATAAGTTTATCCTGCGAGGCCAAGAAAATATAAACCGCGAGCCTTGGCGGTAAGTTTATCCTGCGAGGCCAAGAAAATATAAACCGCGAGCCTTGGCGAGCGGTTTATTTTTTCTTTGCCGAGCAGGATAAACTTATCTTTATCCAACACTAACCTAGTATTCTATTTAAAAATACGATGTTCTACCAATAATCAAACGGATTTACTTGGCATAAACCTTAATTATAACTTGTAAAAGTGAATCAAGCTGGAAATGACATCTAAACCACTCTGAAGATCTAAATACAGACATGGCATGTTTACATCGATGTGACACGGAGAGAGAATGATCCTGGCGTAATGCATTATTTTGGCTATTTGAGCTGGCAAATAAGTCAAAATTTATGTGATTTGTCAGAGAACGCTGCAAAATATCATCAATAGGAGATCCATAGAGCCAACTCAAGATAAGTAAAAATATTAATGCCTGTTTGTAATTATTGTCTTTTTAAAAACCTGAATGCACTTTATTATATGCCTGTGGTAAAATTCTTTTTTAAATTTATTTATTTTTGTTAATCAAAAAATAGGATAAAAATGCTGAACGGATGTAGAAAAGATGGTTGAAATAATGTTTATTTTAACCCAAAACAGCATTGCTCTTTCTTTTTTTCATCTTTTAGTTTTTGTTTTTGAACATATTCTGTCGTAATGCGACGACCATCAAATTACAGGTATTGTTTTCTTAACAAATGTCCAATTATACTGCTAGTTCATTGGTGTTAAAATTTACATGAACTAAGAATACTCCAAAATGTAACGAAACAGACAAATCTCTATTGAAATACAGCTCCGTTAAGATTATATAATAGAGAAGGATTTCAATCATTAAAACAGGATGACACAAATTACAGACTAACAGACGTTGAGACAAAAAAATACACATTTTTGCTCTGTGAAGTAAATTAATTGTTTTATTTTCTTTATTTACTGGCTACCTTTCGCGTTTGACATACATGTGATCATTCCGGGGCCAATTAATTTTTGTCTTTTTTAATGACTCCTATTTGAATTTTTCCCTTCAAATTTAACGGTTGTCTCTTGGAATTTTTTTATAATATTAATGCTGTAATCAGTGCTGTCACTCTTTTGGTAAAATAAATGCATAACTATTATCAACACAAACATGGCGCATCAAAGATGCATGAATGCTGTGATAAAATTCAACACGCCCTTGGCTGATCTGTCAATCAAATGCATGTGACAGGTGATTTGGAGAATATATACACACGCGTGTGTATTTCAGAGCATGTAAACATTGGTCCCAGTAGGGATTATGATATGTCAGCAAAATCAAAGCATGTTGCACATCAACAGGCTAGTCGCAAGCGCATGGGGAAAACCCATTATGAAACCATTATGAAGTTGAACTGAGTAAACGGTGCAGACAAATCATTAACCATGGTAATTTGAGTTTCAATTTATCAATATGCATGCGTCCGACAAGACGCACATAATTTTAATTTTTAAAGTGTGCGTCCTCCAGAGAGATCTGAATTACATGTAACTTAATGTTTTATTTATTTACGTACACATGTATTTGAATTACTGATTTTCATTATGGCAAAAATATGTATGTCTAATATTGCAAAAGAAATTTAAAAAAACAACAACAAAAAACAATAAGGTGTAAATAAACACAAGGAAAAAAACGACTGGGACTCAAACCTACAATTTATATATTGTCGGCTATTGCTGGAAATTCCAGCCAGTTATGGTTCGAAATATCTATGCATGAATTGCGAATTTGTCTCCTGCATAATTATTATCTGTTTTCATTACAGTTTATTAACTACAATATCTCCAGTATCTATTTTCAATACATTTTTATTTAATTTTGACTTCCATATCGCAATCGTTCTGAGTCTGAAATAAACATGAAAATTGTCACCATTTAGTGTTAAGAGAGAAAATAAATTTTGGACTTTTTTCTCTGTGTAGTAAAAAAAGAGGGAAATCTATATATAAAAAAATTCTTAATATAACATCGAACTGTTGTCAAATCCAGAATGTGTGCTTCCTTAGAACAGATTTTATATTAGTTAATATGATACTAGGTTTTTATTGATCTATTTTTGTTTTGAAATGAAAACCCCTGTATACCAGCACAAATGGAAGAGAATCAGCCTGTTGGTCGGTTGGTTGGTCAGTCGGTCATGCGGTATTTAAGCAAAATCTTGTCCGTTACTTTCAGCCATTTCACCTGATACTTGGCATAAATATTTATCAGAAGCACTAAATGTGCAAGACTCAAATTTCACTTCATTCCCACAAGGATTACGAAGTTATTTCCCTTGAATCAACTTGAAATGTCTTGTCCAGTGAATTCCTCTTTCAATTTCAGTCTGATTCATCTAATACTTTGCAAAAAATGTTCTTCATTAGCAGTAGATGTACAAGACGCACATTTCACTTCGTTTTCACGAGGATTACGGAGTTATTGCCTCTGTTTTGACTTTAAATATCTTGTGACGCGAACTACATTTTTAACCCACTCGGTTCAAATGTTGTGTGTGAATTGATAATCAGGTGGATAGGTGCGTGTCATAAATTTCACTTGAGTTGTCTCAAGGATCGCAGAATTATTGCCCTAGTTTCATTTTTGCGTTATCTCCCTTTGGTTAATTTCGTTTTTCTTGTCCGGAACATTGCTCAAATATTATCAATGTTCGACTAGTACGATTGTATACTTGGATTGAACTATTTGCTGCATTTCTAGGTACCTAATAGTAAAATCTTAATCAATTTTGTTTATCATTTTGCCGCTAGGGGGCGCTTTGCTTGAAATCACTTTTTTTGCTCATAACTCAAAAAGATGAAGTCTGATTAAAATTCTTTTCTTTTTTTTTGCATTATGTTCCTTGTTGATAGTCTAATAAAATACCATAGGTTTCGCGAAATGAGTGGCTGAAAATTTTTAGCTACGAAAGGTTGAAAGTTCGAACCTCACAAAAAAAACTGTGCAAATAAGTGTAGGTCTATGAAAACCTACTCACCTTTGTAAGAGATCAGATAGAAGAAATCTCTTTGCTGCATACGATTTGCAAGACATATACGCACAAGATATATGGGGTGCGAATTTGAGAAATGCATGGTTTGTCCTCTAGAAACGGTCAAACTTCACAAAAATTTAGGAAAAATTAAAATTTCAAAAATATGTTTTTTGTCGCTCCTGACTTTATTTTTTGTTCATTCTTCATGATTTCTTCCAAATGATATGTATTGTTATGTTTGAAAGGGTCTCACAATTAAAAATGAAAAGAAAGTTGCAAAGGTCAAGGTCATATTACGATTTTTTTTTCTTCGGCCCCGAATAGCTACAAAATTAAAAATAATTTATTGAGAGTATATGGACAAAAGTTTTAGTTCTTGAAGTTGATGTTTAGTTTTCGAAGATCGGACTTGATTTGGTCATTTTACGGCAGTCCAAAGTTTGATCCTGTTTTTGAACACTGGTAAATCAGTTTGTATTCTTCCAATTGTGACATTTAAAAAAACAGAATGTTCCACCCATGCCTATTATATACTATATTAAACTATTTGTTACATTTCTAGGTACCTAATAGAAAATATTTAGTCAATTTTGTTTCTTATTTTGCCGCTAGGGGCGCTTTGCTTAAATCACTCTTTTGCATATAACTCAAAAAGTTGAAGTTTTGATTCAAATGCAGTTTTCAGCATTTTGTTCATTGGTGACAGCACAACAGAATATGATGGTTTTCATAGTATCGAGTGCGGGAAAATATTCGCGCTAGAAGAGGTTGAATTTTCGAAACCTTGCAAAAAAAACTGTGCAAATGAGATTAGGTCTACAAAAGACCTGCCCAATTTTTGTTTGAGATTAGATAAAGAATTCTATTTGCTGAATACGATTTGTACGCACAAAATATATAGGATGGAGAATTCATGAAAATGCATGGTTTGTCCTCTAGAAACTTCCCTAAAACATTTGAAAAAAATAAAATTCAAAAAAAATATTTTTGTCGCAAGAAACATTTTTCATGAAATTTTCACACGTTATGTATTGTCATGTTTGAAAGGGTCTCAGAATTTAAAAAGTGAAATAATTGAAAAGGTCAAGGTCATATTACGATTATTGTTTTTATTCGGCCAAAAAAAGATCCAAAACTAAAAATATTTCCCGGAGAGTATATGAACAAAAGATTTAGTTCTTTAAGAGCTCTTTTCCAGTGATGTTAAGTTTTTGAAGATCGGGCTTGATTTTGTCATTTTACGGCAGTCTTAACTTAAATCCTTTTTAGAACAATTGTAAATCAGTTTTTATGCTTCAAATTGTGATATATGAGAAATAGAACTTTTGGCTAGTGCGACTTGTATACTTGATTGAACCATTTGCTGCATTGCTAGGTACCTAATAGTTAAATTTAATCAATTTTGTTTCTCAAGCGGCGCTTGGCCTGAAATTACTCTTTATAACTAAAAAAAAAGTCTGATTTTTATTCGATTTTTTGCATTTTTCCTTGTTGACATTAATTGAAACGACACTCAAAATAAATGCGATAGTTCATAAAAATGATAGTAAATTGGGTGTCATGTAGCATTGTCGTGTGACATTTTAATTTGTTGTGTGTCGTCTGCAATTGTTGCTTATCGTTTACAATTATCGTGTGTCGCCATAAAGCAACACACACATCTAACGTGGCACTAACCGAATTACGTAAAAAAGTTTTCAAATGTGCAACTATATAACTGAAAGGTAATACTCAAGAATATTCTTTTTGGTAAAAAGTATGCTTAAACATTGCAACAAAAATGTTTGAAAGATCACTGATAACAGTATTCAACAAGCCGTGTATGAAGAAATGTGTTTCGAATCATGCCACTCGTGAAGTGGATGGAATTGCTTTCGCGAAAACCGATGGTATCGCGATAGCGATTCTAGTGGTCTTTATCCTTCTACCAATCGAAATGTTGAAGAAACATTTTTGTACGAGGAAAAAATGTTCTACAAAAATCAATGCTCTGAATTAAATTGATTCATCTATCATTTCAGGAGTATCAACTAAACATTTTATTGCACATTTAAAACTGAAAATCGGACAAACTTCAATTAGTATATTTCAAATGAAAAAAATCGCGTATTAAAAACAAACTATTTTCAAACATTACTAAATATTTCACCTAAGAAAATTTTAAAATACGAATTAGTATGCAATTAATATTGGAATTAGTATTCATATTCAGTTAGTATTTTAATATAATTACATACAAAAACAATAAACATGCAATCATATTGTGTCGACTACCATTTGTAAATACTGTACAATCCTGCTTAAAGGACAATTAAATTAAAATTATTGGAGAGGTTAATGGGACTTCTGAGTGAAATTGCTGCTAAATGTAAGATAAAAGAAAGAAAGATGTAAGGGAATCAAAAAAGAAGTTCTGTGTAGTTTTACCAGAAGCCGAATCCACGCTATTTCCAAGAAAAAAATAATAAACGCACGCCTTTTAGCGAACATAATGTTCCTTGATCGACTCGAAAATGTTTAGATTTTCATGTTAAAATAGAAATATTAAATTGGTATTTGCAATTTGAAATCGTTTAGTTTTTCTTATTTAAATGGAAAGATTGAATTGTTGTCATGTAGATAGAATTGGTTGTGACGGACATAATAAACAACAAAATAGTAGACTGAAACCAAAGAATAGACTGTATCTCGAATTTCGAGTCAAATCACGTTGTTTAAACTATAAAACAGGAGTCGAAAATTTTCTACATACCACATCGGCATCCCGTATTAAAATATAGTGAGCTGAGGTCGCAATGAAATTGTTTTGCTGTTGTTTTTGTCGTCTGGCAGACAGATTAAACTGGCTCCGTAGGTCATATCAGACATAGATTATGACTCACTTGATTATTTGCATGCGCTATTGTTTTTAAAGGACATATACTATTACCAATTTATCGTTTGCTAATGTTCTTCTCCGATATTGCTTATCATTTTAAAAATGTTGAAAAAATTCAGAAAGCAATTACACAAACTGTATCTGGGAGAAATGGCTTAATATTAAAATGTTGTGTTTTTAGTAATTTGCTGCAAAGTTTGACAGTTACTTACGGAACAGTCTTTGCATAGGTCAATATACGAGCTGTATATGATAGTCATTTTTGAAATTTAGTTTTAGAGAATAGATTTTAATCTAAGGTTTACCTTTCATGCGACATATCACTAACTCCTGTTGTGTAAGTGATAAATGTTAAGTGTTAGCAAATGATTTTATGTATTTGTTTATCTTTAAACATGTAGACCGAATTATACATTCTCTGACACATGTCTATTTATATTTAGAGTCACATAATGGCAGAAGGCGGAGCGAAAAATGCAAACACATCTGATTGCGCCCAAAAAAACTATATATCGCCGCTATTGATTTTGGAACTACTTACACAGGGTTTGCATACTCACCTAGAGAGCATATAAATGATATCGCTACAAGTGAGTGGAATACAGACATTGGAGCCACAACGAAAGCCCCAACAGTGGCTCTTTTCACACCAGACAAAAAATTCAGCAAATTTGGATATGAGGCTCAACAGGAATTATCAAACATGCTCGATGACAGCTCGGTCAAAGACTGGTACTATTTTGACCGTTTCAAGATGAAACTTTATGAAACCAAGGTAGAGTGACCAGATTTGCTATATATACATCTGGCTCGAATTCCACCAGTCATAACTAGCGCTATTAGGGTAATCATAATCTCATCACATCAGTCGGTCCCCTAACTTCTGAACCAAACGGTCCTTTTCAAGACCATCTTCCTTTACATTGTCACTGATAATATTTAAGGCTGAATTAGTTGTCATTCGCCCTCTCGGCATCAAAATTGAAGATTTTTTTAAGTACACTACCTCACAATACATTGGTTAATTCAAAATGTTACCATTTTTTGCATCAAAATTTATCTTTTAAAGGGGTGCGGTCACACTCCGGGTCTACACATAATGCCGCATAAGTGCAGAGGGACCCACATCAAAAAGCTAAAAACAACATCAAGGTAATAATTTATGCCAAATCAATTGTGTACATAAAATATTTCGTAAAACAAGAATGGTAAAATGTGATTCAACCTCGTTCAAATATTAATTTGCGCTACATATTGTTGGTGGAATTCGAGCCTGTCTTAGTGTGAACGTGTTTATTGTTCATACCAAACATGTTTGTTTTAAGTTCAGTATTCACTGCTCTGCAATATTCTGGATGCTATTTATTTTTTATAGATTAGAAAAAATATAAACAAAATGATATGATGTATATCTTACTTTAGGACTTTTTGTCCAAAATACCAGGTTAGTAAACGATCATTATAAGAGTCGGTTATTTAGGTATTCTAAAGCAACCATCCAGGCGAATTAAAGACGGCTATGTGATAAAAATCAACAACTTAAGGAAACGCCACTTTGGTTATCAGAAAGATTGTTTAAAACGAGTTTGCTGCTTAGTGCAGGTGCTTACTAATACAGGTATTACTGTGGAAAAAAATGTCAAGTTAAGAGCTTTTCTGTCTTTCTTTGTTGTTGGTAATACAATAGCTAACTTAATATTTTGATATTACACTGTATGTCTTGATATTTTCCTGTGAATATGCAAATCTATTTTAGAGGTTTTTTGTTTAGAAAATTAGTGCCTTTTTCAGACATTTGTTTTTTCTTTTTCAGAAATTGAATAGAAAAAACTCTTCTTCCGGATAAATTTGGGAAATTTCTTCCAGCTCTCGATGTTTTTTCGTCAGTCATCAGATTTTTAAAGATGAACTTGAATATGAACTGAAGACCAGAGCCGCAGGATCCAGGACGAAGACGTGCTGTGGATCATAACAGTACCAGCTATTTGGTCTGATGCTGCCAAACAATTCATGCGTGAAGCCGCAGAAAGGTCTTACCCACTGGCACAAGAACCACAGCAATGCCAGTTTCATTGGAATGTTGATTATGATTTTTTGTCCCTCTGTGCTGTAAATTGAACAAGGTAAGGACGGAAACTGACATGACTTGATTACGGAGGTGGTAATTTTGCACAGATGTATGTACCATAATATTTTATGCATGGTTCGATAATTACCACATGAAATATAGAATCACTGTCAAAACGAAGTAATGACATCAAATGTCGACAATTTCTACATTTTATAAGTCTGCTCCACTATCAACTTCGGTTTGTTTGTTTTTCGGCGATTCTGATTGGATAGTTTAAAACAGGCATGCAATTTCTGTCGATGTCAATGCCACATCGTTCAATTAGAATCTACAACTACAACAACATAAGCCCTTTCGTAATCATGTGATATCAGAATCCGTTTCCTTATCATGTTTTAATATACAGTACCGGAGAAAAAAATGTGTATTTTTGATAATCAAGACTACAATGACATTTGGCAATTCTGCGGTTCTAGTGCAAGTGGTTTTACCATACAAACCTATACATAAACCATATAGATAAGTATACAGTGTCTCTCTCTCATTCATCCTCACTTTCTTTCACTTCTTTACTTTTGCTTCTTACCTTCCTTTTCTGTCTCTGTCTCTCTGTCTATCTTCTTCTATTTTGTGTGTATCTCTTTCATTCTCACCTTCTTTCAGCCCCTCACCGCATGGGATCAAATCCCAGCTGGGTAATTCGGATTTTCATGTGAGGAAGCCTTCCAGCTGGCTTGCGGTTGGTCGGTGGTTGTACCCGGATGCCTCCGTGCATTCAGGGTCTTCCTCCACCTGTAATTACCTGGACGTCGCTATATGACTGAAATACTGTCGAAGCGACGGTAAACTCAAATAGTCAAGTTATAAACAATATTTTAGCAAAGATTAAAACATTCTAGACTGAATAAACACAAATACATGCAGCTTTTACATTCAAAATAAACACTCTTTTAAATAATTAAACAATTTGATGATTCACATTACCTTTTAAATACATTAGGAATACGAGTTCCAGTGCTTACGTGTATTGAAAGAAAGAATGTGCCCGGATAGTGTGGTGGAAACACTTCACTTGCGTCTTAATCCTTGCGTCCAGTCTTTTAATTCGTAAGTCATTAAAAGAGGCAGCTCTCCCCAAACCATCACCACTATAGAGGTTTTTAAGAACTTGTTTTGCAACTGATCGACGTAAGTAAAGGGGTTAACGGATACAATCATACAAAATATTTGACTTTTCCCTTAAAGTATCCCGTGTATTCACTCCAATATGAAGTTCACATATGAGAGACTGCATCTAATATAACAACAAAGTCTTATTAAACAGAGATAGGAAACTCATATTGATGGTATGTAATCTTCTCTTGTAATTTCACTTTGCTTTCACATGTCTTTAGTAAAAAAGGAGATATTTTAAAACATGAATTTGCGAGAATTGGACCATTTGTTATCTGATTTGGTGAGCTTTAAACTATAACCAATGTCATTTTATTTAAATGACGAAAAGCAGAACACAAATCATATAATCAAAGCCACAACATAATATAAAACTGCCTATACCATAATACTTATTAGCAAATCTCAGAACATGTTTCATATAAGATAGAGAAAATTCAAGAACACGAAAATCTGATTAAAACTATGGGTAGCTGGGGAGATGGAAAATCATTTTTCAGATTCCTATCTGGTCACTCTTAATAACCACGTGACTCGCTAATAAAGATGGCGAATTGCCCCAAATAACTTTATCAAAAACGCTTTTAGGGGCGATTCAAAATTTTTGTGCTAAATACCATATGTGACCATAAAAGAAGGAGTTACAGATGTATAAATACGTACCTGTGCGTTTTACATGGCACCACTGAATTATTAATCACATTTGTAACAGATTTTTTACGAATGTGATCATTCGTAGCATTTAAGTATGTAAAAAAGTGTTTGTCCGAAATGGGGTTGACATTAGACACACACACCCACACACACACACACACAAGAATTGTGTAATTATTTTCTAACAAAAACAAGCAGGTCTTTTTCAATGTTTACATGCAAAATACAACTCAAAAATGTTTTTTGCCTAAGCACCTGACCCATGTATAAGATTCTAAATTTTCATGATATATTATTACTTTATCAGGCTGGCATTGCGGGGGACAGTATCAGGGTGGTATTGGAACCGGAAGCTGCATCGCTGTATTGTATCAATCAAGAGATATGTAAAACTGCTAAAGTTGACGGAAGCGTGCACCTTGAAAAACTTGCAGAGGGATCCAAATATATTGTATCAGACTTAGGAGGTAAAAATATATTGCGTCTCCGGTTTATAGGTATTTCTCGCATATTGTCGAGAAAACAAAATGTTAACAATGAAATGGTGAACAATGTCGATTTGTGGGTTTGTTGAAATGATAACTTATCATGTGTTTGAAGATATATATCTTTCAGAGTCCTTTCTTGTTACAGTAGCTGCAATCCGCAAATGAGATTTTCGTTTGAGTAAAATTATTTTATTAACTTATTTTGTTTGTACTCACTTAATTTCACATCAAAAATATATTTTAAGCGCTATTCGAACATGTCCCAGAGTCGGCTTTCCGTCAAGCTTTGCTCTCTATTCTTTGCAACGTGAGGTCCAATCTTAATCACAAAGTACACTAGTACAGAAGTATGTAACCCAGTATGTACATCCCGGGGCAAAGTCATCATGAGCCTGTACTGTGATTAAATACTGTGGCTAATGTATTTCGACAAACTTCGATTTCTGATCATATCTTTGTAACGTAAGATAATCACATTCGTAAAACTTCATATAATGGTAAATCACCATATATGCACATTGAAGCTGATAACTTCTAGGCCAATGTCACTCGGCTGAATTGTTGTTGAAATTATGTTTGCTAGTAGTTCGTTTGCTATGTCTGAACAACTACTGATTTGAAAAATTCTTCAGAAACTGTAGAGGCACTACCAGACAGTTTAAAAAAGATAATCATTTCCCATACTGGCCGTTTTTGACAGTATGTAAGACATACAAGTGGGTTTCCATTAGGAGATCTATTCATAGTGCAAATAGAATTACAGTACTTTTTTATAGAAAGAGTTGTTTCGCTCATAAACTTGTTAAGTCACATCTCTACAAATGGGCCCTACTAGAAATCTTCCCTAGGCATGTCCACAGGGTGATCCTGATTTTCATCTCGTCCTTTCTATAATATTTCTTATAATTTCTTTCTTTTATTTATTATCTACATTAATTGCGAATTCTGTATTTAACGTGGTTTATACGTCCTCTGCAAAATAATGTCTATGGTCACAATGTTCTTGAATCAGTTTGTTTGGGCTATACATAACCAGGCTTCATCTGTAAAGACCTGTATTAAGCTTCACATAAGATCAATTGTTACAACTTTCACTTTATGTTTTATAATATTAAAAACCGCTTATGTTTTTAATTAGGGTTCTTCTAATACAGTTTGATCATTATAATCTCAAATACTGTTTTTCCACACAAAATCACAGAGGTCGTCAACAAATTGTTCTATTCACTTACATAATGCATCCTCGGTAACCCACGAGCGACTTATTTCGTACTCTCCATATATAAAAAAGGTAGTGAAATGTAGGCAGGCGCGGGTATCCGACGACGGTATAATGTAAAGAAGATGGAACATATGTCAGCCCTCGATATGCTAAAAAATCCACACAGTATTATTACGTTTTTGTAAAACATGATTATCCACCATCAGCGTTTGAAAATAAAAATGTTTCATGTATAATTATCCAGGTGGGACGGAGATTTATCCGTTCACGAAGTTTGGAAGATGGGAATTTAGAGAAATTATAAGTGCAAAACGGCGACGCGCCAGTGGAGGCTTACTTGTTGACGACGCGTTTTTTGAACTTTTTGTATTCGGTATTTGGGAAAGATATCTGTGAGAAAATGTACGAAAAGCATTTCTCCGAAATGTTAATGACTAGAGCTTGCGTTATGAGGGAAAAAAGCGAAGTTTTAATGAGTCAGACATAACCCTGAACTTCCCCCAAAGCAGATTTCGTTAACATGATGAAAACCATGTCATGTGAGGAAACATATGACGAAACAATTCAAAAGGCTAAACAGAAACACTGCAACATGTTGCAAATTAATGGGAACAGAATGATTCTCAACAATAAACTTGTTGAGACATTTTTCACGAAGCCTGTAGACGGAATAATTGAGCACATAAAGGAACTGCGAAAAGATGATGAGCTTGGCGAAAATAAATATATTACTTTTAGTTGGGGGTTTTCTGAATCAAAATATCTTAAGAAAAGGATTGAAGAGCCATCCGTGGTGTGCGAATCATAAATCCGAAGGATTCTTCCCTCGCTGTGCTGAAAGGTGCCGTTTTGATTGGCCAAAAACCAAAGTCAATTACCGAGCGAATCGCAAGATACACATACGGGGTATCCGTTGGAAGAAATTTCCGTCCTGGTGATGACCAGAAGAACTGAAGATAACAGAAAGAAATAGAGATATTTGTACAAATGTTTTCGTAAAATTAATTGAGAAGGGACAGGTTCTTAAATTTGGGGACAGCTTTAAGACACAGTCTGCACATATTTGTGATGATATTCGCAAGTTGTTCTCAGTGCTTGCAGAAGAACTCTACATATCCAGCGAAAAAGATCCAAAATATGCTAGAGAGGAGGATGGATGTACACCGGTCGGTATCATGATACTGCTTCCAAAAGGTCTTATATGGGAACTTATTAACTTTTTTGAGACAGAGCTGGTCGTTGGATACTCGGAGTTCACTTTGCGTTGTCGTTGTCTCAAACTCAGGTGAGGCTTGTGAGGCGAAAATAGATTATCTGGAACTCACACCTTGACATGCTCACGTCTATCTAAAGTTAACAAGAAGAAAACAATTAGGTGCTTTCCATTTGCATGTTTGATACGCTTATGACTGTGGGGAGCAATAAACATAATATTGTACGAAACTAAATGTAAGTGAATATTTATGATTAAATGTTTTAACACTGCAATTTCACGTACAAGATTATTTTGTGTGTAAGGCTACTGCAAGTCAAGCACATGACAGTAATGGACGTTTTGTTCTTACTTGACAGTTTTATAGCAGTTAATTAATAGATATTGAATGAATGTTAAATTGTTTATAAATACATTTTCAGCAGCGGTTATGTACATTTTCATTCGATAGACAAATGCTTGATTACAAATGATATTAGTTTTATATGTGTGTTTGAAGGGTATCTATTCGATAAAATATTTAAAATAAAAAATTATCAAACTCAGTTAATTCATTTATTATGCATCTGTGTCAATATTTTAGGATTTTAGTACATGTATTGGTTGGTTCATAATATATTAGACAATGGGGAAATATTCCATTTGTTTGCCTTTAAAACAGTTCATTCACAGATGATCGGTAGAAATTTAATATATAAAGGAGGTGCTGCAGTAACACGTGACACGTTCCTCAACATGGCATCTTCACCACATTTCGTAAGTTTAGTCTTTGACGTTAGTGCATGCTGAAGAGTGAATGTTGTGATCAGCCAAGTGACGTCAAATGAAAATAGAAAATCTATATTTAGGTCTTATAATTCTAAATATAGTTTCAATACCGTTTATGGCGGTATTGCCTGTGGTGGGGAAACCATCCATTTTTTACGTGCAAAAATGGGACAAATTCATGACAAATAATCTTATAGTTCATATTATAAACAATCCATCTAAATCTGAACAATGATAGACCAAAGCCTTTAAAATGTTGCTACATAAGCTTAGTTTTAGTTCATATAAAGGGCAAACATAATTACACTAAAAATTACAGAGGGTCATAGTATTTACCGGTAAATGAAAGTTTCCATTTTATGACAGCATAAATGAAAATTGTTTTTGAATGAAAATAAATACATGTATGTGGTTATATAGGACTACAGTAGATATTAAAATGTACTTGGATTATAAACATCATTTTTCTTTTAAAGAAAAGCAAATTATATTTTTTTTATTTGTCGATTTCATCAATGACCTAAAAGCAAGAGATGCACTACTTAAGTAAGCCTATGAAGGAAATCTCGTATATTCGTCGCGACCGCGAAAAGCGACGTCATTTTGATTTTTTTAAAAGAGGCCATTAGTCTATTACGATGGGTTTATTTTTAATATCTTATCATTTAAACAGCATTAAAAGTCAGTCATTCGTTAAGTAAATAATCTTTAAATAATGTATGAAGCGTGAATGCATTTTCTTGGTAGAATATTATGGTAGCCACTACAGAAACAAGTCCTTGAGGATTTTTACCTTGTAGATTTTTTTATTTATTTTTTTTTTATTTTTTTTTGCAATAAGCTTTCCTTAACTCAGGAATAATGTCATTAGTAAATGTAATAAAACAAACATACCTTAAGTAATTTTGAGGATCAGTATGTTTTAGGGTTGAATAATTACTCTCGTTCAAACTTGCACCTCCGAGACTTCGCGCCGAGAATCCACGATATTTTCCGAATATCGCATCACTTGGTTTCATCTAATGTGTTGGATAATGTATATAGTAATGGATTCAGCTGTTAAATTATATATTTCATACAAAAAGAGTACTGTGTGTATATACGGGTATTGAACAAACACAGTTGAATAGGGGTACCATTTCTTTTCATGCTGTAACTCATTAAGATAATATCGATTGATAGTATATAAATGTGTTATAAAAGCCTACATAATGCTATGTTAAAATGACAAATGATATACAAATACCTTAGATCAAGGATTAGCATAGCATTACTTCTCTATATTTAATGTATATATTAGTTTTTTTATAGTCAAACGGTATTCAGTTCGCTTTTTACCAAACGTTGCTGATATTAATGAGTTATAATGATACTGAATTAAAATGTTGATATTGTCGTTCGTTTTTGCTTTATATTTTCTTTCATCTACTTACTGTTTCTTTTTTTTTTTTTTTTCTTTTTTTAGCTCACCTGAGCAAAGCTCAGGGTGAGCTATTGTGATCCCATGAGCGTCCGTCGTGCGTCGTGCGGCGTCAACAATTTTTAGCTCACCTGAGCACGTGTGCTCAGGACGAGCTTTTTGGATCGATGAATGTCTGTCGTCCGTCCGTCCGTCCGTCCGTCGTCCGTCGTCCACAATTTGTTCGTTTGCACTCTAGCATCTTCATTTTATGAGCAATTATCTTCAAACTTTAAAACAATGTTTATAACCATAAAATCTCGGCCAAGTTCGATTATGGCTGATATCGGAACATTAGGTCAGGAATTATGCCCCTTTTAAAATTCAAAAAAGCCAGATTTCACATTGTTTGCACTCTAGCATCTTCATTTCATGAGCAATTATCTTCAAACTTTATATCAATGTTTATAACCATAAAATCTCGGCCAAGTTCGATTATGGCTGATATCATACTATTAGGTCAGGAGTTATGCCCCTTTTAAAATTCAAAAAAGCCAGATTTCACATTGTTTGCACTCTAGCATCTTCATTTCTTTAGCAATTGCATTCAAACTTAATGACATTGTTTATAACCAAAAAATCTCAGCCAAGTTCGATTTTATCGGACCATTAGGTCAGGAGTTACACCCCTTATATTATTTGAAAAAGTCAGATTGCACTTTGTTTGTACTCTAGCATCTATATTTTTTAGGTCATTGTCTTTAAATTTTATAACAATGTTGATAACCATCTAATTTTGGCTAAGTTGGATTATGGCTGAAATTAGACCCTTAGGTCAGGAGTTACGCCCCTTTTAAAATTGAAAGAATCCAGATTGCTCTTTGCACTCTAGCATCTTTATTTCTTAAGCAATTGCCTTCAAACCTTAAGACATTGTTTATGACCAGAATATCTTGGCCAAATTTGATGATGGCTTTAATCAATTTATTATATCAGGAGTTATGCCCCTTTAAATGTTGAAAATTGCAAGGTTTCACTCTGTTTGAACTTTAATATTTTCATGTTTTAGCACTCATTGTCAGTTGAAAAAAAGGGGGAAAAATTAGTAAGATATTATTTTTTTTCTAATATTACACCCTATTATCACATTTATTTATTAATGTACGAAACAATTTTCAGGAAACGTATGCTTAAGCATTTTCTCTCTAGCAGTTGAATTCAGGTTCTTGTTAGTGTTTACACTCTATCACCTTTATTTCTTAAGCAATCATCTTCAAACTTTAAGACAATGTTTATGACCATAATGTCTCGATTGAGTTCGATTATGGCTGAGATCCGTCAATTAGGTCAGGAGTTATGCCCTTTTAATATTAAAAAATGACATATTTCACGTTTTTTACACTCTAGCATCTACATTTTTTGAGCAATCATCTTCAAATTTTATGGCAATGTTTATGCCCATAATTTCACAATCGGGTTCAATTATAACTGATATTGACTAGTTAATTTAGGAGTTATGCCCTTTTCAACATAAAAAAGCCAGATTTCACTTTTACACTCTAGCATCTTTATTTCTTAAACAATCATCTTTCTCAGGTGAGCGATCAAGGGCCATCTTGGCCCTCTTGTTTTGTTGTTGTTGTTGTTTTTTGTGTGTGTGGAGGGGGGGGGTGTAAAGAGAGAGAGAGAGAGGCGACCGTAAGCATATACACTCAACCGCTTTAAAAACGCACCTCTAGCATTAATAAAATAAACATAAATATGTTTTAAGAGAGTCAATTTTAATGAAATTTGACAACAGCAAAAATTCATACATGGCTATTTCATGTGGAAGTTTTAGTCCACAACATATTTGACAACAGCTTATAGCAAATTTTGAACTAGTAATGTTTTTTTGTTGTTTTTTTTTGTTTTTTTTTTTTTTCGAGTGATTTTCTCGATCTGTAAAATTACGGTCCATCTGTAACGGTGTCTCACAGTAGATTTACGGGGAGGCATACTTACAGTTGGCCCGTAATTTTACTGGATTATCTTTGAAACCACCAGCTGGGTATTTTCCCGTAAATTTTAAACGGGTATTTTTTTACAGTGAAGAGAGAGAGAGAAGAAAGAGAGTTGTAGCGCAAATTATTCAGCTGAATAATTTACCGCCAGTAGGTCGGACTTATATCAAATTTCACCAGGTTTCCACAGTTTTACGGGGAGTGTATCCCCGCATGCAGTGGTATCTTACCGCTTTTATACATATAACACTTTCCGACAGTTCCAACAGTGTTTCCATCAAATAACCACCAAATAATACATTATGCCTCCACGTGTTGTTATAGGAATCATAGAGTGTTACTCCTGCGATCTATATTTTAAGCTTATTTAGACATCAAAAATAATATTTTACTGTCGGGATGTATGCAAATAGATTATGTAAATGTCTGCGCTTTTTGCCATCAAGTTTTTGATTGAATGGTACAATTGAAAATGTCGAAATGCATAGAAATACCGAAACACAATCTATAATTTCCTAACCTTGCTGCATAACCATATCGACGGGCTTTCTACGGATATCGCTATGTCGACAGGCTCTCTGTAATCGCACCGGTCCTTCTCTCTCACTTTTCATAAGAGCATCCGTTTTATACTTCAAAATAGGTCCAGATGTTCATCGGTTTTGTTATCACAAAGTGGAAGGTAGGATTCCTGATACGGACAAACATTTTTAATGCATAATTCCTATCACTTATCATGTTTTTTTTTTTTTTTTTTTTTTTTTTTTTTTTTTTTGTTGTTGTTTTTTTAGTGTGAGTGGGGATGGATGATTAATTTCTTTGGTTTAATTGTTTCAAAGATTTCTTTTATTTAATTATTTGTTTAATCCCGCTGTATGTGGTCAAACATTGAGTAAACCAGTCCTGCGTTCAGTTACCCGTTTCAGTCCATAACGTTAGCGCTTGTATCCCTGTTGTATCATAGCGTATAGAATATAAGCTGGGAACCAAATACGTAACAGTTGCAAGTTATTGCTTTGATTACGTCCATATTAAATATGAACATCGTACGTATTCTTTTAGGTATATTTTTCAAGGAGATATCGATAAATTGGCCGATATTTATGTAAATTTCTTGATAAACAGTTTGTCCGAGTTTCAGAGCGCAGTCGCTGATCATTGAAAAGTTTACACGCATATACATTGTAAATATATTTTAATATTTCGTGCACTACTTAATATTGAGCAACTCACCTGTTAAAAGTGACCATTGATCCCTTTTTCTGCCATCGGTCCATCGTGTGTTTGTATTTATGGCAGAGAATAACCGATGCGAACGCAGAGAGCCTGTCGATATAACGGTTTCCGCAGAGAGCCCGTCGATATGGTTATGCACCGTGCAAGTTTACGCACTGTTCATAAATAAATCAGTACTGTGTACCGAAACGCATATTTTGTATGCATTTATTGCGAACCTACACATATAAACCATTAAATAACTATGTATGTAATTGATATCAGGTATTTAATGACATTCATGTAAACACGTATTTAATATTAACCCAGTGGGTGTATATACAATGGATTTATAAATATACTTGTATAAAATTGTAATTCCCAAGCCTATTAATTTACTCGGATTTGGGATTCCTTCATTATTGTTCTCGTAACATTTCGGACATTTTGTATTTGGCAGATAGCAGAAATTATCCGTTTTTGTACATGTTATTGCAAACTCCACACAGTGATCGCCCTTGCAAGCCAAAAAAACAAACAAAAACAACAACAAAAAATCTGTAAGGGGAGGTAACTACTGCGTGGAGTTTGACGTTATTGCGGGGTCCGAAATTTTTAATGAATCAACCAATAAGAAAAACATTGGTTCTAAGTTCGATATGATTCCCCCCAGGCAATTTCGAGCCACTTTGAACAGCAATTGGCTGCTTGTTCTGGTACTGTGCTTTGAATTTTTAACAAAATACATGCCCAGAAAGCATTTAT
The DNA here is from genome assembly GCA_021229015.1 of Solen grandis. Classification (NCBI taxonomy): domain Eukaryota; kingdom Metazoa; phylum Mollusca; class Bivalvia; order Adapedonta; family Solenidae; genus Solen; species Solen grandis. The sequence goes on from CM037782.1 coordinate 20,985,013, forward strand.
GATTATTAGCCCAATTATCATAATGGCCTTCACAGTTCGGTTTGTAATTTAGCAAATGTAGCAATCAACATATTAATTTTTTTATGCAATCCGTTCATATATACACACAGTATTAAACAACACTTGCAACCATGAGCCAACAATTCTTGAAAGCTAAATTCAAACTTTACGGTAAGTTCATTCGACAGTACTTGATTATTATTCTGGGGCAAAGACTCAAACAATTAAAACAGCTGGTGGTTAAGTTACGACCGGTTAATAATAAATTGGACAAGCCCTCCTTTTCAAAGAAAATTTATTTTAGACTATACAGCTTATGATATATGGAATATAAACTTAGTTAACATTCGTTTAATTTACTCGGGAAAAAAATGTATGATTCCACAATAAATGGTCAAGTATTGTTTACACTGAATTGAAGAATATAAATTGAAAAATATAGATAATAGAACTGCCGATGATTTCATATACATGTATTATTATACATGATGTTTTTGAGTACTATCCCCTCTATTATTTCATCTTCCGCAAAAGCGAAAATGAGATGAGAGAGGAATTCTAGTCAGGCAGATGGTGTCGTTGTATTAGACTTTACCGTCGCTGCGACAGTAGAGAAGACCTCGAGACACTGCGAACCAGCAATAAGACTTCATGAAAAAGCCGACTGACCCAGGATTCGAACCCACAGCAGTGAGGGTTGAGTGACGTTAAGTCAGCAACTTTACCCACTCAGCCAAGAGGATCCCCACAACACGTACATTTGTTACGTAGAAGCACATGTGTATCACACGCCCTGCTGGCCTCAATAATTATGTGCTAGTGTTAAAATAATATATCACATGCAAATCACACAGAGCACGATTTTATCCAACTTATTGTTGAGTACTTGAATACTTTAGCTGGTTTACTCAATGTAATTAAATAAAAGAAATCTTTGAAATAATGTACGCAATGTTTATTTTGAATGCCTTTCGGCCATTCTTGGAGAATTTTATGAACACTTAATTTATACGATATTATCATGTTCTAAACAACACTATTAAAAATTTAAACCAAAAAAATTAATCATCAATACTCCACTCACAGTCAAAGAAAAAAAAAAAAAAAAAAAAAACATGATAAGTGATAGGAATTATGCATTAAAGTCTTTTGTCCGTATCAGGGATTCGTACCTGCCTTTTCGTGATAACAAGACCATTGAAAATCCGGACCTATTTTGAAGTATAAAGCGGATGCTCTTCCACCGCGTTATTGCGTCAGTCAATGATATAATATCAACATGTTAAATACATGCACGTGCGCTTTGGGAGTGAATTTTAGAGAAAAGTGGAATTGTATAGCAAGATAGGTACATAAATTTGACAATAAATTGAAAAAGAGTTTGGATAGTGTGGTTTAGAAGCTCAGTGATTACAGTGTGCTCAATGTGCCAGAATAATAACACAGATAATTTTCAACTGTCTCCAATTCGTCTGGATAATTTATCATTAAAATAAATAAATTAAAATGTTTATTTTTACCTTTCATTTTTTTCCTCTCAAACATCGTGACGTCGACATCATTTCGGGTTATTTTGCTGTTGATGGAAAAACAATGTATAAGTGCATTTAATTGAAATAAAAATATATTTTGATACTGTTATTCAAATTTATTTACTTTGTCATTGCTGAACTTTGAAATGTAGGGGTAAGGCCAACTCTAATATGGTAGAAAATGTCAAACCCAATTTCATGAAATAAAATATGTTTAAACATTATAAGTTTATTAAGTGATGATTTATGTCATGAACTTGAATATTTCATAAAAAATAAATTATGTATTGCGTGTCCACCTAATGTAAGAATTCAAGCATTACATATTGAAAATTGAGAAGCTCGCGTTCAAGGGAGATCACTGTGATGGTGTTTCGGAATACTTACAGACCATGGTGGTGAACCTTCTTCTTTCGACTTCAGGACATAACAGTTTCTTTCTTCTTCTTCTTCTTCTTCTTCTTTTTCCCTCTCTTTCTCTCTCTCTCTCTTTCTCTCTTTCTATCTTTTTTAAGTTGAGATTATATCGTTAAATAACTTTGTGAATGGCAATCTTGTAAAAATAATATTACAGGGCCGTCTGAGTACGATCGTAAAAATATTAAAGTATATAGCACTGTGAAATCTTTCGTTAAAATGAACAATACTGTAAGATTCTATCAACTGCTCATCGATCAGCTTTCAGTAAATTTAGATTAGGGTTTGCCCCAATTCGTCTGGAGAATGACCGTTATGAGGGCTTTAGTGAAGAACTTAGATTGCGTCATTTCTTTAATGATAACTCAGTAGAAAGTGAACTGCATGTTTATTTCATTATGAGGTTTATGATATTTTATGATATTAATTATACTCCAAGGCAACTACCAATAATAATCTATTTACTGAAATACGTGATTTTGAATAATACGTTTTACTGTTTTCCAATACAGATTCAACAGTGATAAGACTTGTGTCAAACCTTTGAGAATTTTTTAGAAAGGCGCTTTCTTTTCTTTGTATTGATAAATGTTTTAGCTTCTTGTGACAATTGTGTACTTTTTTCTTTGATTTTTACAGCATATCATAAATGCTTCTTTGCTACTGCTGTTAATCCCCTACCATTTTACTTGAATAGTTAAGTTGTTATTTTTATGATACTCTATGATACTCGAATGTTGTTCTCTGATCATGAAAAAGTGCTCCTTTTATTCTAAAACATTTATGTAATTGTTCAAGTGTTGTAATTATATCTGGATTTTAATCATTATTTTGCCTTGTATTTTTATCATATGTGAGTTTTGATGAGGAGATGTTAATAAAGATACTACGACTACTTAGCGAGATGTGCACGCACCAAAATCCACAACAACACTATTGAAATTAATTATGAAGTTGAATGAGATAGGTATATACTGACATGACATCTTCATGCAGAAATAGGAATAAAATGTTTAAGCATTATCGGTTTAATATGTGTAATATGACTTGGCTATTTGAGTTTACCATCGCTTCGACAGTATTTCAGTCATATAGCGACGTCCAGCTAATTACAGGTGGGTGAAGACCCCGAATGCACTGAGGCATCCGGGTAGAACCACCGACCTACGGCAAGCCTACTGGAAGGCTTCCTCACATGAAAATCCGAATAACCCTGCCGGGATTCGAACCTACGCGGTGAAGGGCTGAGTGAGTGTTAAAGTCAGCGACTTTACCCTCTCGGCCACGGAAGCCCCGTTAGTTGTAATATAAATCCGAGATCACTTTAAGGTTGATGGAAAAGTTTGATAACGGTGAACGCATGAAGGAGTCACATGATGTGTTATCATCACTGTCTTATTTATCAAGGGCGTATACAAAGTCACGCATATGAAAAACAACACTATTAGGGTATGAAATACATGTCCGTGTAATGGTGTAAGTAGTTCTTGTACTTTATTTTCTTTACTGATGATTAAGTATTCTGATATAAAGAGATTGTCTGTTATATGCCACTATTAAGTAGTATTCGATATATCAACATAAATAATTTGAAGACGTAAGCCGTGACTTCTCACTAAGCAACATGTATGTATTTTAGTTTTACAATAATGTTTAGGCAATGTTCTTGATTCGTTGGAAACAAATGTCAATTTTACATTTTTTTTTGTATTTTGACTTACTTTGTTATTAATTGCTAATCATATGACCAATTGTTGCAACAATATTGCTCAAATTTACCTTTACCTTTAAAAATCATTTTAACTAACAGTTAACAAGATATCTTATTTTTGCTTTTTATATATATATATATATATATATATATATATATATATATATATATATATACAAAAAAATCAGGTTTTACACGTTTTATTGGTCTGTTAAGTAGGTCAAAGTTTGTTAGGAAGCTACGCAGAAAAAGAAAAGTATTGAGAAAATGCTTGTACATATAAATCCTTAAGCAAAAAAGAGTCTGACAAAAAATACCGGACGTTTGTCTTCAATTTACGTCCAGTTATATACTTTTGACACCAACACAAACAATGTGCAATGTGATATAGAGTATCAAACAAGGCCGACCGACATGTAGATATTTTGAGAGTATAACTTTCAAATGTATATTTCCAATTTTTCTTTTGCGCAGCTTATGAAGGCTCGGACGTCACACAAAATGTTAATGGTCTGTGTCCTTCTACCAAACGAAATGTTGAAGAAACATTTTTCTACGAGGAAAAAATGTTCTACAAAAATCAATGCTCTGGATTAAATTGATTCATCTGTCCTTTCAGGAGTATCAACTAAAAATTTTATTGCACATTTAAAACTGAAAATCGGACAAAACTTCAGTTAATATATTGCAAAAGAAATAAAACGCGTATTTTAAAGAGCACAAATGACAAAGATAAGGCAATCTGCAATGTTAATGATTTAATACAAATCGATTAATAACAAACATACAATAGTTATTTCAAATATGGCGAAAGGGGGCTTGACTAGCACCATTCATTGCAGCAAGCTGGCGACCCGGCTGCGGCGACCATGACCAGGCAGTGAGGCTTGCACTCACTAAGGCAGTTCTGTGGAATTGAAGGTAGCCGTAAGGCTGATGGCAGTTCCACAGACCTATGGGTAGCCGTAAGGCTGATGACAGTTCATGATGGTAGCCGTAAGGCTGAAACATGCAATGTGGTCATGGTCGATATTGTACAAGCTTGCATGTTTGACCTTTGCAAGTACAAGAGACTGGATGCTAAGCAAGATAGAGCAGCCAAAGCCATGTATCAATGAACCACAGACTCGAACCCGTTGGGAAGGCCAGACTCGTATGTTGACCAGAGTAGGCAGTGAACACACTGAGGTGCTCACCCTGGTTCAAGTCTGTGATTTATTGGGGGCTATATATAACCAAGAGTTATATAGTGGCCGTGTGACCTTATAGGATGCAACAGACAGCACACGCCAAGCTCCAAATGAGAAAAAACAAAATGGTGGTGGTGGGGTGGATGGTGGTTAGCGAGAGACTACACTATGCAAGAATGAGACTGACCCCGAGTAGACAATGGAATGTCTGGGTGCGGCTAACTAGCTGATAAAACGAGGCTGCTTTGCAAGCCCCACTTTTCTTTTGCAACCAGTTAAGCACAGTATATAGGTCATAGGGCCTAAGTGATGCTGTGTGCGGCATCCCCCTCCCTGATATAACCCATGTTATTCATCTATCTAAAAATAGCATACATGCCCAGGTACGTCTACAAATGTTAGCCCCTCTGCTGAAGCTCTTACATGTATATGTATATAAAATTGATAGAGGACTTGTTTAACATATGCGCTAGCCGCAGAATGTATCACGCACATACACACTCCCACATACAATGTTAGACAGCAGACATTCGCGCTCTTCAAAACATGGATAAATACATTCATCCAATCCTTTAAAGAGCACAAATGACAAAGATAAGGCAATCTGCAATGTTAATGATTTAATACAAATCGATTAATAACAAACATACAATAGTTATTTCAAATATGGCGAAAGGGGGCTTGACTAGCACCATTCATTGCAGCAAGCTGGCGACCCGGCTGCGGCGACCATGACCAGGCAGTGAGGCTTGCACTCACTAAGGCAGTTCTGTGGAATTGAAGGTAGCCGTAAGGCTGATGGCAGTTCCACAGACCTATGGGTAGCCGTAAGGCTGATGACAGTTCATGATGGTAGCCGTAAGGCTGAAACATGCAATGTGGTCATGGTCGATATTGTACAAGCTTGCATGTTTGACCTTTGCAAGTACAAGAGACTGGATGCTAAGCAAGATAGAGCAGCCAAAGCCATGTATCAATGAACCACAGACTCGAACCCGTTGGGAAGGCCAGACTCGTATGTTGACCAGAGTAGGCAGTGAACACACTGAGGTGCTCACCCTGGTTCAAGTCTGTGATTTATTGGGGGCTATATATAACCAAGAGTTATATAGTGGCCAAAACGAGCGAGTTTGTTGTAAGGCAATGAACGGAGCGAGAGCCCCCAAATAAAGACACCACACCACCGAAACGATAGATAAAATGTTTTTTGAAATACATACAAAATTTCCAAATGTACATAGTAAATATCTGCGTGACTTCAGTACCTGACGGCTATGCTTAGACTAGTATAGTACTATTATATCGACAATTTGACAGTAATTATAACCGTGTCGGGTTCAAGAATTGAAATCTGAAAGGTCATTTATTCAGTCTGAAGCAGTTGTAGTGGACTGAATTCGTGGATGAAATCCAAAGTTCAAAACTGGTTGATCGAGATCCGATGGAAGACAGACTTAAACCTATCAATGACCATATAGAGAAGTACTACAAACACTCGTACCTCTCGATGATTTAGAAAACACAGGAAAGCTATGGGGATTCACAAAATATACACTAATTTACTGGCCTACTAAATTTCCACGTAGGGAGGTACTACGAACACTCGTATCTCCCATGACATCAGTCGAATTATCTATCTACCTATCAATGCCTTTATAGAGAAGTATTATGAACACTCATGCTTCTCTGGGAATAAAACTTAATTTGGTAGGATATAAGACCTATCTGAAATCTAAACCACGGAGTATACTGACTACTAGCTCCTCCAGCTATCACCTAAGGAGAACGGGAGAGATATACTAAAAACACTCGTATACCTCTCGGACAAACTCATAATGGAATTAAACACATCCGCTGTTGAGCTTGGCGAATGGAACTTGCGTCAGCCCTGATGTATCTCGCGTAGCAGTTTGAAGACCATCTCCCCATGGTCTTGATCAGATGATCCGGAATGTGAGCTTTTGCTGCCGAAGTAGCTGCTCCAATTCGGAAACTATGACCGGAGTAAAGACCAGAATTGAAGCCTAACTTCGTTAACAGTGATTTTAATTTCGTAATAAAAAGTTCTCTGCAAAGAATCGTTCCTTTGCTGGTGATGAAGAGAGGGTCGAATGAGTGTGCGCCTGATCTCAATCTGAGATTCATGTACCGGGCCATAGCTCTAACTGGGCACACTTCTGTGTTGGTAGCGTGGATTGAAATTGCAACACCTGTACGAAATATGTCTGCTTTAGAGTTTCTCAAGTTTAACCAGTACATTGAATTGTCATTACTGAACTGTATGTCTCCAAGTATAAGATAAGCTAACTTTTCTGGATTACGACCTTGTACTGTGAACTCTCCACATCTCAAAAAACCAAAGAATGCAAGACTACAGACTGCTTTTAGCATCATTCCTTCATAAACGCCTACAAAACCGCTACCAATTTCCTTAAACATATCTCTTAAAATTGTATAGGTGATAGCAATCTGTCCATGTTGATATTACATTGACATTTCTTTACACCTCGCAATACCATCTGTAGTTGAGAAAGTTCCGTAGGTGTTGCTAGTGGGGACTGAACGCCAAAGTTTAGGTAGTAGTAGCGTATGCCTGACAAATACTGTTTAATTGTGTCATGACGTAATCGTCTTCTAGCACAGAATGCGACAAAATAAATCAATGTTTGTTCACAAACAGGTGGCGGGACTGGATTATTGTCTGGCCATAACGAATGCTGTTCTAAGAATGCCTTGAAGAGTTTATAAGCTGATGTGTAGAGATTGATGGTACCTTTAGATAATGAAGCATTCCATAATTTGGCCACTGTTTCATCTAAGCAAGATAAAGCTCCGAGAGAGGTGGGACCTTTGTTGGACATTTGTCCGCATTTGGGGCTAACTTCTTGAACCGGTCTACCTGCAATCGAGAGAGACAATCACTTAAAATATTGTTTTTACCTGGAATATGTCTTGCATGAATAATGAAATTGCCTAAGGCTGCACACCATGTTAATCGACGCATCAATTTCATGATAGCTGGAGATTTACTGCGACCCTTAGAAATAATTGCCACAGTAGCTTGATTGTCACAATGAAACACAATTCGTTTCTTTGCCCATGATTTGTGCCAAAGCACAACACTGACAACAATTGGTATCATTTCCATGAGAGCTATAGACATGTCTTTTTCCCCTAACTTTGGTAAATCTTCAGGCCATGTTTCTGAAAACCATTTTCCCTGATAATATCCTCCATATCCATATCTACCACTGGCATCAGTATACAGCTGCATGTCAGCTGATTCAGTTACTTGGTCATCGTAGAAAAAGGATATTCCATTCCAGTTCTGTAGAAACTTCTGCCACATCTTGATGTCGGTTAGGCAATCCTGATTCAATCTTACATGAGGTGGAGCTTTTTAACCGAAGCAGCAAGAGTCAAAAGATATGATACAAAACTTCTCCCTGGCACTATCACACGAGAAGCAAAATTAAGATGACCCAAAACACACAACAGCTTTCGTTTTGTAATTGAAGATTTGTCGCAGACGTCATCAAGAATTGACTGTATCCTAACAATCTTTTCCCTAGGTAGCGATGCAACCATTTCATTTGAATCTAGGTCAATTCCAAGGAATGTCATTTTTGTGTCTGGACCTAATGTTTTATTTGGATGGATCTTTATATTTAACGTCCCAAAGACATGTGTCAACAGAGCCATGTTTCGAAGACCATCTTGAACACTTGGTACAATCGACAAGAAGTCATCTAAGAGGTACAGTAAGTGCGGAATTCCATAATTATTTGTAGCTATCCAGTGAATTGCTTCGGACAGTAAGGAAAAAATCTTTGGACTGCTTCTAGAACCAAAGCATAGACGCCTGAAAAAATAAAACTTATTTTCCCAGGATATTCCATGAAAACGCCATAAATCTGGTTTAATTGGAATCAATTTAAATGCGTCCACAATATCAGTTTTGCAGAGCAAGGCTCCACGACCGCAGTTTTTAATGACCTGAATTGCATCATCAACTCTGACATAGGAAACAGAATATTCCGACTTATCAATGAGACTGTTCACACTTGAATGTTCTGTATTTTCATGTGGCGCACTTAGATCAACTATCAGTCTATGTTTCCTCGAGTATTTACTCTCCACTATGCCAATTGGGTTAATGCGGTATATGTCGTATGGTGGCTCACTAAACGGTCCAATAATATAACCATCGTCAAGCTCTTTCTTTAATAAACTTGATACAATGTCAGGTTGTTCAATGGCTGACCTAAGATTCCTACAGTGAAGGTTTGTGGTTGGTAGCTCCTTCATACCAGTATCAAACCCTTGGCGCAAACCAATTAACAATCCGTCGACAAATTGCCTGTTAGGATGGTGAAGTAACTCTTTTTCCAGGTTTACTATATTAATGGAAGTGAATTCTTCAGTATTTAGTCAATGCCTCTTGCTAAGAACATGCTGGTTATTAAATTTTCCTTTGGGGCATTCATAAGCAGGATGGTTGTCCATTTTGCAAATATCACAAATGTGCACTATATTAGCATATTTGTGGTTGGCCTTACAACCTGATGCGTTGAAATTGTTGCACACTTCTTTGCCATTGTAAAAAATTCTAGGCCGGCCATGGCGGTCCATTTTTGAGGCGTCATACTGGTTTGTAGCGTGTTTTCCCTGCTGCCTAGGATTACTAGTGGTATTTCTATTTGATGCGTTCGTTGGACAGAAACGTGTTGTATGATCTGAGCTGTTACAGGTGTCGCAAGTGACATTTCGCAAACCAGAAAACGTGGTCAGGTAAAGTTTTGTATCACAGGACGACCAGTCAACTGCAATCCCTTGCAGTTCATATTGCTCAGCCTTTCTTGAGAAAGCAGTGTGGTAGTCATAAAAATGGGTCCCTCCATATTGACGATACATATTATCGATCATCTCCGCATATGTATCCAATTCTTTGCGTCTGTAGGGCTCTACTTCACACAGTACATTTCTGAATTTGCTGAATGCAGTCCTAAACTCGTGGATGTTAAGTGGTCTGTGCAACCTGTTATCACTAGCCCGGATAACAACATGTTGGCCCTGCTTGTCAAACACTTGCGTCTCGCTACTGCTTTCCATACCCGGTAAGAGCATCAAGGCTAGGTTGATATGTTTGTGGGCAAGAATGTCATTCTTTATTTTTGGTGAAACGAGATTTACCGGTAGAAGTCGTAGAAGTAGATAGGTCGTCGAGTATCTGACTCAGGCAACAAACGAACGGTGGTCGGCGCATCATGCAAGAGAACACCTTGTTGATTAACACAACGTTCACTATTTTGATCTGGAAGAATAGTATGCCTACCTGGTTGGTTCATTTGACGCGAAAGTTCGGCCAAATTGGCTTGAACTTCGCCAATTTGCCGCTGTAGTTGAATCATATCCAAAGTCTCGGATTGTTCATGGGCGCCGCCATCTTTGCTTGTGACGTCAGCATAATCAGTGTGTTGGGAAAAGCCGTCTTGTGACTCTCGATATGCTGACAGCTGATTATATAGCTTCAATAAAGTCTTTTGAGGCGTGTTTCTTGGTAAATCTATTCTCTTTTTAAGAAGTTCTGTCCTTAGTTTAGATATAGTCCAATCTTTTGTCACACTAGGTTTGTGCGGCGAACGACTTCGGTATTCGCGACTCCTATCAGGCGATGCTGAACGGTTCCGACTTCCCGCACCTTTCGTTATGCTTCTGCCCCTCCTTCCCGGCATTTTTTTTTTTAATCCTGTATGCCTATATGATATATTTACACTATATCCTTTCTCTAATTTAAAATTCCGATCACGATAGTTAGATGTTTAGGTAAATATTTTTTTTTTCCGTTCATATTAGCGAGAGACTACACTATGCAAGAATGAGACTGACCCCGAGTAGACAATGGAATGTCTGGGTGCGGCTAACTAGCTGATAAAACGAGGCTGCTTTGCAAGCCCCACTTTTCTTTTGCAACCAGTTAAGCACAGTATATAGGTCATAGGGCCTAAGTGATGCTGTGTGCGGCATCCCCCTCCCTGATATAACCCATGTTATTCATCTATCTAAAAATAGCATACATGCCCAGGTACGTCTACAAATGTTAGCCCCTCTGCTGAAGCTCTTACATGTATATGTATATAAAATTGATAGAGGACTGTGTTTAACATATGCGCTAGCCGCAGAATGTATCACGCACATACACACTCCCACATACAATGTTAGACAGCAGACATTCGCGCTCTTCAAAACATGGATAAATACATTCATCCAATCCTAAAAACAAACTTACATCAAATATTACTATATATTTCATCTAAGAATTTTTTAAATTATGCAGTAAGCATTTTCAATATGATTACATACAAAAACAATAAACATGCAATCATATTGTGTCGACTACTGTTTGTAAATACTACAATCCTGCTTAAAGGACTATTAAATTAAATTTAATAGAGAGGTTAATGGGACAGATGAGTGAAACAGCTGCTAAATGTAAGATAAAAGAAAAAAGATGTAAGGGAATAAAAAAAAGAAGTTAAGGGTATACGAACATGGGACCTTTGGATTTCTATTCCAGTGTGCTACCCACTGCACCATGGAGACATTACACTACGTGTTGTGTAGTTTTACTAGAAGCCAAATCCACGCTATTTCCAAAAAAATAAAATAAACGCACGCCTTTTAGCGAACATTATGTTCCTTGATCGACTCGAAAATGTTTAGGTTTTTATGTTAAAATAGAAATATTAAATTGGTATTTGCAAATTGAAATCGTTTACTTTTTCTTATTTAAATGGAAAGATTGAATTGTTGTCATGTAGAAAGAATTGGTTGTGACGGACATAAAAAACAACAAATAGTACACTGTAACCAAAGAATAGACTGTATCTCAAATTTTCGAGTTAAAATAACGTTGTTTAAACTATTAAACAGGGGTCGCAAATTTTCGCCATACCACATCGGCATCCCGTATTAAAATATAGCGAGCTGGGGTCGCATTGAAATTGTTGTTGCTGTTGTTTTTGTTGTCTGGCAGACAGATTAAACTGGTTCCGTCGGTCATATCAGACATAGATTATGACTCACTTGATTATTTGCATGCGTTATTGTTTTTAAATGACATATACCATTACCAAATTATTGTTTGCTTATGTTCTTCTCCGATATTGTTGATCACTTTCTAAAAATGTTGTAAAATTCCGAAAGCAATTATGCAGAAACCCGACTATATCTGGAGAAATGGCTTTATATTAAAATGTGAATATGTGTTTTTCAGTAATTTGCTGCAAAATTTGGCAGTTACTTACGGGACAGTCTTTACATAGATCAATATACGAGCATGTATATGATAGTCATTCTAAAATTTAGTTTTAGAGCATAGACTTTAATCTAAGTTTTATCTTTCATGCGACATATCACTAACTCCTGTTGTGTAAAGTGATAAATGCTGAGTGTCAGCAAATGATTGTATGTACTTGTTTTTCTTTAAACATGTAGACCGAATTATACATTCGCTAACTGATTCATGTCTGTTGATATTCAGAAAGTCACATAATGGCAGAAGGCGGGGCGAAAAATGCAAACACATCTGATTGCGCCGATAAACTATATATCGCCGCTATTGATTTTGGAACTACTTACACAGGGTTTGCATACTCGCCTAGAGAGCATATAAATGATATCGCTACAAGTGAGTGGAATTCAGACATTGGAGCCACAACGAAAGCCCCAACAGTGGCTCTTTTCACACCAGACAAAAACTTTAGCAAATTTGGATATGAGGCTCAACAGGAATTATCAAACATGCTCGATGACAGCTCGGTCAAAGACTGGTACTATTTTGACCGTTTCAAGATGAAACTTTATGAAACCAAGGTAGAGTGACCAGATTTGCTATATATAACATCTGGCTCGATTTCCACCAGTCATAACTAGCGCTATTAGTAATCATAATCCTCATCACATCAGTCGGTCTCTAACTTCTGAACCAAACGGTCCTTTTCAGGACCATCTTCCTTCACATTGTCATTAGGAATGATAATATTTTAGGTCGAATTAGTTGTCATTCGCCCTCTCGGCAGCAAAATTGAAGATTTTTTAAGTACCTACCTCACAATACATGGGTTATTTCAAAATATTACCATTTTTTGCATTTAAATTTATCTTTAAGGAGTGCGGGTCACACTCCGGGGTCTACACATAATGCCGCATAAGTGCAGAGGGACACACCTTAAAATTCTAAAAACAACATCAAGGTAATAATTTATGCCAAATCAATTGTATACATAAAATATTTCGTAAAACAAGAATGGTAGAATGAGATTCAACCTCGTTCAAGTATTAATTTGCGCTACATATTGTTGGTGGAATTCGAGCCTGTCTTAGTGTGATCGTGTTTATTGTTCATACCAAAACATGTTTGTTTTAAATTCAGTATTCACTGCTCTCAAATAAATTGTTCTGGATGCTATATAGTTGTTATTGATTAGAAAAAATATAAACAAAATGATATGATGTATATCTTACTTTAGGACTTTTTGTCCAAAATACCAGGTTAGTAAACGACATTATAAGAGTCGGTTATTTAGGTATTCTAAAGCAACCATCCAGGCGAATTCAAGACTGCTATGTGATAAAAATCAACAACTTCAGGAAACGCCACTTTGGTTATCAGAAAGATTGTTTAAAACGAGTTTGCTGCCTAGTGCAGGTGCTTATTAATACAGGTATTACTGTGAAAAAATGTCAAGCTAAGAGCTTTTCTGTCTTTCTTTGTTGTTGGTAATACTATAGCCAACTTAATATTTTGATATTACACTGTATGTCTTGATATTTCCTGTGAATATGCAAATCCATTTTTAGAGGGTTTTTTTATTTAGAAAATTAGTGCCTTTTTCATACATTTGTTTTCCTTTTCAGAAATTGAATAGAAAAACTCTTCTTCGGGATAAATTTGGGAAATTTCTTCCAGCTCTCGATGTCTTTTCGTCAGTTATCAGATTTTTAAAGGATGAACTTGAAGATGAACTGAAGACCAGAGCCTCAGGAATCCAGGATGAAGACGTGCTGTGGATCATAACAGTACCAGCTATTTGGTCTGATGCTGCCAAACAATTCATGCGTGAAGCCGCAGAAAAGGTTTTACCCACTGGCACTAGAACCACAGCAATGCCAATTTCATTGGAATGTTGATTACGATTTTTTGTCCCTCTGTACTGTATATTGAACATGGTAAGGAACGGAAACTGACATGACTTGATTACGGAGCTCGTAATTTTGCACGGATGTATGCTACCATAATATTTTATGCACGGTTCGATAATTACCACATGAAATATAGAATTACTGTCAAAAGACAACCTTAACGAAGTAATGACATCAAATGTCGACAATTTCTACATTTTATAAGTCTGCTCCACTATCAGCTTCCGGTTTGTTTGTTTTTCGGCGATTCTGATTGGATGGTTTAAAACAGGCATGCAATTTCTGTCGATGTCAATGCCACCAACAACAACATACGCCCCCCAAAACCGGATGTTGATAGTGGAGCAGACTTATGAAGATGAATTATTGATATTTCACGTTTTTACTTCGTTAAGGTTGCCTTTTTACAGTGATTCTTTATAGCAGGTGTTAATTGGATATCATATTGATCGAACCGTGCATAGAATGTAATGGTAGCATGCATGTGTACAAAATTACACCTTTCGTAATCAAGTGATGTCAGAATATGTTCCTTATCATGTTTTAATATACAGTACCGGAGAAAAAAATCGTATATGAAATGAAATTTGCAATTCTGCGGTTCTAGTGCAAATGGTTTTACCATACAAACCTATATATAAACCATATAGGAAACCTTCCAGCTGGTTTACGGTAGGTCGGTGGTTCCACCCGGTTGCCTCCATGCATTTGGGGTCTTCCTCCACCTGTAATTAGCTGGACGTCGCTATATGACTGAAATACTGTCGAAGCGACCGCAAACTCAAATAGTCAAGTTATAAACCATATTTTCAGCAAAGATAAAACATTCTAGATTGAACAAACACAAATACACGCAGTTTGACATTCAAAATAAACACTCTTTTAAATAATTAAACAATTTAATGATTCACAGAACCTTTTAAATACATGAGGAATACGAGTTCCACTGCTTGTGTGTATTGAAAGAAAGAATGTACCTGGATAGTGTGGTGGAAACACTTCACTTGCGTCTTAATCCTTGCGTCCAGTCTTTTAATTCGCACGTCGTTAAAAGTGGCAGCCCTCCCCAAAACCACTATAGAAGCTGTAAGAACTTGTTTTGCAATTGATCGACGTAAGTAAAGGGGTTAACGGATACAAATATACAAATATTTGACTTTTCCCTTAAAGTATCCCGTGTATTCACTCCAATATGAAGTTCACATATGAGAGACTGCATCTAATATAACAACAAAGTCTTATTAAACAGAGAAAGGAAACTCATATTGATGGTATGTAATCTTCTCTTGTAAGATTCACTTTGCTTTCACATGTCTTAAGTAGAAAAGGAGATATTTGAAAACATGAATTTGCGAGAATTGGAAAATTTGTTACGTGATTTGGTGAGCTTTAAACTAGTTACCAATCTTTGTTTAATATATACCACAAACACAGTATTGTGGAAATGTCATTTTATTTAAATGACGAAAAGTAGAACACAAATCGTATAATCAAAGCCCACAATATAATATAAAACTGCCTATACCATAATACGTATTAGCAAATCTCAGAACATGTTTCATATAAGAACGATAGAGAAAATTCAAGGACATGAAAATATGATTAAAACGATGGGTAGCTGGGGAGGATGGAAAATCATTTTTCAGATTCCTATCTGGTCACTCTTAATAACCACGTGACTTGCTAGCTAATAAAGATGGCGGGATTCCCCCAAACTACTTTATCAAAATCCTTTTAGGGGACGACTCAAAAATATTGTTGTGCTAATTATCATATGTGACTGCAAAGGAAGGAGTTACGGATGTATAAACACGTACATGTGCGTGTACATGACACCACTGAATTATTAATCACATGTGTAACAGATTATTTTACGAATGTGATCATTCGTAGCATTTAAATATGTTACAAAAGTGTTTGTCCGAAATGGCGTTGACATTAGACACACACAATTATTTTCTAACAAAAAATAGCAGATCATTTTTCAATGTTTACATGCAAAATACAACTCAAAAATGTTTTTTGCCTAAGCACCTGACCCATGTATAAGATTCTAAATGTTCATGATATATTATTACATTATCAGGCTGGCATTGCGGGTGACAGTATCAGGGTGGTATTGGAACCGGAAGCTGCATCGCTGTATTGTATCAATCAAGAGATATGTAAAACGGCTAAAGTTGACGGAAGCGTGCACCTTGAAAAACTTGCAGAGGGATCCAAATATATTGTAGCAGACCTAGGAGGTATAAATATCTTGAGTCTCTGGTTTATAGGTATTTCTCGCATATTGTCGAGAAAACAAAATGTTAACAATGAAATGGTGAACAATGTCGATGTCTGGCTTTATTGAAATGATAACTTATCATGTGTTTGGAGATATATAGCTTTCAGAATCCTTTCTTGTTACAGTAGCTGCAATCCGCAAATGAGATTTTCGTAGAGTAAATTATTTTATTAACTTCTTTTGTTTGTACTCACTTAATTTTACATCAAAATATATATTTAAGCGCTATTCGAACATGTCCCAGTGTCGGCTTTCCGTCAAGCTTTGCTTTCTCTATCTTTGCAACGTGAGGTCTTATCTTAATTACAAAGTACACTAGTACAGAAGTATGTAACCCAGTATGTACATCCGGGTCAAAGTCATCATGAGCCTGTACTGTGATTAAATACTGTGGCTAATGTATTTCGACAAACTTCGATTTCTGATCATATCTTTGTAACGTAAGATAAACACATTCGTAAAACTTCATATAATGATAAAGCACCATATATGCACATTGAAGCTGATACCTTCTAAGCCAATGTCACTCGGCTGAATTGTTGTTGAAATTATGTTTGCTATTAGTTCGCATGCTATGTCTGAACAACTACTGATTTGAAAAATTCTTCAGAGACTGTAGGGGCAAAAAGGATAATTTCCCATACTTGCCGTTTTTGACAGTATTGGTTACCATTAGGAGATTTATTCATGGTGCAAATAGAATTACAGTACTTTTTTGATAGAAAGAGTTGCTTCGCTCATAAACTTGTTAAGTCACATCTCTACAAATGGGCCTTACTAGAAATCTTCCCCAAGCATGTCCAACAGGGTGATCCGGTGGATTACATTTTTTTTTAACTGATTTTCATCCCGTCCTTTCTATAATATTTCTTATAATTTCTATCTTTTATTTATTGTCTACATTAAGTGCGAATTCTGTATTTAAGCGTGGGTTATACGTCCTCTGCAAAATAATGTCTATGGTCACAATGTTCTTGAATCAGTTTGTTTGGGCTATACATGACAAGGCTTCGTCTGTTTCATTTTTTGCTAAACTCAAAACATTAAAGACCTGTATTAAGCTTCACATAAATTCAGTTGTTACAACTTTCACTTTATTGATTCATGATATTAAAAAAGCTATGTTTTGGATCATCATAATCTCAAATACTGTTTTTTCCACACAAAATCACAGAGATCGGCAACAAATTGTTCTTTGCACTTGTATAATGCATCCTCGGTAACCCACGAGCGACTTATTCCTTTACTCTCCATATATGACAAAATTAGTGAAATGTAGGCAGGCGCGGGTATCCGACGATGGTATAATGTAAAGAAGATGGAACTTTGTCAGCCCTCGATATGCTAAAACATTCATATAGTATTATTACGCTTTTTGTAAAACATGATTATCCACCATCAGCGTTTGAAAAAAATGTTTCATATATAATTATCCAGGTGGGACGGCAGATTTATCCGTTCACGAAGTTTTGGAAGATGGGAATTTAAGAGAAATTATAAGTGCAAACGGCGACGCCAGTGGAGGCTTACTTGTTGACGACGCGTTTTTGAACTTTTTGTATTCGGTATTTGGGAAAGATATCTGTGAGAAAATGTACGAAAAGCATTTTTACGAAATGTTAGCACTAGAGCTTGCGTTTGAGGGAAAAAAAAGAAGTTTTAATGAGTCAGACATAACCCTGAGCTTCCCCAAAGCAGATTTCGTTAACATGATGAAAACCATGTCATGTGAGGAAACATATGACGAAATAATTCAGAAGGCTAAACAGAAACACAACAACATGTTGCAAATTAATGGGAACAGAATGATTCTCAACAATAAACTTGTTGAGACATTTTTCACGAAGCCTGTAGACGGAATAATTGAGCACATAAAGGAACTGCGAAAAGATGATGAGCTTGGCGAAATAAATATATTACTTTTAGTTGGGGGGTTTTCTGAATCAAAATATCTTAAGAAAAGGATAAAAGAGGCCATCCGTGGTGTGCGAATCATAAATCCGAAGGATTCTTCCCTCGCTGTGCTGAAAGGTGCCGTTTTGATGGGCCTAAAACCAAGGTCAATTACCGAGCGAATCGCAAGATACACATACGGGGTGTCCGTTGGAAGAAATTTCCGTCCTGGTGATGACCCAGAAGAACTGAAGATAACAGATGGAAACAGAGATATTTGTACAAATGTTTTCGTAAAATTAATTGAGAAGGGACAGGTTCTTAAATTTGGAGACAACTTCAAGACACGGTCTGCACATATTTGTGATGAGATTCGCAAATTGTTCTCAGTGCTTGCAGAAGAACTCTACATATCCAGCGACAAAGATCCAAAATATGCTAGAGAGGAGGACGGGTGTACACAGGTCGGTGTCATGATACTGCTTCCAACAGATATTATGTGGAATTTTATTAACCTGTTTGTGACAGAGCTTGTCGTTGGATACTCGGAGTTCACTTTGCGTTGTCGTTGTCTCAACACAGGTAAGGCTGTTGAGGCGAAAATAGATTATCTGGATCTCACACCTTGACATGCTCACGTCTCTCTAAAGTTAACAAGAAGAAACAATTAGGTACTTTCCATTTACATGTTTGATACGCTTACGACTGTGGGGAGCAATAAACACAATATTGTACGAATCTAAATGTCTGTAAGTAAATATTTATGATTAAATTATTATTTTCTCTTAAATGTTTTAACACTGCAATTTTGCGTACGAGATTATTTTGTGTGTAAGGCAACTACAAGTCTATCAAGCACATGACAGAAATGGACGTTTTGTTCTTACTTGACAGTTTTATAGCAGTTAATTAATAGATATTGAATGGATGTCAAATTGTTTATAAATACATTTCCAGCAGCGGTTATGTACATTTTCACTCGATAGACAAATGCTTGATTACAAATGATATTTTGGTAATTAATAATATTTTTGTTGGCCGTACGGAAGTGGTGTGTGTTTGAAGGGTATCTATTCGATAAAATATTTAAATAAAAACTTATCAAACTCAGTTAATTCATTTATTATGCATCTGTGTTAATATTTTAGGAATTTAGTACATGTATTGATTGGTTTATGATATATTAGACAATGGGGAAATATTCCATTTGTTTGCCTTTAAAACAGTTCATTCACAGATGATCGGTAGAAACGAAATTATGCTCAATTCATTTTCCAAAAACTCTATCTTTGTAATTTAGAATTGTATTTAAAAGAAATCATATTCTTGCAATGTCAACACAACAATAAATGTTTTCCGATACGTTAACCGAAAAAAAATGTAATCATTCAATTTAATCTTAAATTTATGCAAAAACTTAGGACAATAAACTGTACACGAATCCTTTTTTTTCACGGCTGCTATTATGAATTATCCAAACTAACTTAGTAATGTACATTTATCCTTAATATTAATAACATTTGTGTATTGAAAATGTGGGGCGTATATATATTTTCTGTGAATATATATATTTCACCCCGCAAATCGGTAGACAGTGTTTGATTTCTGGGTTAATTTATCGGTAATGTTTAATTAACAAAAGAACTAAAGACTCAGTTCCAAAGACAAATATAACAAGTATATCATATATAGTGTAAACGAATGTCAATTAATATTATGCAACAGTATTTATTTCTTGTTCTCTCATAGTATAGCTATAACCGCTAGAATTTATTTTACGCCGATAGACCTATTCGTTAGTTCGTAAATAACGCAAATTGATATTTAATCCATATATATCCAAAAGACAGATGCAAGTTGGCAGCCGATGGCTACGGTACACCGGAAGCTAGTCTAGCTGACAAATCTTATGACTAAAATTCAGATACTTCTAAAACAGCATAATCAGTAGCATTTAAAAAGAATTCACATATCTCATTCGTATATCCAAATTTGATTTCAGTTTTTACACATTAACAACTCAAAATAAACATTAAAATGTGTACAAATTTATTTGGTTTAAAGATTTTATTATTTGCGATTTTATTCAGTCTTGCAAGATCGCACAAAACCTTAAAATGGGGTGTGCTTATATCAAACCAATATATATGGTGTTATAAATTAAAAAAATATACGCCTCATAAATAGGTCTTATTTAATTTTGCATTTAAATCGGGTTTTTTTAACGAAATTATGCTCAAATCCTTTTCCAAAAACTCTATCAATCTTATCAAATATAGTATTTAAAAGAAATCATATTCTTGCAATGTCAACACAACAAAGAATGTGTTCTGAGATGTTAACCGGGAAAAAAATCACGCAACTTGAGTCATCCAATTTAATTTTAAATTTATGACTATTTATTTATTTATTTATTTATTCACTGTTGCTTCAATGAATTATGCAAACTCAACTCGCACTTAGTGATTTACAACTATCAACATTACAAATCTTTGTGTTTTGAAAATGAGGAGCGTTTTTTATATTTTCTGTGTATGCGTATATTTCACCCTGTAAATCGGTAAATGCAGCGTGTGATTTCTGACTTAATTTATAGGTAATGTTTAATTATAATATGAAATATATGCCCAGTTCCAATGGCAGATAAAACATGTAAATGAATGCCGGTTAATAGTATGCAACATTATTTGTTTAATGTTCTTTCATAGTGTGGCTATCAAAGCTAGAATTTATTTAGCGCTGATAGACCTATTAGTTTGTTCTTATTTATCGCAAATTGATATTTCATTAATGTATATACAGGAGACAGATGCAAGGTTGTAGCTGATGGCTACAATACACAAGAGGCTAGTCTAAAAGACAAATCTAGTGATTAAATTTCCGATAATTTTAAAACAGCAGTTTAACAATAACATTTAACATATCAGCTCACGTATATATATCCAAACTAAATTTCAGATTTTACACAAACATTAACAACTCACACTAAACATCCAAATGTGTACAAATTTATTTGATTTAAAGATTTTATAATGGGTGATGTTATTCACTCTTAAAAGATGACACAAAACGTTAAAAGGGGTGTGCTTATATCAAACGAGTTTATGTGGTGTTGTATATTATATTAGCCACATAAATAGGTCTTATTTAGTGTTGCATTTAAATCGGTTTTCTTAAGAAATTATGCTCAAATCATTTAAATCAAAACTATATCTATCTTATTCAGTATTGTATTTAAGGTAGAGGAACCCTAATGAGCTCGGCAAATGAGGGCAAAGATCGCCTTACCTCAGATATTCTTTGTCATAACACGCCATTTGGAATGTGATTCTTTCTCATTCAGAAGTTTAATTCACGGTATCTTATGTCATTGTTAATCAAATGTAACAACTTTGATTGGTGTTCATCATTTAAAGGCAAAATTATCGTTCCTTTCGTCGAAGAAAACCCCTCCACGAATAACTTCCATTGGCGTCATTTTTCGAATTCCCCTACATCAATCAAAATGCACAAATGCGATAATTGAGGGTATTTCAAAACGTTCTCCATAAAAGAGCAAATTTTAAAAAGGAAACGGTATCTTAATCAACCATAACTACAGTAACACAAGTTTGTATATTAAAAATTCATGTAAAAAGGAAAATTGTAATTGAAAAATGGGAAATTTTATATCAGTATTTATACGTATACCGCCACGCAATTTGAAAAAAAACAACAAAAAACATTTAAATACAGGGTTAGATTACAGACCAATGAAACCAGAATTAAAAAAAAAATCATCATGCATTAGTGGTCCACTACCTTAAAAGACATCATATTCCTGCAATGACAACACAACAAAGAATGTGTTTCGAGATGTTAACCGAAAACAAAATAAAACATGCAATTATCAAATTTAATCGTACATTTATGCAGAAACTTAGGACGATTAAATGTACACGATTCTATTTTTTATACGCCCAAAGGGCTGTTTTATGTTATACCACTGGTTATCCGTCCGTCTGTTTGCAATTTTGTGTCTGTATCTGAAAGAAACTGATTTTTTACAGATATGTTACGAATACAAAGATGATGTGCAGAGTGTAGGTTTGAGATGTTTTGGTTCATGGTCAAGATCACATTTGAAGATCACAAGTCATACTATTATAATATTAGAATATTTTGTGTCCGCTCTGTATCTTAAGAACCACTGTAAGGATCTGAAATTATTTGACAGAAATGTCAACCATACTGATAGGAAATGCAGAGCGTGGGTTTCGATGTCTTGATTCAAGGTCAAGGTCGCACTTGAAAGTTGTCAGCAATTTTTGTCCACTCTGTATCAAGGTCAAGGTCACACTTGAAGGTCAGTTGTCATACTGTTATAATGTTTGAATATTCTGTGCTCGCTCTGTAACTCTTGGATCTCTTAAGCAGATTTAAACTTTTTGCCAGAAGTGCAGATCAAGTGCAGGTTTGAGCTTTATTGGGTCATGGTCACAGTATGAAGCAACATGTCATACTGATATTATGTAAAATATTTCGTATATGGTTTATTAATGCCCTACAGATGTTTACACAAGTGGGAATGTAAGTTTACCCACCTTCCCTCTGTCCGTTCATCCGACTGTCAGATCAAAATTATGGTGGAGATGGTAATGAAAAAAGTCGAAATGTGCATAACCGTTAGATGTCTTGTGTTTTGCAAACAACAACAGAGACCCGTTTAATTTTAAAAAATGCTTATCCATTCGTCAAATGTAGTTCACTTTCATTACCTTTCTTCGGGCGTTTATTGCTCAGCTTAGCTCTTGGTTCAAGGTTGCTTTAATGAATGATAAAAATTCAATCTCCATATTAGTGATACACAATTATCTCTAATATAAACATTTGTTTTTTAAAATGTGGGGCGTATATATATTTTCTGCGAAAACATATATTTCACCCCGCAATTCGGTAAAATGCAATGTGTGATTTCTGGCTTAATTCTTAGGTAATGTTTTATTATCATATGAAATATAGACTCAATTCATATGACAGATATATCAAATACACAAATTAATATTGCTACATATTACACCTAACCTAGTTATGTATACACAACACTGTAGAAGGAAATCCCTATTCTAAGAATAACTTGTTTACTAGTTTTGTTCTGGAGTGATCTATTAGGCGATCCCTATTCTAAAAATAACTTGTTTACTGGTATATTTGTTTACTGGAATTTTCTTTCTTTCTATGGAAAATTCTAGAAGTCTTATGTAACCTGTTTACGCTTTAGAATGTTCTTTTTTGAAGAATAGTATGGTTGTTTCTAGAATATTTTGCTCAAGTATATATAATGAAGGGCGTTTTAGGGACTGGTAGACTTGTTGAGGAGACTTGTTTTAGAAGACTTGTTTTTGGCAGCAATTCATCAAGTGTGGGTTATTCAACAGTGTGGAATTAATTTCGGACTTACATTTGGATAAAGGACATACCTATTGGATGGCTCATGTTAAATTTAAATGTTATCAATCAGACAAGGATCAAACTAATTTGTTATAATAATTTTAAGACACTGTATGTTTTGATATTCATATTGATATTTGTCACATGTTTATAATTAAAATATATTTAGTTAACTAGTTTGTTGCTGGTTTTTCTTTGTTGCGCCATTTCATCAAATTGGTCGTAACAATATTTAATTGATGTATATCCAGGAGACAAATGCAAGGTGGAAGCCGATGGCCACGGTAAACTAGAAGCAACTCTTGGTGATAAATCTAATGACTAAAGTTCAAACACAATACTTAGATACGTGTAGATGCCAATCTTATGACTAAAATTCCGATATTTATTATATAGCATTAACAAAACATTTAAAAAGAATTTATATATCAGCTCACGTGCATTTATCCAAATTTAGTTTCACTTTTTACACAAACACTAACAACTCGCACTAAA
This sequence comes from Solen grandis, assembly GCA_021229015.1. NCBI lineage: Eukaryota > Metazoa > Mollusca > Bivalvia > Adapedonta > Solenidae > Solen > Solen grandis. The sequence continues at coordinate 21,009,172 of CM037782.1, forward strand.
CATTAATATAAATTTTTTGGTTTAAGGATGTTATAATGAGCGATGAAATTCAGTCTTCGAAGATCGCACAAAACCTAAAAAAGGGGTGTGTTGATATCAAACTTATATATGTGCTGTTATATATATAATATATATACGCCACATAAATAGGTCTTCTTTAGAATTGCATTTAAATCGATTTTGTTAAGAAAGTATGCACACATCATTTTCGAAAAACTATGTCTATCTTATTTAGTATTGCATTTAAAAGTTATATTATTGCAATGGCAACACAACAATGAGTGTATTCCGAGATATTTCTTGTTCTCCCATAGTTGGCTATAAACGCTCGTATTTATTTTACACCAATATACCTATTCGTTCATTCGTATACAACGCAAATTGATATTAAATTAATGTATATCCAGGAGATAGATGCAATGTTGTAGCTGATGGCTACTGTACACCAGAAGCAACTCTTAGTGATAAATATAATGACTAAAGTTCAAACACAATACTTAGATACGTGTAGATGCCAATCTTATGACTAAAATTCCGATATTTATTATATAGCAGTTAACAAAACATTTAAAAAGAATTTATATATCAGCTCACGTGCATTTATCCAAATTTAGTTTCACTTTTTACACAAACACTAACAACTCGCACTAAACATTAATATGTGTACAAATTTATTTGGTTTAAGGATGTTATAATGAGCGATGTAATTCAGTCTTCGAAGATCGCACAAAACCTAAAAAAGGGGTGTGTTGATATCAAACTTATATATGTGCTGTTATATATGTAATATATATACGCCACATAAATAGGTCTTCTTTAGAATTGCATTTAAATCGATTTTGTTAAGGAAGTATGCACACATCATTTTCGAAAAACTATATCTATCTTATTTAGTATTGCATTTAAAAGGTATATTATTGCAATGGCAACACAACCATGAGTGTATACCGAGATATTTCTTGTTCTCCCATAGTTGGCTATAAACGCTCGTATTTATTTTACACCAATATACCTATTCGTTCATTCGTATACAACGCAAATTGATATTAAATTAATGTATATCCAGGAGATAGATGCAATGTTGTAGCTGATGGCTACTGTACACCAGAAGCAACTCTTAGTGATAAATCTAATGACTAAAGTTCAAACACAATACTTATAAAGCAGCAGTTAACAATAACATTTAAAAAGTATTTACATATCAGCTTGCATATATCCAAATTAAATTTCAGTTCTTACACAAACATTAACAACTCATTAATATGTGAACAAAGTCATTTGGTATAAGGATATTATAATAAGCTATGTAATTTGCAAGATCGAACGAAACCTAAAAAACGGGTGCGCTTATATCAAAGTAATATATATAACATATGTGGTGTTATGTTTGTAATATATATATGCCACATAAATAGGTCTTATTTACAATTGCATTTAAATCGGTTTTGTTAAGAAATTGTGCTCAAATCATTTTCCAAATTATTTAGAATTGCATTTGAAAAAGATATCATATTCTTGCTATGTCAACACAACAACAATTGTTTCGAGATATTAACCGAAATAAAAAAACATGTAATTATTCAACTTTAAATGTACATTTATGCAAATACTTAAGACGAAAAATGTACGTGAGTTCTTTCATTTTTCAAGTTTGCTATAATGAATGATGCAATCTTAATATGCACTTTGTGATCTGCGTACAATTTACTTAGTTATTACTATTGTTTGTTTGAAAATGTGCAACGTATGTTTTTTTTTATGTGAACATATATATTTTGCCCCGCAATTCGTAATTGCAGTGTTTGATTTTTGGCTTAATTTATAGGTTATGTTTGATTATTATTAAAATATAGGCTTAATGCAATGTCAAATATAACAGGTATATCCCGTAGAATGTAGTAATTTACACATAATATTTTGCAACAGTGTTCATTTCATGTCCGC
>CM037782.1:21011215-21061215 GCA_021229015.1 Solen grandis
TTAATTAAGTAAGATTTTTCACTTTAATATTTGCATTTGTCCGGCAATTAAGGAGTTATAACTGCAGAACTGTTCTTCCGATATCAGTAATAATCAAGCTTGGTCGATGTATAATATAGTTTTTGTTTATTTATTCTGTTGTTAGAGTCACAACAATGTTGATATGGCAATTTGAAGAACTCAAGTTTTATAAATCATGTTTAGTTTGACATCAGAGTTAATGAGCTTGTGTAAGATCTTATGTTAAAGGTTTTCCCCAAGTTGTATATATAATAATCATATATTCACGGAAAACCGTTGACAATTTTGTTTGAGTACAAACAAAATGTTTACAAGTTAGATAATTATAAAGTATCTGCAATGACAAGAAAATTTTAAACCTAGTATTTTATATACTGGATCCTTAGAAAAAAAATGCTTTCCTCATTTAAAACTGTGTTTATATCACGAACAGAATCATTATGAATCCATTTCACAAATATTCTCCAAGTGTTTATGGAACTTATCGAAGGAAAAAAAAAAACTTAGCAAAAAAAGTTACTGTAGGGTTCTTTCAAACAAATGTGTGTGACTCTGGTTTATCAATGACGGCTTAAAAAATGAACATGTTCACTGTTTTCTACCATGTTCGTTAACTCTGATATAATTATTTGTCTGACAATACTGAAGGACGTTATTAAAAGTTGAATGTCGAAGAGCACTAGAGTTAATTTGACATTATTCCTTGTCCCAGCTATCCAGGCAACCTGATAATAAGGACTTGATTTAACGGATAGTGATCTTATAGTGTATATCTCTCTATAACAATGTGTTTGATATTTTGATGAATTTCTCATCTTTTTTATATGCATTATCTGTACTCTTTTATTTCAAACCTTAATAAATCGACTGAGAATGTACATATTCAGCTTTATAATTAACTTGTTAAATATCTTTTTAATTTTAATTCGTTGTTGATATATACATCTATGTATGGTTCATTTCGTTGGTAATGTTTTTCTTTTTATTTTACTACTTTTTCTTACAATCTTGTTGTTCATTTATACTCGTATAACTCTTTTATTTCAACTGATTTTGTAAGACTAATTTTTATATCAGACCCTTTAAAATAAACGTGTTTGAGAATAAATACTCTTCTTCTTTAGAGCCTTAACATTCTACGTATCTGAAATCACTATCCCAAAAATAACTATAATGACACATAAAATTTCATTTTGAAAATTCCGTGTCATATGTGTGTGTGTGTGTGTGTGAGAGAGAGGGGGGGAGAGAGAGTGGTTGGTAGTGAGGGGGTAAGTGTGTAGGTGAAATAGGTAGCTTGAGTGATGTTTTATTCGAATTGTATCTTCACATATCTTTACTGTCATTGTACGTACGTAAATTGTAGAGTTGAATATTGTATGACTTTAACTAAAATATTCTACCAGTTCACTTCAGACAATAATACTGCTCACCTTTTTTGAACTCATCTTGAAATGTTGTTCTTATCTAAGCGGGGCATATTTTTTGCAGCTTTCTTACGGTTTCGTCCCAGACTTTTTTTCTTCGCTATTTTCTTCTACGATATCCCACTTGTTAAAAATAACAATGGACTTTTCAAAGTAAAAAGGTACAAGTGCGTCCTTTGATTTCATCATTTCATAGTTTTTAGTATCATACCTAGCTGTTAAGAAATTATTGTACAGTATAATGAAAATCAGAAATGATAACATGTGGAATTTTCCACACACACATACACAAACACACACACACATAAATATTTATATATGGCTAGTCTGCAATTAATTACACAAAATTTGACATTATTCAGACCTTTATGCCTTCATCTTGCCTTCGGTTCTAATTACTTTCAAAACATCTATTCTCTATATTTTTATCTCCAAAGTATGTTTCTTTGAAATTATAATGTTCCACAAACGTTATTTTGAGACAGATTATCATGGCAACAATGCTTCATTTTTCCATACAGGAACCATCGACAGGGTTAACCGTTGTTTAATTTGTTTTAATATAAATTGAAATTTGCTTGAAATAAAAAGTACCACATTAAGTACATTGTACTTATGAAAAAAATTTAGAGAAACACATGGCGGGAAATTAAGTGTGCATCATATAACTAGGACGACGCGTGGTGATATGTTTTACAGTGTACTAAAGTGAATTAATAAACGTTTTACTCGTTACCTTGTCCGTTTGTATTCCGCCAGCATTGGAACTGTCGAGTACAAAAATAAAAGCGACGGCTTGTGGCAGATACTGCAAAACTTCTTCTTGTCATACTGTCATTTCCCTACACCCGGGCTGTCTACAATTATGGTGTACTCCTATTTAATGGATATAGGAATTTCAAAAGTTAATTTACATATTAAATGAGAAAAAAAAGTAATTCATAAATGCAAATTAAAGTTGTTGTTTGTTTTATGTTTTTTGTTGTTGTTTTTTTTTGTTGTTGTTGTGTTTTTCGTATATTTTAAAACACTTGCACGTACATAAACACATACATTATGATTTCATGTTAATTTTAACTTATAAATCGACATTTATTATGCAAACTACTTTTCGATTATATCAGTAGGACCTTTTGGGTTTTCTTTTGCAAACCTTGTGAGAGCTTTAAATTCGCGGAAAAATACCAATACTTAAAACGATATACATTGCATATCTATTTTGTCAGGAAATAAAAAGAAATGATTTTAAACAGATAAAGGATTACCTTTTCAAAATATATGATCATACAGTTTTGTATATTATCTATAAATGTTTTCATTTGTCCAGAGTTGTTTTCTTCATGATTTTCCTTTTTTCTTTTCTTTTTTTTTTTCTTTTTGTGTGTGTGTGTGTGTATCGTCTAAATTTTTCGAAGTTGTGCCTGATTCATTTAAATTTCAATAGCCATATATAAGATTAAATTTATTTCTTGACATCAAAGTTCTGAAAGGTATGTATTGCCTGAAACACCAATGGGTGTACGTTTGGTACCAAACGTGCTGTTTTAAACGTTTGCAACTAAGTCAAAATGGTTATTTATAATTATTTTAAATAAATAATCTGTAATTTCATTTTTTTATTAACAAGTAAAGGGAACAGTTGCAAGGCAGGTGCGTTTTTTAAAAGTTTTTAAGTAAAAACACACATCTGTTTTTTGATATGACTAAATGATCGCAGTAACATAATTTTCTCAATATCTATAATAATTTTATGCGTCTTTATACGCGGTAGAAAAAGAAAAAATATATTTAGATATTCTGTTTTGGCAAAAATAAACATTTATAGTTCACATTTAAACTTATTTAACTTTTTCTTAAATAATTATCTAATCTGAAGTTACTTTGCCTTTAATTTATCCAAATGTACCGGTAAAAAATTCAATGACCTTATATATAATAAGAAGGTAGGTAACTTCTTCAACTGAAAACGTACATCATGTTGATTCAATTGCCGTAACTCCTGTGAAATTTAGTGGATTTTCCTAAAATTGGTCTTGATTTGCGTGGAAAGGATGAATAAAGACAATCAGGTACAAAAAAGCACCCTTGTCAAGGGAATCGCGCTACAACAAATCGCGAAGTCGAAAACGTGTTTGGTCGGAAGAGATCTGAACGACTGAATTTCGCCAATTTCTTATTGAATTGGTCATTGATTTTTTTTAATGGGCAGCAACGTACCAGGTACTTTGAATTTATCGCTAAGTCACAATCATCTTAATCATGATTTTGAATTATGAAAACTCAAAATTAATTTAATCTGCTTATTATCTTACACATGCATAATAATTATTTTAAATCAAAATAGAAGCGGTCTATAAGACACTTTAGAAAAGAAGCTCATGCATACAATGGCATAGTAATTTAATTTACTACAATGGACGAAGTTTCGGGTAAATATACGTACGGGAAGAATTGGTATTGGCACAATTACGTCAACGCGTTTTGGTCTTTGATGTTTCCCCGCTTCGTATGTCTTTCGTCCAAGAACACGACTAAGAACCTCATACATTCTTTTTTTGTTTCTTTTCTAGCTGTGTCTATCGCTCCCGAAGGATATTCAACTTCAACTCTTATGCTTGGTGCACTGTGGAGGCAGCAGATCATGTTAGTCTCTGCAAGTATGCTGTTGGAAGGATTGATTCACCAGCCAGCAAGTTTATTAAGCTACTTTTCCCAGATGATGTTTCTCCTGAAATAAATATATGCATTTGAAAATCTTAAACCAAATCGTGCTTAGCTAGACATTTTACAATTAAACCCGAGATACAGACCTTTTCTTAAAATTATTATAAGGGAGTGCATTAACCTTTTTTTTACTACTTCTATAAGTTTGTGGAATAACCCCTTTTTACAATTTTTCGCTGGTTTATTTTACAGGTACGTCTTTTTCCAGGCAAGTTTCAAAAACATAGTAATCGTAATATGACAGTAATAATCACAACGTTTTTGTATTTTTTGTCTATAGCGTTGTTATTATTGGTTACTTGTTGCTTCTGTTATATTTATTGTTTTGTTTTTAGGAGCATCCTTTAAGGTGTGGGTTCGGAATGACACTAATGTGAACAGTGCTTAAATTGTACATGTACACTAATGGGATCATGATATCCTTATTTTTAAATAATGTTTTTGCTGTTCAAATGCAACATATCAGAAATTGAAGTGCAAAGTAATTCTTATTTTCAAAAAAAAAACAACATTGACATAAGATTCTCCCATAGATAGGAATGATATAATTAAACGGTGAACTTTTAAGCTATCTGTTTAGAGTTCATTTATTGATTAAAATCGCAATTCCAAAATTAAGAACAATATCCGTGGATTTTGCTCTATTACCATATTTGGTATATATATATATATATATATATATATATATATATATATATATTGACGTCACTTAGAGTGGCGTCCCTTGAACACAATTGACATTACGTCGTTATTGTAAAGTAACTTTCCTCCTGAGATCTTAATATGTGAAACCGGTTGTTGCAGATGTTGCTGTTGTTGTTTGCATTGAAATTAAGAGTGAAACTTTCAGTGAGTTTTGCCGGGTATACATTGACATTCTACTAAAATTGCCGTTACAGAAAAGCGACAATATTTTTTCGAGTAAAAATTAAAATGATACCAAGGACTAATATTGGGCACTCTTCTTTCTAAGATGTTCCATGTTTTTTTTGTATTCGACCTTTATAGTCTCCATACTTTTCCTTCAGTAGAGAATGTATATTCTTGTCTGCATTTCCTAGTAACTTTAAAAATATCTGCATAGCTATCAGTATATCTTTCTTCTTTCTATTGTTATCTCAATATTTTTCCTAGTACTGCTTGATTCTGCAAAAATTTCAAATAAAAATCAAGAGAGAAACATATCTGTGAAATATTTTTGTCACAGAAATTTTCCCCCGTTGGCAGTTTGTAATGCTGAAACAGGGTACTGAAATAGGTAATAGAGCGGATACGATATTCAGTCATATAACCTTAAATTCTTATTGTGATATTGGCCTAAAACAAGTGATCCTAACATGCGCTCCGAACAACCCTCCCCAAAGCCGCACGATTGCAATAGGTCATTTCAAAATACTTCAAGGCATTCAAAAGTTTGAAACGGAAATGATTTCTAACGGACAGACGGACGGACAGACGAGTTGACAGACAGACAAGAAACTCGAGCAAAACAATGTCACTTCCGATTCTATAGTGGGGTCATAATGTTTTTTTTAGAAATGAACATTTAAGCACAGCTTTTCCCGTGCATATCTAGGTCAGCTGCCCGCCCACAAAGAGTATCACAAACAAATTTATATGTTCTTTTGGATAAACTAGGTCAACCATTGATTATCTGGAAGATTTTGAATAGCCTGTAAGTTAAATTGAGTACATATGTTAATATTGGAAATGTCCATTAGACAATTATCTATAATACAGAAACATAATTGTTAAGTAACGATCTTACAATTGCAGTCTTAGAAGACGTTCTATCATGGAGCAGTGATATCTTGCTTTTCACCAATGTCTTCATCTCTTCCAATGTTTCATATTCCTCGTAGGGTATCTTGTTCTCTTCGAACCATCCTATCGCCTTCACGATATCCCAATCATCCACTTCTTTCTCTGTCGCCATTGTTGCTTATATTAACATAAACTAGTCCATTTAACTAGAGCTATCAGTGTTTCTTAATTAGTAATAAGCAAATGCGTAATCGATTGCTCTTGCGACAAATCTTTTTGTTACTTGTTCTCCTCCGGACAGTAAAACATCGGGTCAAATTATTTATAAAAAAAGACAAACAAATAGTTGCTAGTGCGATATGGCTTTCGAACACTTGAGAGTATGTTAAGGAATAAAATGCCTTTATTGCGATTATTAGGCGCATTTTGCTAATATTCGCAACAAGATACGAACAGCAGCAAGTCTTTTTTAGTTTTAAACTTATTTATTTTACGCCATTTAGGAAACAAGTCTTTACAACTTATACTAATCCCTCTCGATGGTTGAACCAGTACTTTGAGCCTGGGAAGGTCATGAAAAATGCTTACCCCAAAGGGGTTCGAACCCACAACCTTCGGATCCGTAATTTAGAACAGTATAGGACATTCTGGTTAACTCTACAAACATGACAGTTAATAAATAACAATGGAAGTTTCTAGATTAATCTTCACTATTACCAGAAATAATTTCTACCTCATTCTATACTAGAAACTTTAAGATATTTCTATATATTTCAAGAGATTTCCAGAATATTCCACTAATAGAATTATGCACATGACCCCCCCCCCCCTTAAAAATAAGATTTATGTAATAAATATTTGATCTATACTAGAAACAATAGGGTACATATTATTCGCATTAAAATTGCTTTCTTAACATCATGCGAATCAGAAAGCAAACAATATTTACAAACGTAATAATGCATCAAGATTCAAATTGTCTCTACCCCTAATATGTTTTTATCCAGATTATATTTCTGTAATAACAAACTCCAACTCAGCAATCTTTGATATTAATTTTAAGGTTATGCAGAAAACTGAGGGGGTTATAATCACTGACAACAATGGATGTATGTGATGAGGTCAATTAAATTTCAAAATGCTGAGCAGCAAGAATAAGAGCAAGACACTCTTTTTTAATGGTAAAGTAATTTCTCTGATGTTTGGTAATCTTTTATAGAAAAGTAACAAACAGGGTGATCAACACCATTGTTGTCCTCCTGAATCAATACAGCACCTGCCCCTGTGTCAATGGCATCAACAGCCAATTTGAATGTTTAGTCAAAATCTGGTGCTAAAAGAACGGGTAAACACTTGAGTATGACTTTAAGTCTATCAAAGGCATTTTGACATTTGTCATCCTAAATAAATTTTGTTCATTTTCTAAGTAAATTTGTCAATGGTTCTGCAGTAGCTGAAAATTTATTATAGAATTTTCTACAAAAGCCAGCCATATCAAGAAGTCTCATCATTTTTCTTTTACATGTAGGAGCGGGAGATTTAGAGATAGCAGCTTCAACCTTAATATCTATAGGTTTAACCTGCCTTTGTCCCATAACATGCCCTAAAAATTTCACAGAAGCTTGACAGAATTCACTCTTGGCAGGATTGTCGGTAAAATTTGCATCACTGAGTCGATCAAAGAAAGCTCTAATCTGAACAGATGATGACGTCATCAATGTATGCGTAACAGCCGTCTTAACCAGAGAGTACTATATTGATGGGCCGTTGAAACGTAGCTGGCGAGTTCTTCATTCCAAATGCATAATTTAATATTGATATAAGCCACCAGGTGTAACAAGGCTGGTATCTCCTTAACCCTGTCTGTAAGGGTACTAGCCAGAATCCTTTTAGAAGATTAAACTTCGTCACATATTTTGCTTTTCAAACTTGTCTTTACAATCTTCAATTCTTGGTATAGAGAATGAATCTGTTTTAATTAAAGTGTTTACTTTTCTGTACACATTTGGCACAAGAAAACATGGAGAAATTTAATTGTTTTTACTTGGTTTAATGAAATTGGGATGATTTTATCGGGGTTCCCAATCACTGACATGTATGAAAAGACTTTCAATATTTGAAAACATCTGTTTTAAGACCAGGCCGGTAAACATGATTAAAACCTAATTATAACTCTTGTTCATACCTTAATGAACAAACAAAGGTGTTTCCTGGGCTAAACTAAGTATTTCTGGCGATAGGATTTTGGAACCACAACTTATAATATAACAGTCCACTCATCTTCAGCAGGGACATCAAGAGGTCGCTATTTCATCATTAAAACAACTGTCTTAGTATAATAACAAACTGGGTCTTCCGAAATTTCTTCATTGTCAAAAGTTCTTTGAAACAAATTATAATAACAAGATCCGAATGCTGTTCTTTTGATAAGCTGTGACCTTGACAGCGTGATGTGACCTTTGCCTTTCCACCTCAATAGAGAAAAATCAAATTTTGATAATTTGTCTATGTATCAGGCAAACTAGAAGAAAATGATTTATTAACCTCATTATCAAACAAGAAGTACAAGTATATTTAAAAATGTTACACGGCCGTGGTGTATTAATAATATTTAATGTTTATTCTGCATTTGATGACAGGACATTTGATTTAGGTATTATGAATGTCTTTCAATCGTTCAAAATATATAGAGCAGATATTTGACGATCGGACAGAAGAAAGACCAGTTCACAACATAAAACGTCCCTTCAGATAATATAACTGGATGAGTGTTCCTCGGAAGACTTGAGTCACCTGAATTCCAGCAGTTGTCGTAGAAAGGGTGAACCTCAAATGATCAAAATTATACTTATCACTACAGAAATCAAGCTTAGAGTGCACCACCATATAGTATTTAAGTTATGCTCTGATACATTGTGCGATTTCCAGGATACGAAGGGGTCTGAAGGTTTCAAATCCGGCATGTGTTTTTCATCCTTTAGATATGTTTTCTTTGTAGTTGAATCATTTTGAACGTTAAGACATATATTCATATATTTCTGTCGAATAATTGAGGATTGAGGAATGTTGATGCAAAGCGAACAAGCTGATCTCTTTTCCGGAGGCAACTTTCGATTTGTAAGTCGACCATTCAAAACTTACAGTATTCATCAGCCGTTTAGTGACATTCACCTTTAAGTTAAGACAGGAAGTTCAGGTGAAAACCAAACGGACAACGGCCGAAAAACTGACTTAAAAAAGTATCATCTAAATGATCAACAGAATAGGAATTGTTCTCAATGACTTTTAGGTCAAAGTCAGGAATTTCATGCTCTTTGGGGTCATGTGACTGATCAATGCATGGTGTTTCAGTTACAAGTAGATTAACCACTACCTTATCTCCAGCTAAGTCATTGCTTAGAAGTAATGTTAACCTTTAATGGACAAGGGAGGTCTAATACCAACCGTTACAGGTCCAGAAACCTAATCTGTTGTTAAATGAACATTATGGAGAGGAACATTAAGACCACACCATATTCTAAACCCTGAAGAACACTAGTTCCAGATGAAGTCTTCTCAGAAAACGGGAGTATCTCCTAAACTAAGAGAATGAGAAACTCCTGTGTCTCTCAAAATTTTAATGGGAATAGATTGACCAAAATCACCCAAAAGTGATACAAAACCATTTGAGATAAATGGTTCATAAACCTCCATAATAAAATCAGACGTGGATTCTGATACTTAAACAACTATGCGTGATCAATACAAGACAGTGGTTGGTTTTGAACTTAAAGTGGCAAGACCTGTAGGTGTGGTCTCATCACATTGTTGCTAAATTTTAAATTTAAGACAGTCAGAAATAAGGTGACCAATTTTCTTACAATAAGTCAAATAGAACGATAGAAGGGATTTTGACCTTTAGTGTCAATAAATGTCTTTGGTTGGAAGGAAACTGATTAATGATATAAGGTGAGTTACCAGAAGCAGTTTATATTGCTAGGACGTGGGGTTTGCTATTTTCAGGAACAACGGACCAAAGAATTCTTAATTTCAATTTAATTTCTTGTTTTCTCGTGTAAGACTTAATTTTAGACAATCCATAATGTTTTGCAAGATCAAGCAAATCCGTCTTTTCAGCCAAGTTTAACTCCTCCTGATAGGATTTTCCACAAATATTTTTAAATAAAATGACATCATAGTTTGCTTTTTTTTAATGAATAAATAAATAATATGGTTGAATAGAACAAGTCAATTATTCGATACAGTTTAAAAACATCTATCCCGGACGAGCCCCCAATTTCTTTTACGAGCCAAGCGTAAGAAGAAAGAAAAACACCAGCTGCAAACTATATAACAATAATAAAATTTATTTAACAATATAGTTTATAAAATATTGTACAAAGATTGCTTCAAAGTAATCTTTCAGTAAAACCAAATACAAGTATGAATTACATTGAAATATATAATCCTAATATATCCAATTTAATTAAAACTCCTTCACTGATTCTGGTTTAGCTTACAATATAACGCAATTAAATAGGGATAAACCTGATGTTCACAAAATATCCCACAAATGAATAAAGTCCTGGTAACTTGTCAAATGTTCTGACCTTACTCACTTCCATTTTCCCCTTATATGGATAAAAACAAATTTCTAGAACATTATAGGACATTCTGGTTAACTCTACAATCATGACAGTAAACTAATAATACTTGAAAGTTTCTAGTTCAATCTCCACTGTCATCAGAAACTTCCAACAAATTCTAGTTCTTTCTTTACTAGAATCTTTAAGATATTTCTATATATTTCTATATATTTCAAGTGAGTTCCACAATATTCCTCTAATAAATTACATAAACAGTATATTAAAGTTTCACTCCGCCGATTGCAGTGGAGGGGACGCTTTAATACCAATATTTAATCATCTATGCTTACTTTGACATCATAGGATGAAATGCATCTCAGATAATGATCGTACATCATAAATTGTTTTTATCCCTATTAACATAGCATATTTTTTTTAAATTTTATTTTCTAAATGGTTACTTGTATAGACAACCGCAACCATATTGACAATATTGACTTTTATTTTCTAATTAAGCGAATAAAAATCTTGTAAATTAAAAAAAGGCCGCTCTATGGGCGCCGCCATATACTTGTTTAATTTTTGTCTTGGTTGTATATCATAATTACATTTATTATCGTCTTTAGCTAAAGAAAATGTTTTGCTTTTTTTTATCGACTTTTTCGACTCGTTCCACTAGGTATCAATCATTAATATAATACGGTTTTATTAACAATTACTACTACAAATATAAACCTCACTGCATATTATTATTTATTTCATAATTTAATATGAAAGAAAATTTCATATGAAACCTAATTATTTTTAAAAGAAAGTGTATATAGTCGAAACTAAGCTGTTGTTATGTTAACTTATTGTCTCTAACAACGTGTGGCCGCCTCGGAAAATAAAGTAGAGGTCAACTGGTGGTTTATGATTTGTTGTGCAATATTGTCTGGTCGGTTGTAGCTAAATGACCCTTAAACATTCCATTGCTTTGGTCTCATACATATTAAATGTAGAATTATCATTTCCACATATCAATTAAATAACTGACATTAATGCAAAAATTAACCATCCATGCTCAAAAATACATGAGCATTGTCAAAGACTTTCTTAAAAATGTTATAACGCTTTCTTTGTATATTCTGGATAAACATCGTAGGGAACTATACACTCCATTATACTCGATAAAGTGATCGAACTGTAGCTGTGAAACGGAAGGGAAAACACTAACACACACAAAAATACAACTTGGGGCGTTTTCATCGCAGTAAATACGTATGTTACACAAAATTAATATATGGTCAAGCCCAGGGAAATCGTCAAAATAAAACATTGTAAAACAATACTTTCATGGAAATTTTCATATCGACACTCGGCCAGATACAGGCACTACATAATTATTCAATATGACATACATTTGTATGTATAACAGAATACTGACTTATAATTTACAATATTTATAATAGTTGCTGCTAAACCTCAAACATTACATATTTAGATAGATGCACAATGTAATTTTTTATTTTCATTTCAATCTTGTATGTCAATGTTGTCAAAATGAAACCTTACGCATGCTCAGCCTCGCGATATAGCATTGATTTTGCTATGGAGCTTCCAACGAAAAATATATTTCACAGAAATTAAATTAAATTCGATTAAAAACAATATTCATGCCATGGTTTGTTGTTATTGTTGTTGTTTTAAATACTGATTTATTTATGTATGTCTTACTGTCATATACATTTTTGTAAAACATTACTGTTTTACTGTGTGTCTAACTACCATGTATCTAAATTGCTGAAGATCTAGTTTTAAGGGAACTCGTATAAATTAGACAGCTTTCCAAATATCTCATAAAACTAATCTTAATCAAATTATTATAAAGACAAAAGAAGCATACATACATTTTTATACAATATAAACTTATCCTCTTTCACAATTAAATCATTCAAATATACAGTATTAATAATATCTATGCAACTATCAGTTATTTACCTATTTACATGAAAAGTCCACCTAAATTGTAGTATATAATACATAAATATCATTTTAATATAGGTTTCGTGGTTTCTTGGAAAATATCAAGAGCATAATTTCAAATGTACATGTAAAGGCAACTAGTAATACTCAACAATTGATATACTTACATGTATATGAGACAAATCCCTGAAATGGTTCACATTGTCACTTCTGTGTGTTGTTGTTAACTCTGCAAAGACAAAATAACAAGCATGAACATGTTAGGAGAAAACGATGGAGATCCGGAATGTTTTGCAAGGTAAATTGTTACAGCGTTGAAGATTTACTTCATTCTTTGTGATCAGTATAATAAAAAGCATTTTCCAAATGATGTTTAACAACATGTATCTTGCATTGCAAAGAAAACAAAAACCTTCTTCTAGGTAATGTTGATGATAAACGCATTTTTCTTGCACATGAGGATATATTCGCTAAATTTTGAACAAAAACGACACACTAAAGGGTTTTTTTTTTCGCATTAAATGAAAAAAAAAAAAGTAATTTTCATTCCAAAACTTTAGTCAGTTACCTTGTCGGCTACTTAACTACTCTGATAGTGCGTGGAGCAAAATTATAGTACCTCCTCCAACCTCGAATCTCCTTGGTATCATATGCTGTTGCATAAAAACGAACAGACATGTTCTTACAAATTTTTTAGCTACATTTAATGATTAAGAATTAAAGCGTGTAATATAGATGGACCTCGGGCCAGTTCTATACACAAAGTTTTGAGGTGGGGTAAAAGCTAAATTATCTGATGAAGATGATAATCGTTCATGGAGGGCTTAAACCTCTGTTGCCAAAGCTGTTTTGCTGTAAAAATTAGTAGTCAAACAGGATGCGTGATTTTGGTGAAAAATAAGTCATTCATACTTATATGTCAGAAGGTAGTGTGCAAACAGTTTTGCAAAAGCGTATGGACCTAATTAAGTTTTTATACAAGTTTGGTAACTTATTTGATCACTGCTAAACAAACGAATCAACGCATTAAATTTCCTGGGATTTTTGAGAAAAATACAAAGGCAATGGAAGCGAAAAGATCGAAAACGTCCCTGTATTGCCACGTGAAGTATAAGTTAAAAAAAACTGTTGTACGTAATTTTCTTTTTTTCCAGGGCAGGTCGTTCATGTGCCTCGTCCATCTGGTCATACAGTTACTAGACGAAACTTCTAGATCTTTGAAGTTCGTATTGAAAATAAGTGAGAGTTTACCAGTAAGAAACGTCTAAGCGGATACTGGCCAGGAGTTATCATAAACATGACAGGTGGAAGTTGTAAATCATCTACTTTGTTTACCTGACCTGATTCCTGTGACTTCTGTATTTCCAAAGCTTCAGAAAATGTTGGCTGGAAAGAAATATAAGTCCAGAAGGTCATTTGGCAATGCCAGATATCAGTGTTTCCAACAGATACCAAAAAATAATTTATCTGTTTTTTTTTGCGACAAAGATACAAATATGTATTTCGATAAAGGGGAATACTTTAAAGGTTTGTTATTAAAAATGAGAAAATCATTCCTGTTCCGAGATAATGAATAACATGATGCTATCACCCGCTTGGATCATTCTAGCTAACAACGCTTAACATTTCTTTATAGTCACACTGAATATGCAAGCTTAAAGTGCAACAAAGCTGCTAAACAGTTTAACTAAGTACTACATACTTGATCCATGCTGGTGATAAAAACATGTTAAAAACTAACACTGCAAAAGAATAATGGTTTAGTCTTCAAACCATTTTTAAAGCTAATATGGTTTTAATAGGATTTTCGCTTCTTCTTCAATGTTTGATTGTAAAAGTTAATTCAGTGAATATCAAAGTCATTTTTATTCTCATCTGTGAACATTCATCATCATTTACTTACATTTCCTTATTTCTCTTATATGATTAATAACACTGTTTTCTACAAAGCTGTTAAGGTCTTCCCGTCCTAATATCTGGATGGTTATATTTCTATGAAACTTTGTCTATTTGAAGACATTAAAAAATAAAAAATATTTCTTCAAGTTTATTCAATTTCTTTCTAATTTGGGGGAGATAATTCGCGTATAATTTAACACTGAAGCCTATGGAAAATATGTGTTTTCTGTGAATGTGTAAAACTGAATTTGATTTATGAGAAAAACTCATGATAGAAAGATGCATTTTATGATTTTGTATCAAGGGGAGGTAATAAAAGAACTTCTGTCACTTGTCATAACATGTCAATTTCCCCCTAAGATTACCATTGTTTGTCACTTAAAAAGCTTATATACATGTGTATTGTTAAGTTATATGCATGGCTTTCATGGAATTGATCGCTATTTGGATGGGAAAACCTTAAACCCAATATTACATATTTTATTTATAAACAGTCTGTATTTTATCTATTGTAAACTTTGCGATTCTTACTATAATGCAAATAAGAAATTGAATTCACAGTCCATCTCGCTGATATGCATTAAGTTTTGAGTTTCAGTATTAAGTTCATGATATTACGTAAATCATATACATGTAATCATATGTTTGAAGACTTCGTCCGCGAGAAATTTAGTTTTTATTACAGTTTTTATTAGAGTCTAATTGGTATTTCATATCAGACTATTAGATAACACAGGCAGACATTTGTACTTTCAGACATGCATTTCAATTCCCTTTCAAGAGCGTTCTAGAAACGTTCCTGCTATTGTGTGCATTTATTCCATGCTATATTGTATATTCTGGCTACTTGCGATCGAATAGCCGTTTCGAATACAGTGCTAAACATTTACGGTATATGGTCTGAGGTAAAAATATTAGCGCTATCATCTATGCTAAAATGTCTGATTGACTCTAATCCAGTAAGTGGAGAAATATATGATAGATAGATGCTTCCCAAGGAATATATGTGTACCTTGCATCTTGTCCAAAGGCGATCTGCAAAGAGACTAGTGCCTTACTGTCTACAAATCTAGATAAGCTCGATTTATCGTAAGCATTACCAGAAATTACTTCGTCGTGTAAATATTGTTGTTTCTCACCTATGCGTAACAGTTAATTACTGATTGGATCTCGCCTACTGTTATAACCCTGTTTATGTGAAGGGAACGAACTATCATTAACTGTGACAATATCCGTTTTTTGTTGTTGTTTTGTTGTTGTAGTTTGTTGTTGCTTTTTGTTGTTGTTATTGTTGTTGTTTTTTGTCAAATAAATGCCGAACATGTGTTCTGACCTAGAAGTGCTAAAATATCCCATTCAGGGACAGATAACTCAAAAGGTATGACGTTGACCCCATTTTTATCCATAAAAATGTTTCTTTTATGATCATGCAAAGTTTAAAAAAAACATCTATTGAACAATTTGAAATTTCCTTCTATGTTTATATGGAATGTAGCAAACAAGTCACACTAGCCCTTAATAACGAACAAACATTGATAAGAAATGAAACATTTCGTAATTTTTATTAGAGAAATAAGGCTGATGAAATTCGCCCGTAAGTATTTAAGTTTTACTTAGCGCTAGGAATTGTTGGATTTCGACCATGATCTGAAATGAAATTTGACATTTTCCTAAATCTTAGAATAAAATTAACGTAATTCTTATGGAAATATGTTTCGCCGCCATTTTAAGATAAAAATATGCCGCGATCGTCTCTGATCATAGTCCTTGCGTACTAAGACATAATATAAATACCCTGATCAACTCATATACATTAAACTCCATTGCATGTACTAAACCTGTATATGTTCTCTAGACAATCCTTGTATTCGTGTGTTGACTTTTGTAATTCGACTCTGCTAAACGCTAAGATCTTTCCGCCTAAGTCATGAATACCATGGTGCATTATCTACTTTACGTCAAAACAATGTGCATATTATATACCATGGCAACTGTGCAACGTGAATGATTGTTAAAGAATTACAAATACCTTCGTCACAGCTAAGGTAAAGACCGTACTATTGGTCTACGTTTTGACAAATATAAGTCACATGTAGTACAGGCAACAAGTCATATTTTTTGTTGTCAACATGTAGCCTCTTTATAAAAATGTCTCAAACCTATTTTTTCCTAAAAAAAGATTAAGCAATCATCGGCAATTCTTGAATTATTTTGTTTGATTAGAAAGCGCTTTTAATCAGATAAAATTTTATATGACTCATATGCATAATTTTCACAATGTCAAATTCACGTTTATATTCAGAGTTACTCTTTTAGTATACATAGACAATCGAAATAATTCTTACTTTGTCCAATGTTTTAAAACAAGAAATACATTTAAATTACGCGAAAAGATTTCACTCGATACATGCAGCTGTAAAAATAATTAATCGCAAAAATTGAATGCATGTACATATAACATGATTTGATGATAAAAAGAATCAGAATGTTATCATATCTTTTTCACGTCTTTCGCTGGTATGTGCGAGCTGAACTCGAGCAACATGTTATAAACTGCCTTCTCCTTAAGTGCACAAGACTAAAATTCAACAAATAATTTGACACATCTCTTTCACGATGTTTCAAATATTGACAATTTGCACCTTCAATACTGAATTTGTTGTTCTTTAATGCCTTCAATAAAACCAAATCTCGTTTGCAAGGACGCAGAGATTGGCGGACAATTTTATTTATACATGACTACTGCATCTAAAATGAATATCTCGTCACCGTCTGTTTTTGTTTGTATATACTATCGATAAATCCCCACCACGTTCAAATGTGCGGTGTATATTGCTTTGCACATGTCAGTTGTTCCGTGGGTATTCAAATCTTGTCCGATCATTAACTAGAAAAGAATTTGTCCTAAAGTCCTCATATTTGTAAGGGAGGTTTTCCATAACATGTTGATCACCGCTTTTTATTTCAAGGTCAGTATGTCCAAGGTCAAGGTGACATTCAGCACAAACATCTTGTCCGATTAATCAGTAGGGGAAATATTCGTTAAAAATATTTCTTCATATACAGTGATATACTGTAAAATCATTATATTTCGTGGGCATGAAATTTCGTGGAATCAGAATCATATGCATGTTCGTGGGCACATAAATTCGTGGATTTGTTATTTTGAAATAAAAAACAACAACAAAAAAAAAAAACACGAAAACTTTAAAGATCTAAAAATCGTTAAGAAATATGAAGAAAGATGAACAAAATCAGCTATTTCATCAAGTGTTTAGCATTTTGTATGTGTTTGTCATTAGTTTTTTATAATGATACGTAAACCATGAGACAGACGAAAGTTATTGTAAAGTCTCGATCAATCTCACAACATTTCGGTCATTTTTTGTTGACAATAAAAGCCAAGTATCACCAGCTGTGGGCCAATTACATGACAAGTGACAGGTTGAGGTGTGGTGTAATATACGGGGTTGATATGGTATGGCTAATTACCGGAAATCTAGCAGGGTGGGTCTGGGGTAACTACGAATCTCCACCTTGGTATAAGTGTGAAAAACTTATTTAGACTCAATAGTCACATATAGTTTAATACTTAATTTTTCAACTTTATACTAAATGTGAATATATGAATAAAAAAGTACTAAATCACAACAGGAACCGCGATATTAATCAAAAGTGAAAGTGGGAGGGGTATGGTTTACGTTCGCTTCAAAGATACATCAAATATATTGAGTCACTTTAAGAATTTATTTTGTTAGGTAAATGGTTTCTTATTTATTTATTTATTTATTTATTTATGAAATTATTTAAAAAATACTGTAAACACAAATTTGTGGGCGCGGTCGGGGTAGACATCATTATACTACTTACTATATCTACGTATATTGGTAGTTAGTCACAATATCTGAAAATATTTCGTGGGGACATAAATTCGTGGATAATGGCATCCACGAAATCAACGAAAATAAATCCCCCACGAAATATTATGATTTTACAGTACATGTATATGTTTTTCTTTGAAATGTTTATGCGCGTTCGAACGCTAGCGTTTCCGATTACATTAAAATACCATTTAAATTCAACTCGGACGTTGAAGGGCTCAGTTGCAGAGGAAGTTTGGATGGAACTATTGCACTTATCATTCATGTAAAATTATGTGCAGTAATGAAATTCATATTTGTAAGGAATAGTGTACTGTCAAAGTACCGTGGTAAAAAGTTGGCTGACAACAAAGTGCAGTCCACACACATCAAATACTTTAGAGTACCACATGAAAATGCGAGTGTTAGCTCCCAGAAGATACAATGTTTTTACGTTTGTGGGTGTTTTACTCTCTTTTTTTTTTTGTTGTTGTTGTTGTCGTTGTTTGTATAAGTAATCAATCTAGTTAAGTTCTAGAACGAGTAGTAAATGTCATCTTAAAACATGTGAATTTAACAAAACAACTCAACAAGAACATTTAGGGAATAAATATATTGGTGGGATTAATTTGAAACATTTTATGTGAAATGGATATTTTTATTCCAGTGATACATACTATTGCAAATGATACCGAACTGAAATGAAGTCGAACTGAAAAAAACATGTTGATAATCAATGCTGAAGATAATGAGTTTAAAAACTGTAATAAAAACGTAAATGTGCAAGCGAATTAATCGCAATCATTTCGGAGATATGATCCATCACTTGCTAGAATTTCCAGCGCCAGAAAACAAACATAAATTTAATAATTCGTCATTACCAAGTAGTTGTCCCAATGGTCGTTTGGCTAGGTAGTATGAATGTTTGGAAAGCTGGCGATACCAATTAGGGTTTGTTGTGTTCGATCTCTAGCCGAGGAATTTTTTTTAAATTATACTTATTACTTTCTGAAGCAAGAGAAATAGGGAGTGTAAAAGTGGCTATATGCTTATTGTTAGCAGTGAAAAACAAATGGTGTGTTAATCTTTTCTTGTTACAACCGTGTTCATGCAAGGTTAAAATGGGTTTATAACATGGAGTGTATCGTAATGCCACATGTCTACGACTGGATACTGCAGTGTGGCAGCATTATGTGGTCTAAGCTATAATGCAAAATAAATAACAAACACTATTTATGCAATACCAGACGAGCGGTTTATTTGGCTAGCAGAACACAGCAACGGGTTACATCTTACTGAAAACTAATGTTTTCTCTCTCACAATCAGGATAACAAATACATAACATTATTCACCACCTCATAAAAAATCGGTGATCTAAACCATACATCCACGAATACATACAAAGCATAATCACTCTTATTCTTACTTAAATGAAATGCCAAAAGAATTTGAAATGTCATCATAGAAACCCTACGCTGTAAATTACGTCTGTCACCACATTCAGTAATAAACAGTTAAATATATAGTGAAAACACAGCCCTGGATTTCCAACGATGTCATGCTTTAAAAACACAACAAGAATCTAATTTTAATGAAAACTAATTGTAGTAAAAAAATATGTGCGAACCGACCCGACCAGGAAAAACCAGAGAATCAACTCTGGAAACCTGTGTCCGAAGTCACTATCTCATATCGAAACATAAAATTGCGACATATGTAACCCTCCTGCTTAACAATGAGATAGCTGTCAGATAGCCAGAATGTCGGACCCCATTTCTTGCGGATGTATGATTTGTATACATGTATAACAGCATAAATACGACCATCCTTAAACCACAGATGACCAAGGCAAAAATAATGAACTTATGAAGTGTTAGTAAATATCAATGATCAAGAGGTAAGTGATTAATGCTCAATTGACTATTCAAGAAAAGGAGAAAAAAAATAATAAGGACTAAAAATAAACCATTATTGTTTTAAAATATTAACAAATCTTGAATTTAGATATATCTTGTTCTGCGTCGTCCGGTAGAATGAGCTACCCAGCCGCATACACCTGATTTAATACCTACACAAGCACGAAATACCCGTGCGAAATGACCAATACCCACTACTTTGAACCTGTACGCTGAAATTTATACTCATTGTCGCATAAGACAAATATTTCACGCTATACTAACGAAACGCGTGAAATAAAGATTACAAACAGATCATTGTTTTACATAACCAAGTTGGTACCTTTACAATTCAACATATTTTAGGGGTATTTCATTATAGAATCAAAATTGATGAAAATCGCCCCTAAGTATTAAGTATCACATAGCGCTAAGTATCCTTTGTGGAATTCTAGTCAGTTATGATATTTTTTGTTTTGATCTAAGATCTTGGGAAAAGATCCTGACTGGGGGAATATATATGAAAGTCTTAGTCGAGTGCTAAGAATTTGATGCTTTTTGTACCTACTTTGAATAGGAGATTGGTACGAGTAGGTCGATTTAGGTTGTTTCGAAGGCTAGGACGAATGTACATGGTTTTTCAGAATTGTCTAGGGAATTCCATTTTTTAATGGTTGACGGTGAGAAAGTAGAATTATAGATTTCTGTTCTCAGAGAACTGATGATATATTGGCGGCATTCCGTTGTTGAAGTCTATTATTTGGTTGATCCGGAAAAATATTACTAAGATAGGCTGGGACCAAATTATGTTCCAGTTTATAATACAGCATCTAGTTATGTTTCATTCGCATTAACAGTTACTGTAGTTTATTTAAGTTTTATTATTCTCATTACTTCAAGTGTAGCTTTAAAATCGGCTTTATGTTGTTGAAAACAATTATCCAAGATATCGTATCCGTACTCTGGAAAGTTGTCGGTTTTAGTACAGAAACGGTGACGACTTTAACAGTTAATAACATATTTAAAAGATCTGAAAAGTCAATGCGTCTCCAGGCTTTGTTGTAAACGTAATTTGCGATTTCCACTTAAAATTATTTCAAAGAATTATTCCTAGGTATTGTGCTCATAAACTGGTTTGAGAAGGATTTGATAGAAAAATAGACCAGCATGAGATTGCTTAAAACTTATACGTGAAAATGTCATTGTTTCAGTTTTTCTTTTTGTGTGTGTTTTTTTTATTAAAAGTTACCACCCAAGTTTTGGGCAACGACAACGGTGTTAAGAGAAACGGCAGCTGTGACTTGATCATCGACGGCAATGTACATTCGTGTGTCATCTGCAAAATAACCTTATATTGGAATTAAGAGACAAATAACAAAAGACCTAGAATAGACCACTGTGGAACTTTTGCAGAAAAAAGGGCTGAATAATCAGAAGCAGAATTTGTACAGACATCAATTTGACGACGGGAAGAAATTTACGAGTAAATCGTAGAAGACACCCGTGTATACCAAAGCAAGAGAGCTTGAAGAGAAGACCTTTATGCCACGAAGACCTTGGAAATATCGCAACATACTGCACTAACCTCCTTGACTTCGTCAACGGCTTTACATATATCGTTTTACATGTATACAAGTTGATATACTGTAGAGTTTCAACGAACGAAATCCGACTGAAAGTTTGTTAACAGATTTTTAGAGATTAAGTATATGTAGTTATAATGATGCTTGTATATGCAATGTTTCTTGAGTTTTCCAAAACATCTAAGGATTTATATCGGTCTATAATTTTCTGGGTTAGTTTGATCAGATATTCAAAGGATCGAAACGTTGACAAGTTTTCATGCTTGGGGAATTCTAAGACGTCAACCGAGTAAAATAGCGTGGAGAGGGGGACACAGAGAACAAATGACCATGCTTTGATAAGGTGTGGGTTTAAGAAATTAGATATAAATGCTTTTGATTGGCAGATGATGGGAATGACAAAAGTTATGTCCTCTAGTGAGATATATATACTGGCTAATATAGACTATATTTTAGCTTTATGTAGGTCATCTGAAGCCATTTTCCCATTAAGGAACATGGTCGGTATGAACTGAAGATTCAAAGTCATCTTTCATGAGACTATGAAAGCTGGAATTGACACCCTAGTAAGTACCCCCAAAGCAGAAAACTGATGTCGAGCGTTAGGTCCTCCGAGCTTACAATGGCTTTACATGGTTATTCAATAAAGGTAACTTTTGAAATGAACACTTTCAAGAAGAGCGGAAAGAAAATTCTTAACCTGTTTTATCGTATATTTACCTTTGGTACTTTCACAATATATAATTGTTTGTTTTTTGTTGCACTTTGTTCATTCTAATAAATTCTGTAAAGTTTTAGTACGAGATGTATACACCATACGAATTTAAGCAAAACCAAAAACAATCAAACACATAGTGTAAGAAATGAAAATAATTGGACTGGGTGAAATATTGGTAACATTGTTTTTACAATGATAATTTTATTGCATTAATGTCATTGAAAATGCTACCGCTATGTTTGATATATACTGACCCATGTGCAGATGATTGGATACACATTTTAAAAGTAAAAACGTTAAACTCACCAAGATGGGGCGTCCTTCGTTGTTTCATCCAGGTATTGAAAATAACCTTGACATTTGAAACATGTTAACATTATTTACAATTTTATCTCTCTTATCAGCAAGTATGGGCAACTCAAACATGCGAAGTAACATTGCAGTAGCGTTTGCAATGACATTAATGCGATAAAATTATCACTGTACAAACAATGTTATACATGAAACGCTATATTTGTCCGCCTTAATATCTAACATACAATGTGCTTCTTTTAATGAAATTTTAACTGTGTAATAGTGTTCATATTGAAAATTTAAATGTTGCAACTTCGCACACAATTGATGCCTGTCACGGCTGAGGGATGGTTTAATAGCACGGATGTATATGGGATCTTTTATTCTCCTCTCAAACCAAGACGGGTCCCTGTCAAGGATTTTGACCATGTCCATATTCACAAAATGTCCTGGGCTGTCTATGTATATCTCATTTGTACTGGAACTTGGTCTACAATATTCACTAAAACGGGCCTTGTGTGTATGTTGAGAAACGGGGGCCGGCATAACCTGCCTCACATTTTGGATTCGACGTTAACATCGCTCACGTTCTCGGGTGGTGTCAATCCCCAACAGAGTCAGATTCTGCGGACGAAGTTTGTAGTATATAGACGAAAGCTCCAGGTTCGCTTTTCAAGCATTGTGTGCGAAGTTGAAAAGTTTAAATTTTCAATATGCAATGTGCATTTATAAACTCCCATAAGGTTTATTAACGTCTTGTGGCGCAAACTCAAGGCATATCTAGCCGATTTGGCTCGCTGGATCTATACCGTAACACAAATTTGCCATTTTTTAGGGATCGGCACTAGTAAGGCAGCGCAACGGTATAACATCGTTAAGAAAGTACAACGTCGTACAACGTCAGGACACCGTCAGATCATAGGCAAAACAATTAGCATCGGCCGGCGACGGTGCAAGTATTTTGAACATGTACACAATTTTCTACCGATGACAGGAAATGGGACTACAGCCCCATAATGGATAGGCGGCTCACCGGTGGCCCCCATTATACTGTACCTGATATACTAATGTGATACCGCGGTCTTGCTGGTATACGTTGTACTAATGATGTATTATCGTTCTTAAGCGATATTATACCGTACTACTACCGCCCTATTAACGTACCGCCTTAGATGTGTCACCTATGCCTATGCCGACACCAGTCATTAAGTATGAGGGACTTTCACAAGATTTCTGTAGGCCTGTAACTGTTTGGCCAATTGGAATTAAATAACGTAGATATTTTAAAATAAACATGTTTGAAATAAAACACTTAAACGATGATGTTACCGTAAGCGGAAAATTTTATCATTCCTTCACATGTGAATGAGGCTGCTGTGACCACCTTTTTCAAACAAAGATATACAAGTAGTTGTATAACTAAGATATCAGAGATTAAACCCTAATTGTATTATATGATACATACTCTTAAAGTTAAGCCAGACTGCTAAGCTATCAGACCGGTCAGTTTATCCCGCTAGGCCACTAAAGGGGCTTGTCACACACTACCCATGTACTTTTTCGAGCGGCGTCCCTGATGTCTAGGTAACGGTTTGCGAGTAGAAATCGCAACAGAATCTGTACGACAAGAAATTGTAAAAAAAAAAATGTTTTGTTTTTTTAACAGAAACTGTCGGGTCGGCAAACGCAAGATGTCCTGCCGATGTTTTTACTATAGTGCTACGGCTGTCCGCAGGAGACCGGTCGATGACTAAATGCCGGACTGGTTCCATACGGATTTCTGTTTTGCATCTTAGCTACTCTGCATGACGAATAAAACAACAGATGCCACCTCTATCTCTACAGTGCTTGAGACTTAGCATACCTCCAATATTGCATGTATTTATGTATATTCTATTATTTTCTTAACAACGTGTTTCACTTCTCTTTAGAAAATGAACTTCATGTTTTCTTATTCCTAGTATGGCATCTCAAGTGCCTCAAAGGTCAAATAACAGCACATTATTTCAATCAAAGTAAGATTTGTCGCAAAAGAAAGGTGAATTGTAAACTGAATACGCAGTGTTTACACCTTTGTAATTAGAAGATGACACTTAATTATCGGCAAGGCTCAAACCGATATCTTTACCATTCTGTCCGTGCATCGGGAGGTCGTCTAGGAACTGAGGAGGCCCAGACTGCGTCTGTCAGGTGACTACTCGGTGCCCGACCTATGCCTGACCGGCGATCGGAAGGTACACTGACGAGTAGGCGCCCGGCCGATTTTAAAAATGGTCGACTGAACAGATTTCGATTTGAAAACAATGCCATCTAAATGCACGACGTCGGGATTTATTTTAAGTGAGAGTTAAAATGAGTTCGAAAAAACAGAACGATGTCAAAAAATACCCGGCAGTCGGGCAGTTTTCGCGCATAATATCAATTAATCGGCGTTTCGAACGCCTTGTGCATCTTCATAAAACAGCCGCTGCTGCATCTAAGCGGAAAAGCGAGCCCAGGAATAGCGCTTTTAAACTTTCTACATTTTATATATTGCACTAAACACGTATACACCATGTCTGTATATCTTTTATGCTCGGTTTCGTGTACCGAACTAGCTGCATCCTCACTATCATACGTACAAATGCACATATAATGTATTAACTGAGAATGCTATTAGTAAATATAGCTGCTCCTAATCCAGTTATGCCAGTATACTCGTATTTAATTATATTCCAGCACTATCAATGCACAATATCTTACTTAGAGAAAAGAGCGTGCTTTTAGAATAATCAATCTATGCATTTATGCACACAATACGCTTTCTGTATTCTCTTTTAACGCATATTATGAAAGATAATAGATTCACTATCCACTAAAATATTAGAGTTATGCCCAGAAACCATACTGTACATAGACTGATAAACTTTCCACATGTTAAAGGGGCTACATATACAGTAACATTAAATAAAATAGTGTTTTATTATCTGATGTTCTGTTAACATAATAAATAACATAAACATAATATACGTGTGTATAATACTAATATATGTACCCTCTTTACGAGCTAATACGTCACGTCACCGCGGTAGGTCGGTGGTTCTACCCGGGTACCTCTGTGTACTTGGGGTCTTCCTCCACCTGTAATTAGCTGGACGTCGCTATATGATTGAAATACTATCGCAGCGACGGTAAACCCCAATACAACAACAACAACAATATAAATAAAGAAATTAGTCACATAACTTAACATGATCAACAATAAACATAGCCAGTCGATTTTTTTCTAGCCTGTTCACAAACTACATAATTTAAACTAAATATATCACTATAAAGTAATAAAAAAAAAAGAATAACATGTTTTAAGTTTATTTCTTAATTAGTTAGAGATACATCTAACTATATCGATGACATTTGTCATCATCACCAGAGGATCAGAACTATGATTTGAGAATATTCGGCTAATTCAGCAAAGGCGTACATTGAAGAAAGCCAAGTCGCTGACATCGGAGAGCCTATGACGTCCGTTGCTCCCTTGACACCACTTTATAGTCAATTTATGTTTCCGATTTCCCATCAAACACTTTTGTGTCCCGTAATCAGAAACGCAATTTTATGGTATCGAGAGATTTTGATATCATTACTACTCCTATTGTAATATGTTAATTTACTTCTATTGTCAATGTATTTATTTTGTTTGAAAGGACACCCTATTCCAAAACGATATAAATGCCATCACATTTACTGAGCTCTACAAAAACTTTTATAGCAAAATGAAGATGAATATGCTCCTTTCAGAGAAATCGCTCAACAAAATATTCATATAAAACAAACCACTAAAATAAAGTTTTTAATTATTTGTTTAAACGTTTATTGACATAATACAAAAAATTGATGGTACTTTTAGAGATATTCAAGTTCATTATCAGATTATGGTGTGTCTAGTGTGTTTGATAGCCTACAGTAATATTCTACTCTAACTAGGAGCGTCTTACTGACCTCATTTTTAAATGATATGACATAATATGGAAAAAAAAATACGAGAATATCAACGTTCAATGATATAAAAAGTAGGACAGCTGATTCACTTGCTTGGACGTAATGTTTTGATGAAAGTATAAAAATCAACGGAATATTTTATTACATTGAGTAACCAACATCCTTGACATGAAATTTTATCCTTTCTGTAGATCAACATATGGGAATAACTTTTTTCATCATTCTTTTAAGAAGTACGATATAAGGAACTTGTTTCCATTAATAAAATAATTACCCTCATTACATATCTTTATCTGTTCTCCCTTGCACAATGAAACTTAACAGTCTTTTTTGTTTTCAATAGCATGTCTTTCAGCTATTATTGGCATTTACAATCGTATGCAAACTGCGTATTCATTTCTTACGAAGGATTATCCAATAGGACGACTTTTTGAAGTTCGGGTATATATCAGAATTCAAAAAAAAGAACGTGATTGGTGCATATTTTACTTAAACTGCTCCGTTCGTAGAAGAAGACATTAGCGATAAAAGTTCAAAATGTTAAGGAATGGGTTTCAATTTTAACAGTTAATCAAAGAATCACCTATCAGGAAAAGTTCATATACTTTGCTTATACATCGTATGTCACTCATTTCATAGAATTCCGTTAATTACGGCTTCCCGCAAACCTGCGGAAAACTTATAGGGTTTGTTTATTATTATTAGGGCTTTCTGCCTCAAGCAGAAAACATAACGTCATTATGCTAATAAAACTTTCGTATTAAAACTTAAGGGGTTTTAAGCCCTGTAGGCTTTATTTTTTTGTATAATTTGCTTGAAATTTTGTCTGAAGATGCAGTATCAGATTCTATGGAGCCATGTTACTTCCGTTTCCGGAAAATCCCAAAGGTCAAGGTCATATATCAATTATCGGGTTTTTCTTCGTCCTTAAATATCTCAAAAACGGTAAATATTCTATGAGACACTATGCGCATAATTTGTAGTGCTTAAAAAGACCTTTCTGATGATATTTAGGGTTGGATCGGTTGAGTTATGGCAGAAAAACGAAAATTTGGTAACCCCCATTGTGTTTAACAGTTTATACCTCGAAAACCTTTGATTTTTGAAACAATGATGATGAATACTATTTGTAGAGCAATGTTATGCCGTTCTTTTGATGCTTAAAGTTTAATAATTTGCCAAAGATTCATGGAGTAATGGGGGGGAGAGAAATTCGTGCATACAGCTTTGGTGATTTTTTCATTTTTCAGGAGGTTTAAGAGCTTGTATCTCAAAAAGTATTGAAAATATTCATTAACATAAAGTGTGTGAAATGTAGAGAATTTTCAGACAATTATTTTGGTACCTTAAGTTTTGAAATTGATTAAAGTATAAAGAAGTTACATCAAAAATAAGAATTTAAGCATGTAGAATTTCAGCGATTTTGCCGTTATGTCAAAGTTTTACGGCTAATATCTAAAACTCATCGGAAATAATTCCACACATTAAGCAAGTGAGATGTAGAGAATTATAAGACGATTAGCAATAAACATTCACAATTAAAGTAGATGTAAGTTTACAGCTATGTATTAGTCATAAAAATTGCAAAAAAAACTTTTTACTTACATCATATTGATATTACTTGCTAAACAAGCGTACCGTTCCCGGTGGCCGAGTGGTTAGAGTGTCCACCTCAGGAGCGGGAGGTCGTGGGTTTGATCTCCAACCACGACATACCAAAGTCGTAAAAAATGGTACTGTTATAGCTCCCTTGCTTGGCGCTCAGCATATAAGGGTAGTTGCAGGACTGGTTAGCTCGGTATCAGGATGATGTGACTGGGTGTGGTATCATGCCACATGTCTACGGCATGATACGGCAGTGTGGCAGCATTATACCCGCATGAAGTAGACATCGTCTCCAATTGACTGAAATACTGTCGGTGGGACGTTAAACCCAACAAAAAAACAAACTTAACAAGTGTTGACAATGATTTAATGTTGTGTCAAATCATTTTATTAACGTTACTTATACATATCAGTTGCAGCATTCCTTTACCCATAATCCTTTGAGCGTTTTGACACATGTCATTTAGACCATTGTTGAAACATTGCAATTTCCTGACTTTATTGTTGCATCAATCGATAAATGCTGTACAAGCTATATTCCAAATTTATGATAAATGATAAGCTATGTGAAAATATATGTTATAGTACAATGTAATTTAATTGCCAGCTTGAGACGCAATGGGCGTGTATAAGTGTAGACGTTTGAAACAAAATGATCAACACATGTCATCCGTTCAAGACGCTGCAAGCTAATTTGTCCGTTAGCTAAAAGGGCCAAATGGAGTAACTTTGTTTAGAGCTTGCCCGCTTTTTCTTTCTAAGCAGTGAGCCCAAAATTTCAAATTCCTGGTCGATTTAATTTGTTAAGAGTTCGAGATTTTGCGACACTTGTCTACTTAATTGTGATTTAACTGTTAAGTGTTTACCGCGAAATGCGCATGTCATTATTTCAAATTATGCTCCGCCCTATTCACGTGATATCATATATGGCAGTGTTTACTACACCGATCCCTACACACGAGGTGTGCACACTGGCGCATGCTTACGTCTTTTGTAAACATTTAGTAAAGTTGCTTAAATAATCATGTTTATAGATATTTTTTTGCAAAGGGATGATTACCAGCTCGATCAAAAGGGACTCCTAAGGAAAGAAAAAGATGCTAAAGTAAATACTAAAATACAAGTACAGTTTATTAGGTTTAACATCCCACCGATAGTATTTAAGTCTTTTGGAGACATTGTCTACTTGAGACAAATGTAGTGTTGTCACACAGCACAGTATCACGTCGTAGACAGTTGACATGATACCACACCCAGTCACATTATCCGAACACCGGGCCATCAGTCCTGGAACTACCCTTAATAAGCTGAGCGCCAAATAAGGGAGCTATACCAGTACCTTTGTTTACGAATTTGGATAAATACAAGAATTGAAATTGATATAACGTTTTTAAACAACTTACAGATCATGTATTAACTTGTTTAATTTGGTATTTCTAAGGTATTCCTAGCCTTGATATCTTCCGCTGACACCGACTTTTTTTAAACGATTATTATTTACATATTTCGTTCTTTCCTTAATGTCAATCAGTTGATATTTTCTTAACTAATAAAAATAAGATAAATAAATAAAAAAAACAGCAATCATATAAATTAAATGTTCGTGCCTCTTGATCGAAATCTGAAAAAGAAATGAGCCGACGGTCAAAAAACGCGCGAAATTTATATTTGGAAAGCACGTGCACGTGTGTGAATACTTTAACAACACGCTGACGTAACACTTATATGGCGCCATCTCCTAATATAGCAGCGTAACGCAGTAATAGGGCGGGGCAAACTCTAAGTCAGTGTTTAAGAGAGAATTTAACAGTTAAGAAGCCGTCACTCGCTACGCTCGTTCTGGCTTAATTAAATTTCTCTTAATAAACACTAACTATAACGAACTACAGTCGTCTACATCGTATGTACAAGCATTATTGAAAGTTAACTCACGAGGCTACACGCGTCGACGATTCTATTGCATGGTAGCATTTACGGTTTTATTCTCGCGGCTGTACATGAAATTAAAAAAAAAAAGAATTTTGATATGCAGTATTAATAAGTTAAATTGCTTATATTTTGAAAACATATAAAACTAGACCCAAATATGCTACAGTTGAATTGTAGGGATTTTCAGGACATATATTTTGGTACCTAGAATACTAAAATTGGAATCACTCAGCCCCTGACCGCTGTGAGCTCGGATCCCGGTAGGGACTTCGGATTTTTTCATGTGAGGAAGCCTTCCAGCTGGCTTGTGGTAGGTCGGTGGTTCTATCCGGTTACCTCTGTGTACTCGGGGTCTTAATTAGCTGGACGTCGCTATATGATTGAAATACTATCGCAGCGACGGTAAACCCCAATACAACAACAACAACTAAAATTGGTCAAGTTATAAGAAAGCGATATCAAAATAAAGATTTATTTATTTTTGCCATATGGTTTACTTCACAAAGTTCATGCATGAGAAGTCCATACGAAAAAAAAGAGTAAAAGGTAGGGAATTTAATATACATTCTTTCTAACGGTATTAATCTTTATATTTCAAAATGTTGCAGAAAGTCCTATCATTCGTATCAACGAATGAAATCTAGTTTATTATTATTATTATTATTTCTCCTTTTGAGGTTCAAATTAAAACAGGTTGCCAATAATCCAGCGGCATGAAATTTTAACAGTAATCAGAGTGACTTTGGCCCTTTTGAAGGCAACAATTTTCATCTTCATATGACGTCATTTGACGTCACAATTCAAATAAGCTACCGAATTTGGCTCGCGCTCTGCAGCCCTCAATATTGGTCCGATTGACTTGATATTTTAACAGGAGGTGTAAGTTGGGATGTAAATGTGCATACATTCTTGAATTTTCAAAATTCTGAAAGTTCGAGATTTTATGTCAAAATCGAGATTCAAACTTTGGTTATAAAAATATAATTTCGTGTTACAAAGGCTCCTGATGAGTTAGAAGCGTGAAAATCGGATAGCATATGTGTCCTGAGGTCTTCTTTGTATTATGTGAAAACTGACGTCGTGTGACGGCATTTGTCACCACACTGTGATAAGAAATTTTGCTTTCGAAATTAGCGGCTTTTAGGACCTGCAGACTTGATTTTTTGACAGATTGGCATGTTACTTTCAATTAATGTGCAACCTCGTGTCCCACCGTGTATGGTGACCTCCGTTTCCGGAAAATCGCAAAGGTCAATGTCATATGTCAGTTTTAGGTGTTTTTATTCGGCCATCGGTATCTCAAAAACGAAATATATTCTACCTAGACACTATGAGTAAAATTTGTAGTGCTTTAAAAGGCCTTTTAGGGGATTTTAGATTTTGAAGATCGGGGTTTAAACGGTTGAGTTATGTCAGAAAAACGAAAAGTGGACTTTTAACGAAATTGAAACGCTGTAGCTTCATGAACTTTGGGTCAATTATTATGATTTTTGCAGGATAAACAAACTTAAAAGAGAAGTGATGTATACTGCAAGGAATATTTTTTTGGTCACGAGATTATGACGATATGCTTATTTAAGCAAGAATTATTAGAATATTCATATAAAATCGGCAAGTTGATGTATGAAGTCGAAATTTGTACGAATGCCGAAGAATGAAGTAAGGAAAGAAGGCGGTTATTGGGTTGGTTACCCTAGATCCGGACGTTCCTATGCAGGCTGGAAAGAGTGCCCGTATTGAAAGGTGAAATGCGATGCGTATTTGAGAGAATAAGGTGCATTTTAGGATGCAATGGTGTACACCAGGACCGATAAGCATATTGCCTTTGTCAGTAGTGAAGGGTGGTACCCTGATTTTTTTCCCAAAAAAATTTATGGTACCGAGTCGAAAATTTATGGTACCGACGGAAATTTATGGTACCTTGCGTATATACGAAAAAAAGATTTATGGTACCTTATGTTGCATGTAATAAAACATTTCATACCTGGTAAATTTAACTAGGATGACTTAAGATCTGAAAGAGAGAAAGAGTATGAACTTGCATACCAAACATTCCAATGACGCGATATTGTCATTTTGACGTCATGTTTTATTTCTTAGTAAAAGGAGGACCACTTATTAACGTTATGTAAGTTAAAGGGGGATTGACAATTGTAAATTTCCTTTCGAGACATTTGCGTTGGCCCTGAAAAGGGCCGTTTTGTTGATTATTAATTGTGGTCCATACCACACGTTGTACAGTTCCATCCCATGACATATCTCTTCATCCATCCTGCAAGGAGATGCAAATGACAACGGGTTAGATCCTTGTTCTTGTTCACGCTGTGTCCCCATCCCTGTTGAAGTAGGGTAAATGGTACATCTTCAACGGTAACTGACAGGTAATTAGGGAGATCTCCCCTTTCTATAAGAGTGAGATACTGATCATACACCTCAACTCGGTCATGATAGCTGTCTGGGTCGCTCTCTTGTTCTTCATAGCTGGGATTGTCGAGGAAAAATTTTAGCAAGTCTGGGGTGGACATACGTGTGTACGGTGTCATGTTGCACTCATGAATAATAAAGTATAGAGTATGTGCACTGTTTGATAGTACCGGATTGACCTACCTTATTTATCGAGTGTTGGCGCACACCAATCAGAGAACGTTATTTTTCATCCAATAAAAAAATGATGTGTCCGGCCTTGCCTAGAAGAAATTTGACCAACTAACCTACTTTTTCTTGACTATAAATTGTTTAATGCTGTGTATGTATTCATTCTTCACCATGAAGTTCCTTCGTAAGTTATTTCGACGTGCAAGGAAGGCGTTACGAAAGGAGAAGAAGAAAGTGGAAGTCATGGAAGAGGGTGTCAAGGAAGAGGGTTTCAACTTGTACCCAAGTTTACCCCCTTTGCCACTGTACCCGGATTTGTCAGGGTTTTACCTGGCATATCCAGAAGCCAGCAGACATTATTGGCGGTTTTTGTATTTGAGTGAGTGCTAGACACTTCTCAAAACAACGGTCCTTTTCAGGACCACTACAATGATGTAGAAAGGATAACTAATACAATTGTCATATGATTTTTTATTGTGTTTAACAACAAACATGTGTCATTCAGCAACAATGAATTAAACATGGGTCATATAGCAAATAATGAACATAACACAATTTTGTTTTCGAGTCTAGTATCCAAATGTCACATTTTTCGCTTCTTAACTGGTCGGTTACACTCTGTACTGCTTGTTGATGGGTGAGCCTCAGGACACACGATGCATGTGTTGACGCTTCTTTTACGTTTCTTGGGTTTTACGGTAGGTTTCTCCAACTCAGAGACAGCCTCTAGCAACTCAACATCACAGTCCGTCTGTGTCGCTGTCTCGACCACGTCATTTTCTGCATTTCACTGTCCGCCTGTGCGTTTACTGTAGGTACAGTACTATTCATCCCTTTCTTAGGACAAGCGGATGCAAAGTGGCCTTGTTCGTGACAGCTGTAGCACACTGCAGGCTTTGGGCAATTAGAAACAAAATGCCCGGTTCATGACAACGGTAGCGCACCCCTGCTGTTTGAGGTGTTGAAGCTTTCTTCGTACATGCCAATGCATGATGCCCCTTTTCCTGACAGTGGTAGCATGTCACTTGTCTTTCTGTTTCTAGTCTGATCAGCTTGTCACTGATAGCTTGTAGTTGTCCTTTCACCACATGTGTGGCAGGTCATTCTGAAGAGAGTAGTCTGAATCAGGTTTGAGAGTGATGAAGTGGACGGGTCACACCGCACTTTATAGGCCTGAGATCAGGTGGGCGGAACTTAGATGTATAAAATAAGCTTTGCTCACTTACTTATGATCACAACGATGTCGAGTAGTGAAGAAAGCAGCGATGACGAGCCACCTGCAAAAAAGACCAAGAATGAAATACGGGAATATTATTCCATACAGCCACGGTCACAGAGAACTTCAAGAAAATTTAAAATGAATGGCCACGTGTACGATGTTTGAAAGATATAAGAAACCGTTTAAATTTACACATCAACTTTTCAATGACATGGTCAAACAGTTGTACAGAGAAGCACGAGTCAATGACAACGATCAAATTCGTATCTCCATGAATCATCCTGACCTAGCGTTTGGTATCCACATTCCGTTCGAATTTTTGGATCGCACATGGGGATTGAGAACATGACCCAAGTCAAACGAAGTATGGAGAAGATAAACAATGCTCACGACAGTATGTGCTTGGCACGATCAATTGTGGTAGGGATATGTAAACTCAATAAAACGAACGATGCAGCCTGGAAGAAGCGGTAGAATTTGATGAGATTTATGCCTCAACACTATGCCCAAAGAAGGATTCTTTCCATGTGGTCACTGTGGTAGAACATTTCATAGTCAGAAATGTTTTGATCAGCACATAGCGAAAGCAGGAAAATCTACAAAAAACATCTGTGAAAGTGTATGGAATTGCAAGACCTGTGGTCAAATGGTTGTGAGCACAAAGAAGAACCATCTCTGTCCCGGCACTAAGAAATGCAGGTATTGCAAGAAAGCTGTGGATGCATAACATCAGTATTATATCCCCACGTACAAAGAACCAGAGAACATGAAGTCAACGACTGTACCTTTCATCTTCTTTGACTGTGTGTCGATTTGATTTGAGTGAACATATACCAAACTTTTGTGTTGCTCAGCGTGCTTGTGGAGACTGTATGTGTCAATCCATAGAAAGCCCGTGTCAGAAATGCGAAGCTGTTGATGAGCCAAGAGAAAAAATATTTCGTGGTAACAACACCTTGTCAGAATTTTGTGCATGGCTGTTTCAACCCAGTCACAAAGGTACCACAGTGATTGCCCACAACTCACAAGGATACGATGCACAGTTTATTTTGAGGCACTTACTGACACATGATACAGCCAAACCAGAATTGATCATGAATGGAAGTAAATTTCTAATGATGAAAGCCCATCAAGAGAGATTAATCGACTCACTGAGTTTTCTCAACATGCCTTTGTCCGATTTCCCCGACACGTTTGGATTGACTGAGATGGCAAAAGGATGGTTTCCATTTTATGCCAACACGGATGAATACCAAGACTATATTGGATACTATCTCCCCGTACATTTTTACAGACCCAACAGCATGAAACCTGACAAGAGAGAAGCGTTTCTGAAATGGTAAAATGCAAAAGTGGCACAAAAGGCTGTGTTTCACTTTCAGTTAGAAATGCAAAAGTACTGCAAATCAGATGTGGACATCTTGAGACGAGGTTGTGGAGAGTTTAGGAAAGAACTGTTGGCCAGTGACCAAATTGACATTTGCCATGCATTAAATGGAGGTGAAGTACAAATTGGACCCTATTACGTTGACGGATTCCACAAAGAGACGAAAACCGTATACGAATTCATGGGGTGCTGGACACGCGGATTTCCAAAATGTTACCCAAGGAGAGACAGTGTGAACGGTTACACACTTCAAACTATGGAGCAGTTATACAATGCTATTACCTTTCGGTTGAAAGACTTGACACAACAAGGTTAAAAAACAGTTGTAATGTGAGAATGTGACTTTGATCAGAAATGCAATATTGAACCAGAATACAGAGATACTGTTGAACCGTTTTTTTCCCTTCCAAGAACCTATTATACCTCGGGATGCTTTGTTTGGTGGACGAACCAATGCCGTTCAATTGTACCATGAAGTAGATACAACCACCAAGGAAGAAATCAAGTATGCTGACATTTGCTCTCTGTATCCATTCGTGAACAAGTACAAAGCATACCCCGTGGGACATCCCAACAAGTCAAGAGATGATTGGAAAGTACAAGGGACTCATCAAATGTCGTGTATTGCCACCACAAGACATGTGGCTACCAGTCCTACCTATTCACTGTAACAAGAAAATGATCTTTACACTGTGCCGTACCTGTGCTGAGGAAGAGTGTGAAAAATGCAATCACACTCTGTACAAACGCATGTTGACAGGTACCTTGACCCATGTGGAAATAGTTAAAGCTCTTGAGGTAGGATACCAATTGGTAGACGTCTTCCACATCTGGCACTGGGACACATGGAGTAAAGATGTGTATAAACAGAATATTGACAAATACTTGAAATTGAAACAAGAAGCAAGTGGTTACCCTAATTGGGTAAAAACAGAAGATGATGAAGCCCGCTTTAAACATAATTACTTTCAGTCTGAGGGTATCTGGCTCGACAACGTGAAAAGGAACAAAGGAAAAAGAGCGTTTGCCAAAACCATGTTGATCTGCTTGTGAGGTAAGAATGCACAAAACAATGTTCAAACCACGACTGAGTATTTGTCTAAGGTGAACCTGTTGTATGACCTACTCTCCGACCGTCATGTACTGTGCAGTTTGCCGAGATTTTCGATCATGACAACTTTATGTTTGTGAATTACTCGGATGAAACAAACGCAACACAGCCCCATTCATCTTCAAATCCAGTGGTAGCTGCCTTCGTTACGTCCTATGCTCGACTTTAACTTTACAACAAGTTGGAAAAACTTGGAGATCGGGTACTGTATTTTGACACAGACAGTTGTATGTACATCTATGACTCTGACAAGTACAACATTCCAATTGAAGATAGTCAGTTGGTAAAGTGGACAGATGAAGTACCACATGGACGCATTGTCAAATTCGTGGCATTAGGGCCAAAAAACTATGGGTATGAATATATCGATGAAAAAGGAAATCGACAACAGAAATGCAAAGTAAAAGGCATCACTTTGGATTACAATGCTAGTCAGAAAGTCAATTTTAAGACTATGGTCGACTGTGTACAAGATTGCGAACATTACAAAACAGTCATCGAATATGAATCCCGAATCAAGAGACATAGAAATCGCAAAGTGATCAGTGAGACACAGACCAAGACGTTCCGCTCGGTGTATACAAAATGCGTGGTCGTGGACAAATATAAGACAGTGCCGTACGGTTACCAACCTTCATAACCAATTGGCTTGTGATCGTGGGCATAGCCTGAACGGTGGTGGAAACATACGGAGATTCACGATGAACACTCTACCAGTAGAAATGCAACAGACAGACCTACAGACATCTAGTTGAAGCTAAAAAGAAACCTGCTGCATTTTGCAACGAGATTTTTTTTACCTGGCCACAGCGCATTGGAAACAGAATATTTCACCAGACGATGGAGGATTTCTCCTGTTTAAACCAAGTTCAAGATATCTTTAATGATGTAAGAGAGCGTGATCTTCCAAGCAGCTATAAAAGTTTGGTCATTCAACGGATTTTCGAAATTTAAAAGCTGATATGCAAGCTGATCTCTGACGTGTGGTACATATACATTGACACCATAAACATTGACACGGTGGAGAAACTGAACCGTTTTGATGAGCGTATGTATCTCAGATTTGTGATTAACTACCGGAACGACACACCAGGCGATATACGTGCCGTTTTACTGACTCTAGAACCTATCACTTGCGCACAAGTGTTTAACACTTTTGGTAAACAGTGCGCCGCAATATTCAAACAAAAGAGGCCAAATCCTAGTGAACAGTTCTTTCAAGATCCCGATTTCAACAACTTAGAAAGGTTTGAGTTGGGAGACGAATCCTTCTGGGACACCTACAAAATAAAATACTACGCAGAGTACTTGCAAGACGAATGAGAAGCCCAAAAAGGGAAAATACTTCACTACAGGAAAAAACATAACTCCAATTCGGAATCCATGGCGTAGAGCTGTGCTTTTGGCTGTGCGTGTACTTGGAATTCAATCAGAACAGGCTTTAAGACAATCCGAGGAACTGTTTGACGAAGTGCGCATGGCTTTAAATGCTATGGGATATACCATGATATTGCCGGAATGGTTGATGTATAAAGAAAGACTGATTCATGATGTGTGTCATAGTTTTCATTTTTGATTGATGTTGTTCAAGTGTTTTATTTGCTATGATGTATAAAATAAAATGTTGTCATGTCAATGCTGTTATTATTTCTTAGACCATCATGGAAAGTAGTTTACTTTTTCAACATCCTAGTAACATTTTCATCTCAGGGCCAAGTGGTTCAGGAAAAACTCAATTTGTAAAACAACTTATTGAGTACAAAACAAATTTATTTCATGTGGCACCACAACACATCGTCTGGTGTTACAAAGAATGGCAAAGTGCCTACGCACAGTTACAAGAACGTGAAGCTATCAAATTCATTCAGGGTATCCCTGAGGATCATGAAGAGATAGTAGACGATACAACCTTACCACACCTCGTCATATTTGATTATATGTTAGGAGAAAAAGATGAGAAAATTAAATTATGGTTCACACGGAAGGGACACCATAGAAATGCCACTGCCATTTACATCACACAAATCATGTTCCAACAATCCAAGGCTAGTCGTACCATTAGCTTGAAGCACACTACATGGTATTATTTCAAAACACAAGAGATAAAGGTCAGATCAAAACACTTGCGAACCAAATACAACTACCCCATTTCGTGATGGCGTATCAAGATGCAACCTCTACACCTCATGGATATCTTATCATTGACTTTCATCCAAGAACAACCGACATGAATCGTTTAAGAACAGATGTGTTCCATCGGTGGGTAACAGGTGAAGATCGATGACCGATCGTCTACACTACAGTATAAAATGACTGGAACATGACACCCGATCATCATTAAGGATACAGCTACCATGGAAAACACACCACATACAGTGATCAAAGCTCTAGAATCGTTGAGTCGGGAAAAGAACCCAACAAAACGACAAGAACAGGTAGAATCAGGATTGACAGACATGGTGAAATGGTTCATCTTAGCTGCCCGATTCATCTTAGAGAAAAAAGTAACCGTGCCAAAACAGACGATGAATTTTTATGGAACGCAACAAAGACATTTTAAGACATTTGACCACAAAACGAAAACTTATTTTAAAACCTGGCGGTGGAGGTTTCCTTGGGGGCACCATCATTTTTACCCTGTTTCGATGGAACGGGACCAAAGCTGTAAGAAAATTTGGTTCAGTAGCAACCACCCAAAAGAAAGTCACCAGCCAAGAAACGGTCACGACAACAACCACGAAAGCAGCCAACCAAACGCAAGTCACCAGTAAGGAAACAAACAAGAAGCAGGTAATTCCTCGTGACCGATTCTCACTGTAAGAAGAAAATTCTCTGTATCAACTGGAACACCAAAAGTGTCCCCCATGGTAATTCGACGTGATGTCACATCAGTGAAAACTTCCAAAGCATCACCACTTGTGGCTCAATTCTTTCCACTGACCTCATCGACTCCCCGTTCTAATAGAAGCTCGATGAGGTCTGAGTTGGCTACACCACGAGGATCAATGACGGTTTCTCCAAACCCTACATTTCGACGACAATTGTTTGACCTTTCCAATTCTTCAAGTAGGCGTTTATCATCATCATCATCATCATCAACAAAATTTTCACCAATCCCAAGTCTCCATTCCCCTTTACCTACTGCCGTTACTGCGATGTGAAATTCAGGATCACTGAGTAGTGCAGGCAATATCGCTTTACAAGCCCTTCAACAATGGTATAAATATAAGAGACCAAACTTTTCATCACCATTTGTCACCATGAAGCGCAAACAACCACTCGTTCGCAAACATGGCAAAGTGTTGCTTGCTTTGACAGAAGCCTCGCCCAAATTTCGAAAGAAGATTATTCAAGAAGCACCAAAAGAATTGGTGGAGTGTATTGCTGAATGTTGTCAAAACATGTTAAAAGGTAATGTACTACTGTCAGAGGCTCAGAAGCGTCGACTGCATTCTAAGAGACAACAGCTCCGACAGTTAGCTACCAAGAAAGTATCAGTTTGAAAAAAGAAAATCATTCTCAATCAGAATGGTGGTTTTCTACCCCTGTTGGCACTTGCACCACTCTTAGCAATAACAATTATACCTCTTGCTGGTGAAATCATTCGGAACATATGAAGAAGATGGTCTATGTTCCGGTTCGGTTGTTGGAAGAGATGAATCCATGGAAGAAGGAACAACGACCTCGGTTACCCCCATCCCCTCAAGTGAGTCAGACTTCATCATTACAGAAAGAAATGAATCAAGTTCTTGACGACAATCAATTGTCTGAGTCAGAAAAAGCATAACAATTTGGAGAAGTATTACATCGCTTTCAATTGTTACACAAAAAAGCACTCAAACCCTCCAGACCACACATGGCTGAGAAATCAACGAGTACAGTGACTGAAAAGAAAGAGGAAAAACCGATGACCTTGAAAGATCAAATTCTAGACAATGTTCCTACGACCATGCGGCGAAAGGCTACTCTCTTGTTAAACATGCTGAAAGACCATCCTCACTTAAGTTGGAATGAACATGGCCGGTTAGAATATGATGAAAACCCCGTTGAAGGTTCAAATATTATTGATCTGGTCAATGATGTACTTCGACAGCGGAAAGGGTCAAATCCACGAGGATGGGGG
The DNA here is from genome assembly GCA_021229015.1 of Solen grandis. Taxonomy (NCBI): domain Eukaryota; kingdom Metazoa; phylum Mollusca; class Bivalvia; order Adapedonta; family Solenidae; genus Solen; species Solen grandis. The sequence goes on from CM037782.1 coordinate 21,051,879, forward strand.
CAATTTTCTAGAGGACTGAGAGAGGTCAACATCCAACAGGAAGTCGTGGGCAATAAACGTCGATGGAATTTCAAAAACCAGATGATGATGAAGAAGAAGAGGAGGAAGAGGATGATGAATTTTATGATAGTTTTGCCTACGCACCTACATCAGAAAAACGAAGACCTATTAAAAAGGAAGAACCCGAGGAGATATTTGCCCATTCGTCATGTGACGCCTACTAAAGGAGGACACGTTGCTTCGTCGCCTGTACTATGATACTGATAATCCTACGAGTTTTTGAGGAATTCGCGGACTCTATAAGGCAGCGAAAAAACAGATGAAATCTATCACTTTAGAGGATGTACGAGACTGGTTGAAAAGTCAAAGAACCTACACGTTGCATAAAACAATACGACAAAAATTTGGACGTTGACAGACTGTGGTAGGAGGTATCGATCATCAATGGCAAGCTGATATGCAACGTATGTACAAAGAGAATTCACCATATCGCTACTTACTATGTATCATTGATGCTTGGGTAATTCCAATCATTGACAAAACTGGAAAGACGCTCATCCAAGCCTTTCAGTCTATTCTAAAAGAAGGCCGGAAACCACTCTCTTTGCAAACAGACAAAGGCCGAGAAATTTTTGAACAAAGAATTTCAGAAGTTTCTAGACAAGCATGACATTCATTTCTTCACGTCTGAAAACCCAGAAACTAAAGCGAGTATTGTTGAACGTTTTAAACGTACGTTAAAATCAAGAATGTGGAAATATTTTACTCATCACAAAACCCGTCACTATGTGGATGTACTGAAACTACTGGTACATGGCTACAATCATCGTTTTCATCTAAGCATCGGACGTACCCCTGCATTTGTGTCTAGAGAAAATGAGCATGAAGTCACAAAGACATTGTATGGCAACCATCAAAAGAAAAATAAGAAATCAGCTGATTTAAAAGTGGGTGATATAGTGCGCATCAATAAAACCAAGCAAACATTTGGCAACTGGACAGTGGAATTGTTCAAAGTGGTTCGCATCAACAGAACACATCCATTGACCGTAAAACTTGAAGACTTGGCTGGAGAATCTATCGCCGGGTCCTTCTACATGGATGAAATTCAACATATAAAAGAAGATGAGCTATACGGAGTGGAATCAGTTCTTGATCGGCGTACAAGGTGTGTAGGCGGTAAAACTTTTCAAGAAGTGAAAGTGAAGTGGCTTGGATATCCTAAAAAGTTTAACAGTTGGATTCCAAAATCGCATTTAGTATAAAGTATTAACGTCATGAATAGCATGTCTCAGTCCGATACCAGCAGTGTTCAGGTAGACAACAGTATACAGACAGGAAAAAGAGAGGTCCCAAACAACAAAATAACTTTCTTGACACAGATTGTGATCATCTTTATCATCGTAATCGTGTCATTAGTGAACCTGTGTCTCAACAGTCCAGATCGTGAACTTTGGTTGCTGCTGATGAGTATTTCTATCGGATACACTCTTCCAAACCCAAGTTTAAAAGTTAAGAAACCATGAACTCTTTCTACATCATTCTCATCAGTGATAGTTCGATGACATTGTACCCAAACAACACACAATGTTGTTTTAGAACCAAGCTGGCAAAAACCATTGATGTCGACAAACAAGATTGGGAAGTGGCTCTCGTGGAAATGATCGTTCCCACACAAGTCAGAAACATCGAAGAGGATGAAAGAAAATTCTACGTCCTGACTAAAGATCCAGAACTGGCTGCAGCCTTTTCACAATTGACAAACGGGTGTGAATTAGAAGGCAAAAAATGGGCAATACCCCTTTGCATTCCTGCAGGCATCTATGCGTCACCACAACATATCACTGACGAAATGGACAAGGCTATTAAACAAGCCACTAAAACAATTTTAACTCAAAGAAACCTCACATTTGGACTTGATTTTCCGGCTTGTCAAAACGTGTCAAGTTTACCGGTAATAGTGGATCAAAGATCGGCTTGGAACTTCATCCAACCCTCCATACGAAAGGAAGTAAGAGGGAAGTACTGAGGTGTTTCCGGACAGAGACAACAACAGATTCAAGAACGGTGTTGACCTCTTCACGAAGATGAACCATCTGTTTGTATATACCGATCTTGCAGAATACACTTTGATAGGGGATGTCGAAGCACCCATTTTACGCGTTGTGCCATTTAACGCAAAAACAAAAGCAGGGTCTAATCCACACATGCACTTTGAATTTCTAAATCTCATACTATCTGTAGCATCTAATTCACGAGATCAGTATATAACGGACGTACATACACAGGGGATTCAGTTCATTTCACTCACGGGAAGTCGATGGTGAAGCTTCATTTTAAAAGAAAGACACGATGATTCCAGTTTACCGTGGTCAACCTCGACAAGTCGGATATGGTCTGGGCTTCATGTTCAAGAAAAAGGCCAGCAATATCTTACACATGGTGAAACCAATCGTAAACTCAGGACTACAGACTCTGAAAAAAAGAGGGCTTTATACAAGGTATAGGAGCTGTAAAAGATATTCTGTCTGGCCAAAATGTAAAGACAGTGATCAAGAAACGGGGTAAAGCATTGTTGAAAGATGTGGGTCGGAAAACTCTGAGAAGTATAAAACCTCGAGCATTCAAACGTCGACATCATTCTGCTTCCAGCATGTGACACATGTCCCACCTACCATGACAGCAATGCAAGATGCACAGTGGACAGAACATTATCCTGTGTCAGCACCGAGCAATTCATATCCCATTGAATTTGTAATTCCTGCTCAATCAGAAAAGCGGACTGATATCAACCAGAGCTACTTGTACCTGAAAGTCAAAGTAGTCAAACCTGATGACACTAATCTGGCTGCTGATGGAGAAACATCCACAGTAAATAATTTCTTCCACAGCTTGTTTAGCAGTTTTGATGTGTACCTGAACAACAAACTGATCACCAATAATGCTGACACGTATGCGTACCGGGCCTACATTGAAAATTTACTGTCTTACTCTACGGACAGTAAATCAACACAGCTCTACGCTACGGAAATGTGGAGTCCTGACACGGCGGGTCATATGCAAGAGCATACAGTTGCGCAAGATAATGAAGGATTTAAGAAAATAAGAACACGTATCCACCAGAGTCGTGTTCTGGAAATGTGCGGACGTCTGCATTTAGACCTGTGTTTGCAAGACAAGTACCTCCCCAATGGTGTAGAGATACGACTGCGACTCAACAGAACCCCAGTCAGTTTTTGCCTGTTTGGAGCAGAGGCAAACATCCAGTTAATTCAAGCTGGATTCCATGTTCGGACTGTTGACCTGTTACCCGTAGTGGCAAACAACTTAAACCAGACCATCGCTCAACATGGCATGAAGATCCCAATTCGCCGAGCTGATGTGAAAAAAAATCACCATTCCTGGAGGTCAGCGATCAAAATCGAAGATGATTTATTTCAAGGACAGTTGCCCAAACGTATCATTCTGGGCATGGTAAAGAATACAGACATAAACAGCGATGTGGCAATCAAACCATTTGATTTTCAACATTTCAACTTGTCTAAGTTAGAAGTCAGTGTAGACGGAAAGACGACACACAACTTGCCGTTCCAGCCTAACTTTCCCACAGGAGAAATTTTGAGATCATACATGTCCCTGTATCAAGCCACAGGATCACTCGGTTTAAACCGCTCCATGGGTATGACAATGGACAATTACATGCAGGGGTACACACTGTGGGGCATTGACTTAACGCCAGATCAAGGATCAGAAGAGGGACAGCTGCATCCTATAAAAACGGGGAACTTGCAAATCGAGCTTCAGTTTTGTGCACCTCTTGCTGACCCCATCAACGTGATCGTGTATGCGGAATACGACAGTCAGATAGAGATTAACGGGATCAGAGAAGTAATCACTGACTATTAACCATGAGCAAATCCGGAGAACAGCTGGCCAAACAACTGTACGAAGAAATCTACAACTTGAATAGGCGACACGATATTGTAAAGAGTTTGAACCATCATGTGGTGTATGAACTGCAGACACACCTCTTTGATATCGTGAAAGAAAACTGTTATGGTTGCATTGTTGATCATCCCAGTCAGACCCAACATCCCCTGTGTTTGTTTACGAGCAAAAGTGAGTGGGTCGAGATGTTTCTGAATAATGCATTAAAAAAACTGGACTTGTATCAAGTGATTGAAAAATGGTACTCTGAACTACAAAACATTGATCTCAAAATGCTTATCAAATGTGGGCAAATATAAAGGCTAGTGTAGATACGAACAAGATCACACCATTGAAAAGCTTTTGAGTGCGAATGGGCGGAACGAATTAAACAAGATTGGGAAAATGGAAACGATTGAGTTGCAGTATATTTTGGATCATTCACCAATTCTAGCTCCCTTGAATGCCGTGGTATGTGCTAAAGATCAACTACCACAACGTAGACCAGAGAATGTAAAAGCTTACATAATGAATACCCACAATTCGACTCAACCTGGTGAACATTGGGTGGCTGTGTTTTTCAACGATAAATCGACTTACTACTTTGATTCGTATGGACAAAAACCACTCCATCGTGACATTCAACGTTTCTTGGAAAGACATGGGCCCTACACATGGAATCTCATGAGACTTCAGTGATACAACACCTTTGTGTGTGGAGCATATTGTTTGTTTGCTTTGCATTTTCTTGTTCGGGGATGTGATTTAACACGGGTGCCTAGAGCTTAATTCCGGACAGAGGATCAACCTCGCTTCAATTTGAACGATTCCAAAGTGGGATGTTGGTTTTACCAGAACTATGCAGAACTGTACAAACGTGCAAGAAGACAAGTGTGTAATCAGCACCAACAAACATGCACAGCTAAACATCCACCAAAGTTTGGAGATTGTCGTGCGTGTTTTGAATTACTGACGAATAGTTTGGACCAATTCTACTTTCATTAAAGTGCAGTGTTATGTAATTTCTTGTTGTTGTTAGTATTTGCATTGTTCATATTGCTTTTTTTTTTTTTTTTGCAATTTCATAGAGTTCAATAAAATGCTAAAACTGATTTGATTTCTTGTTGTTTATTTTTATCTTACACAACAACAATTGTGATATATTCCCTCTCGAATATAGTTGATGGCCCTGATCAGGGCCGTTTTTGGTTTTTGTGATCCTGAATGACTCGGAGTCACCCTACTCACTCTGAATAATCAGGGTCAAACCATATGCCATAATAGGCTGAATGCACTGTGGGCCCATGTTTAGCAAAAACACAGGCAGGCCAGGCATACACTTTGTAGGGTGCCCTACAAAACGGACACTTCTGAAGCCGTGCGAAGCACCTGACGCATACAATGTTCTGACATCGACACTGGTTTATGTGGTATATATCCTCCTCCCTCTTCTCTTAACACACACCACACTTTTCTAACCAGAGTTTTTGTTCGGACATTGTGATTTCATCCTTCTTCTTTAAAAAAAACCCTTAGATAGTTATGAAAAAAAAGGTATGTCAGTAGGTCAATCCACCCCATGTCAAGGCCAAAGGCAATGCTATCCAACTCAGTTCAAGGTTAAACTTCGCGTCATTTTTTCATTGGATAGAAATTACGTTCTCTGATTGGTGTGTGCCAACACTCAATAGAAAGTAGGTCAATCCGCCTCAAGACTATAAAAGCACACTGCATCGTATCATAATCACACTACCCAACCATGGAAAGCTACGTGATCTCGTTAACAACGCCATACAGGCTGCTGATTTGTATGAGCTGACGACAGCTGCAAACCAAGCATCAGTGTCGTACACTCCGACTCCGGTGTACCAACCCAGCTACCAACCAACGTATCAACCTCAGCTTCCACCACACCAGAACCAACCAGTCAACAACAACAACCAATGCAACACCAACCGACAGCGCAGCCAGTGAATAATGTTGGACAATTTATTCTGAAGGAACTCAAAGAAGTGAACAACAATCTCATCAAATTGCAACAGAGAATGGAAGAAGTGGAATGCCGTATCAAATTGAAAACAGACAAGCTGGTGGGTGCCTATCACTTTCATTCCAGAAAAAAGCGGAATCATCCAATAAGCGTCCGCTTGATGGTGGATCCCATTCTTAGAATGGACTTGGAGCCCATTGCAAAGACATACAAAACAGCAAAAAGAGCAAGAAGTAGAGAAAAAAAACGACCCTTTTCATGGCCATCCAAGATGTCTCGAAAGGACATTTTTTACAATTGTCAAACCAAGTAATAAAAGTATCAAACGAAATGAATTCATGCCATTAATTTTCAGGCTGTGCTATGGATAAGTCACATATAACTAACATGGACAACGACTGCATATCTGACATGGACAAAATACAGGAGCGATACCAACATACACTTAAAATAACAACAACACTGAGGAGTATCGTAGCCAAATTGAGTGAATGTTACTGTACTGATCTGTACTACGATGATATCTTAAATATCATTGAAGCACATTTCTACCATAGAACTGTTGAATATCTGCAAAAAAGTGAATGTTACTGTATTAATACTAATATAGACAGTCATGAATAACCACTACTCTGTGAAAATAAAAGGCCCTTATCAGGGCCAACCAAATGTCTCGAAAGAGAGAATTACCTCAATTGTCAAAACCATTTTTTTCAAATTCCCTTCAAAAATTATTTTTTCATTAGAATATGATCCAATGTTTTATAAAAGATACAAAATAAAAAAAGTTTACAAAAGTTATAAAAATGTTACAAAAAATAGTCATCACAACTACAAATTCGGCTTGAAATTTTTAACAGCAGTTCTGGTATGTCAATACAAAGTAGGTCAATCCAACTCAGGTCAAGGTTAAACTTCACGTTATTGTCATTGCATGAAAATAACGTTTCTGATTGGTGTACGCTAACACTCGATAGAAAGTAGGTCAATCCGCTTCAAGGCTATACAAGCGCACCGCATCAAGCATCCTGTCATATTCTCACTGCACAACCATGGAAGAAATTCAGCATCTGATTGAATATATTCAGTGTCTTGATCAAGATCGCGAAATGTTTGTCAACGAATTGATGGAGTTGATCGGACAACAACGCATTGAGTGGAGACAACAGCAAGTCCATATTGCACAATACCAAATGTAATTGGAACAAATGGTACATTAGGCGATGTTGAGACAACAGCAACAAGATGAACATTATGTCTTTATGCTCATAAAACATCAGGAGATGTTGAGACAACAGCAATAAGATGAGGACCATACGCTCAAGGTTACAAGATGAAAACGATTTCATCGAAATTAAGGATGATGAACACGATGCCATCGAAATCAAAGACGATGAGGACGATGTCATCGAAATCAAAGACGATGAGGACAATGTCACCGAAATCTAAAGAAGAAACAAAACGGCCCTTTCAGGGCCAACCCAAATGTTTCGAAAGGACATTTACAATTGTCAATCCCCCTTTAACTTACATAACGTTAAGAAGTGGTCCTCCTTTAACTAAGAAATAAAACATGACATCAAAATGACAAGATCGCGTCATTGGAATGTTTGGTATGCAAGTTCATACTCCTTCTCTCTTTCAGATCTTAAGTCATCCTAGTTAAATCTACCAGGTATGAAATGTTTTATTACATGCAACATAAGGTACCATAAGTCTTTTTTTCGTATAAACGCAAGGTACCATAAATTTCCGTCGGTACCATAATTTTTTGACTCGGTACCATACATTTTTTTTGGAAAAAAAAACAGGGTACCACAGTGCCACCCTTCACTACTTTTGTCATTACGGATTTTATTTGGTCATAAAAACATAATTTCGTATGACATAGGCTCCTGATGCGCTAGAAGCATGAAAATTAGACAGTTTATGTGTCTTGAGATCTTCTTTGTATTCCATGACATCTGACGTCGTATGACGTCATTTAACGTCAGAACGTAAAAAGCAATTTTGCATTTGAAATAAGTGGTTTTAAGGTCCTGTAGGCTTTATTTCTTGACCGATTTACATGTAACTTTCAATTAATGTGCAACCTAGTGTCCTGTCGAACATTTTGACATCCGTTTCTGGAAAATCACAAATTCAAGGTTCTATTTCTGTTGTTTTTTTTCTTCGGCCTAAAACGATAAATATTCTTTCGAGACCCTATGGGTATAATCTGTAGAGCTTTGAAAGACTTCCCAGATGATACTAAGATTTTGATGATCGGGGTTGGATCAGTTGAGTTTTGGCAGAAAAACGAAAATAGTGTTACCCAAAGTGCATTTAACGCTTATATCTAAATTAAACATTGACTTTTTTAATTAGGGTGTGGATATAATTTGAAGAACGATCTTTTGCCATTCTTAAGGTGTAAATTTTAAAGATTGGCTTAGGATTCATAAAGTTTTAGGGCGAAAAAAAAACTACATGAACATATTTTTGCCGATTTTTGCAGTTTTCTAGAGGTAAACTATCCATATTTTAAAAGTGATTAAAGATACATCCATACATAAAGAATGTGAAATTTACGGAATTTAAAGATTTTTTTAACGGTACTTAGATTTTTGAAATTGGACATCATTTTATTAAGTAACAAGAAAAACAAGAATTAAGACGATTTATTCATGCATTTTTGCACTAGTCCTTTATTTATCTATATATAAAAAGCCGTTACATATAGGTGAACATAATAGGAAAGTGAAAAAATTGATATTATAAGAGCTTTCTTACAATACCAAGTTTAGCAATACGCCCTTTTTATGATAAGGCGCTTGTCCATCTGTCCGTCAATTAGCCATATCATGTCCACTTAATAACTTGATAACTAATATGTGTGCTGTCTTCATACTTAGATGAGAGGTTGACATGGATAGTTGAAGACCCCTTTTGATTTTGAGGTCATTCGATCAAAAGTCAAGGTCACAGTGACATTTAATATAAAAATCCTTGTCCGCCGAATTCCTTGAGAATGAATAAGCCTAAGTTTGTAAAACCTGTTATGGACATTGTCCATGGCCAGTTCACGACCCTTTTTAAATTCTGAGGTAATGAAGTCAAAGGTCACAATGACACTAAGGTCATTCGAGCAGAAAGCCCTATCGTTTGTTCGGGAAAAACGAAATCTAGTTATTATTATTGTTATTTCTGCTTTTGATCCAAATTAAAACAGGTTGCCAATAAGCCAGCCGTATGGAATTTTAACAGTGATCAGAGTGACTTTGGCCCTTTTGAATGCAACAATTGGATAACATATGTGTCCTGAAGTCTTCTTTGTATTATTTGAAAACTGACGTAGTGTGACGTCATTTGACGTCACAATGTAATAAGAAATTTTGCTTTAGAAATAAGCGGATTTTAGGACCTGCAGGCTTGATTTTT
>CM037782.1:21061315-21111315 GCA_021229015.1 Solen grandis
AAAACATTTTGAATCTGGCCAGTAGTTTGAAGCAGACGATTTTTAATGTTTTTATATTTTTTTCTTTCTGTTGCCATGGCAACCAGAGTTCTACATGGATCAAGGTTATTTTAGCAATTTCTGTGATGGTTCACTCAAGGATCATCCCTGCCGAAATTAATCAAATTCTGTCAAGTGGTTTCAGAGATGTCGTTTATGTGATCTTTAAAGACAAGTAAGCATGTGAAGATTTGACAAAAATGCCTCCGTTCAATGTTAACCGACGTTGCCATAGTGAATGTGGAATTTGCACGAGTGTAATTTGTATCACTTTCTCTTTCGGATTAAGTTCAAAATATATCAAAGTATCACTTTTGAAAATTTTATTCTAACAACCGTATTCATTTATAGATTATGGCAGTTTTCCTGATACTTTTCGAACACCCTTCGTATGGTATTTTGTGACATCTCAAAGGCTTTTGACAGAGTCTGGCATAAGGGTCTTTGATGGCAAATTATTAAATTGGATGCCTACTTACCTTACTTAGTAACGGACCGCTTTCAAGACCTTTTCTCACGGCCTTCGTAATGTCATGGACTAAAACCTGAAGTCATTTCCGTTAATATTGGAAGACGAGAACATTTGTTTAGCGAAAACCGTAAATATGGCACTAGAACAGTGCTATCCAATAAAGTTGTATATATTCCGAAGGAGTGTTTCAGGTCATACTTTTACAAATGGATCCGTAGGTGGGAGAAAATTGTATCGTGCAAAGAAAAATATTTCGAAACAATATAATTTTAGATGTTTTAGATAGACTTTACGCATGTCATATTCCTTGAAATCACGAGTAGGTTGCCCCGCTCGTCGTTGTCATAGTGACTGTAGAATTTGCAGCAGTGCAACTTGCACCATTTTTAACATTGTAATATGGTAACATGGTAATAGTCTCCGTCCGTCTGTCCGGCCCACATCTTTGCCCGGCCCACATCTTTGTCCGGAGCATAAGTCGAAAAGTATTTGAGGTATCAACTTGATGCTTCAAAGGTGGATAGATCTCATTGAGGGGGAGGGCAGTGCACAAGAATGATAACTCTACCTTTCCTAATTTTTGAGATATTGCCTTTTGTTATTTTCAAGGCTTAATTTTTGTCACAGTGACCATGACATTTTACCTGTAGACCTCAAAATAGGGGAATTTGTAGGTCTTCACATGGGTTTCATATATATAATCACTTCAAACATCAGTCTTCATTACCAAATGAAATATTCTACTCTCCAACACATCTTGGCTGGGGATGGCCATGTCAACATGGCTCTTGTTGCTTTTAGATTAAGTTCAAAATACAAAATTTCTTTCTAAAAATCATACAAATAAAAAAGTTATGGCAGTTTTCCAGATACTTTTCCAATACCACTCATACATGCAAACTGACTATGATCTTTAGTTTGGCATACATGATGGTAAATATCAATAAGCTGGTATACAGTTGAGTGGTTTGGTAAAAGGCCAGACTGATATTTATAGATAAGATCATTTTCAAGTAAAATATTATGAAGGTATTTAAAAATTATCCTCTCAAATAAGTTTCCACAACTCAGTAGTGATGCATACAGGTCTATAATTTGAAAAGGATGATTTGTCACCTATCTTGAATATTGGTGTAAACCTGTGCTAACTTCCAATTAACAGCTAGGATATAATCCTTCATCAAGAGATTTAAGAAATAAATTATGCAGAGATTTAGATATAGAATAATCACACTCCTATGACTTCTATAATCTGGCCCTGAACCTTTATGAACACTTAACCCTTTCCCTCATAGAGGACACCATGAAAAGACCTATGCGAACAGCATAAAACCAGATTTACCAGATCAGGTTTTATGCGGTTTGCTGCTCCGCAGTGGTCTGGAAATGAGGATTTTGTAATTAAATTTGGTAAGGTTTGAGTTAGGCTTTCTGCAGATCAGGCTTTATGTGGTACCTATTGAGTGCGTCAAAATGAGTCTATATGAGGGAAAGGGTTAAAGTCTAAATATTATCTTAAATTTCTGTAGTTCAAAAACCTACTGTGTTTTAAAATTTATACAAGGCAAGTTTACATTTGCATCATTTATAGTAATGTTGATACTGATACAAATTTTTAAGACAGTTTGCCTTTTCAATATCTGTAGTATGAAAGTGAAATTGCCTTTCAGATGTTACACATAAAGAAGGAATATTTGCTGAAGATTTTTTTTTTCTTCACAAAGTGCTTAATAATTTTCCAAAAACCTTTTATATCACTTGTATTCAGTTCCATAAGATTGAATTCCAGACAGCTTAAAAATTTTCTTGGCTTATTTCTAAAATTCTTATATTTGTTTCCAGTCATTTGTTTTTCCTGATTAAAAGGCTATATTTTTCATCCTATCTATTTTTCTGGAAAATTTTCTAATAATACTATCATACCAAGGTTTATCATCAGGTCTGATATGAAAAGTTTTATATGGTATGCATGACTTTGCAAAATTCATAAAAGATCACAGGATTCATTTAATGTACTACATGTATTATGTAGATATGACCAATCAAAACTTAACACTTTCTCATCTAGTTCACCAAAGTTTGCTTTTTTATAATTTCAAACATATCTTTCAAAACCTGATACTAAATTGTACACAAGAGGGCCATAATGGCCCAGAATCGCTCACCTGAAGAAACTGACCATCAGCTTTATAAATCAAATTGCCTTGTCTTTGGCATAAAAAGGACGGCTTATTTAACCAGGATTTCATGCAGACAAACATTCTGAGTAAATTCTGTAAAGATTAGGTCAAAAGTATAGCTCCTAGGGTGTTCACAAGGTTTTCCAAGGATTTGAACCACAGACCTAATTTTTGTTCCCATGTTTTAACCCTTTCCCTCATATAGACTCATTTTGACGCTCAATAGGTACCACATAAAGCCTGATCTGCAGAAAACCACAGTTAAACCTTACCAAATTTAATTACAAAATCCTCATTTCCAGACCACTGAGGAGCAGCGAACAGCATAAAACCTGATCAGCCTGCGAGTTACTCGCAGGCTGATCTGGTTTTATGCTGTTCGCATAGGTCTTTTCATTGTGTCCTCTATGAGGGAAAGGGTTAAACTCTTTCAAGATCTTATTGAAACAAACATTCTGAATGAAGATTGGGGCAAAAAATGTGGCCTCTAGAGTGTTCGAGGTAATTGTTGATGACATAATGGACACATCACCACACTAAAACTCACCATGAGCATGTTGTGCTCAGGTGAGATAAAAACAGGTACTATATAATCATGTAATACAGTCATTTAACACAATCAATCTCTGTGCTACAAAAAAGGTATAAGCCCCAATAGTTAATCTTTCAACATATATATATTTATTTCAGTAAAGACAAACATATTATGGTTTATAACAAAGTATTTGTATATATATAAAAGGACAAGAAATATAAATATTACACAGTTTATGACTAACAATAAGAAATAATCAGCATATCTTTTTATTCTTTGTGCGGAAATTCTGGCAATAAAAATAAGAAACTCAAAAGATATAAAGGGGATTAAAAATTCCATGGAGATGAATACAAGTTATCACAATTTGCTGATGATACTTATTTATTACTTGATGGTTCGGAAAATTCGTTAAATCATACATTGACATTATTACATAGATTTTCAATCATTTCTGGTTTAAGTATGAATTATGACAAGACAAAAATTGTTTGGATTGGTTCTTTAAAATATAGTATTGATCTATTAAAACAAAATGGAAATTATCATGGGGAGAAACACAATTCAAATTATTAGGCATTAATTTTGATGTTGACCTTGACAAAATGATAGAACTGACTTATAATAAAAAAAATGATTAATTTGAAAAAAGTAGTATCACACTGGAAAAAAAGAAAGCTAACACCCATGGGAAAAATCACAGTTGTAAAAACTTTTCTATTACCGTTATTAACACACTTATTAGTCTTCCATCCCAAAATAAAAATATTATAAAAGAAATTTATAATCTTTTCTATGACTTTGTTTGGGATGGAAAACCTAGAATAAAAAATACTGTTTTTATAAAAAAATTGTAAGGAAGGTGGACTGAAAATGATTTACAGAGCTACATTTATAGTCTTAAAATGAAATGGTTAAGAAATTATATAAGTAATAATTAATGTAAATGTTATAGATTATTTGATTCCATAATAAATGTAAGAATATTATTTAATTGTGGTAAGTTATATGGTGAAAAAATTGTGAAAAATATGAAAAATTATTTTTGGAAAGATGTAATTGATGCTTATGTACCGGTATATTATATTGATAAACTTGATATTAGTAAGATAAGTCAAGTGTTACATATGCCATTATTTTATAATCACAACTTTTTAATAAATAAAGATTATATCTTTATGCCTATTTTTATAATAATGGAATTAGATATATTAAAGATATTTTAGATAGATATGGAAACTTCAAGAATATAGACATTTTAAAGAGAGAAATAGGATGGAAGATAAATTTGTACAATATTTTGGTCTTAGAAAATCAATAATGAGATACATAGATAAAATAAGCATATCATTTAAGAATATTTCAATTTTTGATTTGCAAAATTCATCAATTTCTTGTTATCCGTACCCATTTATAATCAAAACAAATGCAAACAAACTGTAAACTTGATTTCTGACTTCATAAATATTTAAAATTGCCTTTTAACAATTGTTGTAATATTACTATGCTTAGTCTCTTTAGATATTGGTATAAAGTATTTAAGAATAGTTTTTGTGTAATATTTGTTTTTCACAGAAAATTGCAACATGCAATTATTTTTCACCTACATGTATTTAATAATGAAAGGGTAGATTTCTATGTTAAAACACTATTACTAAAATTTGTTATGAATAACATACACACTTCTGTCCTTTTTTTATTCATAAAAACCTAAACTTGCTGACTTGCCTAATATAATCATGCAAACTATCCAAAATATTAATTAATGACTTCATTATTGTTTCTTTACAATGTCAATTAGAAAAACCTTATCTTTATGTATTATCAATTTGACATTCACAATTATTCATCTCTTGCAAACTCTCTTTCTCATCCATTTCTTAATATTATTTTCGTTTTTAAAAGCTATCAGGTTTTGTGCCAGTAGCTTCATTTTAATCTACACCATAGAAGGATTCTCTTGCTCATTTCCCCTTAAATCACCATCTACATTTTCAGCTTGTTCATCTGTGTTACTTTTTAGGTCCACTTCTCCAGCTATTTTTTCAGAGGCCTGAATATTGGATTCAGTAGTGGCTTCAGGAGTGTCATCCATTTCTCTTCCTTGATGAGCATTCTTTTCCCAGTCGGTAGCATTTTCTCCAGAATATTGTCTTGGGCCATCTACTGAAGATGATAATTCCACTCTAAGTGTGTCCAGAAACATCTAAAAGTATCAAGATGTAACAGTCATACAGTCATGAAAACATGTCTTGCCTTAAAACACAAGATCAGACCATCAATGCCTTAAGTAAAGAAAACATTTCTTTACCTAAAACCATTTTATTACAATTTTTAACAAGTAATGAAAACATTTTTTACCTGAAACCATTTTATTACAATTTTTAACAACAGTGATCTTGACCCAATTGACACCAAAAATAATAACAGTCTTCCTTTTAATGTAAATTACCAATGTTCCTTGGTCACAATATTTCTTTCTAAAGTTATTGAGTAAAACTTAATATGAGCTTTCAACCCAGTTTTAATCTAGTAAATGAATATAAGTCTACAAATATTTTTTTTCATTACTTTGGTAGCACATGGGTTACACAAGAAAAAAAACTGACACAGACCCCCTCTAAAATTCCCTGACCATACATAAATGTTAACACACAAGCCCCACCCCCCCAAGAAAAAACCTCATTAGAATGCATTATTTCACACCTTTATATAAAAAATTCACAGGGGAGTTCCCCTGGATCCCTAATCCAACCAGAACTACATCCTTCTCTTGGCTCGGGCAAAGCAGCAAGCTGCTTGCATTGACACTGCCTACATTTTTTTAAATACAGTGCCCTCCCCCTAACCTGAACTCCTGGATCCTGCCCCGATTCTGGTAGCATGAGCTCTCAGACTACCAGTTATTTTGCAGACTCTGATAACATATTAACCTATTTTTTTATGCAAACTATTAAGCTTGCAGCACAATTCTTAGTGCAATACATGAACATACCATCCAAGAAACAGAGTATTTAGTGAAATAATCTAACCCTCAAAGTTGTCAATAAGGTTATTTAGCTCAACCCCATGTAACAAACATCTGGTTAACCCAATCAATTTACACATTCCATGGGTAGATAAACCGTCCGATTATTATTATAAGTACCAAGGAAGTTATGTTACCATTATACAGAACAGAGATAAACAGTTTCAGTTCTCTTCCACATACAAAATGCCATTAATTTCATCTCAGTAGATGCATTTTCTGCAACGACCTTAATTTAGGAATGATAGAGTATATATCTGGTTATCAAACTTGGACAAGACATTGTGCTATCAATATTTTGACCAATTTTGGTGACGAATGATCAATATTTGCCAGACACAGTTTATTCTGCTTGTTTTCCAATTAATTTGAGGCAAAGGTACCTGGTATGTTGCTTTGACCAAAAAACTGCCCATATAAAAAAAATCAATAACCTCACATATGTTCTTATTACATGTAAATATAAAAATTGTTGATCTTTTTTAAATGGGCAGTTTTTCAGCCAAAGCACTTTTGATTTAAGGGCCATAATGTGACTGAAACTTTCTGGCTGATTATTTACCTTGGTCAAGATATTATGCCTATTAAATGTTTAACTTAGTTTAATTATAATTGATCAACACGTGTTATAGTTAAAATGCAGACACTGTAAATTTTGTGATATTTTAATAATGCAGGGCCATAACTCTAAAGTGGCACAGACTTTCTGGGTGATTATCAATTTTGGTAAAGATATTATGTCAATCAAAACTTTGACCTAGTTGGTGAAATTCAGTGATGATGGTTACATTTGTAGGAATTAAAAGAGTCAACTTAATTTGGTAAAAAAATAATTTTCAATCAAAGGGTCATTATTCTGGAGTAACTGGGACTTCTTGACTGGTTACCAATCTTGGCTGAGATGTTGTGCCAGTTAACATTATGATCAAAGCTGGTAAGGATCAATTTATGTTTGTTTGAATCAGACAATCTATGTGGACACTGCCACCCCAACATCACAGGTGAATCCATAATATTATCATGATATTTGATTGGTGTATAAAAATGTATGACAGCAACGGTTCCTCTAAAGAACATAATGAAGAAATGATGTAGGTGAGTTGTTAAAACTTTTCATAGCTAATATCAAGAGTAAAACTTACCTAGAACAAGAGGGCCATGATGGCCCTGTGTTACTCACCTGAGTAAGATTGCTGTGTTAGGCATGATGACAAAAAATGTGGCATCTAAAGTGTTTTTCTAACATTTGAATACGTGACCTAAATTTTGATCCTTTATAACCAAGTTTTACAAGGTTTTTCTAAGATTTGACCTGGTGACCTAGTTTTTGACCCCACGAGACCCATTTTCGACCTCATTCAAAATATCATGTAGACAATCACCCTGACTAAATCTAATGAAGATTGGGCCAAAACTGTGGCCTCTAGAGTGTTCACAAGGTTTTCTAAGATTTGACCTGGTGACCTTGTTTTTGACCCCACAAGACCCAATTTCGAACTCATCCGAGATATCATGTAGACAAACACCCTGACCAAGTTTCATGAAGATTGGACCAAAACTGTGGCCACTAGAGTGTTCACAAGCAATTGTTGATGACGGACGACGCACGACGGACAAAAAGCTCACACTGAGCGCAAGAGCTCATGTAAGCTAAAAATAATATTACCTTCTTATGTTGATCCTCAATAATTCCATCATTGCACATGAGTTCATCTCGGACTTCCGTGAGGATATAACCAAGCAAGTTCGTCCCTTCCCATGTTAATTCATCAAATGCACGGGGGTCATCTTTTGCCAACCCTATCCCCCATTTGGTATCAAATGGGCTGGCCTCTACAAGAATCTTTGGATAAGTTGAGTATAGTTGCTCCTTCAAATTTACATTCTGTGAAAACTGTAACACATAAGATGAAATCAAACCTTAGATGCTTTAATTTATTTCTCATTTTTTTAATGTCACTTCTATAATTTTATTACACATTGGTATTATTTTCTAGGATATAGTAACACATATAGTTGATAAGATTAATCATGGTTAATATACACATATAATATAAAATTAAAATGAAGTGTAGTAAATGTTTTTTAATGTATTCAGTAACATTGATTTTAATGGTTCTAATCTAATATCAATATTTTCTAGTCCTTCTTTATGTCATTTAAATGGTGTATATTGTTACATGTTATTATATGAAAAAAAGACAATAAAATATGGCATCTTAATTCTGTGCCCAATTATATCCATGTTAATATTTTTAAATCACCTTTGCCAGGTTTCCAGTCTTAACAACATCCATACAATGGTAGTACCATATATCCCCAGAAAATCTTCTGACCTTCCTTCCCAGAGCTTTCATATCTCTTGGGTGTTTTGCATGTAAAATCTTTCGAGCAATTTTCAAATCTTCGAGTAGGACTGAAAATAAACAATTCTACAGGCATGATTGGGAGAATTCAGCAAAACTAAAAAGATGTAATTGAATGTGTTATCTGCCTAGGTTAAAAAGAATTGATAACATATAATTACACCTTGGCAAATTACCTTCATTTTCCACTCATGAATCAATCAGATTCATCATGGCAACTGTGATATTTAAATATGTACTTTGTTCTTTATAAACTTGATCATATTTCAGCATGTACTTTTCCCAGACTACAGATTCTTCTTTGTAAACTTGATCATATTTCAGTATGTACTTTTCCACTTTATGTAACATGGGACATTGGGTATGGGCCAATTATTTGTTTAAAGTTTGAATTCAGTTACAATTATATGAGAACAATTTGTTACTAGAATACCTATAATCATATTTTAGGGAAAACTTCTTACAACTTATACTAATCCCTCTCAACGGTTCATGGGTTGGACCAGTACTTTGCACCTGGGAAGGTCATAAAATATCCTTGCGGGGGTTCGAACTTACAACCTTAAGCTCCACAGGCGGGTACATTACCACTGGACCATGGCGCCCTAATGAGTGTGATTTTTATTTTGTTCGAGAACACAGTGCTAGGGCTATCATGAGTTGCCATTTTTCTCCAAACTGACCAAATTTATATAACTATGAAAACTACTAGTGAGGCAAGGTTAGAACAGTTTAATTCGAACTGTTATTATCTAAGTCCTGTATTAGTACCATCATAATTTTAATCTCCAATATTTTTTTTAAATTGTGTTCATGCCAAGAATATGGGCTACCTAGGAGGTCATTTAGCTAGAAATGTGTACATAAGAACACTTGTGTCGCCTGATGCAGAAATTATTATGACTGAAAAGCTATGAGTATCTGATACAAAGTTCAAACACACACACCTGCATACATACATACTGTACTGTGAGTGTAAACAGAGAAGTCTCAATCCCTAATAAAAAAAATTTTCCATCCATATTACAAAGAACACAGGAGCTTCGCTGACAGCAGGCAATATATGCCCGAAGAAAGGCACTGAAAGTGAACTATTTTTGACAAATGGATAACAATTTCATAATCAACAGCAACTTTTTAATAAGAAGATGCAGACAGAAAGAAAGAAGGTGGGCAAACTTATAGTCCCCCCTTGTGTAAACATCATAAGGGACTTACAGACATGAAATATTGTTGCAGTATATCAGTATCCCAAAAACCCATCTCAGTATGTTGCCACTTCTGGCAAAAAGTTTAAATCTGTTTATTAAAAAAAAAGTATGGTTGACATTCTGTCAAATAATTTTAATTTCTTTCCAGTGGTTCTTAAGATACAGAGCGTACACAAAATATTCTAACAATTCAGAATAGTATGACATGTGACCTTCAAGTGTCACCTAGACCTTGAACCAAGACATGCGTTAACTACGCTCTGCACATCCTCTCAGTATGGTTGACATTTCTGTCAAATAATTTCAATCTCCTTCCAGTGGTTCTTAAGATTCAGAGCGGACATGAAATTGATAACTGATGGACAAACCAGTAGCATAACATAGTACTGCCCTTTGGGCATATAATAAAATATATGATATAAGGAATACAAAAAAGTTGTATAAAACTTTAACATATGAAACATTTCATGGAGAAGCACCTTAGTACATTGATTCATAAAAATGACAAAATGGACATAGATATTGCTAAATATAATATAATTTATAAGAACATTAGATACCACCAATGGGCATCATTTTCTTCTGTTTTAACTTATTTATTTTACTTCATTTGGGTAACAAGTTCTTACAACATATACTAATCCCTCTTGACAATTCCTGTTTTAGAGAAGAAAAAATGTAAAAGTACCAGTTCATGAGAAAGGCAAATTTTACTTGCATATTTAGTATATATGTATAGAAGAATTTTAAACCTTTCTTTTTTTAAATAAAATTGTTAGTTGCCATGAGTTTATTGTTGCGGTTTTTTTTTTTGTTTAATGCTACCCAAGGGTTTCATCCCAGTGGTTTCAGAGATGTCTTTTAATCAAACTGTTCATGCTGGAGGATAATATGATCTTTTGCTTTTAAAATATGAACACATTCACCAAACAGGCCTGCAGTGTCATATACCAGTGATTTATTATCTTAATCAATTTTGGGGCCTCATTAGAGGGGGTTGTTTCACTAAGAAATTTGGCATTTATAAGGGGAATACTATTTCAAAGTTCAGAATGACAAGTACCTGCTTTTTGATACATCATGTACTGCTCTGCACAGGAATACCTTTCACCATCAACTTCAAAATCTGACCAATGCCACTGACTGTAGATATCTTTGCCCTTCCAAAAGTACTCATATTTCTCATTTGCTTCTTTTCTTTTCTTGACATAATCATCATTACTCAGGTCTTCAAAACTATTAAAAGCATCTTCATCATCATTTGTTTTTGAGTCTCGTTTTCTTAACACCCCTTGCCTATTCTCATCCTCTGAGACATCAGCCTTTGTGATAACCTCAAACTCATCATTCTTCTCTTTATTTAATATACAACCCATAATACCCTCACTACCTTGTCTTTCTTGACTGTCAGTTTCAGTGTTTCAGTTCTTTAAGTTCAATTCCTCTGTTCACTGCAGCATCATCTGTGATGTTACTGTCTGCCATGCTTGCACCATCATATATATCTCTGGCAATGTTTTCCCTTTCTTCACAAATACTACCATTTTTTGAAGGACAATCAGCTTCACAGTCATTAGAAGCATCTGCAAGTTTACATTTCTTCCTGGTTTACAACCCCAAAATTGTCACCAGTACCTACAGAAAGTATGGGACTAGAATCAAGGTTTAGTTCCACTGTTTCTTTGGATATATTGCTGTCAGCGCTGTTTTCCAGGTTCTTGTTGACCTCACCAGTATCAGCTATTGAAGTATCTGGATAAGCTTGGACAACACTACCTACCCTCACACCATCTTGTTTAATAATGGATTTATTTTCCACGACAGATGACACAGACTCAACCTTATCTGCTTTATTCAATTCACAGGTTCCTTCAGTGTTAAATCTTTCATTCCAGTTTTTCAGAACATCCATGTAAACACATTTACCTGGAAGTAAAAAAAAAAATCACTCATAGTAACTGATGTTTGCATATGCCTATATTATAGTTAATACAAGTAAAAGAAGATGTCTCAATAAACATACTTTAATATGCTATCAGTAAGGACTGAAGTTTTCTTTAAGTTCTATCCTCTAATCTAAAACGTAAGTGTAATCATTTAGTACAATCAACTTACTCTTAACCCTTTCCCTCATAGAGGACACCATGAAAAGACCTATGCGAACAGCATAAAACCAGATCAGCCTGCGAGTTACTCACAGGCTGATCAGGTTTTATGCTGTCCGCTGCTCCTCAGTGGTCTGGAAATGAAAACTTTATAATTAAATTTGGTAAGGTTTAACTGTGGCTTTCTGCAGATCAGGCTTTATGTGGTACCTACTGAGAGCGTCAAAATGAGTCTATATGAGGGAAAGGGACTAGATATTCTTAATGATAATTGTATACATATCTACAATACATCATCAATGTCAAAAAATGAATTTAAACATGCAAAATAAATTCAATGGCTTCTGCAATCAACATTTTGTGCATTTATTATCAGCTGTAAGGTAAATAGCTCTGGTGAAACAGATCTGGAGTGAACATGACAAACATACATACTGTATACATCAGTGCATATATTGTCCTTTGAAAGCCAGAAAGGCTCCTAAAACTTCTCTTATAATATATGCTGTTGAACCCTTTTGGCTGTCACTGGATGATATATATACACACACAATGAAAGAAAATCGGAGACTCTTTTTTGTAGAAATTTCAATGAAAAAAAATAAAAATAGTAAAATTATTGAGCATATTTGAACCAGAATTTACCCCCCCCCCCAGATCGCACCTACGGCATTCTAGCCCCAGAACCCCCCTAGCAAGTCTGCGTATCCCAAATTTAGCCCCAGGCATGCCCCTGACATCATATGTTAAAAGCTTGGTTTACTTAGGCGTAATAAAATAACTTACTTGTTTCCACTAACCCAACTGACCCTATTTTTTTTTAAAATGACCCTAGACTTTTTCGTAGTTTTTGGGCTATTACGGTTGGAAAATGCTGTTTTTTGTCAGTTCCTCTAAAGTATAAGGTAAAAATAGAAAAAAGTTAAAAATAAAAAAAAGTTTAGCCGACCTACTGACCCTACTTTTTCGGAGATGTTAGTGGAAACAAACAACTTTTTTTTTCGCCTTATACAGTGCTTCTTATCAAATGAGCCCATATTTTGTCTATTTTCTTATACATGTATAAACAATCAAAACTAGCTTAGAATATATTATACCTATATTCCTAGTTGTTATCACATTTTTACAACCCTAATATTGATTTTACTAGCCAAAACCCTAGGATCTATGGAAATTAAAATCATTGTTACCAACAAATTTATGGTGTCGGTTTGTTAATCGATGATCTACATATACATGATGTCTAAAGCGCATATTGTATTGAATATATACTGTGAATGAAATACATAAGTTTAGGTTACACCATACGTTCTCCTTGCTTATTTGAAAAAAAATGTCAAAAGGTCAAGAATCCAGCAGTGTTGATTATTTTGATGTTGTCATGCCTAATGTCTGAGGTCACATTAAGTTTTACAGTGATTAGGGCTATACATCTTAAGCCCAGTCACGAGATACTCTTTACATGTTGCATACACTAGTATACTTTAAATTGTTTTATTGTTTGGATGTAATTAGGATTTCAATTGATATTTAAAAGTAAATGTTGACTAGTTTTTAAAACATACTTTTATCTGGAACAACTAATCATTAATATACATTTATATTCATTCACAATACTGGCATTCCAATGCTAGATTTAATACATGTATTGATTTTTTTTTCAGCTACCCAGTACATCTCTGTGTGAGCCAAATTGATAAACATACTGACAGCTTTAAATAGATTATTTACAAAATAAACAAGAAGTGTTAATAAAACAAAACACCACAGTGTCTGAGCCAATATAAACTCCTAATGTGCCCTACCCATGTGTCAGATACAAAATTAATGATGCCAATTGAAAGGGTTTCCTTAGTGGATTGCATGTCAGCTAGATATCAAGCCTTTATTCCATAAAGAAAATGAGTGATGTTCAGCCCAAAATACATTTATAAAATTAAAGTCAGGGAGTAGCTTGAAACCGTTGGACCAGGAAGAGTTATATTTCTTGTTTACTGCGCTTATCATAGTAACCATTATGTATTTTAAGTCAATTATTTGTGTAGTTTTCAAGTTTAATTTGGCCAGTCTTCTTCGGGAAACTCTTCTATTTCTTCCTCCATTTACTGCCCATGTTCAATTAACATATTCCTGTGTGATGTCATAGGCACTGACATTAGAAATATATCTTAAATCCTTAAAATATGAATATAAATTTCAATAAGTGTTTAAATTTGGCTTTTTGGTGCAGAAATTATGAAAATATAAGAAAACTAGAAATGTCTCCAGAGGACACAGATGCCCCAACCTGTCACATTTTCCAAAACAAAGGCCAACACCAAGATGTGCAAGTCATGTCCTGAGTAATATATCCATGAAGTTTAAAGTCTGTAGCACAAACACCTTCAGAGTTACCTGTGTCACAGTTTTGGGATGGGCGGATGGACCAAGGCAAATCTATTTGTTTCTGGACAAAAGGACGTACAGATGGACAAAGGCACACAAAAAATGGTGGGGACATAATAAAATCATTCATATAAATATCCATTGAATTTACCAATAAAATGGCTGCCAAGACTTGGGATATTCATTAATATTGAAACTATATATATCTTTATACATGCAAGATGAGAATGGGTAAAAACACTTAAAACAGGATTAAAAAAACATTAAGAATTCAATATGTGAGTGACTCATGTCACTTGAGTTTTGAATATCTCAAATGACTCTGCTTAGGTTTTTAATATAAAAACTTAAAACTATTTTCGGAAAATTAAAAGTTGTTAATTTTAAATTTATAAGGTATTAAGATGTATTTATCTCAAGATATGCCATTTCATGCCATTTAATCTTCTCTAAAAGTTAATTTGGAATTGATTAGTATTAATCTGTCATAGAATTGAGACCTAAATTCTTCAAACTAGGGCCGTCAAACTAACCGGGTTTCGTTTTCCAACAACATATATCCTCAGATAACTGTATACAGACATATAATTTGAGCATGGTTTTACGCTGGCTCTACAAGTCGATCTTTTAAATAGCAATATTGATGCTCAATATAAGCAATTAACCTAGCCAGGGTAAGAATTTAAACCATACTGTAATAAAATATTTTCTTACTTTCGATTTTCCAATAGGAATTTCCCGTCGGTATCAGTGTTAGATTTACAAGGTTGTAAAAATGGTTTCAGTTTAGTTTATTCTGCGGTAACTATTCTATATTATTATTAATATTATTATTCGGCGTAGCTGTCTTACCTTGCTTTTGACCTACTTGATAATGATGACGTAAGTCAATGCCAAATCAATCATGTATTGTAACAAACTCGACCGGCCCAGGATCGAACCTGGTCGGCCGGCGTGCAAGTCCAATGCTCTACGGAACCAAAGGGTCGACTCTAATCTCATTAAAACTGACAAATCATTTACCCTAAAATTTGAACAGTTTTATTCATTTATGAATTTATATTTATTACTATTAATTTCAACGAAAATGTACATTCATTTATAAATTCATATTTACTTTAAAAGATTACAATAATTATCAGTATCTTAAAAATGATATTAATAATTATACAATGTATCTATAGGGGACCGTTTTAACCAAAGTGCACCGTTTTGACAATTATGAACAAGAATGGGCATTTTGACTATTTCTTGGGACCGTTTTGAAAGCTGACAATACTTTCAACACGATTCTCTGTACAGAGAAATAATATATTCAAACACTGGTCAGTACATGTCATGTTCCTAAATGATTTAAAAGCACGAAAATCACACTGCCCACAATTATATTCGATATTTCTCTTTTTTATGACAATGCAGCAACAAGTGTTCAATGATAATTTCGGTCCGTAAATCACATAATTTACAAATTTGCACATACCGTCGTGACAAGACACAGTAGGCCTACAGTCCCAAATCGTTCATTATAGATTGACACAAAAGATGAAGTTTAGGCTGATTTATAGCTATGTTCAACCGTGGTGAGCAGTTGTTGCATCTTATTACATTATATACACAATCATTATTGCCACTATAACATGTTTGTTCATATAATGTAATATTTGTGTTATAAATAACGTTTTGATAAAAAAAAAATTCCAGTACATTTCATATAAGATTTATGCAAATTCAGATATTTTATTTGAACTTAAAGAAGAGCAACTTTTCAACATAACCTCTGTCTTTAACAAGGAAAAATAGAACATGGATAAAGGAAAATATCGAGAGAAAAAAAAAAGAAGAAAAAAAGAGTAAATTATTTATTGATTTTGAGGATTCTTTTGACTTACAAGGAAATGTTAGCAAAATTTTCCTTAATATATCTTTACACAATGTATCTGCATTATTTCAATTCTAGATGTTTCCTTTTGTTCTGGGATGGTGAGAAACTACATTCGGAAGACTTGATCCAGAGTGAACGAAATCATATATTTGTAGGGCGCTCCATTTAAATTAGTATTATCCCCAGGATTCTCTACCAATGCAAGTAATGTGTTCATGCAATAAAAGGATAGGAATTCGATCACCTCAACGATTATATTGAACAGAAAGGACCAGAAGAACGTCTTACAAGACTAGATCTATATCTTAAGGTCCGCAAATATTTATTTTGGTTTATCACCCAAGGATGTTTTGAGTCCTATATATGAATGCGCAAACAGAGCCGCCATTAGTCTGCTCGCAATCCGCTGTCCCTATCCATTCGCCTTATTTTCGGACACCAGAAAAATAGTCTATCAAGAACAACAAGCTTTTATAGAGATCATGTTGACAGCACCTTCCTGAGGAAATACCTTTTCATAGTGGCATTGAAAATGAAGAACAGACTCCGGATTATATTAGCCAAAATAAACGTCCATTTACGAAATATAATTTGAGAGGTTGAAACTTCCGGAAGCAGCGTACATTGCTTGCTGCACGTCGTATCTCTAGGTCTTGTACAAGACTGAATAGAAGTGGTATTGCTATGTACAATGTTGGTGGTAAAAAAAATAAAAATTCATGATTTCATGATTCGGCACTAGGTAATGGTCTTGGTATTTCTGTCACCTGGGTCAGGCAGGAACATCATCTTCGTAGGATATTTATGTTCTTAGTTCTGACAGATGCAAACGGAAAGGCCCAAATATAGCGGTCTATAGAAAATCTGCTTCCTTTCACACACCCGATACGATTTTCTTTTCAGAAAGAACACATCCATTCCCTAAAGTCCCCCCCCCCCCCCAATAAATCTTTTTTTTAAAAAAACCGACACACCCGAGAATAGGAATACAAGCAGCTCGTCCACAGATGCTTATTGACAAAGAATTGGAATTATCTCTATCAATACCCATCTAAAGACGCATTCCGTGATTGCAAAAAAAGGGAGATTCTCCATAACAGGCCATATTAGTATAACGTTACGAGGGGTATAAAACCTATATTTAAAATCATAAAAAAAATATATTTAGAATTTCCATGTGCCGTCACGTCATGACTGATTACATTCACTCTTCGCGCATGCGCTCACTTCACCAGTTGAAATAAAAAAAACAAGAGGGCCATGATGGCCCTGAATCGCTCACCTGATTGATATTGCCTTCATTGCCTTTTAAATAACAGCAAAATAATCTTAATTGCAAATAAAAACTGTCCTGTGGTCCAAAGTTTGATAGTCATAGCTATAAAATCAGATGACCCCAAGAGCCATGATTTGAAAACTTGGATAAGGTTCACAAGGCCATGTTACATACCAAATATCTAAACCCATGTTCTTGTGCTTTCTGACAAGGATATTTTTAAAAATCTTTCCTATGAAGTCTATGTAAAACCAAGTGACCACTGGGGCGGGGCAATTTTGACCTCAGGGCCATGATTTGAACATACTTGATAGATGTCCAGAAGGCAATATTACACACCAAATATCTAAACTCCGGGCCTCGTGGTTTCTTGAAGATTTTTCTAGTTTTTTTCCCATATAAGTCTATTAAAATCAAATGACCTCTTGTCCAGGGCCAATTTTGACCGCAAGGCCATGATATGAACATACTTGGTAGAGATCCACTAGACAATGCTACACACCAAATATCTAAGCTCCAGGCCTTGTGGTTTCTGAGAAGATGATTTTTCTATTTTTTCCCTATATAAGCCTATGTAAAATCAAGTGACCCAGAGGCGGGGCCAATTTTGACCCTAGGGCCATGATTTGAACAAACTTGAAATATGTCCATAAGGCAATAATACACAATAAATATCTTAACTCATGGCCTTGTGGTTTCTGAGATTTTTTTTTTTTTTTTTTTTGCCTACAAGCCTTAAAATCCCCTCGGGCGGGGTCAATTTTGACCCCAGGGTCATGATTTGTACAATCTTGGTAGAGGTCCACTATGCAATGCTACACACCAAATATCTAAGCTCTAGGCTTGCAGTTTTGCAGAGAATGCATTTTTAAAATTTATTTTTTCAAAATAATTTGAACAACTTTGATAGAGGACATCATAAGAATGATTCCTGTGAAGTTTGGTCAAAATACATTCAGTGATTCAGGAGGAGATGTTGTTTAAAGGAAATTGTTGACGCCGAACGCACGGCACGCACGGACGACGGTCGCCGGACAAAAGGCGATCACAATAGCTCACCATGAGCACGTTGTGCTCAGGTTAGCTAAAAATCGCTATCCGGGGACGGTCGACGCCATGATGCGGAATGTGTCACGTAGTACAAGAAACATCTGCTGCATGGATACCGTATTCTATATTCAGCCGGAATTCCCCGAAGTGCGAAAAACTTACGAAAAACAGCATTTTTCCGTAATCATATATTTTCCAGGTGACTTAGCAAAGAAGCTCTACCAATACTTTTTTTACGACTGGTTCTTTTTACCGTAAAAACTTGAGTTTACATTGTACTTTTATATTGCTGAAGATATTATAAAACAAGGGTCAGGACTGCCTAAAAATACGCCCATCACAGTATGGGGACTCTCAGAAATAGCTCAGAGAAACAATTTCAAGTATTTTGTGTACGTCAAGGGCCATAACTTCTAAGTCATTCACACGATAATGCTGGATATCGAACTCATCCGCGATTTTATGGCCATGCACATGTGTGGAAAGTTTGAAAAGGATTGGGCAAAGTGTATTGAAGTTAGAACCCGGACAATCACAATTTCAAGTATTATGTGTACGTCAAGGGCCATAACTTCTAAGTCATTCACGCGATAATGCTGGATATCGAACTCATCCGTGATTTTATGGCCATGCACATGTGTGGAAAGTTTGAAAAGGATTGGTCTAACGGTATTGAAGTTAGAGCCCAGACAATCACAATTTCAAGTATTTTGTGTACGTCAAGGGCCATAACTTTTAAGTCTTTCACGCGATAATGCTGGATATCGAACTCATCCGTGATATTATGGCCATGCACACGTGTGGAAAGTTTGAAAAGGATTGGTCTAACGGTATTGAAGTTAGAGCCCAGACAATCACAATTTCAAGTATTTTGTGTACGTCAAGGGCCATAACTTCTAAGTCATTCACGCGATAATGTTGGATATCGAACTCATCCGCGATATTATGGCCATGCACATGTGTGAAAAGTTTGAAAAGGATTGGACTAACGGTATTGAAGATAGAGCCCGGACAATCACAATTTCAAGTATTTTGTGTACGTCAAGGGCCATAACTTCTAAGTCATTCACGCGATCATGTTGGCTATCGAACTCATCCGAGATATTATGGCCATGCACATGTGTGGAAAGTTTGAAAAGGATTGGGCAAACGGTATTGAAGTTAGAGCCCGGACAACAAATGTTCCACGCCCGCCCGCCCGCCGTGAGTGTTCACATAATACGCCCCATCTTAAGATGGGCGTATAAAAAAAAATCATGAAGCCGTACACCTTCTATTTGTGGAATATCAATTAGCCGTACACACAACATGTAAGCCGCCGTACAGTAAAAGAAAATGATAATAATACGATTTTGTCGCTGATTATGATCATAACAAGGAAGAAGCTACATCTACACAAATATTAGATAATGACAAATAAAACCTGACCAGACATGCAATTATTGAGTTGAAATTAAATTATTTTAAGGGGAATGAAGTTGAGTGATATAACTTTTTGCCGGTACTAGATGGCATGTTTTAAGAACGATTTAAATTATATGACAGTGTTTCAGAATGATTTTAGGTTTGATAGACGGCGGAATTTGTTGTGGATTAACACATATATGATCGTGCATGTCAGAATCATAGGAACTTGATAATTTCGACAAAACATACCCTTTGGTCAAGCTTCGCTCGACCTTTTCTCGCTTTGCTTAGCACCAATATCCGGTGTCGCTCCCATACGGTGGATAGATTCCTCAACAAAGTTCTCTAACCGACACTGAATGAGCCAATCCTTTATCCCCCCCCCCCCCCCCCCCATCATGGCTTGGAATATCAAAAGCAGAAGCAAGATATCCTGATTCTGTAAAACAGAATATTAGAATCTAAAAAAAGTATCTTTAAATTAATTCAATTTTGTACTTGATGCTTCTTATATTGTAGTGTAACAAGAGGGACATAGAGGCCCTTAATCGCTCACCTGAGTATAGGGTTATCCCAGAGACATACATACGAATACATTTTAAAATCTGGCCAGAAGTTTTGAAGGAGCCGATTTAAAAAAAAATCGTAATTCATTTCTTTCCATTGCCATTCCTACCAGAGTTCTACATGTATCAAATCTATATTAGCAACTTTTGTGAAGGTTCACCCAAGGATCATCCCTGCCAAGTTTAATCAAATTCTGTCCAGCGGTTTCAGAGGAGATGTCGTTTAAAGATTTCACTATATAAGTCAAATTAGCCCCGCCCCTGACGGCCATGTTTTTTCCCAATCGGAATTATTTTAGCAATCTTGGTAGAGAGTTATCCAAGGAACATCTGTACTAAATTATTTTGAAATCAGGCCAATAGTTTTGAAGGAGATGATTTTTTTGAAGTTTTCATATTTTTTTTCTTTCCGTTGCCATGGCAACCAGAGTTCTACATGGATCAAGTTTATTTTAGCAACTTTTGTGAAGGTTCACCAAAGGATCATCCCTGCCAAGTTTATTCAAATTCTGTCCAGCGGTTTCAGAGGAGATGTCATTTAAAGCAATTGTTGACGACTGACGACGCATGACGACGGACGCTGGGTGATCCTAATAGCTCACCATTAGATGAGTGGTTCTGCACAGGTCCTGTATTTTGTTCAATATCTCCTGCTTATAAAAGAATACTCATAAATACAAAAAGCTGAATATACATTTATATAGTATCGATAAAGTTTTGGTATTAAACAACAATTTTTCAGATGTGCCAAGCAGTGAAGAATTAAAATCTTATCTTACAAAATATATAATTTTTTTGGAAATTCTATATCTACAATGATTTAGTCCAATGGTAGCCCTCCATACCATATTTTAATCTTTTTGGCATCAAAATAAAGATAGAGACAGACAGACAGTATATTTTATTGACGTAAACTTTACAGTTTCTTGTCATATCATGTATATAATGTATAAATAGTTAATCAAATGATCAAGTGTAAATAAATCAAATATATCATGCAAAGATTCACTTATTTTTGTCATAAATCAAACAGAACATGCAATATGATTCACATATTCAAAATCAGATGTCGGGCTGACCGCTGGGACTGCATTGTGGAAGACAAATTCAGCTGTGGAACACAAATAAGAACCTGAAAGAATGAGAGAACAACATATAAAACTAGAACTATCACTGAAGGTGATTCATACCCCACCCCCATCTTTGACACAGGATGTATTCACATGACACATAAAACGAATGTTCACACATAGGATTTGGGCTTATAAGCATACAAAAAAAAAATATTATCACTAAAGGTGATCAATACCCACACCGGAAGTCTGTCATGTGTAGGAATACAGTTTCAAAAGTTTGCGTGAGTGAAAGACTACATGTATGTAAGGTTTAAAGTTAGTGTGAGCAATGGTTCAAAAGTTTTGGACAATGCTAAAAAGTTTTCACAGACAGACAGATATACAGAGAGACACACATACAGACACACAGAAGAAAACAATTTGCCCCCAAGATCTGTAGCTGAGGAGAATAAAAATGCAGTCTAATTATGGTTCACATCCATATTTATTGTTTGCAAAAACCTGTCTTTAAGAATTTACATTGTGGTTTCCTTATGCACTGCACTTCCTCTCATCAAGATCAATCTACATATGAAGTTTCATCAACCTAGCTACTTTAGTATTGGAGTTATGCTCCGGACAAAATCAAAAGATTAAAAATGACAAAGGGCAATAACTCCTTTCAAAATACATGCAGAGTTATGGTTCTTGTGCACTGCACTTCATCTCATCAAGATCAGTCTACATATGAAGTTTCATCAACCTAGGTACTTTAGTATTGGAGTTATGGTCCGGACAAAATCAAAAGATTAAAAATGACAAAGGGCAATAACTCCTTTCAAAATACATGCAGAGTTATGGTTCTTATACATTGCACTTCCTCTCATCAAGGTCTATCTACCTATGAAGTTTCATCAACATAGGTACAGTAGTTTTGGAGAAATGCTCCGGACAAATATTTGTAGACCAACCGCCGGACCGACGGACAGGGTGACTCCTATATACCCCCCCAAATTTCATTTGTGGGGGTATAACAAGTAACTGGTGTTGCACGCATCACATGAGTCCCCTTCCGGTAAGGTGCATACTTTTTCCGTTACCATAGCAACAAGAACTTTGGACCAAGAAAAAAACAACAACAAAGCGACATGCAGAATCTCCATGCTGCCATCTATTCATATACCAAAATCTTAAACCGCGGAATCCAGATTTTCAGACATCCAGGTAGACAGACGGAGGGCAAACCTAGCTATAGCCCCCTCCGGTGTTAAACATAAGTAGGGGATTGATAAAAAAATGCAATCCATATGAATAACACAATTGTAATTTTTGGAGTTTTGTGTCTGCATATATGTTCATTTATTATTTTTCAAAATATCTTATGAAGATGTGCTGAATTAATCTAGATCTAATCGTTAAAAAATAAATTCTGGTCTATTTAAATGCAAACCACATTCTAAAACAAAAGGGAACATTTGACAAACCATTTCAATGCATATAAAATATTCTAGTATGGTTTATATACAAATTACGAAATAAATTTATACGAGCTATGAAAGAAATTTTCTTTTGGAATATGGTATGATTAGATAAAGATCATGTTATTTTTTAATCAAAGCCAGTTAATCAAACATTTAGCAAGATACTGCTCACCAATGAATATGAATTACTAATACACAATTTTAGGGGAAAATAAAGCAAATATTACAATTTTTGAATAAAATACCAATATTTATCATTATTATTGATATTGATCAAAGTGTGTCAAAGTTGGAAATGTACAAGAAATGAACTTGTGGAGGGGACAATGTCACCCCACACTAAGACTTGCACTTTTTTTTCCTGGGGGAATACAAGGTGAAAAAGGTCAATATTGTATATTGTAGTGAATTTCTAAACTCCATAAAGTATCCATGATCTAAGTTTGAAGTGCATCCATCATATAGTAGAGGTGATCATTATATTTGAGAACTTTCGCCATATTTTCTTTTTCAGTCCATTAAAATCAGATCTAGCACATTTACAGTAAATTGCTACCTTTTCAAACGATTTTAGTCATTTTTTTTATTATATGACGTCTACTTGATGCCGTCAATTTGCTTAAACTGCCTGTGCATATTATAATCAAAGATGGAGGACAATATAATTTTAGAGCATCCTGTTATCAAATTCTACGTAAAATTCGGTAAATCTTTGATAAGAGACAAGATCGGATTTATATAATGAATCTGCCTTCTCTAAATCTGATATCTACAAGTGGCCTCACTAATTTAGTGTTGTCAGAATTCCTCTATCAAAGATGACACATGTCCTGGAAGGAAAATCTCCATAAAAACATATGATTTTGACTTTGTCATAAGAGTCAATTGTTAAGTAAAACAGGGGAGTAACTTTAAGGCAGGTTGCTTAGGAGTTGGTTAACTTATGGCACAGCACAAGATTTTTAACCAACAGACTGGCTATACTACGGGTGTGTAATAGGTGGGTGCCTAGATTTTTTAACACCAGAGCAAAAATAGGTCCGAGTAAATTTGTGCCAAGACTTTTTAGTCATTTTTCGGAAGGTGAAATATTTCTTAATAGAATACGTGATGAAACCTAGCTGGTTCCAAAAAAGAGTTCACTTTGGAAGCATAATTAGTCTCTTATTTCCATTAAAAGCATGTCTTTGTAAGTTAGCCAGTTAAGTTATGTCAATCATTTTTCTGTGACACTTCCGGTATAGTCTTTATTCATACGATACTGGAGAAGACTACAGTCAAAGGTGAGTATTACCCCACCATACTCAGAACCAAACTTTGTCTGGCTATTAAAGACAAGTGCCCAGAGTTTGCCAGGTTGGGTTTCATTTTGCACCACGGTAATGTTCCTGTACATCTCAGTCGTGTTGCAAATCTGTGATTTCTTTCTCTTTCCAAATGTTAAAGGTCAGTTGTGTGGTCATAGATTTGAGTCTCAGGAAGAGCTTGCTAGTGCTATAATGGCATAGTTGAGAGTGTTGTCACATGATGGCTACGTCACGCCTTTGATTCTTGGTTGGAGAGATGTAACAAGCGCATTAGGTCAAACAGGGTCTAGTCTTTGAAAAGGAGTGATATTGATAACTGATATTTTTATAGTAAAGTTCTCGAATATAATGATCACCCCTCATAGTATTGGAAATTATATTATGGACACAACTCTTTGTACAAAAAGAACTAGGTGGAGTAGGAGGTAGAGTTACATTTTCTGAGCAATGCACTTCTATACTTCATAAGACATTCAAGTAATCCAAGTTTAGAGTGAATCTATCATAAAGTATTGAATTTATGCTCAAGGCATTTTTAAACAAAATCAACAAAAGTATAATTCAAGAATTACCTGAGCAAAAGTTACCCTTTTTTTGCACTGCACCTCATAAAGTATACATGATCCAAGTTTGGAGTGAATCCATTCATTAGTGTTGAAGTTATGCACCAAGCAATACTTAATACAAAGACATCTGAGGGGGATAATTCGAGAATTAGATGAGATAGTTACGCTTTTTGTACATTATACTTCTGCACCTCACATGGTATCCATGACCCAAGTTTGCAGTGATTCCATGCAATAATAATAAGAATGAGATGTGCTAGAGTTAAAGTTCTTGTGCACTACACTTCTACACCTCATAAAATTTGTTTGTTAGGTTTAATGTCCCAACAACAGTATTTCAGTCATTTGGAGATAATGTCTACTTGAGGCAGATACAGAGCTGCCAGACTGAGATCATGCCAAAGAAATATGGCATGATACCACACCCAGTTAAATTATCCTTACACCGGGCTAACATTTCCTGGAACTACCCTTATATGATGAGGGAACGCCTCATAAGGTACCCATGTTCAAAGTTTGGAACGCATGTGTATGTGCCTGTGTGAGTAAGTAACACACATTTTTCTCTTTATCAGGGGCTGACTGGATTTGAAAACATAAAAACAACTGTGAATTTATATTCTTATTTTTATAAACATTTTTGGTTCAGGCTGATATTGCACAGAAACATACACAATTTAATGTTAACATACAAACAAAACTACCAAGACCAAACAGAAATATGGATTTTTTGTTTCTTTGGTATATATTAGAATGATCAAATTCAGAATCTGATTCACCAATCCTCTTCTCTCTCTAGTACAAATTGATATAGCAGTACCAGTGAATATATGGCTCAAAATGTTGAATTCAGTTTATCAAATGTAACCATTTAATCTAATCTCTGAATATTGTAATAAAGCAAAGTTTGTTTTTTTGAATGACTGACTGATAGAAATGATAACCAAAACAAGAGCTCTGCATGTCCGAGCATTATACACCCGAAGTATGTGCTGTCGTAAGATGCACAAAGTGAAAATGTGAGAGGACTCAATGGAAAATCAGGTCACTGTTGTTGCTTGCAACACACAAGACTTCTACCGGTTATGCACATTTTGACTATTTCCTGTAACCATCTCCACCAGAATTTTGATCTTTGATCAGAAAGAAGGAGTACAAACCTACAGTCCCCTTTTGTGTAAACAATGTAGGGAACTAATTAACAGACATGAAATATTTTCGCATTATATCAGTATGACATGTTGCTTCATACTGTGACCTTGACCCAATACAGCTGAAACTTGCACTTGATCTGCACTTCATCTCAGTTTTGTTGCCATTTCTGGAAAATAGTTAAAATCTGCTTAAGTGATTCAAGAGATACAGAGTGAACACAAAATTTTCTAACATTATAACAGTATGATATGTGACCTTCAAGTGTGACCTTGACCTTGAACCAAGACATCCGAAACCTATGCTCTGCACATCCTCTCCGTATGGTTCACATTTCTTTCAAATATTTTCTATTTTCTTCCAGCGGTTCTGTGGACAAGAAATTCCTAACAATCTTCAAGTGAGACCTTGACCTTGAACCAAGATATCCGAAGCATACACTCTGCACATCCTCAGACCTTGACCCTGAACCAAGACATCCGAAGCATACACTCTGCACATCCTCTTATGGTGACATTTCAGTCAAATAATTTCAATTTCCTTCCAGTAGCTTTAAAGATACAGAGTGGACACAAAATATTCCAACATTTTAACAGTATGACCTTCAAGTGTGACCTTGACCTTGACCTAAGGCATCGAAACCTATTCTCTGCACATCCTCTCAGTATGGTTAACATTTCTGTATAATTTCACCTCCAAAATATTCTAAAATTCTAATAGTATGACATGTGACCTTCAAGTGTCACCTTAAACCAAGCATCTGAAACCTACGCTCTGCACGTCAACTCTGTATGCTTAACATTTATGTCAAATAATTACAATTTTCTTTCATAGGTGCTTAAGATAGAGTGCGGACATAAAATTGCTAACGGAGTGACAACCAGTGGCATATAAGACGCAGTGAAACCTCTTTACAATGGTATTCATTATAACAACATCCTCTTTATAACTAACAGTAGTCTTGAAAGTGCATAATCCTTTTATGTCTCTATTCTTTACAATGGCAATTTCTTTATAACGGCAAAATTCTCTGAAACAAACACCGCTGTTGTAAAAAAAGTTGACCGTACCACACTTCGGGCGTATAAAAAAGAACAAAACAAAAAACTTAACATAAAATGTTTTTGTGTCTGTACACTAAACAAATATGGTGATTAAAATCTATTAAAGAGTGAAAGACATTTTCAAGTCTAATAAGGCAACCATGAAGGACAGCACTAATACATAAACAAAATCATTTGGATTACAATATAACTTTTTCACTGGTTACAAATATTTACACAAAAATAAATACACATGTACACATGAGCATATTTTTCCCCGAGCTGTGAAGACATGCTGCTATATAAATTGATTATTTAATGTTAGCTTAGGGGCTTGGCTACAAGATTTTGAAACAAGAGGGCCATTGTGACCCTATATTGCCCACCTAAATAGGCCCATTTAATTAAGCCCCCCCCCCCCCCCCCCCCAAAAAAAAATGTAGGAAGATACTGGTCAGAAAACAAATCTGATATTTGATTTGAACGAACTTGGCAGAGGTCCACTAGAAAATGCCACACATTAAAAATCTAAGCTACATAGGCCTTATGGTTAAAGGGAAGATTTTTTGAAAGAGTTTTTGTGACCTAGATATGCAATGAACCAGAACCATTTGAAGAAACATCATAGGCAAGTTTCATCGAATTTGGCCCAGTAGTTTCAGAGAAAACAATTCTGGACACCGTCAGACAACACACAACCATTGATCCTAAAAGCTCACATCAGCATTACGTGCTCAAGTGAGTTAAAATTTTCAACAAGGGTCAGGACTGCCACAAAATACGCCCATCACAGTATGGGGACTCTCAGAAATAGCTCAGAGAAACAAGCTATTGTCTCCTAAATCCCATTAGTTAATGAATGTTACTTATTAAAACAATCATGTTGAAAGTTTGAAAAGGATTGGTCTAACGGTATTGAAGTTAGAGCCAAGACAATCACAATTTCAAGTATTTTGTGTACGTCAAGGGCCATAACTTCTAAGTCATTCACGCGATCATGTTGGCTATCGAACTCATCCGCGATATTATGGCCATGCACATGTGTGAAAAGTTTGAAAAGGATTGGACAAACGGTATTGAAGTTAGAGCCCGGACAATCACAATTTCAAGTATTTTGTGTACGTCAAGGGCCATAACTTCTAAGTCATTCACGCGATCATGTTGGCTATCGAACTCATCCGAGATATTATGGCCATGCACATGTGTGGAAAGTTTGAAAAGGATTGGGCAAACGGTATTGAAGTTAGAGCCCGGACAACAAATGTTCCACGCCCGCCGTGAGTGTTCACATAATACGCCCCATCTTAAGATGGGCGTATAAAAAAAAAAAAAAAATTAAACGAAATTTACCAGGTAAGTTTCGTTTAATTTTTTAAATTCTTTTTCGTCAAATTTCGTTCAGGCTTACCCGAGACTTTAAAGCCTAATGTGAGAAAACGCCTTTCACTATCCAAGGACTCCTTCTTGGAAGCTGTCCCTAGTGTTCACAATAGGCTTGTCGTAAAACTTTGCAAATGTATTATATCTAGACCACCCTGCTTTCTCCAGGATTGTAGATATGGGTACAGCTGATAACTTGGCCTTCCTAATCTTTTTAGTAAGGAGCAGCTGGAAACCCTTATTAGACAATATATAAAGAAAGGAGATGCTGGTGTTTCAAATGCATCAAAAACACTGTGTAGGGCTATGTTCTCAGAGAAGGAGAGAGAGGGGGCAACTGTCAAGACTCTGGATGGAAATAAGCTAAATGATTTATATTGTAAGTATTTGTGTAAAAAAGCATTGTATTAACAAAAAAAATGATTTTCAATTTATGCCATTTTAAAAAAAATAAACATTTCTTATTATTTACTGATGATATTTTTTTTTCAGAGCTCAACCTAATTTGTGCTCAGATATGACTAAGGAATTTTATGTTTTTGGAATAAAAAAAAAAAAAAAACCTATAAATGTCATGTTCCTCTTGTCAGTTTTGGCATTGTTTAAGGTTTTTGTTCAGGTCCATTTCTACATAACAAACATATTCCCTTCAAACTTGGTACGCATAAAAGGAACCCATTTCCAAAGGGAGGATATCTCTAAAAATTGTTTCCGGCAGAGTTATGCCCTTTTCCAACTGTATTGGTTAACCATCAAAATATTTACTTCAATCTTGGAATACTTGTTTACTATCTATAATTAGGGAAACTTTTCAAAGGGGCAAGCAACTCTAAAATATATTTTGGCACATTTTGCCCCTAATTTTCAACTTAAACTGTTATGGGTTGGTCAAGGTTTTTGTTAAGGTCAGTTTATCAAAATCTGATAATAATTCTCACTTCAAACTTGGAATACTTGTTCATTACCAGAAGGGGAACCATTTCAAAAGGGCAAGAAACCCTTAAATATGTTTAATAGTAATATCCCTTAATTTCAACTTAGAATATTCTGTATTGGTTAAGGTCAATTTTTAACAACTATTCAATTTGAAAGTTGAAATACTTGATTGTTTGGATAGGATTTCAAAAGGGCACTTACATCTTAAATTATTTTTTGCACAGTTATGCCCCTTTTCAACATAATTTTCTTTTTACTGTTCACTTAAAAAAAAATGCCTGCTTCTCTTGAAACATGCAATATTTTAGGTTAATGCTTTCCAAGTTCTTATCTCAGTAAGTACTCAAGCTAAGGGGATTGAAACTTCCCACATGTTTCGGCTCAATACCTTGTGTCACTTCTTTATAATATGTTAACATTGAAAATAGTAATAGCTAACATTATACTATACAGGAAAGTGGAACACAATGTCTTGGAAAAGCTCTTGTTTTGTCAGTTTCTTTTCATGTTACAAATACAATTAAACCAATATTAAAAACTTTTATAATAATTTATTTTACAGAAATCATGATGGAACATTTCCCATCTGCGACCAAATCTATAATAAACAGGAGACTGGCAGATATCCTGAAGCCTTCAAATCGGCGTTCATCCACTCAATAAATGCCGTTTTATCAGGCGTGGAAAAAAACTTTTCATGTGATGTGAAGACTCAGTTTGAGATAGTGTTTTTGTTGATCTTATGTGATCTAAATGATTTTATGCCCCCACTAAAAAATTTTACGCTTGTATCTAACAAAGCAAAAGGTGGGGGCATCCATGTCCTGTGGACACATTTCTATTTCCTGAGGAATATTCTAATCTGATGATCAATAATATCTTGTGTGTGTTTGCTTATCTTTTATAGGCAGTGGCCATTAATAAATGGTAAAATTGTTTAAAATTTGCATTTTAAATCCTCATTTCTCCCATTTTAAGTTCACCAAAAACTGGAAAGAAATGTGGATCATTTCCGCCTGCGGAAAAAGAATCCGCATTGATTTTCCGCAGAAGTTCTGCATCTGAGGCAATAGAAATTTACGCAGGATGCGGAGGAAAAAATACTCCGAATACTCTGCATTTATTCCACATCAATTGCGGAATTTGTTTTGCAGAGAGATTGCGGAATTCCGCATGATTTGCGGAGATTTGAGCTAAGGGTGATACCAAAGACATATTCAACAGAGGTATGAAGATGTCTGAAATAAAACTTTTTCTTGTGATGAAAAAAATAAAGGTGAACAGGATTTGAACGAGATCTTGCTGAGATGCTAACATATTGCTGATACTTGTAGATGCTTAACATATTGCTGATGCTTGTAGATGCTTAACATATTGCTGATGCTTGTAGATGCTTAACAGACAGACACTTTATAGTATCATTCAAATCTTATGACAGACATACATATTTGGTTTAATCGGCAATAAAGTGAAGAATACATTGTATTTCTATCACTGATATGAGCAATTTTACACATCTCACATAATAACGAGAAAAGACAGAAAATGCACGAATTGTAATATGAATGTAATAGAAAAAGAATACCATTTCTTACTCGTATGTCCAAAATATTATGAAATTAGAAAAAAATACTTAAAACCATATTTCTGTCGTTGGCTAACAATTTAAAATTTAAATCTCTTCTTTTAAATAACAGTGTAAAAAATTTACTCAAGTTATTGAAATATATATATATATATATTTTGCTTTTAATGCACGAAATTCGTAGTTATGATTAAGTAAGTAGTATAAGATTTATTTTTATGATTTACATAAATAGGAAATTCTTTAAAAACACTTGTGTGATCTGCAGAAAATATAAAGCTTTGTATTCATACTTTGCTTTTGTAACAAACACGGTCAGCCGGCGTGATAGCCCAATGCTCTAACCAGTGAGCCAAAGAGTTGACTCCCTGACGCAGTTGTCAGAGATTGAAATTATACCCGTGACAACGCATCGTCACATTACTTCCCCCTCCGTTAAGTCGACCCAAGACTTGGCCTGGGAAACACATAAACACGTGGGTAAGGCAACTCCGGTATGGCAGTTTGACACCAAATGTAACAAACACGGCCCGGCCTGGAATCGAACCCAGTCAGCCGGCGTGATAGCCCAATGCTCTAACCACTGAGCCAACTCCCTGACGCAGTTGTCAGAGATTGAACTTATGCCCGTGACGACGCATCGTCACACTTTTTTGACAAAGAATTACGCATGGAACATGTTATGTATTACTTTCATGTTTAATGCACATCTATAAAACTAACCAGCGCTACATCATCATACGCTACCTTCTCTGATAGGCACCTAGTCGTTTTATTTTCACTTGTGCAAAATTTCGACTACCTTAACCTATTGTAAAATGTCTTATGTATTGGCTTTAACTGTGTACTGTACAATTTATGCCAAATAAAGAATATGTTATCTTAAACTTCATCTTTATATATAAATTAGTCACCATGGCGATGCTGACTGTGTAGCCAATGTGAGATATCTTAAAGTTTACTTTGCGGAATATAACATTGAATCTCTCAACTTATGATTTATTTCTCTCAGTTATATAAACAAACACACATCATTTATATGAAGTTGTTGAAAATATGTGCGCTCCACCTTTTCAAAAGCTATGACACCTCTGCAAGCGATGTGGACCCGTCCAGTGCCAGCCTCCCAGTTAACCTTTCGACCTTCCAAATCGGGGAGTGGTTGAACGCACTGGAATCACATACATGAGTCGTGATCAATTGCTTACTTCTGTATTATGGCCAGATGGAATACTAAGCTGTTGTTTTTAAAAGAAGATCCAATGATGGGAAGCACGCCTGAAGCAAGTAATGGTAAGTATTATTGGTACCTTGTTTCATGTACCAGTGGGTTTGTTTGTTTTTTTTGTGTGTGTGTGTGTGTGTGTGAATTAACGTCTTTCAGGCGGTTTCATCAAGCCCAAAACTAACTTTTCTCTCACAAAATCATCATATTTTTACTGACAATTTTTTTTTTTTTTTTTTTTTTAAAGAAATAATAATTAATAGAATTCGATTGAAGTTTGTGATATCGATCAATATATCTTTGATGTTGATTTGAAACTTTCTATGACAAAAACCATCTATATCTAAATAATTTTATTGTCAATATATAGCATTTTCATTATCTCATTATTTCCCAAATTTTATTTTAAATGATAATTCGTATTAAGAAAGCCATAGGTAGTAAAACAAATTGCCACAGGTAGTAAAACAAATCTTTAACTAGAACTATCACTAAATGTGATTAATACCCCCGCAATACTGCTTTAGAAATGATGAAGTTATTAGGATTAAGAAGAAGAGTATGAAAAAGACATTTTTACATTAGTTTTTTTTCCAGATTTTTGGCCGGGTTACACAGGTTGTGCTTGACCATTGTATGAAATTGTTTTGAATTCCAACCAGTTTTTAAGTTAGCTGGACAAGGAAAAGTAACAAAGGGAATAACTCTGTAATTACAATAGAGTTATGGTTCTTGTGCACTGCACTTCCTCTTATTGTGGTTGACAATTGTATGAAATTGTTTTGAATTCCAACCAGTTCTTTTCAAGTTATGCTATGGACAAGGAAAAGTAACAAAGGGAAATAACTCTGTAATTACTCTAGATAGAGTTATGGTTCTTGTGCACTGCACTTCCTCTTATTGTGGTTGACCATTGTATGAAATTGTTTTGAAATCCAACCAGTAGTTTACAAGTTATACTCTGGACAAGGAAAAGTAACTAAGGGCAATAACTCTGTAATTCCTATAGATAGAGTTATGGTTCTTGTGCACTGCACTTCCTCATATTGTGGTTGACCATTGTATGAAATTGTTTTGAAATCCAACTTGTACTTTTCAAGTTATGCTCCGGACAAGGAAAAGTAACAAAGGGCAATAACTCTGTAATAAGTCAAGATGGAGTTATGGTTCTTGTGCACTGCACTTCCTCTCCATGTGCTTGATCATTGCATAAAGTTGTATTGAATTCCAATAATGCAACGGACCACTGGACCGACCGACCCGACCACCGGGTGACTCCTATATACCCCCCCCAAACTTCGTTTCGGGGGTATAAAAATATCAGTGAACATACATGTACATGTATTTATTCAGCCTGATGGAAACAGAGCCACTATGACTCTTGTTTTTAACAAAAACTTCTAGATGCGTTAACTACACAGATAGAAAACTAGTTTTTAGACTGCATGCGCAAGCAGTCT
This sequence comes from Solen grandis, assembly GCA_021229015.1. Lineage (NCBI taxonomy): Eukaryota > Metazoa > Mollusca > Bivalvia > Adapedonta > Solenidae > Solen > Solen grandis. The sequence continues at coordinate 21,095,008 of CM037782.1, forward strand.
TTAGAACCACACTCTCAGGTCAACTGATGACAGCTGGTACGTCAATTTTAACATTTTGTAGTATTACTACGCAGAAATTCTGAGGTTAAAAATAGTTCATATTGAAACCTGTCGGTTAAGAGAGGAAACTCCAATATTTCGTTTAGCACTAGACAATATGTAATTATCTATTCAGTATATACGCTACAGTATTTTATTTAGAACATGTAACGTAAGCGGCATCTGTAAAGTTAGGTCTACTTTTGGTATACCGAATGTGATTGTAGAATTACCGAAATCATATTGATACCGTCAAATTAAAAGCCACCAAAGCATAAATTTCACAAGAACTTAAAAATACAACAACAAAAAAACAACATATGATATAATTCGAATCAAACGTGTGATGAAATGTCGAAGCTTTATTCGTCTTTGATGAAAGTTTTTAGTCAAAGATGTATAGCTATATAAAGTAAGAACTGCATTTCGGTTTTTCTTGTATACATTTCGGTTTTTCTTGTATTTCGTCATTTCTAAGAACTACCACTCCAACAACTATGTTGATAGTGAATGACAATGGAATGAGAGAACATAGTTTCCAGTCAAGTTCGAAGAGAATCTTTCCCTTAGTAAGAAAGATGCATTAATTTGAATATCAGTATCTATCAGACCGATCGATTTGATAATCGATTTTCCCTATCATTGCGATTTAAAGGTTTGTTCTTAAATTTTAAATCTGTTAAAATCATTCAAAGATACATTAGATTTTTGGATTTTAATGTCGTTTCTCTTTTTTTTTTTTAAATTCAAATTGAATTTTCATTGTAAAATAACAACATTTTTGGCAGGGTTTGACATTAAGGCATTCACTTGCAGACTGATGGTCCGGGCCAGCTAGGTCCTAGGCTAACACGATCGACTGGTCGTGTTCTAAATTGGTCAAAGTTCACAAAAATTTTATCTATTGACACATCAAAAGCACATAAATAACTGTAATGGCCAAACTATAGACCCTTGTTGTAACAGTTTCTTGGAAAACCCGTGTGTGCTATATTTAGCGGCATTTTCAGTAACAACCTTGACACGCGTTCACTCATTGGTTAGTGTTTTAAGAACAAGGCTATTTCCCCAACGCATTGCCAAGTTCAATGTTGTAATACTAAGCTAAAAATGCTTATTTCTTTATCTAACTTTTCATTTTATATTGTTTACGAAATCTTCGTATCATAATGAATAAAATTTAATTTAAATATGCTAGAGATGCAAGTTAATGCATGAACGCCAATCTTTTTATTATTCTGGAATCCCATGTATAATGACAATAGACCTTTTTACGATTTGTTTTTACCGCAATGTGCAGCCGATACGAAAAATGTCAAATAGTCTTTTCATCCGACAAAAAAGACAATGTCAGTAATGAACGTAAAAGGTAAAGAGGAATCAAAAACTATGAATAGATGGCAAGAAACAGATCGTTTTGCTTTAAATGGAATTGCTTGAAAATCATTAAACAATAGACATTAGGAAGGTATTACCATGTAAGTACAATCAAGGTGTTCATGCAATGTTAATGAAAAGTATATAACACAAGAGTAATTCTAGTATTATCTTTGTAGACCTTTATTCATTTCTAAAGGTAAACATGAAACAAGAGGGCCAAGATGGCCCTGTGTCGCTCACCTGAGTAAGATGGCTGTGTTAGGCATAATGACAAAAAATCTAGCATCTAAAAGTGTTTTTCTAACATTTGACTAAGTGACCTACATATTGATCCAACCTGAATTTGCACTCAAATGGGAATTCATGCAGTCATCATTCATATTAAGTTTAATGAAGACTGGGACAAAAATGAAGGCCTCTAGAGTGTTCACAAGGTTTTTCTTAGATTTGACCTGGTGACCTAGTTTTTGACCTCATGTGACTCATTTTCAAACTCATCCAATATATCAATCAGACAAACATCCTGACCAAATCTACTGAAGATTGGGCTAAAACTGTGGCCTCTAGAGGTTCACAAGGTTTTTCTTAGATTTGACCTGGTGACCTAGTTTTTGACCCACTACCCATTAACTCATAGTATCATTAGACAAACACCTGACAAAATTTATGAAGATTAGGCCAAAACTGTGGCCTGTAGAGTGTTAACAAGGTTTTTCTAAGATTTGACCTGGTGACCTAGTTTTTGACCCCACCTTACCCATTTTCGAACTCATCCGAGATATCATGTAGACAAACATCCTGACCAAGTTTCATGAAGATTGGGCCAAACTGTGGCCTGTAGAGTGTTCACAAGGTTTTTCTAAGATTTGACCTGGTGACCTAGTTTTTGACCCCACATGACCCAATTTCGAACTCATCCGAGATATCATGTAGACAAACATCCTGACCAAGTTTCATGAAGATTGGGCCAAAACTGTGGCCTCTAGAGTGTTCACAAGGTTTTTCTAAGATTTGACCTGGTGACCTAGTTTTTGACCCCACATGACCCAATATCGAACTCATCCAAGATATCAATCAGACAAATATCCTAACCAAATTTTATTGAAGACTGGGCTAAAACTGTGGCCTCTAGAGTGTTCACAAGGTTTTTCAAGGATTTGACCTAGTGACTTAGTTTTTGACCCCACATGACCCAATTTCGAACTCATCCGAGATATCATGTAGACAAACATCCTGACCAAGTTTCATGAAGATTGGGCCAAAACTGTGGCCTCTAGAGTGTTCACAAGCAATTGTTGATGACGGACGACGGACAAAAGGCGATCACAAAAGCTCACCCGAGCACAAGTGCTCAGGTGAGCTAAAAAAAAACATCGTTAGGTATTCCGAAGTAAGTATATTGATCTAAGTATGGCATATATGTGTTTTACATTGGTCTTGTTCAGTTAAGGTCAGGTCTAGTAGGTTTTCTAAGTTACTGGACCACTGGTCCAGCTCTCAAAAAAGTTAATGTTGAACCCTGCCCACATACTCAACTTCGAACTTGTCCAAGATTTTATAGAAAGAGACATTCCAACCAATTTAAAGGTTTTTCTAAGATTTGACCTTGTGACCTACTCTTTGACCCAACATGACCCAAACTTGAACCTGTCCAAGATTTTATAGAGAAAAACATTCTGGCCAAGTTTCATGAAGATTGGGCCAAAAAATGTGGCCTCTATAGTGATAACAAGGTTTTCCTAAGGTTTGACCTTGTGACCTATTTTTTGACCACATGTGACCCAAATTCTAACATGTCTGGAAGCTCATGTTTAGTCATCAGGCAATTGTGTCAAGAGTAGCTTTCCCTTGCTGTGCAGATTAAGGTTGTTAACATGAATAGCTTTCATTTTGTGCATCAGTCTCAATCAAAATTTTACATGATGTTTATGACTACATGATGTTTTCCATAAACAGCTGATGATATTATAACTTTAGCTTCATAGGTATTGAACATAACATCTAGTTTAATACTGTTTTATCTTTCATTTCCCTCTTTCAAATAATTTTTAGTTATGACCACCTTAAAGATGCATAAATGTGTATTTGTATAGTATTTTAAATACTTATTTATAATGTTAATTGCAATGTAGCTCTGGGATATTTTTTACCATTTGTGCTTACTTATTTCAGGACTACATACACAACACCTAAAACAACACACAGAAAAGGGTTAGTGGACTATTATCTGTGTTGTCAATGTACTTTCACGATTAATAAATGTATAACTAACTATGGTAAAGTCTCCCTTGATTATGGGCAAATCAATATATCAAAAGTATAACTTCTACTGCCATGAAACTTTCTAAAACATTTGTCATCATGTGAATTTACACACCTTGATAATTTATTGCAGATAACTGAAAAACAAGGTTATTGACCCCCATTTTTTTTAAAAATGTTTGTTATCATATTCTAATATCATGCAAAATTTAAATAAATTCTATTATACTATTTTTATTCTGCTACATGTCTATATGTAACCCTAGCATACGCCTTTAAATGTTGAATTAAACTTTGATATCTGTTGACCTAGATTTTAATCTTGTGCCTACATTTTATGTAAAATCATCAACATTATCTATTTGTGTCATTTAGAGCCTCAAAGACAGGTGAGCGATCTAGGGCCATCATTGCCCTCTTGTTAGTTAACTGAATGGGTCTCAAAATTAAGACCAACTCTCTTATAAGACCACTTTTTCCATGTCCCAAAGTGGTCTTAATAGCAAGACAAGAGTAATTGTTTGAGAAATGTCAATAAAATATTGTTGAGAAATTTAAATAAATTTGATAATCTGCCTAGTTTGAAAGACAATTAGCTCTCTATCTAATCTTTACTTGGTACAATGTTGCGAAAGTCATGAAATTAATTGAAATAATAATTTCTTTGTTCTCTCGAGGCTTTTTAATTTCTCATTAGTTGTATAATTTGTGTAAAAAAAATAATATTTCAGAAGCCCCAAAGATACTGTATGTATTGCAAGAGACTGATAGCTAATGGCAAGTTAAAAAGACACATATTAAGGAAACACAAAACAGAGGAGGAAGTAAAAAATATTCTCAAGCAAACCGTCCAAAATAGCTTTTTTGATGCAAAAAGGCGTGATGGAGTTTATGAATACAACACATCAATGATAGCAAAGGGGGAAGAAGCAGAGATGAGGGAGAGGAAACCAAAATATGAAGACAATCTGCATTTTTGCATGGAATGCAGGTAAATACTTCTCCAAACATAAATGCTTAAGTAAAAAGCCTTTAGCTGTAAAACCAAAGTTACTACAGTCAGTCTGTAATGACAAAATGGATAAAGATGTTGAGTTTAATGATATTCTTAACAGTTTCAGAGATGGTGTTGTTGGAGATCTTTGTCGTTGTAACAATACTATAAGATTGATAGGGTATAGACATTTCAATCTTAGCCGACACGAAGAAGGAAAACAGGACGAAGTTGGAAAAGTAAAGTGATGACAGAAATAAGGGAACTTGCTAAGTTATTTATGACATTTCAGTCATTATGTGGTGAATACGTCACTGTGAAGGACATGTTTAGTAGATAATACCTACAAGATCTTGTTCAAACTATTAAAACGTCAGTGTTTAATGAGCAGGAACAGAAAAACATGGACAGAAACTTTTTATTGATGCTGTTATTTTGAGAGACATCAAAACTCTTGGATATTTTAGTGAGACAAGATGAACAAGAGGGCCAAGATGGCCCTAGATCGCTCACCTGAGAAAAGTATCATTCATTGCCTGTACAAAACAGATTGCTTTAGAATTAAGATGATGAGGTAAAACAATGTTCAGGAATTTTCTGACCCCATCCACAAAAGATATCATCATGACAAACATTCTGCCAAAGTTTGAGGATGATTGGACCAAAAATGTTGCCCTCAGAGTATAAACAAGGTTTTTCTAAGATTTGACCTACTGACCTACATTTCTGTCCAGTCCCACCCATTTTCAAACTGGTTCATCATGACAAACAATCTGACCAAGTTTGAGGAAGATTGCATCAAAACTGTGGCCTTTAGTGTGTAAACAAGATTTTTCTAAGATTTGACCTACTTTTTGATCCAACCTGACCCATTTCGAAAGGGTCAAGATATCATCAAGACAAACCTTCTGACCAAGTTTGAGGAAGATTGGATCAAAATTGTGGCCTCTAATGTGTAAACAAGATTTTTCTAAGATTTGACCTACTGACCTACTTTTTGATCCAACCTGACCCATTTTCGAAAGGGCTCAAGATATCATCAAGACAAACATTCTGACCAAGTTTGAGGAAGATTGGATCAAAATTGTGGCCTCTAGTGTGTAAACATCAAAATTGTTGACAGACGACGGACAATCAAGTATCCCAAAAGCTCACCCTGAGCTGTGCTCAGGTGAGCTGATATATATTTTAACACATATTTAATTCATATTGAGACAGTCTGCTTAAGACAAATTGGCCTGTATTTCTCACATAGAAACATATAATCTCAATACCTGCAGGTGGTGATTGTTAAAGGAAAAAATAATCTAGTTACATTTATTATGTTTTTTAGGAGCAGATGGCTAGTGCTGTTGGAGCTGAGATGAGGCAGCCAAAGGTGTTGGCAATTGTGATGAAGGCACTCTTCACATGGAGTTGTTGGAGTGCTCGTTGAAGGTTCTCTATACAAACAAGAAGTCAGGACCCGACTGGCCTTCTGTAGGGAGACAACGTGTGACGATCTGTGCAGAAATCAAGGAGTCTCACTAACAATGGAGACCAAGATGTGCTCAGCCTTCCACATTCTAATGCTGAGGCAGAGAGGCTTCTCAATGGTCCGCAAAGATCCAGACAGACCAGAGATGGGTTTAGACAACAGACAGTAAACTCTTTAACTTGCATGCAGATTAATCAGGTTTGTGAGTGCTACAATGTGCAAGTGACCATGAGTTGCTTCAAAAGTTTTTATCTTAATTTGCAAAAACTAGAAAATAAAACACTGGAATTTATAATTGTTATCCTTTTTTTTTTTTTAAATTCTATGTATATTTGTTTAATAAGTTTTTATCTTAATTTGCAAAAACTAGAAAATAAAACACTGGAATTTATAATTGTTTGGACTTTTTTTCTCTTCAGATCTGCAACATTTGATTTATCCTTTGTAACATGTATTTAAACAAGAGGGCCATGATGGCCCTGGATCGCTCACCTGATATCATTAGGCTATGTAAAATCAAGTGACCCCTGGGGCAGAGCCAATTTTGACCCCAGGGTCATGATTTGAACAAACTGGGTAGAGGTCTATTAGCCCATGTTACATACCAAATATCTAAACTCCAGACCTTGTGGGTTTTGAGAAGAAATTTTTCTAGATTTTTTTCCAAAATAAGTCTATGTAAAATCAAGTGATCCCTGGGGAGGGGCCAATATTTTCACCAAATATCTAAACGCCAGGCCATGTGTTTTCTAGTTTCCTAAAAAGAAGAATTTTCAAGTTATTTCTATATTAGCCTATGTAAAATCAGGTGACCCCAATGGCGGGGCCAAATTTGACCCCAGGGGCATGATTTGAACAAACTTGGTAGTGATCTACTAGACAATGCTGCACACCAAATATCTAAACCCTAGGCCTTGTGGTTTCTGAGAAGAAGATTTTTCAAGTTTTTCCTATATTAGCCTATGTTAAATCAAGTGACCCCTGGGGTGGGGCCAATTTTGACCCCAGGGTCATAATTTGAACAATCTTGGTAGAGAGTCATAAGACATGCTACATACCAAATATCTAAACTCCAGGCCTTGTGGTTTCTGAGAAGAAGATTTTTTCAAGTATTTCCTATATTAGCTTATGTTAAATCAAGTGACACCTGGGGCAGGGCCAAATTTGACCCCAGGGCCATGATTTGAACAAATTTGGTTGTGATCTACTAGACAGTGCTGCATAACAAATATCTAAACCCCGGGCCTTGTGGTTTCTGGGAAGAAGATTTTTCAAGTTTTTCCTATATTAGCCTATGTTAAATCAAGTGACCCCTGGGGCGGGGCCAATTTTGACCCCAGGGTCATGATTTGAACAAACTTGGTAGAGATTCACCAGACAATGCTACACACCAAATATCTTAACTCTATGCCTTGTGGTTTCTGAGAAGAAGATTTTTCAAGTTCTTTTCCTATAGTAGCCTATGTTAAATGAAGTGACACCTGGGGTTGGGCCAGTTTTGACCCCAGGGTCATAATTTGAACAAACTTGGTAGTGATCTAGTAGACAATGCTGCACACCAAATATCTAAGCTCCAGGTCTTGTGGTTTCTGAGGAGAAGATTTTTTTAAGATTTGACTATAGACATATAAGGAAAACTAGCCCGCCCTGGCGGCCATGTTTTTTTTGGATCCAAATAATTTTAACAATCTTGGAAGACATTTAATAAAGGAACATCTGTGCCAAAACAATTTGAAATAACGCCAGTGGTTTTGGAGAAGAAGTTTTTTTTCAATTTTCACTATAGACATATAAGGAAAACTAGCCCCGCCCCTGGCGGCCATGTTTTTTTATGGATCCAAATAATTTGAACAGTCTTGATAGACATTTAATCAAAGAACATCTGTGCCAAAACAATTTGAAATTCAGCCAGCAGTTTTGGAGGAGAAGATTTTTTAAGATTTGAGTATAGGCATCTAAGGAAAACTAGCCACGCCCCTGGCGGCCATGTTTTTTTACGGATCCAAATAATTTGAACAATCTTGGTAGACACTTACCAAAGGAACATCTGTGCCAAAACATTTTGAAATTCAGTTGGTTGTTTTGGAGAAGAAGACATTTTAAGTTTTTTCTTTCCGTTGCCATGGCAACCAGAATTCCAAATGGAATTCAATTCTTTGAACAACTTTGAAAGGGGACCACCCAAGGAACATCCCTGTAAAGTTTTATCAAAATTGACCAAGCGGTTAAGGAGGAGATGTCGTTTGAAGCAAAATGTTGACGGACGACGGACGGACGGACGACGGACGGACGGACGACGGACGAAGACCGGTCACAATAGCTCACCTTGAGCCTCTGGCTCAGGTGAGCTAAAAAAAAGCTATGTATTATTTTGATTATGTTTTATTGTATTTTCTTCCATTTTCCAATTTAAGATAAAAATCCAATACAGCTTAATACAACTTTTCAAAATCCAATTTTTAAGTATGATTTGTTTTTATTCATATTAAAAATTCTATTGCATAATCTTCATTGAAAAGGATTAACTGTTATTTATGTGTGTTGTTTATTGTTGTTTAAAGAATAGAATTATGAAATAAAATCTAAAATCAAAATTGCAGCATTGTTGATTTATCTTTTGATAGTGTTACGCGCTACAAAAATCCCCCTTGAAGCCTCCAATTTCCCCCTTTTGAGTGTTCATGTCCCCCCTGACACATGAAAAAGGTTCAGGCCTAAAAAAAAAATACTCTTGTTTCTGGTGACCCGACCGACCGTACTTTTTTACCCCCGACCGCATTTTTTTTATGGCCAATTTTCGTAGTGGAACCCGGCAAGACAACGACGCGTATTTATTAGCGACAATTAGCGGTAGATGACAACGATATTTTTATTCGTCGTAAAATTCGCATGTCGTTGCCAGGTTACAAAATGGCTGCGCACTCGCCGGTGTTAACATGTCTGCTTGCAGTTCGGGTAGATAAATGCAAGCACTTTGACGGAGCAAACGAAATAAAAGCAATAGAAACTAGAAATACACCAAAGCAACTGTTTTTTGACATACACGGTTACAAACCTGATGTTGAAATTGAGGCAAAGTGCTCGGTATGTAATTCGTTCTAATCTTAAGATTAATCGTTAAAATAAAAAATTAAATATCACGATAGATCGGTAAATTTAGGTGTATAAATATAATATAAATAATTAAATCATTCACTGGAATGATTATGATGCAAATTTACTGATACGAATTTTAAAAATAATCTACAGATCAAGTATTGCTGCAATATCAGTGGAAATTTCTCGTCTGTTTTTGGCCCTGGTACCGGTATCGGTGAACCATTTAGTTTGGGTTTGGAACACTGTTGAATATCATAATAATATTTTGTGACTTTGTCAGTACCTTTTTGATATACTGAAAATTGGACCACCCACATTGTATTTTTTTTAAGAATAATGGTTGATCAATTTCTATGAAGATTATGTGTTCATGATCTGTTACAGACAAAAATCCAGGCATCAGATTCATCAATGTATGTCATTGACCCGAGCCTGAGCATAGCTGATCTGATGGGTTTTTATCCGTTGAAAACATTATACCTAAAATGTAAAACCCCTACACATACAGAGGAAAATCATCCTGAGAAGGGCATAGGAGTAGAAACACGCATAAATGCTTTCAACTTACTCTTGGCAGGATCGAAGGTGTTTCCTGAGAAAAAGTCATCATGGTATGCATACTTTAATCTGACAGAGAGATACTTCAGTAGAAAAAAAAATCAACAAAAAGAAATAAAAAATGTCCTTCCTGAAATTCTTTTGCAACAATCTAATTTAAAATTGTTTATTAAAAATGATTTGGTAGTTTCAAATTTATGTTAGTTTGCTTGTTTTGAAAGAAAATCTCTCATATCCGCTTCCTGGAATCACCAAGTACCAAGCAATGAATGTTTAGTTTCTTGTAAAAAAATAAAAAACAAACAAACACAGAAATAAATATTCTGACATGATATTTATTTCCAAGTGAATATAGACCCTTTCCCTCATAGAGGACACCCTGAAAAGACCTATGCAAACAACATAGAACCAGATCAGCCTGTGAGTAACTCACAGGCTGATCAGGTTTTATGTTGTTCGCTGCTTCTCAGTGGTCTGGAAATGAGGATTTAATATAATTATATTTGGAATAAAGATTTAACTGGTATTCTTCAGGCTTTATGTGGTACCTATTGAGGGTGTCAAAATGAGTCTATATGAGGGAAAGGGCCATTCTAATGTCATTCTAATGTATATCCATGAGATATATATTAAGTTTTCAAAAGTTATAGTAAAAAATGCTTTTGTGGTACTATCACAGTAATTAATATTATATATAAAGTTTTGAAAAAATTACATACTATCTTTTTTAAATTGCCTTGCAAACATGTTGATATTATTATTATTTGAAAAAAGTAATTGTGTATTCTGACAATGTCATTTCTCATGCTTTTAGGCATTCCTTAAACTAGTCATTTCATTATTCTAGTCTGACATTCCTTGATTGTCAATAGTTTAATATAAATGTTAAGAAATAAAAAAATGGTTATTAACTGCACACTGTCTTTGTTTTAAATACATTAGTCAAGAAGACTTGCATGTACATTCAAAGTGTGTGAAATTCCATTTGGTTGTATAGCTCTCTTCTTCTTGCTGGTAAACAGATGTTAAAAAAAAAAAAAAAAAAAAAAAAATCCCTACCTACCGACCCAAATTTTTTTGAGGGGTGTCACCAGAAACAAGAGTATTTTTTTTTTAGGCCTCACAGGTCTGCAAAAGGCACAGAGCTTTGATATTTGGTATGTAGCATCATCTTATGGTCCTCTACCAAGTTTGTTCAAATCATGGCCCTGGGGTCAAAATTGGCCGCGCCCTGGGGTGTCACTTTCTTTAACATAGGCTAATATTGGAACAAATCAAGAAAAATCTTCTCTGAAACCATATGGCCTTGAGCTCAAGGCCTTAGATATTTGGCATGTAGCATTGTCTAGTGGATCTCTACCAAGTTTGTTCATGGCCCTGGGGTCAAAATTGGCCCCGCGCTGGGGGTCACTTTCTTTATCATAGGCTAATATAGGAATATATCTAGAAAAATTTTCTTCTCTGGAACCTTATGGCCGGGAGCTTTGATATTTGGCATGTAGCATTGTCTAATGATCTCTACTAAGTTTGTTCAAATAATGGCCCTGGGGTCAAAATTGGCCCCGCCCAGGGGGTTACTTTCTTCAACATAGGCTAATATTAGCAACTGTTTCATACATGACATATTTTCAGTATGTCTCCCAGGGAGGTTTTGAAATTTTCACAGGGAGATTTGGGGTCCAGCCAGGGAGATTTTACGACAAATATCAAAGAGACGTTCTTAATAATAAAAAATTCATTAACAGTTTATATTATATATTGTTTATTGCATTTAATGAAAATACCATTAAAAATATATATCTAAAAAATCTCAAAATTTATTAATAGATCGAATTCAAATAGAAACTTAACTTTCCACAAGCACTGTTTCTATTAAATGCAACACTACCTTGTTACAGATTGGAGATCATGCCATTTACATCAAAAACATTTAAATTTATACAGTATCTTTGATTTATTGAATGATTTCTGATCATATGGTTTTAATTAAAGGTGATTAATAAAGATAAAGAGTTATATCATATTTAATAATATTTTCACCTTCTGTCTGTGTTTTCTTTTTTTTTCTAAATTAAATAGCTTTTAGCTAAATTATTTAGCTTAAAATATTTATCGTGTACGGTATGGTGATATGAAGTGGTTACCCAACTCTTCCGATCAGCACATCTCATTATAGTAAATTATTCAGCAGACGATATCCGTTGTCAATCAAATCAGCGTCGGTGTGAAAATTGCACTTCATTTGCAATTTACCGCTAGCTGAGGTGTATTTACAATGATGTGTCTATATGACGAGTTTTGTTAAGATTTAAATGATTGGTAAACAGCTGATCTAATTATCATTTATTGATTACACTTCCGGTAAGTAAGGATTAGCTATTCTCCGGGACCTTTTTATCCATGGTAAGATATACTAAAGCAATAATTTACGTCTTTTACGACGTACCAAATGCATTCTAACCTTACTCATTTTAGCCTTAGTATTGCCTTGTTAGCTGCTAATTACCCGACTGATAAACTAGCGAATCTGCTACCTGTCTGAATCATGCAATTTGATTGGATAAGGACGATCACACATTGCCTATGGCTGTACACAGCACACTGGTCAGGATTGATAGTATCACATGTTCTTACGTAATCTTCCTGATGCTGTATCATAGCTCGGTAATAAAATGGATTATACGGAGTTCAAAGGGAAACCGGTTTGATTTAAGTCAGACCGGGAGATGTTCACCTCCCGGCGGGAGATCGGGAGACAAGTCGAAATCCCGGGAGATTTAATCTCCCGCCGGGAGATATGGCATGTATGCTGTTTATCAGACCTGAATGATACTGTGCACAATTACTCATCTTAACATGTACATCACATATCAACAAAAAGGAATTGCTTTGTACATTTAGATAATTTTTCAACCATTAAAAAAAAACAACACCTTGTTACCTTGATCTTTAACCTAACTTTTGTAACTTTATGGTGGGACATTATATCTTTACTCAGGTGAGCGGATTAGAGCCCTCGGGCTCTCGTTTCTTTTTGTTGCCATGGCAACCAGTTCTACATGGATCAAGTTTATTTTAGCAACTTTTGTGAAGGTTGACCCAAGGATCATCCCTGCCAAGTTTAATCAAATTCTGTCCAGTGGTTTCAGAGGAAATGTTGATTAAAGTTTCCCTATAAATAAGCCCCGCCCCTGGCGGCCATGTTTTTTTACAGATCGGAAATTGTTTTAGCAACTTTGGTAGAGGTTGACCCAAGGAACATCTGTACCAAGTTATTTTAAAATCTGGCCAGTAGTTTTGAAGAAGATGATTTTTAAAGTTTTCATATTTTTTTTCTCTTTTTGTTGCCATGGCAACCAGAGTTCTACATGGATCAAGTTTATTTTAGCAACTTTTGCAGAGCCTCACCCAAGGAACATTCCCTGCCAAGTTTAATCAAATTCTGTCCAGTGGTTTCAGAGGAGATGTCAATTTTCTCCATATACATATAAGGTAAATAAGCCCCGCCCCTGGTGGCCATGTTTTTTTACGGATCGGAATAATTTTAGCAACTTTGGTAGAGGTTGACCCAAGGAACATTGTACCAATATTTTGAAATCTGGCAGTAGTTTTGAAGAGATGATTTTAAGTTTCAAATTATTTTTTTTTTGTACCATGGCACCAGAGTTTTCTGAGTCAACTTATTTTAGCAACTTTTGTAGCCATCAACCCACGGAACATTCTGCCAACTTTCATTTAAATTTGTCAGCGTTTCAGAGGAATTCGTTTAAGAAAATTGTTCACACGCAGACGCGGACACAGGGCGATCACAATAGCTCACCTTGAGCACTTTGTGCTCAGGTGAGATAAAAATTGGATTAAAAAACCAACTGGATTTCAGAGATAAACACAATAAAATTAGCTATCCCCAAAGAATGGAAAGCTCTTCTTAAATCAAAGACATCAATTAATACAAAAGTTAAAACAAATTTAGAGATTTACCAGGGCGTGAAACCTTTTAAAGAGCTCACAAATAAAGAAATTTACCAAATATATTGTCAATTAGCTTTTCAAAAACCATCTGTTCATAAACACTGGGATAATCATTTTAACGGGGTACGGACAACTGCCCCTTAGGATAACTGCCCCTAGGACAACTGCCCCTAGGACGATTGCCCCTGAGTTTTAATGAAAAAGAGGACAATTGCCCCTACTTTTAAAATATTACATATTTATACATTAAGATTTATGTACCACTGATTCTTGTGTATATTGAACTGAACATGTACATTGATAAACAATTGAATTTTTTTTCACTGTATGCAAAAAAAAAAGAAATGTTTTTGAATATTCTTCATCCCTCTCCCCCTCCCATCCCCTCTCTCTCTCAGATAATTATTAAATAAAATTATAATATGCATGTTTATTTATTATAAAAACATGGAAATATGCATAGCTTTAATAAAGAAAATAATATATTGTCATTCATTATTTTGCTTTCATCAGTATAATTAGAGAGGGTGGTTGCTATCACCACCTGTTTGAGAATTTTTTTACACCTTTGCATCAAAGAAAAGCTTTAAATACAAATAAAGAAATTCATTACGTAATTAAGAAAACAAATCTTTACTCAATAGATTAATCATTAAAAATCATTGACACATTGCCCTGTTTACAAACCTTTTTAAGTAAAACAAGATAACAATAGTAGTTTTTATAGGTAGTATTTCACACCTGATCGTTTCTTGTTTTCAATAATTTTTCTCAGATTAATTGGAATCAGCAATTTTGTTAACATGTTTTTCATTTTAGTATGGTTGTTTGCAGTTGATGATGTTAGAACTTTTGATGATCAAAGGTTCTTTCTTTAATTTAATTACATATAACTTCAAATGTACAATTGTATGTAAGTGAATTATCACTTCGCAAACTGATAATGAATAGCCCCTGCCTACTCTTATAAGTTGAAATTTTGATTTTATTCTTATATTGTCCCTACCATAATCATGGACATCATCAAGAATGAGAGAGGTGGTTTGAAGTTATGCTTTGAAGGTTACATGTACACCAAGAAGAACACTGGCAAAAACAGAATTCGCTGGGAATGTTCAAAGAGACGAGCGTATTCATGCAAAGGTGCTGCTACAACTGATGCTGAGATGAAAGAAGTCCTTTCTACAACTCCCCATAGTCATGAAAGGGATGATGGTGCTGTGGAAGTAGCCAAGGCCATGATGAATGTGAAGGAAAACATCCCCATCAACAGAGGACGACCATGCCAGATTATAGCTGATGTTCTACAGACATGTTCTGCTGAAGCACGTACTGCCTTCGGGAAACTGGATACTGTCAAACGAAACATCCGTAGACAGAAGAAAGGAAGCCTCCCAAAAGAACCAGGATCTCGACAGGAACTCCATCTACCAGAAGAATGGAAGACAACTGGAGGTGTTGATGCAGTTCCATTCCTGATACATGACAGTGGTGCAGACTCCAACAGTAGGATGCTGGTATTTGGAACCGAGCAAGGTTTACAGCATCTGTGTAGGTCAAACGTGTGGTTCATGGATGGAACATTTTCTACTGCACCAGCGATTTTCTATCAGTTGTTTGTGATTCGTGCACCATTAGGAGATACTGCTGTGTCTTGTGTCTATGCATTTCTGCCTGGAAAATCTCAGGAAGTGTATGAGGAATTGTTTCAGAGTGTTGTAAACGCGTGTGAAAGTTATGGCTTCAGTCCTGATCCATTAACATTCCTCACTGACTATGAGCAGGCTATCATTCGAGCAACTGAAACTACATTTGGACAACATGTGACATCTCGTGGCTGTTTCTACCACTTGACACAGAGTACATGGCGCAAAGTGCAGCAGCTAGGACTAACTGAGTTATACAAGGAAGATGCTGGATGGCTTGGCCTTTCTACCTATTGATGAAGTGTCAAATGGAATGACATATTTGAATGACATTACACCAGCTGGACTTGAGGACTTAGTGGATTACT
The DNA here is from genome assembly GCA_021229015.1 of Solen grandis. Lineage (NCBI taxonomy): Eukaryota > Metazoa > Mollusca > Bivalvia > Adapedonta > Solenidae > Solen > Solen grandis. Next base: position 21,110,803 of record CM037782.1, read on the forward strand.
TTGACTGTGTGTATGTTTCTGGGAGTTATCGTAGGATCCAGACTCCTCCAGCACAGCCAGGTGAAAACTGCCCAGCAATGCGTATGCGCAGAATCCCACCCCTGTACCCTCCTCCACTGTGGAATGTTCACCAGGCTACCTTAAATGACGAGGACAGGACAAACAACTTATGTGAAAGTTGGAACCAGGGATTTCAGCAGTTGATTGGCCACCACCATCCATCTGTATGGACTGCTATAGATGGCATCAGAAAGGATCAGGCAATTGTTTCAACTGCCCTCCTTCAGGACCTGAATGGTGAACCCCCACGTAAGCGAGTGAAGATGGTGACACAAGACCTGCAGCGACGTCTAAAGAACCTGTGCCTCGACTTTGTGTCAGGACGTAAGACTGTTGAGGAGCATCTTCAAGGTGTTGGACGATGTATTAGATGGAAATGCCGTTAATGAAATAATGCTGTTGAACATTTGAGCTGACAAAATGATTCTTTTTGCAAATGCAACTGCCAATGTA
>CM037782.1:21111415-21161415 GCA_021229015.1 Solen grandis
CTTTAAACACTGTCAATTATTTCATGACTTCTCGCATGAATTGCACAAATGATTGCATTTATTGCCGGCTTGTTTACTTGAACTTGGCAAAACAGAAGACATTATCGGTCACATTCATGAGGAATACAGTAAAGGAACACCCGCTGCCTTCAATCAAGCATAGTTTTATACCCAAAGTGTTCAGTTTTTTTACTCGTGCTGATTCATTTTCTCATCGTTATCTTTTTCTCAAGATATGGCCTCTTCATTAATTACGTAAATATCCTGTATTAAACAATCAATGTTTTCTTTTCTGTCTTTATTACCCGTACAAAAATAACGTGTGTCATTAACATTCCATGAAAGCTTTGTGAATTTGGTTTTGCAGGCGTGACCTTATAAAAGTAAATTATTTTTGATGCTGAAAAATGCACTTTGATACGTAATTATTACAATGCATTAAGAACGAAACAATTTGGAAAATTTCTTTTGCAAATACATGTATGTATATACATGTAATTTTCTATTATATACCATCATATTTTTTATATTTGCAATATTACATTTAAAATCAAGAATAACATCCTTTACATGTTTATCATTTTGTCTACCAATGAGATGTTCATCGGTACATTGATCGCATTGAAGTAACGTGTGAACGAGAGTCGCTGGACATAGTATCATTTGGTTGTAACGTCTTGTCTATGTTTATGTGTTGACGTGGCAACCATTCTTTCAGATCACCAACTTTATTTCCCCCAAATGTTTCCATAAAATGGGTTTGTATCCATTTCATTTCATGCTCTTCAGTACTATCGCCAAATATATGTTTTGCCTTTTCTTCTCTTTTCATTTCCCCTCTTTTCCTCTGACAGTTTCACTCATCGTGTTTTTAACATCCAAATATATTATGTTCTAACTGAGAAAGGCGTTTCCTCGTATTGCGATCCGTTGATATTTTCATTGTAACCGATAGGAATCAGACGTAGTCTTGAACTCTTATCCGTATGCATTAATCATAGATAAACATAGGGTTTCAGTCGACCCTGGAAATATAAATAGATACTTTAAATCTTAAAGACTTCATTTGCACAAGAATGCACATTTGTGTATTTTCTGCTGAAACAAATATTCTTCACTTGGTGTTTGGTATATTGCAGACAGTTTCTGGTTCATTTCTATCAATTAAAACAGTTTCAACAATGATAATTTCAACAGGGCGGACACTTATCATAGACAGATAATACGATTTCTTATGAAACATTGCCGAGTGCTCGTGTAAATCTTATTTTAGGAATGTATGCGCCTAGTAATATAGTTCATTGACATTGCACTTACTGTGCACGTGTTTTGACATTAAGTATTTTGTTTTTTAACCCTTTCCCTCATAGAGGAAACCATGAAAAGACCTATGCGAGCAACATAAAACCAGATCAACCTGCGAGTAACTCGCAGGCTGATCAGGTTTTATGCTGTTCGCTGCTCCTCAGTGGTCTGGAAATGAGGACTTTATAATTAAATTTGGTAAGGTTTAACTGTGGTTTTCTGCAGATCTGGCTTTATGTGGTTCCTATTGAGTGCGTCAAAATGAGTCTATATGAGGGAAAGGGTTAAAGTGCTGTATAACTGCGCACAGTGGAGAATCATGCTAGATCTCAAATATTCCTAGGATATATATACATCACAAAATATGCAGATAATGATCTTATTTGAACGTTTTGTTTCCATAGTAACTTTACGAATTATATTATTAAAACGATAGCATCTGAAAGACAAATAAAAAATATTGGTTTTTATAAATATCGTAACCAATGAAATAAATATTACATGTTTCATTCATTTTATCTAAGAGAAGCTTCGAATTGTTTCGAGTTTGATCAGTTCTTTTTCAACGTGAAAGGTATGTCAATTGTTCTCTATCAGATAAATTGCTTAAAAATATATTCGAAGCTGTGTTTCGGTTACATATACGTTTGTAGGAAATAACCTTTTGTATTTATCATAAACACTCAGGTCGATTACAATAAATCTAATAAATTCTGACAGAGAAAGTTACGCAAACCCTAATCGATTAAGACCTTTGAAGAGGGATCTACGTGTAACGGAAGGTTCGCTCTCAAGAAGGTGGGCATCCGAGGTCCTCATTAGTCCGTGGTAATCGGGTTAAACCATCTGTTCTTTTGCCTCGACACTGATTACAGTTTCAAGTGGAATTAATGGCCAGATTGTATACAGCAATGATTGAGGCACAAACAGATTAGCTTCTCTTTTGTGGCACCGACCAGGGTTTCAACAACCTCGAATGATTCATCTCACAGGTTTCACGGGGCCGGCAGAATATTGCTTTTTGTTTTGGTTACGTTGCCTTCGGCTGTCTGCAGCATTTTATACTCCCATAAAGGATACATGTTTTTTCTTATACTATCACATCCTAAATTTCCATTTTTAAGACTTTTTCCTCAGATAAAGTTTTAATATTTAAGCACTTATTTGTGATATAAGAAAAACATTGTCTCAGCTTTGCAATGCAACAAGTTAATATAAAAGCTAAAGACTAAATGAAACTTAATGATATACTATTGTTACGGAATATGATCTAAAACATGTCTTGGAACATATAATACTATTCACGTGCTTGGTGTGGAAAGGAATATCCTATACCGCAAACACACCATGTATCTATTCATTTACTGTTTGCAAATTTTAACCATTGAAATACTTATATCAAGTAGTGTGTAGCTCATAATCTCTAAGGTTATCCATCCATCATTTAATTGTGACCCTTGTCCATCAATTGACTTTGGAAATCTTATCATAAATACAAGCCTTTCTAAACTTTGAGCAAAAGAGCCTTAATCTCAGATTCAATTCTTTTTAAGAGTCTTAAGGACCATGATTATAATTTAATATAGAATGGATTACCCCCACCCCACTTAAAAAAACAACAACAACAAAAAAAAACAACAAAAAAAAAAAACACACCAAAAACTTACAGTCCCCTCTTGTGTAAATATCGGTAGGGGACTAATAAACAGAATCGAAATATTTCGCTGTATGTCAGTATGACATGTTGCTTCAAACTGTGTCTTTTACTAAATGCAGCTGTAACTTGCACTTGATCTGCACTTCATCTCAGTTTGGTTGCCATTACTGGCAAATTGCTTAAATCTGCTTAAGTGATTCAAGAGATACAGAGCGGGCACAAAATATTCAAACATTATAACAATTTGACATGTGACCTTTAAGTGTGACCTTGACCTTGAAGCAAGACATCTGAAAACTATGCTCTGCATATCCTGTCAATATGATTAACATTTCTGTCAAATAATTTTAATTTCCTTTCATTGGTTGTTAAGATACAGAGCGGACACAAAATTGCTATCGGACGGACAGACGAACGGGCGACCAGTGGCATAACAATACCGCCCCTCGGGCGTATGAAAAAGGAAAGAAAGGAAAACAGAGGAAAAGAAAGTTACAGCCACCCCCGAAGGAGAAAAGTCATAAATTAAATAAATGTAGCTTTGTTTGGTTTGTAGATGATATATAGCCGTAATTTGAGCTACCTTTCTTATCAAACATTCCTTACGTTTTTCACAGTTGTTTAACCAGATTAAGTTATGTCAAGTATTACAGAGTTAAATACGCGTTGAATGAAGATCATAACAGACTGGCGCGCACCAACAGACGCTTTATCTCGTTATGTCATTTTATAGGCCAGTTTATTAAGCCAATCATAATATAAGTTTTCTCTCTTTCATCACAGGCGATCGGATTGTTGATAGTTGCTAACTTCTGCAGTAGCTTTACCGTCGTCCGTGTCTGCTTTCTATAATCTTTAAAGGGTGATGTCTGATGGTTACAGTGACCTTTTCTTCATTTTAAGAGTACCGTGTAAGTTTATGTATATATATAGTATCATTTAAAGGCCCATTATTCTTCCAAGAGCAATACTAGTATATATTCTTCGGACAGAAAAGCCAAATGTGTGCTACATACTTAATAAGAGATGCAATCTGTACATACTCATTGACTACAACATAGCGATAGTGCTTGAATAAGAACGAATATTTGACTAAAGATCGTTTAATTATTTATAAAAATATCTTATTTGCATAGTCCGCATATCTTCGTTAGTATTCTGACGTTTGCCACAGATATCCGTATGTCACGAGTACATAAATTGATGACGTAGCAGATAAACAAATTGTGATTCGGCGACAGCTTTTAAGATTCAACTTATTTCCGATTACGGACCTTCTTCGGTAATACTCACCTTTGCAAAATGTAAATAGACTATACGAGTATTTGACATCCATACAAAATACTTATTAGCGCTTCTCTGTGTTTAATTGTTATCTTCAGCATATGTTTGCATATTATGTACCATTTGCGTAAGTTTTCCACATTTCAATGTTATTTTATCTTTTTTTTCCATGAAAATTGTGTCATTATGAAATATAATGGGCCTTTTAAACTTAAAAATGTTTCCTATATTGCACCGATCGTCTCATAAATGCGTATATTATAATGTACTTCGAATTATTAAGTTGTACGCGAATTGAGAGAAATGATTGTTTTGACTTGACTTGGCTGTACTTGGAAAAGATTCAAATTTCAAACATTTGTATCGGAAAACTCTTTAGTTGGATATGTCAGATTGCTCCACCTGATTTTAAAGACGATTTTTACGGTTTCTATATAGACAAAGAAGGAAAACTGAAACTACATCGTAGAATTTGTTTAAACTGTGCATGATTATAGGGAATTAAACTAACAACAAATTTATAAAAGAAATGGGGGTCACCGCGCTTCTTATCGAGTTATCTGTCCCTGTAATTTTATTTTTGCAATTTTTGGATATTTTCAAGGGCCGGTAACTCAAACTAAGCCAATTGATACTTTATTTATTTTACATTATTGTTTTTGTTCCATCCTTTTCATTATGCAACATATAAGACAATTCTATCTTAAAGGAGTTTCGCTATGCTTAAACATGTAAATATACTGAATATTTTCTTGAAAAAGGGAGATAATTTGAAGAAAATTTAAATATGTGTACGTAAGCTACTGAAGTATAAATCTGCTGCATAGAATTTCTCAAAGTTTTGCACAGAGGCATCGAAGTACCGAACATCGATTTAAAGCTAAATGATGTGTTGTGTGCCATCATATTGAATTATCTGCCCTTGAAAATGTCCATAAAATGCAAAAATATCGTCTTTAATTGTATCACTCCGCGCAAACGCGTAGAAATTTTCTATGTCATATTCTTAAAAAAATTTGACATTTGCATTTACATTTTGCTGTAATCATCCATAATGAGCGTTAACAAAATAGTCATGCCATTTCTGAAACAGAATGTTCAGTAACCTTAGTTACATGATAGCTACTGCGTGCGAACGCGATAGTTCGCGTTCCCAAGCAGTATCGCTATTGTGTTCGCATGCAATAATTATCATGTGCGCACGCAGTATAAAAATATCTTCCATGTCCCTTTTATGCCACCGTACATAATTGTAAAATTAAGAAGTATCCAAAAGTGACTAAACAATTTTATGTTAATGAAAAAGATCATTTTGAATATAAAAACCTCTAAATAAATTGTTATGTAATGGCAAGGGGGACAAGGTATGCCAGCATAAACATAAAATGTACCAGTGACATCGACGTGTGTGAAAAAAAAAACGCACACTAAAAATGCAAACCTCAATGTAAAGTGCATTTCACTAGATTTAAGATACGCACATCCCAATAAAAACACCGATTTACACGTCAATCTAATTTCTATTTCAATATGTACCATATTGCATGATCATTTGCATAATTGTACAAAACTGTTTATATTTTATTTTGAATATTTGCGTGAATACCACGTCATGCAAAGCATGTCAATTGTATTAATACGCGAGAAAATATGATAATTTTAAAACCGATTAATATTTTCCTGCATGTGGTCACAGTTTCTCTGTTATTTCTTCATTACTTAACGGATAAGGTATTTTACACATTAAAGTGTCGCTATGCCATTAGACTACATTAGACGTTGACGGGTATAACAAATCCCAATAAAATTGTCATTAAATGTATATTAAATATAAGGCTGCATCATTAAGTGCACCTGTATGCCTGTCAACTAACATGTATTATACGTGATATGACTATCTCCTATGCTATGCAGAACCATTTAGCTGTTAAGTTTTTCCTCCGTTTCACCTGCATATCTGATTGCATGTTGCCAAATTTAATATCTATTTCACACATAATTATCCTTCTATAAAGTATACTTTTATTAAAATTATCACACATATGCTCAGTTGGATAAGAAGGGCGAATAGAGTTTAGACAATCATGTACGAAAAGCCATAATTTACATATACGCATATTTAGTTAATTTATCAACTGAATGGTCCTCGTGTATAATGTGACAAATTTGGTTGACTGGTTAAAAAGTTTCATGATATAGAGTCATACACACTTTCTTTTTTTGACTGAGAATATATATTGATAAGTGTTATACTGTAGGCTTATTTGTGATGAATGAGCACACCCCTTTTTAACCCTTTCTCTCATAGAGGACACCATGAAAAGACCTATGCGAACAGCATAAAACCAGATCAGCATGTCAGGTTTTATGCTGTTCGCTGCTCCTCAGTGGTCTGGAAATGAGGATTTTGTAATTAAATTTGGTAAGGTTTAACTGTGGTTTTCTGAAGATCAGGCTTTATGTGATACCTATTGAGGGCGTCAAAATGAGTCTATATGAGGGAAAGGGTTAAAGCAATACATGGTACTTATCTGTGGTAATTAAGCAAAATACTACATAACATGCACCTACAACTAATATGAACCTATAACTTGATATTATAAGTTTTAAAGTGTTCAAATTTCATTTTGGTCTTTAAAAATAAGATCTTATTATTTTTCCCACAGGCGTTATGAAGCCTTATTGCTTTGTTGCAATTACTAGTGTTGATTTATTGTATATTGTCACTAAAAGAGCGAGGTGTGTATGTTGCCAAGGAGATAAGCTTACTATCCAATGTAATAATGCATTGCTTCCATTTGAAGAGCATCCTAGAATTATTTTTAGCTGCTTTAAAACTGGAGGTTGTTGGTTGAATCCCAGAAAAAATCAGTTTTCTTCTATTTTCTATTTGATCACTATTTCTGTATAACTGAGATCAGATCTAGAAAAAAGTATTTATTTCATTTTTATTATTTATAAAGAAATTTATTGGATAAATCATACTGAGTTTAATAACAAAATGGTACTTGGTACCTGGCATACTGAAAGTCTAAAGAATCAAAACTACTCTTAAAAAGTCTTTTAAATTTGCGAGATCGACCAATATAGAAAACATAAAATGTTAAAGTTTGAGATTTGTCTCTTTTTATGTAGATTTTAGCGACATTCTAATTAGGCACCTTAAGAAGAAAAATGGTAAAACCAGTCCATAAAATGGGTTGGGAAAGTAAAAATATACGAGTCGAACCATGTATGGTTTATTTGCCGAACGGTATTATTTGTTTTAGACGATAGTCAATGGCAATATATTTTAAAGATGACATACTATTTAGAGTTTTCATATTTCTAAAAAGGGGATATTTCAATGTCCGATACTCGGTCGGTCCGTCGTTGTTTGTTAAAGGTATTTTTGTTCGCCCTGGGCTTCCCGCAAGTACTAGTAATCCGTTTTCGTCTGACATCGAAAACCATGCAAACTTATATAAGCAATATCGAATTCCGACTGATAGTTGAAAAAGAAAAGTTTTAAAATCGAAAAATGTGTAAAGGTATTTCAGTTACCTGCTGACAGGTGATAGGATGCCAACAAACAATGGTTTATTTTCGTCTGCTGTTTAAAAAACAACGAACAATAAATTTCCAACTTCTTCATTTTTTTCACTCGGCAGAAGAATGTTCCCGCTGGGTTAGATATTTAATACAAGGCTCTTGACTGCTATACGAGAGTCTTATTCCTTCTATACTACTAGGCAATACCCATTATCTCTTGGCATTTGAGAGTTGAATATATTAGGTGAGTTTCAACATGTAATTTAACATTCACACTAACTATATTATCGTCTGCATCCTATACGGTGCACCATACTGCTCAGGAGACATACGATCTTCTGGAATTCGAAATTAATTATTTCATTGAAATCCATGACATAATATATTTGTATTACCGTATACCTTTTTTCAGTGTATTTAGTTTCTATGCAGACGACATTTCATACTATTCAACCTTGTGTCAGACGACTTTTTTCGAAGGCGCGTGCTGCTCTTCTCAACATGCCTCCCGTGTTTTTACGATTGCAATACTGTATTTTCACCCAGTATGATAATTATTATTTGATGTTTATAGTTTCAAGTGTAACACTACGCGATGATACTAATTAGATGTATCTGCAGGGCTTTCCAAACCTCCCGCTGCGCTGCATTGTACAGGGCTATATGACAAAATACAACCTATAAACAGTATTTTACTGTTATTTGAAATAGCTGAGATAAGATTGCGTATTCGTATTACCTTGGCATCTATATAACTCTTTCATTTTTTGCACCCTTGATGCATTTAAGACAGTTATTATAAATGACTTCTCATTATGTTAGACAGGCACAGTATTCATAAAACATCCGAGGATATTTCTCAACATTGGTTATGTTATAATGATTTATCTTATTAATTTATTTGAAAATGTAACTTTTATAGAATTTGATGACAAATCATTCAGATTATTCAATTCACATACTTTTCTATTCCACCGAATCAAGTTTTTGAGGGAGACTTCGATAGACCGGAAGTTCTACCCTGTCTCCCTCCACCTGATATATTGTCGTAGTGACGGTTAATAACAGCAACCAATGAAATCTAATTTTAAAATTAGAAGAAACAGATACACAAAACAAACAAAAAAGCTTTGCTGATTCTTCTTCAGATAGTACATTTAGTGTTTATCCTAAACAACATAATATAGCATGTTACTTACATCCAATATCACTAGTCTTGCCAGAAACTTTCTAAACCATTAACACATGCACTCGTACTTGCAATTTCATTTTCTAGAATATTATAAATATTTCTGTTATTTTTTGTTCCATTCGATGCTGACTGGCACCGGGATAATTTGAAAAGACGGGGTGTCGATAGAAGAAATTGTGTTCGATTTTACCGGGGCTTTGTTAGACCACAATCGTAACAAATCGCATGTGATTTTATGTCGTCACATCAGAAATCGGCATCGAACACATTCGTCACAAAATATGTGCTTGATTTTCGTAACACATGTGTAACACCTGTAATGCATGTGATCACATTTTTAACATGTGTTGAAGCAAATGTGATTTGTTACAAATGTGCTTGACTTGTGATATAACTGGAACTCTAATGACGTCATTCTTACGGCCGACTGAGCGCTTGGTAGCCCGTGATAACTTCATATTAATTTCGGTTTATTCCCCATTGTTCTTTTTACATATCTGGATAGGCAATTTGTACAGTGATGTAATATGTTATAACAAAAACCCACGAACTTCTGAAACAACCCTCGTATATGATTCCATTTTTTTCATGGTGATTTTTATGCGATAGGCTGGGTGCTAGCTAAGCCTTACTTAAAACTGTGTTCTGTTAACCCCAAAATAATGTGATATCATATTCTAATTTCACTCTAAATAATTTAATTAGATATTTAAATATCCAAGTTTCATTATCATCATTTGGCATTCATCTCTATTTTGAGTACAGTGCGCTGAGTGTTTGTTTTTAAACTTGCTGAAATTATATACGCTATTTTGAAGTCATATAAAGAATAAAAAGCACTCTGCCAGTGATGAACTTAATCGAGACGGCAATAATCAGTGGAGAACAAAGCTAATGAAATATTTTAGAAAATAATTTCTGTGACTAAATAAAGAACACGTTAGTATTGCTTCTTCTCTGTTTTATTTTCTGTGTCAGATAAATTAAACTGATTTTTGAATAATCCAACTGCATGTACATGTGTTTGAGTGCATAGACTTTTTAAGTGCTAGATTCTTTCATAAATGTCCTATCTTTTTGTTTTTGAACAATATTTATAAATATATATCTGAACGGAAGACAAAGGAAACATTGTTCATAGCAATACCCAGATGTTGACTCGTATCCAGGGTGTGTGTGTGGGGGGGTGGGGGTGGGGGTATTTACCAGGCGCAAGATACTAGCTCAACCCAGGAACTGTCGAGAAGGATTTATATAACTTGTAGGAGCCGAACTCGTTTCAAACTAAACAAAACCAACATTCAGACACATTTTAATATTAACGTTAAGTACAATAAAGTCGTAATAATAATTAGACGAGTTATTCTGACAATAAGTGCAATATAATTACCGGGGTAGAGATAATTGTCACTCACCCGTCACGTCATCAGCTGCAATTCTTTGCAACAGCAAAAACAAGTGCACGTGTGCAAAACAACAACAAAAAACTTGCTGCTGTAGAATCATATCGCAGCTGCCAGTCAGTGGTCCATGGATACGTTGAAGACAAGTTTATCTGCTGTTGAAATGATGTTGTCACACACCCATGCCATGAGAGTTTCACATCTTTGTCCTTCAAGATTAATATCACTGTACCTTCTCTCCTACCTCATTATGTAATAAGGGGCCTCCGTGGCCGAGAGGGTAAAGTCGCTGACTTTAACACTCACTCAGCCCCTCGCCGCGTGGGTTCGAATCCAGGTAGGGTTATTCGGATTTTCATGTGAGGAAGCCTTCTAGCTGGCTTGCGGTAGGTCGGTGGTTCTACCCGGATGCCTCCGTGCATTCGGGGCCTTCCTCCACCTGGAATTAGCTGGACGTCCCTATATGACTGAAATACTGTCGAAGCGATGGTAAACTCAAATAGTCAAGTCAAGTCAGTCATTATATAATACATTATATAGAGTTAAAATTGTCATCAGACAACAGCCGCACAAAGCAATATAACCGCAATAATCATTTTGTAGAAGGAAAATTGCTGAATAACATTAATTCTTTCATCACTTTATGATTGTTTTGGATTGAATTCCAAGCAGTTTATAAACATAATTTAATTTTCTGTAATGTCTTAATAATTTGAAGAACATTTATACAGATCTGGGAAAAAAATAACTTAAATACTATTTTCTGTATAAGTTTATAACTATTATAATTGTCTGTTTAAAAACCAAAACCAAAACAAAAACAGCAATGCTGATATACACTTTTCATAGTGGTCATTCTTTTAACTACATGTATGCACGCGCTTGTGTTATATAGTTGTAATTTCTACCATAAAACCCCTCAATCTTGTGATATCGAAAAAATGACTGGAAAATTCATGATGTTTCCGCAATTTTAACGATTGCTGACTTGTATAACTAAGGATATGATTAGCATAGGTACCCTATTTATATTAAGTTTTTAGCGGATTCACCATTCTAAACCATAGTTTTCTTGAATTATACTCACATTTACATTACAATATTCAATAAAGATTGTAAAAAAAGAGACTTGAATATATGCTTGTAATTTATAAAGGTCATAATTTTCATTTCAGCAACACGGATTTCTAAATTCCAACACATTTTCACATAATTTATCTAAATCGTTCAAAAAAGAAAAAAGCAAACCAAACCAAGCAAACCAACAAACAAAAAACAAAAAATCTGGAAATCAAATCCTTTACTTCGTCATTTTTATTTTCCTTATAATGTTATAGTGTTTTAATTTTTTACATAACCTGGTGTTTCTTTCACATATTCTTCTAAGTATCATCATTCCATCTAAACTGTTAAACTGTTGATGTAGGCTTCCAGGAATAACTTTAATTGTTTACTTTAATTTTATAAAAAAGATAATGTGTAGACATTCATCACCCTTTCTGACATATATCGACCCATGCAGTGCAATTTTCAAAGCTGTTTTTGGTTAGGATGCGTTAAAAACACACCTGAAACTGACAGTTTTGATTTTGATAAATTTCTGATTTACGGAATCTAAAGTATTTATTTATATATCATATTCTTTCAGCTTTATTGCCGTTGTATATGCTTTTAATTGTCTACAGCGGTATTACGGCGAACACAAGCAAAAGTTTCATATAGGATTTTAACATATTGTCCAATCCGATATTTTAAGAATACGAATAAATATGTACATTGTATTGAATTGAAGAACTATAGACCAAGTAGGGACATCGATTGTCACGATTACTCAACAGACAAATAAACCTGTGATTCTCGACATGCTTCAGTCCAAATCTTTGCGGCTCGAAAACCAGACGACAATGTTGTCGGGGATGGTCGTTACCTCCCGGTGGCCGACGTTGTACTCTGCGTAAGTAAGCTTCTAAGTTAAAGTCATAGAGAAAATGTTAATTCTCACTCGGAAAAATATCAATTATTTTTTTTATTTATTTAAATACTATTCAGATGTGTTGTTTTAAGTACTTTAATTAGTGCTTCTGTGATTTGGGATATGGCAAGGAACGTTTGCACCATGGACAACAACAAGGCCTTAAAGGCATTGATAATTGTTAATATGATGAAACGCAGCAATAAAGGAATAAGATTTATATAAGGAAGTATTTGAGAGAAATGATTGAAAATGTTAAGATTTTCAAGAAAAAAAATGTATGATTGGGTTATGGTAAAGGAATATCAGGACCTCAGATAGCATTGTAAAGGAAACAAGAGCAATTTTTTGACTGACGACCATAGCCAATCCAGACTTTTCCTTATTTCAGCTGTGTGTAGTGGAGGGTGTAGCGGGGGCGGCACGTGCATGAGGCCCGGGCTGTGTCTGTGTATCACCGGAGAGATCTCGCACCGGAGAGATCTCGCCCTTCTGTGGCAGCAGTGTGCCTAGCGGCATCGGCGGGGCCGGGTATCCCGGGGGCCGATATACCGGCGGGCCTGGCATTATTGGAGGGAGTTCACCTGGGGTTGGTATTTCCGGTGGAGGACACCCGGGCAGTATAAGGGGTAGGTATCGAGTGCCATGGGTCCAATTTAAGGACTTTTGACCTGCCAAATCTGGCCCAGAAATATATTCCTAATATATTCTTAATAATCTTGCTATGGTTTCTGCTATCATCTTCACCTGACGAAAAAAAGCAGGGGAAAAAGTTCTGAAAGAATCGAATAATTGAACACGGAGAAGATTAGTTGCATGTTGGTGACCGTTAGTCTCTTTTGTTTGTCGGGTTTAACGTCCAACTGACAGTGTGTTAGTTATTTGGAGACTGTGTCTACTTGATAGTGATTTAGTGCTGTCATTTTTCATTATCACGCTGTATACATGTGGCATGATACCACACCCAGTCACATTATCCTGACACCGGGCAAACCAGTCCTGGAATTACATGTATCCTCTCTGTATATATGCTGAGCACCAAACAGGGAGCAACCGTTATCACTTTTTACAACTTTAGTATTGGGATCGAACCCGCCCCAGAGGCAGGCGGTCAGAGTTTCTTTTGAGCATTGACTCCGTGCAGCAGCCTTCTGAACGAAACAGCCTTTTTTTTCTATCAAATTTATGCAATTTTGAAATTGACCTAAACCATTGTATTTGCGATTTCACTGAGTTGATTGTGGCGTTCGTATCATTAAAACGTTCTTTATTTTCTATTCGATCAGAGATTTTATGGTATGGCAATTAGATTTTAAGGCAAATAGGCACTGACAATATAAACATATATACGTACGTTAAACAATATGTCCAATTTATAAAATATGTACAATATTTATATTATACAATGAATCAAAGTATCTATTGATGTAATAATCACAACACTTCCCACCCCTCACAGACACAAGGACCGGCCCATGTTACACCCAGCTGTCCAACAACATGTGCCGTGGTCAGTTGCCCGGGGTCAGCTGCACAAAGTACCTGTGCTGTGCCACCATCGGGATGGCCTGGGGGGACCCGTGTGAGGAGTGCCCAGCCTCGCCCCATCCATGTCGCCGTGGATACCTGCCCAATCTCCAGAAAAATACCTGCCAAGGTAAGTGTCATTTCATCAAATTTGAAATCACTGACAAATGAAAGTCACATTGTCACGTATTTCTTGTCCTTTTAGAAGATAAATCCATGAAATTCCCATTATCTTTGAAGTATTGAAGATTTCTATCAGGTTTGTATATGGCACACGATGTCTATTTGAGAGAGAGAGAGAGAGAGAGAGAGATATTTAAATTGGTAAAAATCAACACAACCTTTTCTCTAGAGGATTGTGAGCCTTTCTGTTTACAACAAATATATATAGTTTCCCATCTTCTTTTCTCCTTTTCACTGTTTACCTGTGTACTTATCCTGTTTACGGCAGCATTCGCTCGCCCGAAGCACTAATTCCAATGAAATTAATTATTTGTACATTTTATTGACAATTGAAATGCGGAAATATTTCGTCAATCAATTTATTTCCTTGTTTTTCAGTAGTTGAAGGAGGTATTCTTAGTAAGAATACAGCTGTAAGCAGATACAATTGCTACAATTTATTACCATAATATTTGTTGTACAGTAAATGTATATTAACCCTTTACCTCATGAATATTCATGTACAATTTATGACTTGATAAATATCAATTGATTCATCTTTAAATAGTTTATGAAGTAATGGAATTTTCTTTGTCATAAATGACTGTGTAGAAACTGAGCTACAAAAATATTGTATGAGCAAACAGAGGAGACCCAGATCAGACTTCTATACAGCTGTCTGATCAGGGACTCCTCTGTTTGCCTTTACGTCAAATAAGTATATATGAAGTAAAGGATTGAATTAAGGTAGCTTCAATACGTAGACCACTATCTTCAAAAACCCTACTTGTTCTATAGACCACCTTACAATTAAGATTAATTGACCCGTGTCCCTCCGGTGGTCCCGGGATGCGTTGCATAAGCAAAACGTTTGAAAAAGTTTTCTATGATTACATGCATAAAGAACACAAACAAAATAGATAAATAACAAATAAAACACACAGATAAGACGTTGTGATGAATGTAACAGTCGGGCTATCACGTGCCGCACGTATGGCAAAAATATAAAACTGCACGTGCATCAGAGATGCACGTGTTCGCTTAAAGTCAAACAGACGTTTATTAGGCTCAAGATAATTTCGTTAATATGAATTGTGTAACTGACAAATTAAACTTGTGACATGAATAGAATTTCAAAATTCTATAGTGGAGATATCTTTTCCGTGAGATCTTTTCATGAATGTCTCACTTATTTCATTTCAAAAGAAGACCACATATGCAGTACGTTATAAAGTCATCGAGGTAATTATTTTTGTCTGAATTTCTGTAATAAATTAGAAAGGAGTAATTATCTTATGAGAAAGTTTTCCTGTTTGCTAGCGGCACATGTTTAAACATTGTTCTATCCGGGTGTCTCTTTGCACCCAGTTTCATCAGCGATTCTCTTCGAAAAATCATTCGGATAAGGCGGCGACCGACAAGAGCAGCAAGTTTCCTATTCTTGTTGAACCATTACAGATATTGACGAGTGCAAGGCGATCCCAGGCCTATGTGTGTCCGGAACCTGTATCAACACTGTCGGGTCCTACACTTGCAAATGCGAGAATGGTCATACGACCAATCGTATCACTGGAGTCTGTGAAGGTGCGTGACAAAAAAGAATGCTTTGTGACGAGAAATCTGGCCTTCCGTCATCGAAAAGGCAAACTGTACTTGTATGATTTTCAAAGATGGCCATATGATTCCACAGAATTAGTATAGATCTAAATGATATTAAGACTGAAATTGTACTTGCTTCTGTTAGAATGTTTTATGATCTGGTCCAATTAAAATTGCACATAAGTGTGCTTTGATGCCCAAGTTAAAATATGTCAGTAGGATTCAATAGGGATTACATTATTATATATTTGATTGTGAGTCTGGTATCGTACTTATTAAGTAATTTTGAAAATTTTTGGCCTGGGGATATCGAATATAAAAACTGTAAATAATTATGATTTTCACGTTCAAACTCAAAACATGGCTACTGCTTGCAATAAGGATTTGTGTATGACAACTGAGCACGAACTTTAATTTGTATTTCAATATGTTTCAAGAGCTTGGTACCAGACCTTGTGTCCTCAAAAATACTTAAGTACGATCTCATGCTCAGTCTTGTGTACCATACTATGGAAACTTATGTAAAAATATGAAAATTCAATCTATCTCTTGACTTAATGCAAAAAAATGCCCGATTGATGCCGATAGAGTCACCGATGTAATAAATGATTGTAGGAAATTAATTCTATAATTTTATAGTAAACGAAAGCCTCTATAGACTTTGAGCAAACGAGCCTATAGCTATTGTCAATGGATGCTTGCATCTGCAATGGAGTCTTTTTAGGCATCTGAAAGTTATGATTATAATTAAATTATAAATGGATTACTTTAATGAGTATTGGTTGTTGAGTATAGAAAATACTCTTTTATTATTTTCAAACCATTCATGTTGAGTGAGTTCGATCCCTAACGCAACAAACTAAAACCGCTGAAAATGGTAGTGGTATAAATCATTTGCATAAGGACAATTCCAGGATTGGTTGACCTAGTGTCAGAAAAGGAACTGACTGGATGTGATATCACATCACCCATCATCATCATCATCATCATCATCATCATCCATGTTAAATCCTAAGCAAATATTAAAAAACAATAACAAGCAAGCACACATTTTTTTCTAGACATTGACGAGTGTCAGACACAGAGAGGGATATGTGGTAACGGACAATGCAGGAACACAGAGGGTAGCTACTTCTGCACGTGCAACCCGGGCTACGAGCTCACACCAGACAAGTCCATGTGTATTGGTGAGTATTGTTTTTTCTGATATCTTTCAATATTTTAACAAAAATCGCACATGGTGATATGTAGGTATACTCGTACAGTGCGTGAAGTAGATTTTCATCCGTTCGGTTTTCTAAACGCTTCACTCGGTTTGTCTTTGATTTGCATTGACGTCATTTGTCAAACTCCACCTATTTTTCTTTATACACTCCCGCTTTTAAAGGATGTCCTTAGTCTTGGGATATTCCTACGTACACTTTATAATATAGGGCATGTCACTTGAAAGTAGCTTTCTGCATAAATCCATCACGATGTATAAAGATCCTTTATAAAATCGACTCCTGACTCCAAATACACTATTGGTTCCTACTGTAATTATGCTGCATTGATGTTATTCTTGTAAGCTATATTTGGATAATTACCACGTTTAAATTAAGATAATTTCTACACATCTGCGTTTAACTTATCCATGTTATAAACCTCTAACTCTTTTCTTACAAATAATGTAAATCTGCTATTTGACTTTGTCACAGAGGAATATAATAAGACTGAAGCTCGTGTCAGTAATTGCTGGTTCTAGAGTTCTGGAACTTATGCTACTGTGATATTCTCTTCAAGGAAGGTAATAATTCATTTTGCGATTTTCCGAAGACTAGCCTGGTGAAATATTCGAGATATCGCGATATACCGATAATATTTTTTTTCTGGACAGTATTCAGTACTGAATATATATTCTTTATAAAATAATATATATATTAGTATGTCCAATTAAAATGGGTTTTCACATCCGTTAGCGCATGTGCAAATTGGTATTGCAGTCGAATGTAAAGCCGTGACTGAGTGTAATAATTTTCAGTGTCCGATATTTTTCTATGTGATTGTTTGGGGGTATCAAATACGTGACTGTGTGTTTGTTTTAAATAGTTTCGCGTGTGATTAATCATATTTAATAAGTTATTAGTCAATAGATGTTTGTATTTTAATGATGTTTATACATGTAGGTCATGACCTACTTATCGCCTCACTTTTAGCACATTTCATGTCTTCTGTATTGAGCTTGTAATTATACATGGTTGATTAATTATTACAAGATGTGTGGATAAGTAATGCGTAATGTATATCTTATGAATATGTAACCGTAATATGAAGAACCTTTGGTGTAGGTAATGCAGGTGAACTGTCCGACTGTGTACTGGTCAGTAGTGCTGCGCTGTTGAGACCTATAAATAGTATTGGCTTACGGTAGTGGAGTAAAGAGTGTTGAGACCTATAAATAGTGTTGGCTTACGGTAGTGGAGTTAAGAGTGTTGAGACCTATAAATAGTATTGGCTTACGGCAGTGGAGTTAAGAGTGTTGAGACCTATAAATAGTATTGGCTTACGGTAGTGGAGTTAAGGGTGTTGAGACCTATAAATGGAGTTAAGGGTGTTGAGACCTATAAATAGTATTGGCTTACGGTAGTGGAGTTAAGAGTGTTGAGACCTATAAATAGTGTTTGAGACTTAAATGGAGAGTGTTGAGACCTATAATGCAGTTACGTAGTGGAGTTAAGAGTTATTGTAACTAAATAACACTGGCTTACGGTAGTGGAGTTAAGAGTGCCCGCTCAGTATTTTTTCTGCAAAGGGGTCGTGAGTTCCATTCCAGCTTGGACCTTTTTTTTTAAAAAAATTCTTTTCGTAGTTATGTTATATATGTATAGTTGGCCTATGTTTTAAATACTAGGTTTTATACATTTATTATTTTCCGTTGTATCTGCTTCCTTTTAATTTAAATATTAGACCACAGGATCCTGATATTCATTTAAAAAAATCGTTAAAAAATCGGAATCTCAACTTATAGATTATAGATATTATATAGAGAGGTAGAATTTATTCATCTTATTTTTTGACTAAGAGTCCTGTGCATAGACAGGTTAGATTATAAGGTCAAAACAGAAGAAAAGAGAAAGGGGGTGGGGGTGGGGGCAGGATGCTTATTTTAAGCCGTCCATTAAAACATTTTGTTTTAATCTTTTCTTGTTTCTATTTAAACGAGTAATTTCCCCGTCTGTGTTTAGAGGGGTGTATATCAGGTAGTACCCGGTATACTTCGAGGTAGGCACTGTAACCGTGAAATCGCTCCACGGACAACCGCAGTTCTACTGTTCCTATAAAACCTATTCCATATTTTGATACATATGCATTAGGACTTAGGGATTGCGCAAACTTGCTGCCTTAATATAATGAAATAATAAAGTATTTGTTATACACGTAACATTGGATATTTGAAATAGTTAATACAATATCGTATAAGATTATTTGTTAAATGTAGACGTCCAATCAGTATACCGTACATGATGAAACTGCTGTAATCGCACAGTTTAAAGATGTATACAATTACAGTGGCGATTAAACCCAGTGAATCGGGCTTAAAAGTCAGCTACTTGCATATTTAACACAACACACCGAACATGGTATTCTACTAGATGTGTTACGAGGCCAGCGGCACAGCGTTAGCTTGGGTCAACTCTTATCTTCGACCACGTAGTTGTCGTGTATGTGTAAATTCGACCGAGTCATCTCCACGCCCCCTAGAATGCAGTGTGCCTTAGGGCAGTTGTCTTGGACCTTGGCTTTATCTTGCATATGCTGGAACTTTATTTGATGTAATTCCACCAACTTGCACCGTGAAATAACGCGAATAAACTAGAGTTACAAATAATGTTTGGCAGTAAGGTGCAGTTGAATAAATGCTGTACAAGAAAAATTGACATTGCAGGTGATAAAATCGAATCTGTTGACACTATGAGACATTTGGGCGCTTACTTAGACGAATCTCTAAATTTCAAAAAAACACATTAAAACAAAGTGTAGAACTGCTATGTTGAATTATTTTCGAGTCAAAAATATTCGTAAATATCTTACCGAAGATGCTACTAAAATTCTACTTCTTTCTTTAGTTATGTCACATCTGGATTACTGCAATGTCATATTGTTTGGAACTGCAGATGCTGACTTATATAAAATGCAACGTATCCAGAATATGTGTGCCAAACTGGTCTTACTACGTGGAAAATATGAAAGTTCCAAGAAAGCACTATTTGACCTCCACTGGTGACCAATCAACGCCCGCATGCATTTCAAAATTATTTGTTTTATGTATAACTGCTCTGTGGGAAATGCTCCATCTTATCTCAGTGAACTATTAACCAAACAAACTCCAAAAAGAGTGGGATTACGATCCCCAGACACTGTAGAATTGTTATATGTCGTTCCATTAAACAAACGAATTTTTTTATGACAGAAGTTTTAGTACTGTAGGTCCAAGTCTTTGGAATCAACTTCCATTGACCATCAGACAGTCGACATCCTTGGACGTGTTTAAGAAACAGTTGAAAACCCACTATCTTAAGGACTTTTACAAACTGTTTTAATTGCGGTGCTTTTCATAATTCATACTAACTTCATACTGGAATAAATACTATTTTTTATTATTTAGATAATAATAATATTTAGATAATATAGTATATATTTTTAAAAAATACATGTTTAAAATATGTTAAAAACAGTTAATGTCATTTTAGAGATTTAATACATGATAATTTTTTCGTGTGTACTATATGATTTTTTTCCCTGTTATTATTGTCTGCATAGTTAAAATATATATATTTTTTATCATGTAAATATTTCAAGTTGTGTTGTATATGTCTTATGGATTTTGTATTTTATGCATACAATGTACAACGCATTGAATATGTATTCATCATAGAAATAGGCGTTCAGGCAAATTAAACAGTTTACAGTTTTAACATCATGCTCACTTTTTTTCCAGCTGTGCAGAGAAAATTTTGCTACACCCGAATCGTCGGTGATCGATGTTCCGACGAGCTTCCGACCAAGACGGGCCTACGAGACTGTTGTTGTCAGATAGGGAAGGGATGGGGAGACCGCGACGTCTGTCAGCTTTGTCCAGAGAAAGACACCGGTCTGTAATAGGCTTCCCTTCCTGTTTATATCACTTTGTTAGTTTGAATAAAATGTAACCAACTTAAGAATATTGTTTCTCTAACATACAAACATGACTTGACTATTTGAGAAATAGCTTTATCATTGTCAAAATCACCCGTCTGTGATTATGGTGATCATGCTGATGAACATCACGAAAGCGATGTTGATAAAGAAAATGATGATGATGATGATGTTGTTGTTGTTGATGGTGATGATGATGATAGTTTCGTTGCTGCCGATGGTAATGATGATTGTGATGATGTGATGATGATGATGCCGGTATCGATGGTATATTTGCTATTTCAGATGCCTTCTCTAAGCTGTGCATGTCCACCTTGCCGTTATCTCGCCTGGACGAATGTTCGGTCTTCCGTAACCTGTGCAAGAATGGCCGCTGTGTCGACACGGACGACTCCTTCCGGTGCGAATGCTTTGAGGGTTACGAACATGGGTACTCGTCCAAGATATGTGTAGGTGAGGAGGGTCCGCGAGTGCAGTGTGTATATGAGTCCGTCATTTACTATTTGTAACTTATGTTTCTGTTTTACAGTTTAAAAATAGTATTATTTCAATAAAATATGCATTTACAGATAAACAAAACATAAGATAGAGCTTTAAATTTGAGACTAAGTTTCGTAAAAACTTATATAAACTCTTTTCCATATGACGTTAGATTATATATGCATAGTCAGGTCATGTGAAATAATAGCCTTCGTGTTTATTCATGCGCGGATCCAGAAATTTGGGGGGAGTGATTTGTGTGTTAAAACAGAGCTATGTTGACTAAGGCTGTGAAATTACCATGCATAACCAACCCTATGAACTTCTATACTTTTCTCTTCATTTTTTGGAATTGTAAAGTGTGTGTGTGTGTGGGGGGGGGGGGGGGTCACTGGATACACGCATGTTTTCAGTACGATAATACTAGAACTGTGCATGGAAGCACTAAAGTGTATGTCAAAGCTGCCAGTTTTTGTTTTATTTGGAAATAATCGATAACAGAGGCTTTATATACGTAATTATGCAGTGACAGAGACATCCGCCTTAAACCCTATTCATTTTTCACTCTTAAGAGTTTTTATAACTTTATCGACATAATTTAAATCGTAACTAATAAATTTCTCCTAAACCGAAAATTATCCTTCGTTTCTTTTGGAGAAATTAATTTTTCTCAGTAATATAACAAACACTCGACTAAAGTACTCGCCTTTATAGATATTAGTGGCAACATTCGTTTTACGTCTATAGTTGTTCACTTATAAAGTAACCAAGAAAACGTTTGTTGTTGTTCTGTTTTTATGTATGACTCAAAGCGTTGGTTTTACGTTATCTTCTTTTGAGTAAGTCATGCAATCTTATACATGAACGTTTTATTCGATTGACATTTTGAATATGCGTACACATTATTTTTGGAAACAGTTATACTAAAGTTTTATTATTAAACCGACCTCATTAGGATAAAGCAAGCACAATCTTTATTATTGAAATTAGAAGTATACTATTAGATTGATATTTGTTTAAATTGCATACTAATTTTTCAGACATTAATGAGTGCACCTCTCAAAGGGGATTATGTCGGAATGGCCAGTGTAAGAACACTCCCGGAAGTTTCGAGTGTATCTGTGACGAGGGATTCGTTCTTGCTTCCAGTGGACGATACTGCACAGGTCCGAAAACTTTTCCCTAACATGCATCCTTACTCTTTTTCTTTTTTTTTTTACTAAAATGTTGTTAATTATCTCTTTATATTTTCATTCCATTATTGCAATTTCTATAGCTGAAAATGAGCCAGTGTAATTTTTGTCGTTGAAAAAGGATATATTTGATAACTATTTAACCTCACGGTAAGTCAGTATATTAGATCAAAGATCTATTAACGATTGACAACTAGAATTAATCTCCAAAAGCTCATAACATATTGTCAAATTCTTGCAAAGTCACGTTTTCAGATATCTCCTTTTCTATTTAAGACAGACCTATATGAAAATTAGTTGTATTTTACAACAGAACAAATTACCATCAAAATGATACCTCATGTATCAAAATAGTCAAGATATAAAATAGTTTATGCAACACAGAAAAGTACTGGCCTGCACGATGATAACTTTGTAAAATGTGTTGTTTCTCTGTAACCCTGGTTGAATTTAAATCATAATTTAAAAGAATTTTTAAAATAAATCAAACTGAAAATAATTCCTTGCAATACAGGAGTGATTATTTTATATATGGTTACATTTTCCTCTGTGATTTTTTTTAAATTTAATTAATTTTGTTTTTTCTTTCATTAAACTTATACTATTCGATGAATATGATTCTATTTTCGCCAATATACTGAAATGTTCTCACAAATTTTGCTTATATCAAAGAATTTGCAAATTTGACAATTCCAAGGTAGTCGTGGCCATTAACTGAAAAATGCAAGTAGTAAAAAGAAACAGGCGTGTGGTTTAAAGAAATATATAATTAGCTGAACTTCCATCAAAACTGTTTGTTCCCTTATCGTAATGAGTGGTAATTATCAATACATGATTCTCCATTGAGTATTTTCCCACTGTATTGTTCTACCTTCAGACATGAATGAGTGTGAAGAAACCAACATGTGTCCAAACGGAAAGTGTATCAACATGGATGGAGCTTACAAGTGCGAGTGTAACCAAGGATTCAAACAGTCGGCCAATCAGATGGTCTGCCTAGGTACGTCACGTAATTACGTCATAACATTCGGAACGTCTTAAGATTTTCCATAAATTTGGTGAAATTCACAGCAGGTGTATTTTCCAAAACCTGAAATTCAACAGCTGGTATTCAGAATTAAGGCAATTATAGACCCGCGTACACATAAATAAAGGTTGAAAAAACAGGTCGACAGATGTGTCATCAATAAAAATGATAAATAGTTCACTTAAGTGAAATGTTTAGTTTAAGAAGCTTCGTAGATTCAGTTCAGTAATATTCAATTCAATCATTCCATCAGAAGTGCCCATATTATATTAAATTCATATTGAAAGTTGAGCATTTTTGCATATATCTAAAATCTTTGCCTACGTTTATTGTATATGTGTATATAAGAAAGAACTTCATAACCATAGACTTGACGCTGGAAAATAAAAAGTAAACCATGTAACTGTCTCATCTAACTGAAATAGTATCGTTGTTAAACAAATATAATTAAATTGAATTTTCCAGACATTGCCGAGCACTGTATAAGCAATCATTTACTGTCTCACATATCATATTGAAATGGGTTTGGGCCAAAACATCCTTCCACCGTTTGATTATAGCATATTTAATTGTTTTTATGCAGTAGCTTATATTCGTACATTTACTTGACACAGAAATGTTATACTGGTATTGACACTGATTTCATGGTCTTAAAATGATATCGACTGAAAGAAGTGATACTACTCAATTGTGGACAGATAATGAGCAGCCTCTTTGCTATCCGATTTTTAATGCAAAGTCCCTGTAATGGTTCCACTATATCTTAGACCACTAAATCTCTACCAAGATAACCAAGATACCCTAATGAAACATTAGGAAATCTTGGTTATCTCCGTGAAAATCCACGAGGTCCGAAATGTAGCGGAACCATTACAGGGACTTTACCTTAATGTTTGGTCCGCATTTCACAAAACATCTTCATTTGAGATTTTCCTCAACTCAAACCGTTTTAGATCTAGAACTTCCTTATTCATAGACATTAAGAGAATATATATTGTATAACTGCTTTTCATAAACCAAATATCTTGGATTTCTTAAAGCGATACAAAATCTGAGGTTATTGAGTCAAGAAGAAATTCAAAATTTCAAATTCAGATGCAGAGCCGGTAATTGCAGATTTTTTTTCTTATGTCAGTTAAAGTACCTTTAGTACTTTATATGCAATGAGAAAAAGGGATGGTAAAAATACTGTCCATAACAACATAACAAAGTACTGTTTATAAAATCCCAGCATTAAGCTAAAGGGTGACCAGACATAAACGCTCACATATATGTCCGTGGCGAACATTTGAATAGTCTGGTTCTGGATAGCCTCATTTTAAATTTAAAATACATGTATATAAAATACGGGGTTTTGTTTTTTGCATTTCTTGAGAAAGATCAAATTTGAAGAAAAAAAAATGCTTATCTTAAATACCAATATGCATGTCTCTGTACAAAAATTGAAAGCGATCTCGCGCTCATGTTTTGCTTCATTTTAATTTGCATGTCTCTTGCAATTGTAAACCAAGTTCAGCATTCCTAATGATCTCTCAGAATTGTTTACGTTATTTTGCAGACATCGACGAGTGTACAGAGAACGGTCGAGTATGTCAGAATGGACGATGCGAGAATAAACCAGGGAGCTTCCGGTGTATCTGTAACGTCGGCTACCAGCTCTCGCCAGATGGCGCCTTCTGTCTAGGTACTACCCCTATCATTATTATTATTATTATTATTATTATTATTATTATTATTAACTACTACTATTTCTAGTAATAATCGTACAACTAGATTAAATACTACAGTATTACAAAGTACTAATTACTATGATGATGATGAGGAGGAGGAGGAGGGGGAGGAGGAGGATGTTGTCATTCGGTTGGATCAGACCACACACACACACTCGCACGCGCGCGCGCACGCATGTACGCACACACACACATTGTCACTTTGTACCTCCATATCATGGAAAGGTGAAATTCAATATGCATGTATATTCATGTGGATATACTAACAATGAAATCTATATATTTGGAAAGAATTAAATATTTTGCAGAGGGAAACAAAAATCTTCCCAAACATTGATTGCAGACAACTTAGCCAGCAGGCTAAGCATTTCTGATGGAACATCTGTTTTGCTGACTCAGCACTGTAATGTTTTCAATATGGTGCCTTGTCGACAGGAGTAATACAAACATGACAGAGAGTAATTGGATGACGATTTAAGATTTAACTCATTCATCTTTTCACCGTTCCTCCCTGTTCCAGACTACAACGAATGTGATAATTCCGGTATGTGCACCAACGGCATGTGCAAGAACATGGACGGAAGTTACAAGTGCATTTGTAATCCGGGTTACATTCTGGCTCCCGGCGGCGATGTGTGTATAGGTAACTTGAGATGTTATTAACAGATATAATTGTATATATTATATTTTATCAAATTAAAATTAAGCATGCACTTGACGTCGATTGATTTTGCAGGAAATAAGAAAAATGAATCTAGATCAAGACATAGTTAGCTTATACTTTTAAAAGTCTAAAGAAAAAAAAAGTATTTATGGATGTTTTATTGACTGTTAAAAGAATTTGTTTATTTTTTTCCCGGTGGATGTAC
This sequence comes from Solen grandis, assembly GCA_021229015.1. NCBI lineage: Eukaryota > Metazoa > Mollusca > Bivalvia > Adapedonta > Solenidae > Solen > Solen grandis. Next base: position 21,137,522 of record CM037782.1, read on the forward strand.
TATCTACTATTTTAATACGTCTTACAGACAATGAGCTGTTTGGTTTTTAGAAGAAATAACGTTCACAAAATGTAGAATATAAAATAAAAGTATTAAATGGACAAATCTAACATTCAGGAATGTATCTACTGGCCCGAGTTTCGCAATAAACACCTCGAAGTGTTCCTTCGGTGGCATAAAAGGGACAAGGAATGTTTTTCTTATATCGTGTGTGCACGCAGTATCTGTTGCGTGCGAACGCGTTAGCCACTATGTGCGATCGCGATAACTACTGCGGTAGTTATCGCGTGTGCACACAAAATAAATATAAAAAATTCCATGTCTAATTTATGCCACTGTATGACCACGTGTTGTCATGGTGATCACTGTTTACCCTTCAGATATCGATGAGTGTGAATCACAACCAGGCATCTGTCCCAACGGTAATTGCATCAACAATCAGGGCAGCTTCCGGTGCGAATGTCCGCTGGGTTTCAATCTGGGTCCCGACAGACGGACATGCTTGGGTACTGTATAATTCTTTATATTATGTAATCGGACAGAAACATCGTAATAAAATGACTTTTTTTGTACGAAATTAATCAGTTCACCCCTATTTCAACAAGGAATGTTTCCTCGTAGACTGAAAAAGGTACTGAATGTTTTTTTTATATAAATGGATTTGACACATTTTAAATGTCATTTTTTGTAAGCAGTTCTCGAACGTTTATACATTTTGACTGCTATGGTGCATCTCATTGATAGAGCAAATGCCATTTGCCTTCTTAATTTCATATACATTTAGATGTGTGTTATCATTAATAATCGTCAAAAAGATGTAATTAAACACGACATCAGCGAAATAATTGCAATTTCTACGACATAATAGCAAATTCATGAACTAGTCCCTATCAGCCAATTAGATTATATAGACTCTTTCATTTTCTTGAAATCTCGCACGAGATTATAATTAAATGAGAAATCGTATGAATTTCTAAAGACATCATATCATCCGCAAAATATCACCGGGGGCATTCCTGACGACTTTGAATTTTATGCCAATTATGAGTAATGGTTAGATGTGAGAACATTGGTTCCCCAAAGGAAATTTAGAGGCAAATAGTACATTCTTCGTCACTTTCGTCATGCAATAAGCATAAGCATAAGTGTGTTTGTATGTAACACGCCGCGCCTGATCACTGTATGTAACTCTTGAAGAAGGGAGGGAAATCATCTTTCTTATCGTTTAAGTGGAGTTACGGTTACTCCTGTAGTAGTATTTATGGCAGTCTTGACCTTTTTAGCTGTGTGTAACGTAGTCACTCACAACTAAAGTACCTACATTCGGAACATTCTTTTCGTTTAATTGAAAACCGAATAACCTCTCAATTTTGTATGAATCATCGAACGTTTGAACAAATTTCTACAACACAGGTATGCTGAGATTCAGCTAAAGTGTTGATAACTCAATTTTGAGTGAAAAAAAAAAAATATCTAAGGGACACAATAATTGTATGTGGCTTAAAAGCAGAGAAGAACTAATTTCTCTTTGATGTTTCGTATCTGTCACTTTACCATGCGGAGGAATATAATTTCTTTTGATACAAAGGTGGCACCTAGATGAATTTGGATTGTAGATGTGCAGGTTTCCTTGATTTAGTGTATTACAATGATCGTTATAGAGGGCTTAAATTACGATACAAATCCATGTAACTCACTAATAATCACATCAAGCTAACGACCTCAGATACATCCAGGGGGTATTTTATGCACTATAAAATGACCGATACCTATATATCTGCTGTCCAAAGTTGCATAGGGGCGGGCCACTGTTATTTGCATTTGTAAACAGAGACTGTGCCGTCGCTCTTTTATATAAGATACTGAGAGTTAAAATCAAAGCGATGATAGCGCTGAGAGAACAGTATCGTCGCATTTCTTTTGTTTATCAAAGTAAATTTAATAAACGGTGTCAAATATTCAAGAAATTGACAAAACACCCGCTTTAACTTTGCGTTAACAATATCATTTCAAGAAATTAAAGATGAACGCACCATTTGTTTCATTGGACTGTTAACAATTAGCACATCACCACTGTTACTCTCCCTATTTCTATAGCCTACAGTTTATAAGATTTATATCAAATATACATATCTAAATCAAAAGGAAACAAATCTAAAACAACAATCGTTCATATTTTTAATATAAGTTTGGTACCTGGCAAAAACTAAGTTTCCTTGCATATTTGCAGCTCGTCAAACCCTCTTCCACTTGAGACACACACATCTTCAGTGCCTTCAGCGCTTTGATTAGTATTTCTATGAGCACGAAATATATAGCTAAATAGACAAGACAAGGGCTCATTAGTATATATGAAAGTATGACTGTCGAGCCCTTCTGGCTTTCAATGACCGATATTTGCCATCTCTAAGCGCCTTTGCATTGTAATGCTTATGTAACACACGTCTGATATTCCTACCCAAGTTCACACCGCATGCTGATTCCCCGCTTATTCCAGACACCCGGCGGGACCTGTGTTTCATGTACTACAGTCGGGGCCAGTGCGGGAGTCCCTCCAGTATGACCACCACAAAGTCCCAGTGCTGCTGCAGTATGGGCACGATGCAGGCCCCGGGGATCGCCTGGGGTGCCATGTGCGAGGCCTGCCCCTCCATGTCACACCCGGACTACAAGATCCTGTGTCCCTATGGCCCAGGCATTGACCACAATGGCGGAGGTATGTTTCTGTCATCTAATAGTCATACAAATATATATGAAAAATAACTTATATCTGTATACTGTAGACATTCATAAACATGCAATAAAGGAAAAATAATATGATAATAATAAATATGTTTAAAATATAAAACTATAAGAAATATAGAGGATAATAATTTATTTCTTTTATTTTTTTACGTGTCTCTTGATATTTTCTTTGCAGTGATCAATCAATGTATTCTGAACCCGGAAATATGTCTGAACGGTGGATGTGAACACACACCAAGCGGATACCGGTGTGATTGTAACCAAGGTTACCGCGCGGATCTCTCGGGCAAACGCTGTCTAGGTAAATTGTCTGAAATCAGTTTCCAGCCATTTCCAAATGAGCATACTTTTGTATGTGTGTATGTGTGTGTGTGTTTGTTTGTTTATGACACATAGGGTCATCTCGTTTTATAAATCTTCGATCCCGGTTGGGGAGACATTCATTTATGTATTCATTTAGTATTAAAACGAATTATGACAGACTCGTTAAAATTTATCACATAATTACTTTCTGGTTTCCAGATATTAACGAGTGTACCGAGAACATACGCTTCTGTGAGGGAGGTCAGTGTAGAAATACGCCTGGTTCCTTTAACTGTATTTGTCCCACTGGTACCCGGTACAACACAGAAACCAACATGTGTGAGGGTAAGGCATAGCGCAAAATAGCAAAAAATAAAGGGAACAATCATTCCTGTATTCATTAAATCCAAAACATACGCGTATACACATTTATTCTCTAGCCATTGTTTTGACAAGTAAAGTTTGGAAATTATGAACATTTGTTAAAATTTTGAGACAGTGAGTTTATTTAACAATTGCGTATGTCTGTTCTTATCAAATAATAGTACACCCGTGTAGATAGGAATTCAGTATCGTAAAATTAACGATTAGCACATGGCATTTTCCTCTCGTCCAATCATATACTAGTATTTGTTCATAGTCACCGTGGACTATAACGCGTAGTCCAAACTTTTGTAAAAAATCAATAAGTGTGGACTATGCAACCACATAACTCACACTTTTGTCGCTTTTTTTGTCGCTAGTGGAGGAAAATACCATGTGCTAAATAGCTTAGTTCATAGTTGCCTTTAGTTAAAGGCAACTATGAACTAACCTATACATCTATGATCTATGATTTTTTTTGTATAAAAAATAGATTATAAGACATGTCGTTATCTGTACAGATATTGATGAGTGTCAGTCCTCGCCCTGTGTAGACGGCACGTGCGTCAACGTGGCGGGAAGCTTCCGGTGTGACTGTCCCTCTGGATACGAGATTGACAACACGGGCAAAATATGTCTTGGTAGGGCATTTTATTTCAATGTGTACTACTCTTATTTAAATCCATTACACAATATCTATGACAATGTCGAATTATACTGGAAAGGGTGTTTCCATAAAGTATTGTTTTGATATTAAATATAAACTGGAATCACAATTTTCTATTGACAACTAATTTAAGTTCGTTATTACAAAACTAGTCCGAATATCTATTCTGGCATAAATGCAGACGAAGGGGGAAAATACCTGACTTTCACAAAAATATGATCTTGAGAGTTCTATAACTAAGAATGTTTGATCTATAAAATATATAAAAGAGATGACAAGAATTATTTCTCTTACTCTCTCTCCCCATATATATATATATATATATATAATATTGCACACATCAAATAATTGTATAACAAATATACAAATCCGTGTACATAGATTTAGATCACAGATCTACTAAACTAGTGAACAGGTCTATGACTTAGATCTATTTATAAATGAGTCATTTTAATGCACATCGGCGTATGAACCCCTTTTTAATTGAGGTCCTCTCTACTTTCACTTTTTTATTAATCTACTACAAATCATAAATTATATTACTCTTCTCTTATTTTTACCTATGTATTTCTTTTAAGTTTTCTTCTACCTTTTCTAAGCGCACCGTCTATGACAGCAAAAAGTATCAATAAAAACGTTAATATCGGCCCTCTGCTATGGTTATCTTGGCATTGCTGTAGTTACAGTAATTGCACATTATATATTTTGTTTTTCATCAATTACATTATATTTTGTTTTTGAAATTGAAATAAACATTTTGTTAATCTGAATCAGTTATTATTTTGTTGCATATTTAATAGTTTTGAGATGCCCCTCAGGTGAAACTAAACAGTTTCTTCGCGTGACCCGGAAATGACGAGTTTGACCGAAAATGTCTGATCTGGAGCCTTTGATTGAAGGCTGAAACAAACTAATTACACAATGCATTAAGTAGTATACTTGATATGACCGTAAACTACAATTAAATGCTGAGCTTTTCATGCAGTTAGGTTTCTCTTATCTTTTTTCTAAAGACGCGTCCATCATTTATTTCGTTAGAGACCCGAAACTGTCAGTTGGACGCATGTCGTTTTCACTTTCCTCTCATTCGTCACCCTGAATGCGTTGCATAGCCGAAACATGATTAAGATTCTATTTCCTATGCAATGATATGGAAATTTTGGAGCGTTTAAGTCTATGCCACTATACACTATGATGTGTCTTTTGAACAGACGAGAGGACGGGGTACTGCTGGATGAATATCCGGGACGGTCAGTGCGAAGCCAACGTCAAGACGCCCATGTTGAAGTCGGAGTGCTGCAGCACGGTGGGGAAGGCCTGGGGCAGTCCTTGTGAGAAATGTGCTGGTAGGTCACGCGATCACGTGAGAGCATGTTATTAAAAGACAATTGTAACGCCGTTATACGTCGCAACGCCGTTAAACGTCGCAATTGCCGCTAAACGTCGCAGCACTAACGCTAAACGTCGCAACCACCGCTAAACGTCGCAACTGCCCTGCCGCCAAACGTCGCAACGTTAACGCTAAACGTCGCAAAAAAATCGACTGCCCCTAAACGTCGCACAACTTTAACGCTAAACGTCGCACTTAGTAGGGAGGTTCAGTATCGAACCTAAACATCACACATAAGTTCAGAGTAACTACTCATGGTTCTATAGCAACCACTAACATGTCCCTAGCAACCATCATTAAGTCCTTAGCAATCAATCTCGTGCCCTTAGCAACTGCATAAAAGTCCGAAGCAACCACTCCTGTGTCCATAGCAACCACTATCGTTTAATTAATAGAACCTTAGCTTACGCAGCCTACTCATGGTCCCTTACAACCAGTATCTTGCCCTTACCAACCGCCTAAGTGTCCATGGCCACCATTCACACCCAAAACAATTTAGTTAGAACCCAGGGTATTATCTAGGATTTTTCCCTTGGGGTGGGGGTATCCAAGATCAGCTCGAAATTCCAATACTGGGGGTCCAATTCTTTAGTGCGGAGGGGGGTGATCGAAATAAAAATAATTCTCTATGAAAATTCTAGGTGTGGGGTCCGGACCCTCCTGAATCCTCCTCTTAGAGACAGGAGGCATCCGGGTAGAACCATCGACCTACCGCAAGCCAGCTGGAAGGCTTCCTCACTTGAAAAACGGACTTACCGGGTTTCGATCCCACAGCGGTGAAGGTCTACGTATATGTTATTATAATTTATTATAATATATATATGGGGCCTCCGTGGCCGAGAGGGTGAAGTCGCTAAATTACAATAACATATATATATATATATATATATATATATATATATATATGTAGACCTGGGATCGAATCCCGGTATGGTCGTTGGATTTTTCAATGAGGAATATAAAGATCTTTATATATTGAAAAAAGAAGTAATTCAAGAAGGTCAATGACCCGCTTGAGGTACATTTTTTGCAAGATACAATCAGAAGTTAATTGTAAACAAAAAACATTCAAACTAGGAATTAAATATCTAATAACATCATTTAATTTTTATGGTGTTTATGTTTATATATCGATTTAATTTAATTCCAAGGGGGCCTCCGTGGTCGAGAGGGTAAAATCTTTGACTTTCACACTCACTCAGTCCCTCACCTCTTTCAGTTCGATGCCCGGCAGGGTCAGGGTTTTTCATGTGGGGAAGCTTTCCAGCTGGCTTCGGGAAGGTCGGTAGTTTACCCGGGTGCCTCTGTGCATACAGGGTTTCCTCCGTAATAAGTTGGACGTATATGATTGAAATACTGTCGCAGCGATGCAAAAATCTAAAACACACACACACACACACACACGCACACACACACAAATGCACTTAATTAACCCAACTTAAAATGACACAACATCCCGGTATGGTGCGAATAACCCCGCGTCTGTATCGGTGACACTTATAATGAAAAAATTGCTTAAATGATCTCCATTTAAATGCAAAATACCCCCTACAAATTAAAAGTTGCTGACTTGCAATCAAACAGCCCCTCGCCGTGGGTTCGAATCCATGCTGGATCAATAGGATTTTTCATGAGAGAAAACCTTCCAGCTGGCTTGCTGTAGGTCGGTGGCTCTACCCGGTTGCCTCCGTACATTCGGGGTCTTCCCCCGTGACCTGGAATTAGCCAGACGTCGCTATATAACTGAGATAAACTTAAAATAGTCAGAAATAAGTCTATAAGTCTAAACACATACTAATAACACACTTAATACCGTACTCGTGGTCTGGTGTTAAATGTATCCACCCAATGATAATATCTAAATACATGTGTAGAGTTCAACTATTTCTAAATTGTCGATGGCAGATCTTACATATAAAGTCGCTGACTTTAACACTCAGCCCCTTACCTCTGTAGGTTCGAATCTCGACAGGGTCAAGGTTTGTCATGTAACTAAGGAAGCTTTCCAGCTGACTTGCGGAAGGTCGGTTGCATACCCGGATGTCTCTGCGCATTCGGGGTCTTACTCAACCTGTAGTAAGCTGGACGTCGCTATATGAATGAAATACTGTCGCAGCGACGGTAAATCCAAACACACACACACACTCAATAATGAAGTACTGTTGCAGCGACGATGAATTCTAACAGCCATATCCATAACGAGTGGATGTGCAAGTTTATCGAATTTTTTTTATGCAATTTCGATCTCATCGATATGACAAAATTTTGAACGGCATTTTATAGAGTACCCTTATTGACACTTGGCTTTAACAATCTACTTGAGATATAATATATAGTGCATTTAAACATGTAGTACCACGCCATAGAGATGTGACGGAGTACCTTTTAAAGTCACATTATCCTTACAACAGGCAACCAGCCCCGCAACTCCCCTTACATACCGATCACCAAGCAAAAGCAACTGACCCAAACCACGTTGTTCTGTTATATTTTTTTTCAAAACCGAGTTTATGTAACAGGTGGTGAAAAAATCATGGCTCGACCGGGACTCGAACCCAAGGTCTCAGGAATAGCGTTCCTGCACTAAATCAACTGGGCTATCGGGCCATATGTAGATATGCATATAGATGATTCACCATGACCTGCAAGTACAGACCGTGACATACTTCCCCTTCCCCTCCAGGACGAAATTCGTCCTCGAATTTCCAACTTGGAAATATGGAGAGTAAATGAAGTATTAAATAGTTAATGGTAGAGCTGTTAAGCATCGTACCAGCCACGGTCCCACGTTGGGCGCCAAATGTAACAAGTAGTGAAAAAATCATGGCTCGACCGGGACTCGAACCCAGGGTCTCAGGAATACTGTTCCTGCACTCTACCGACTGGGCTATCGGGCCACAGGTCGATATGCACATTGATTATTCACCATGATCTGTAAGTTCAGACCGTGACATATAAACATTTAAAAACAATAGCATCGAAGGTAATAACGACAAATAAGGTGATTCTTAATTATGTCGAAAACCGAAACAAACAATGAGAGAAAAAAAAAATAATTCCATAAGTAAACAATGTTAATTCCAGTGGATTTTTGAAAACAATTATATGTATAGTATTTTTTTTTTATTCTTAAAAAGATTTTTTTAAACAATTTTATCTGACATCATTGACAATATATATATATACATTTATGTTTATATATAATATTATTTAACAAGATAACATGTTTGCATATTAAACCAAAAAAAAAAAACGTAATTTAATATAAAAATGACCCTAGGACGTGTATTATTCAAATACACAGGAAATAAAGCCCGAAATACTCCCTGATCCGACCAAGCATTCTCCCGGTTTGGTTTGTTTGGATAACCTATAATTCTTGAATTACGCCACTGTTTTCTATCAAAAGTACATGAATAAACATGTATAGACTTGGTCTGTTTTGGTATATGAATTGAATAAAAACATGCACACGAACACTATATTAAATAATTATAGCATTTTATCTTTGTCTACTAAACATGCATATTTAAAATAACTCATTTCTTATTTTTTGTACCTGACATTTAAATTTCATAAATAAATATATATATGAGTAGTTCGTGTCAAATTGTTGTTTTTTATAGTTGATATTGTACTATTCAAATGACTAAAGGGATTTTGATGGAATATTTAGGCAACTTATTCGATCATACACATATACATAACTATTTTACCATTTCTTATATCTTTTCAAAAAAAATATATCCTATTCACAGTCATTGTGCTCTAAGCAATCAATCTCGTGCTTTACAATGTAAAACAAGGTTTTCTTTTGAAAAAATATTGTTTTTTCCTTCTACAATCTTTTTTGTTGAAGAAGCTGTTTCGGCCAATTTCGTGATAGTTGTTGCTATGGACCCAGGAGTGGTTGCTATGGACTTTTATGCAGTTGCTAAGGGCACGAGATTGATTGCTAAGGACTTAATGATGGTTGCTAGGGATATGTGGGTGGTTGCTATAGAACCATGAGTAGTTACTCTGAACTTATGTGTGATGTTTAGGTTCGATACTGAACCTCCCTACTAAGTGCGACGTTTAGCGTTAAGGTTGTGCACTTTAGGGTTTTTTTTTTTTTTTTAGCGTTAACGTTCGACTTTGGCGGCAGGGCAGTTGGGGGTTCGACGTTTAGCGTTAGTGCTGCGACGTTTAGCGGCAATTGCGACGTTTAACGGCGTTGCGACGTATAACGGCGTTACAGACAATTACTAGAAGCTCTGTTATGTCACTTAATGTCAAAATGCGCAATTGTACAAATGTGCGCTTGATTGAAATGATAATATTTAGAAAATGTGAATTATTCAGAAGGCTGTGAATGAATCTCGAGTTAAATATATGTAAGAGCGAGGAATCTCCTATTACTTATCATCTCTAGAAAAGTGATAACAGAAAAAAAAACTCCTTTTAAAAAATCAGACTTTACATTATTTCGATTATTTTGATATAAGGAAATGCATTACATCTATTTTGCCTGTAAGCAAATTAAATTTTCTTTATTATTTGATTCGTTTATTTCTCACTCAACCCATATTTTCTGTCTTCCAGAGTCCGCCACGTGTCCAAAAGGGCTTCATTTCCGGGGTAGTGGATGCGTAGGTAATACTGTCATGTACATATCTTATCAGTACTGTCATGTGCATGTCTTATCAATACACATCTTATCAATACTGTCATGTACCTATTTAATCACTTCCAAAATGCCATATGAAATAAGCACAACATTATCTACATCGCATGCAAATCCATGAATCGCTTCAGACACCAATCAGTACAATTATTGTAAAAGAATAAATCCGTATCTAAGCATATTCCTATTAAATCAGTTGCATTTTTTCACAACATTTATTTTTCCTTTTTGTCGGCTCCTTGACTGTACCAGTCTTTAATGCATAGGATGGGTTTAAAAACGTCTTTCCCCAAGCAAGGGTTGGACCCCATCATCTGTGATCAGTTAATGACTTGAATTTACAGTTTTAGAAAATTGTTTTTAAAGATTTACAGTATATGAATAGTGACCTGCCTTTCCTTTGACATCGAACACGTATCTTCACTATTAAGGATTTAAAAAAAAGAAATAAACATTTTCTTTTTGCCAAATATATAATTTCTCGTTTAGTAAATATCACTTTAATATATGATACATAAATGTGTTTTGCAGACGTGGACGAATGCTCACTGTACCCGGATATTTGCCGAAATGGCCGCTGTGAAAACACCATGGGGTCCTTCACGTGCAAGTGTCCCCCGGGACTCGAGCTGGATTCTACCGGCAGGGCGTGTATAGGTACGGACACACAAAAGGGCATCCAACAATCTTCAGTTGTTACCGCGGTTGTGACAGTATTTCATACATAAAGCGACATCTAGCCAATTATAGGTGGAGATGCACCCGGGACTCGAACTCACATTGGCGAAGGAGACATTGTGATTGCAATTTATCAGCCACGATGCACCCCCTCCCCCATAACGACAAACTCTCACTTTTCAATTTTACTAATGAATCTGTACTGAATCTGAATATTGAGTCTACGAGTAAATTTGATGATGTTAACCCTTTCCCTCATAGAGGAAACCATGAAAAGACCTATGCGAACAGCATAAAACCAGATCAGCCTGCGAGTAACTCGCAGGCTGATCAGGTTTTATGCTGTTCGCTGCTCCTCGGTGGTCTGGAAATGAGGATTTTGTAATTAAATTTGGTAAGGTTTAACTGTGTTTTTTCTGCAGATCAGGCTTTATGTGGTACCTATTGAGTGCGTCAAAATGAGTCTATATGAGGGAAAGGGTTAAATGATTGAATGTTTGATCATGACACAAAAAACATAATGTGGATTGCGGAAATACATTACATGAATGCATAATTATGTACACAAGGATCTTTGAGAAGAGAAGCATGGGTAGATAGAGTAATCTTAGCTTAGAACCATAGCCAAAGTTTACAGTTGAAAACTTTGAAAAGAAAAGAAAACAAATTTATTTACATGTAGCAGAAGTATCCTAGGAAAGACTTCATTTTCATGCATGTTTAAAATATTTCAGACACACGGAAGTCCACGTGTTACCTTGACTACAGCCGGGGCGAGTGTAAGAATGGCCTTTACGGCCTGTTCACCCGGGCCATGTGTTGCTGTGTAGCCGGACGGGCCTGGAGTCTGGAGTGTGAGCCCTGCCCTGGACGCGGAACAGGTAAATTCTATTCACCACACCTAAGATAAGTGTTACTTTATATTTTTATTTCTTAACTGAAACTTTGTCACTGTATTGGATCAGTACTTAGTATTTTAAAAAGCAGCAGCAGCAGCAAGAAAAACAACCTTAAAACGGTATTTTTGCTTCGGCACCCTGTTTTCTCCAGTGTCTTTGCAAAAGACAATGCAGACCATCTGATTTCTCCTGTAACCGATATCCCCTCCTGCTATGATAAATGTACGTTGCCAGTTTACCAGTGTGCAGCTTTATTGGCGACACGGATTGTAGTTCATAGAAAGGTTTTGCTCACTTTCTCATGTACAATGTACTTAAACTTAAAAACTATTTATTAATTATGTCGTATATAATATTTTTTTTTATAGATGAGTTCGACCTGCTTTGTCCCAATGGCGAAGGAATCGATCCGACCTCTGTTGTCGGTAGGACTATTTACACAATCTCTCTACTTTTTTTATTGTTTTTATTACATTAACATTACTTTTTTATATAAAGAGTCAAACATTCCTATATTTCTTTTTACATAATCCAGTTGATTGAGTAAAGAAAAATTGACAAACGATAGGTATAATATCAAGACCATGTTATTTATTTGTCAGAGAAGGATATCACGTATGTTCCCGTATACCATGTGTTTAGCCAATTATATATTCTGTTGTTTTTTACTTTCATTTAAATCAGATTTTTTTCTTGGTTCAAGTAACATGCATTTTATTTCATATTCTATGACGTTTATCATATTGCTTAACATGATGTTCCAGACATTAACGAGTGTCGCACTATACCTGGAATTTGTACTAATGGGGAGTGTCGCAACACCCAGGGTAGCTTCACGTGCACGTGTAACGCGGGCTTCGCCCTGGATGCACGTGGCTTCAATTGCACAGGTGTGTTACTACTGCTTTCTTGCCGCATGGTCTCGGCACGAGATGCATCATGCTCAGACACAAGTCCGCAAATATCAAAATATAATGCCGGAGATTTACCAAGAAAAATAATTTTTGATATCTGGGGATTGATCTTTTAAATTTTCAATGTTTGACTTCATTTGAAAGTTGCATACACATGTTATTTTTAATCACTATATTCCCTTTTGAATATTACGCGTACATAAATCAATATCAATATACCTTTCTTTTGAAACCTTATCACTGCCAACTGTTGTTATTTTCGTTCAGAAGTTTCTAAGTTTTGTATAAGTGAATCCTCACTACTTATCCTAACATGTGCATATGATGTGTTATATGTTATAGACATTGACGAGTGTCGCATCTCCTCGGGGATGTGCGCCAACGGCCAGTGCGTGAACACGCCAGGGTGGCTTCCGGTGTGCGTGTGACGAGGGTTATGTACCCGTCATGATGGACCAAATGTGCATGGGTAAAATGTCTGTCTGTCCGTCTGTCTGCCCATTTGTGTTTCTGTATATGCTTTATAATAGAATGTATAGTTCATCATTATAAACAAGAATTAAGTTTCAAGTCTCTGTTAATATCCTGTTGCTGACATATTCTCAAATCGCATTTTCGATTTTGTGTCCTTGTTGCAAATAGTGAAGGGTCTACTTTTTAGGGGAGATCACCGCCTTGGAATATTGAATATAGCTGCATCTAAATAACCACCCCTAAGTTTACAAAAAATAAATAATCGTCTATCGCGAAATAATAATTTGAATATGACCAATATCACCCGTTCAATCAGAAAATGAGACAACAGTTGGATTCGACGACAACAGTCGTGCTATATACATGAAGCGCGGGGCGAAGTGACTATACAGGTGAGTATTTGTACGGTTTTTATATTTTCTAACCTATTTTGGGTGAAATCAAGTTTACAGTTCCAAAGCCTATCTAATAGGTGACCTGCTGACAAAATTTTTGTCCTGTAAACGCTTTACTTATCGTAAATTTGAATGAAAAATGACCAAAACTTTCGATGGGATGAACCATTGGGCCAATCAGTCACAAAAATTACGTTTTCTGGTTGTAATGAATAATTTCAAGCTACGCATCAATAACTTTAACATTTTGTTTGCTATTGATACGAATCACGCTTCCAAACGCTTTTCTTGAAGAGATATAAGCTGTTAAAATTGGCATGTCTTCGAAATTTGAGTTACAACGACAACAGTCGGTAGCGACTTATGGATAACGACGACATACAGTCGAACTCAGTCATTTTGAGGGATTCTTTTACAGTATTATTTAAAAGATCTAAATATTGAATAAAAAACTAATAATGATATTACTATTTAGCCATCACAATGACAGAAACCTTTGTCTAAGTTAATTTTAAATTGGATTATCTTCATATATATGTTGATATGTGAGAGGTTTCTCCTGAAGAGACAGAATAGACTCAAAATTGCAAATTATGGCAACTCCAAAAAACTATTACTGAATTGAACAATACCATTTGCATGGATTTAAAGAGGGATTTTAATAACAATTTATGCAGTTTCATAGTTAATTTGCAAAAGTTTATGAATGGCCTTATCAGGATTCTTGGAACGTGTTAGACGAGTATAGAGAAAATGTGCAAATAAAGTAAGATTTATTTACAATAAAAACAATTTTGACTTTTGATGACATGCACAGATTGATCGAAATTGAAAAAAATAATACAATTGACATTGGAAACGAAAATGAAAGAAGAAAAAAAGCTCTGATATATACTATTGTATAAACAATTCTAGAACGTTCCTACTTCAAAAAAGAAGCTTCTTTAGTTTAAATCATACAAATGTAATACTAACGAGCAAAGAATGCTGCATTTATGTTTATGGTAATATACCTCAGAGGATATTTTATTCATAGGTCACGAGTTCTAAATCTACTGAAAATCATTGTTTAATAATATGGTTATTTTTCATTTATTATCCTCATTATAATTGTGACCCAACGCTTAATATTTCGAAATGTGTGTGTGTGTTGTTTTTGTCTGTATAATACAGTTCTATGAGATGAATGACACGATTTGTCGCAATGGTTCAACTGTTGTCGACGTTTTCCATACTAGCTATTCAAATGATGTCGTTATCCATGAGTCGCTACCGACTGTTGTCATCATTACTCAAATTTCAAAGACATGCCAACTTTAACAGCTTATTTCTCTTCAAGAAAAGCGTTTGTGAAGCCGTGATTCGGATCAATAGCAGACAAAATATTAAAGTTATTGATGCGTAGCTTGAAATTATTCATTACAACAAAAAACATATATTTTGTGACTGATTGGCCAAATGGTTCATCCCGTCGAAAGTTTTGGTCATTTTTCATTCAAATTCACGATAAGTAAAGCGTTTACAGGACAAACAGTTTGTCAGCAGGTCACTTTTTAGATAGGCTTTGAAATTGTTAAACTTGATTTCACCCAAAATAGGTTAGAAAATATAAAAACCGTACAAATACTCACCTGTATAGTCACTTCGCCCCGCGCTTCATGTATACAGCACGACTATTGTCGTCGAATAAAACTGTTGTCTCATTTTCCGATTGAACGGAAAGGTGATTTTCATTGTTCAAAGATAAATATTTGGACTATATAGTTACATTGTAATTAATTTTCAAATAATAATAATAATAATAATAATGGTTGCATGGACTAAAATTAAAGACGTATATTTTACATTATCATATGTCTGTACACTTACAAAAATATATGAAATACTGGTACTTGAAACTAGATTATGGTGAGTTATTTTCAAGATCTGCTCGTACCTCACAAGTAACCAGTCGTTGGAAAACAGAAAAAAAACTATCCCATTTATTATATGAGCGGTTTTGTTTGTTGGGTTTAACGTCCCACCGACAGTATTTCAGTAATTTGGAAATGATGTCTACTTGAGACAGATGTACTGTTGCCACACTGAAGTATCACGCCATAGACATGTGGCATGATACCACACCCAGTCACATTATCCTGACACCGGGCCGTCAAGTCCTGCAACTACCCTTATATGCTGAGCGCCAAGCAAGGGAGCTATATCAGTACCATTTTTACATCTTTGGTATGTCGCGACCGGGGATCGAACCCACGACCTCCCGCTCCCGATAAGTGGTTTGAATTCCAGACCAAACAGCGTTTTCTCGAAAATAAAGATGGTACTTAAGTATGATTTCCATACTCAAACTCAAACTATGTCCATTGGTTTTACAAGGATTTGAGTATGATACTCACATTAAGCCTGATATAGTATACGAGTATTTTCGGAAACATGGGGCTGAAAATGTATGGCCAGCTGATGAAAATGATCCGCGTCATCTGTTCTTCATCTGATTGATGCATGTTTTTACATTTAGACAATGTATATCAGACCATTATATATCACAATTAGACATGTTTTAAGAGTAAAATGGTGCTTCACAAATTCTGAGCTTTGCTGGCATATAATATTTTTGTTGGATTCACAGACGTCAATGAGTGTGAGGAGGACCAAAGTCTATGTCGAGGTGGCTCTTGTATTAACGAGCAAGGAAGCTTCCGATGTCAGTGCCCGGATGGACTTGAGCTGGATGAGGAAGGCCGCCGTTGCCTAGGTAACATGTATTTTCTGTATACAGAAATTCTTTACAGCATTGTCTTCATGATACTATCTCAAACTTTGCTATTGACAGTTTTTGAATTGTTATCATCACCTAAGGTTCATAAGTTCACTATGGGAACGCCACGAGACGGGACAGGACGGTCTAGGGCGGGGCAAAATAATGTCTGTATAAAGTTCGCAAACTTGTTATGCATGTACCGATCTACAATGGTATTATAATGTAGCTTGTTTAGGAAATTATATCTTTATACAGAGAATTAATATTAACAGACGAAAATCGCAAAACTTATATCACGCAGCTTTGTAATCCTGCGGGCAGGTATTGTTCGTGAATATCTTAAGGTTTCTTGTTTCTGCAAAACATCAAAAATACCAATAGAAAAAAAAAAGATTTACCTACCTGAAAGGCGAAGGTTATTCGTGAAAACTCCTTAAGGACCCACAGAGAGAAAACGCAGCTAATCGGCAGTCGGTGCGGGTAGTGTTAACATGGATTTTCCTGTGAAATTTGTATATTATACATATACAAGTATTCCTGCATAAGATTTCTAATATTGACTCAATACTTAGAAAAATGCCATAAAAATCGCAAATTGTTAAATACTATGTCTTTAAGTTTGAACCGTCTAAAATAACAAAATCGTAAATGTTTAATATACAATGTAATACTCGCTAAGACTGAAAAAAGGATTGTAAGGGTGAAAGTTAAATTTTCTTATTGCTTTAATGTATCCCAGCATGACATTCAAGTTATCAACATTATATGGTATGGACATAATCTAGTATCTGTGTATACTGATTGTGAAGTTCCTTGTCTCTCCTCCAGATATTGACGAATGCGGCTCCAGCAGCAGTATCTGCTCCAACGGCCACTGTGAGAACTTCATGGGCGGCTACCAGTGTATCTGTGACGAGGGTTTCCGACAGAACGCGCAGAGGACCTCGTGTATCGGTACGTTCTAGTAATACGACTGAAAGCATATCGCAACTCCTCTAACACCACTAGAGGATTTGGTTCAATTTACCTACATAACTTATCTGCATATGTAGTTATGCATGAAGGCTTTATTTTGTGCTCACATGTAACTTTCAAGAACTAAGTGCCATTGTCACTTTTCCTTATACAGAGTTATGTATACAGAACCTTGTGAACACAACTACTTTTACACTAACAAAAGGATTTATTCCCCTTTCTATGTTGTTGTACATGAAGGGTTGTTTTTGTGTGCTAACTTGAAATTTTCAAGATCTATGACCCTTTGTTACTTTTTCTCATAAAGAGTTGTGTAAGTAGAACCTAGTGGATACAATTTCTCTTACACTACCAGAGGGATTTGGTGAAATATACTAGTTTTAGTTGTCTTTATATTCGGCAATGCACGAAGACATCATTTCATTATCACACATTTCTTATTCTGGAGATACGACATTTGATTACGTTTCCTTTACAGGGTTCTTTAGGCAGAATCGTGTGAACGCAACTCCTCTTTACTACTGGGATTTGTTTCAAATTTACCCAGATACATATGCATGAAGATGCAACTTTCTTTAAAGAGTTAAGGCCCATTGTCATCTTTACCTTCGAAGAATAAGTATGTCCAATATATAATTTAGTTTCACCTAAAGTGTGATTCTTCCTGTGATATGATAACCACAATATCTATGATGGTTTTGCTGGTTCTAGAAATACCAGAAAGCACAATGTTGTTAACTCCGCAGTAATCATATTTAGAGGGATCGCAATGCCATTGTGTCAAACAACTTTGAGACAAATACCGTTCAGAGTTAAAAGAGGGAAACTATGGTGGCTGATTTCTGCCATTTCGTGTTGTCGTGTCTTCGCCCCGAAAGGCGAAAGGCGAAATAACGAAAACATGCCATATTGTCGTTATTTCGCCTGTCGCCTTTCGGGGCGAAGACACGACAACACGAAACATGTCAGGCGAAATAACGAAATTTTAACAGGCGAAAGGACGAAAAGTTTCGCCTTTGAATGTTTCGTGTCCACGGGTCGAAACCTTTCGTGTTGGCGCCCTTTGTTTGTCGTGTCTTCGTGTCTTTGCCCCGTAACACAAAAGGCGAAATAACGACAATGTTGCAGATTTCGTGTTGTCGTCCTTTCGCCTCGAAAGGCGAAAGTCGAAATAACGAAAATGACTGTACGTTTCGGGTTTCGCCTTCCGGTAGACATGCGCAGAACGTTTACACATATGCATACTTGCTGTAAAATATCAACAATGCCAGGTGAAGACAGCTTTATTTCACTGCAGCAGAATATATACGCCGATAATATCCTTTTGAGTAATAAAATTGATGTTTTAATACACATTATATGTAGATGCTTACGTATAAGTATAAATTTATGTTAGCTTTTTTTAAATCATTATAAGTTAATGTGCCTGAACAATAAATATTTTTTTCTTTTAATTCGGGCAGTCCTATTTCATTTAAGATGTCGTCCATCTTTCTTAGAAAGGGCCGCCTAAAAACAATACGGCATATGTGTAAACGTTCTGCGCATGTCTACCGGAAGGCGAAACCCGAAACGTACAGTCATTTTCGTTATTTTTGACTTTCGCCTTTCGAGGCGAAAGGACGACAACACGAAATCTGCAACATTGTCGTTATTTCGCCTTTCGTGTTTCGGGGCGAAGACACGAAGACACGACAAACAAAGGGCGCCAACACGAAAGGTTTCGACCCGAGGACACGAAACATTCAAAGGCGAAACTTTTCGTCCTTTCGCCTGTTAAAATTTCGTTATTTCGCCTGAGATGTTTCGTGTTGTCGTGTCTTCGCCCCGAAAGGGACAGGCGAAATAACGACAATATGGCATGTTTTCGTTATTTCGCCTTTCGCCTTTCGGGGCGAAGACACGACAACACGAAATGGCAGAAATCAGCCACCATAGGAAACTATATGATGTTATGATATTTGAATGAAGAAAGTTACCAGCGATTTAAGCTTTCATGTTTGGTGATTTTAACAATTAATTGTTATGGAATTTTGTCATATGACATTATGCTCAAACAGCTGTTTCCGGTTTCGTATAACCATCACACATTTTCTTATATTTAACACGTTACATATAACTTTTAAGCCAAATTACACCATGCGTCAAGCGCGTGTATTCTGTATATATTCATACTAAGTGTGTTGAACTCGAACAGTGTTAACGCAAAAATACACACGTTAAATCGTTATTTTCAGTTATTATTTGAAACTACTTTCTTGGTGTTAGATTACAAAAGTAATTCGTTCACAGTCCGTTCATTCATATTTGTTTGTTTGTTGTTATAATCGCGATTTACTGTCAGAATATGTCATATGATAAAAAGAACCTGACAGGAATTGTCATTTCATATAAAATTTTACTAAACTCGTACATGAAAATATCATTAAGCTCGCCAGAGGCTCGCCTAATAACATTTTCAGAACTCGTATAGTAAAATTTGATATGAAATAACAATTCATGTCAGATCCTATATTTGTATATATATTAACCCATACACAAGGATAAAGACAGGATATAGACGAAGATAATTGTCCCGATATACATGTTCCTGTTTATTTTCAGACATCGACGAGTGTTCAGAGCGGCGGGGAGGGTGTGGTTCCCTGTGTATCAACACCCCCGGAAGTTTCTCATGCGCCTGTGAGCCGGGATACTACCTATTGCCGGATGGACGAACTTGCAAAGGTGATTTTCGATCGAGTTCAAATTTGTTTTTTGTCTTTATATTAAAGCTCTATGTACATGTTTATGCTTTTTAGATAACCAGAACCTAACGTGCTGAAGGTGAGATATGTAACTGATTATCCCCGCGACTATCGTCCGTCTTCGTATGTCGTGGGGGTCAGCAATTCGCTTTAAAGGACAACTCCTCTAAAGCGACTGAATAGAAATTGGTGAAATTTTACACGAGTGAGCATTGGGTGGCTCTTCACAATAGTTGTTTAAATGTATTAAGCCATACAAAACTTTGGTTGCCGTGGCAACCTGAACACTTTTATTTAACAAAAATTTAAAATTATGATGCCCTGACACCAACGGCACGACTCTCAACAAAAATGGCTACAATTAAGATGATTCTTTAAAAAATGAGACCCCAGTTGGGGCGTGTAAAATATTACCTAATGGTCAGAATGTATTTCAGTTGGCACAATTGACCCCACTGCCAAAAATGTTAAAATTAATTTGATCCCTTAGAAAACAATGCCCCTAGGGGATCGGCTAGTTTCCTTATATAATCTATGTGTAGAATAGAGTATTTTAAGACATTTCTGCAGACAATAGAAAACCGAAGCGAGCTTAGCGTACTAATGTCTTAATATATTAATGACTTAGAAGTTTCCGACTAAACTTAAATGTATTGCACTGAAGCTGGGACTCAATTTTTGCTCCACCCTATTCTCTATCAATCAAATAAGCTATAAGACATCAAGATGGACGATTATTTATACAATAAAGGGGGAGGGGTAATCGTTAGTATAGCAACTTCTCCCTAACCCGATATAATAGATATTGATTTTTTAATGGATGCTTATTGATGCAAATTCATGAAAGAAAAAATGAAATTAAGTTTAAATGAGAGAGAGAGATAGAGAGTTTGTGAAGGATAGAACCCACGACGTCATGTTAACGGCCAATGATGAAAAATAAGTATCTCATTGAAATCGTTGGCCAGAAATTAAGAGGATAAGGGGAAAAGAAATGATGGCAAGAGAAAATAAAGAGTAACATGATAGCCTGATATTACTGCCTGTGTATGATCACAAACGGTTGTTAGTTTTTCACTTTTTACGTCATCAAAAAGCAACGCCCCAAAATACCAGGATATTTAAGCCTACCAGAAGTTCCTTCCAGGACATTTCACTATGAAGTGAAAGCTGTTTTTCAGTATAGCCTTAGAGTTCGAAGAGGATAAACTGTTTTGGTTTACTATGGTTGCACATTTCGCCAAGGCAAAACTTTGTTAATTTTTTTTTTCTGAAATCATGGTAGCACAGGAAATGAAGCAAGACATGCAATGACTTTTTTGAGGGCTAAGTTCAATTTAGGATGGCATCGTGTTTTCTTTATCGGGACAACACGAAGCCGTAATTTAAACTTTCGCGCACCTGCTACACTGACACCCAAATATTCGTCTCTGATTCGCTGTAGACTTAACAAAAAACCAGCATGTCACTAAAACAGCTAAAATTGCCGATGAAATGGCGGACTTTGATATCATGTGACTTCAGACTGGATCCCGTCTCATCGTAAGAATCATGAAGCACACATAATACTGAGCGGGCAAACATCTCATCAGGTGCTAATCTTATATCCGGCAAGTAGCGAGAAAAGAATCTACTATAGATGTTCCTTCCCATGGAAAGGAACTATAAATCGTGGATAAATTTTAATTTTCAGAGCTACATGCTTAGGGTTACTTCTAAATAGAACATTTCAAAATTCTTCAATAAAACCATTGCTCAAAAGTGATGCTGATCTTTTAAAGCGAAATGAGACCGGTATATGGTTGGCTATTTAAATGCTTTTTTTTTTTTCGCTAATGATACCTCATCTATAATTGCTTTAACATTGTTGAACACTTGATGGAAGGCTAGCTTTTTATATACACTGTATTAAAACTTAGAAATTATTTGTCTCTGAAATTTGAATCTGGTTGCTGCTGATTGTGATCAGATAAAATCAAGTGACCTGCATTGTTTTAATTTAATGCTTAAGAAACTTAGGTGAGCGTTCGAGGGTCATGATGGCCCTCTTATTTCTTTTCTTATCTCTTGGAATTAAATAAACAGTAGTTGTAAGCTATTTTTTCGGCAATTTTCAATATCATATATATTTTGAAATGCACAGTTCTTTTAAAACAAAATACACTTTTAACACTTTTCCCTTTTTTTTGCTCTACGAAACGCTGTTATTGCCCGTTCACACAGTAATGTTTTAATGTCATCCGGTTGCCTCGCGCATCATGAAGTCTGCAAATGCCACCATCATTGCGAATATGAACCCCCTCCCCTTGTCCGCCCTCTTAAAAATCATTATTTACGTTTATCAGTTTCTAAATTCAGACCTTGACGAGTGCCGGGATAACCCGAATACCTGTAGTGGCGGCAAGTGTCAGAACACGCCGGGAGGGTACAGATGCACGTGCGTGGGCGGTCTCAGGCCCTCCGACGACTTGAAGGAATGCTTAGGTATGTCGGACGACATTTATCACAAATCCCATTTGTATCAGATTTTTCTTTTGTGAATGTGGTCACATGCGATTGTATATCACGTCAAAAATCGGCATCGAATATATTCGTCACAAAATATGTCACTTATGTGCTTGCCCACCGATACACATTTGTAACACATGTTACACGTGAGATCACATTTTCAACAGGTGATACACATGCGATTTTTTTTACAAATGCTGTCTACCAAGGTATACATGCACCAAGTAAATGATTCTTGGAGAAAAATGTATAATTAGAATTTGATTGGAATCTATATAATGATATTGTTTCATAACTCGAATATCTTAAATTAGTATTTAAATTGCACGGAAATGACGTCATAAATTAAAAGCATGAACTATGAATAAGACATTGTATGCTATCCAGGTTAGCTAGAAACATGTCAGAGAATATACCACAACTAACTGCAAAAAAAAATATAAATCAGCAATACATATGCGTACATTTTTGAAATTGCATTTGGTGTGATATTGTATTTTCGTTTCAAAAAGTTCGAAAAAGACCGCAATAAAAAAAACTACAAAAAATGCGTAAGAGTACAACCTTATTATTAATGAAATAATCTTCGGTATTGCGTCATATTCATGATAGAGAGGGTACGTGCACTTGCTTATTATTGTCAATACAGATCGTACTTAGAGTACTTCATTTGTGAGGACCTTTTAATATTTATAAGACATTAGCATTTAGATTAGACTAAAGCATTTAGTTTTTAATGTTATCTCGTGTCATTGGCTTAATGTTATTGATCGGTCACGTTTTCGTTCATCTGCCGCTTGCTTAGGTCCTTATCTACGCATCATAAAACCTACGAGCTGCATGTATTAACATCTTTTTCATATGGTTTAGCTGGAAATGCTTTTTTTTAATGCGCTAGCAAAGAAAAGTCTGGTTTACCTGTTGATATCCCATAAATCACGATGAATGTGGTAAGTAATACTAAGTAATTGGCGTCCCTCGCAGTTATAGTAGTTCCCATAGGGGTACTAACATTTGACATTTGTTTGAGACGTGTCATAAGACTATGCAGCTATAAGGATGAAATAATTCTGAATGCATTATGTACTGTGTCATGATTGTCACTTCACAATCGAATTTAATGTATACCTAATCAGAGGAGATCTCATGAGGAGATTCTGCCTTTCTTCCTTTGCTGTTATTGTATTCTTCTTTTTTTTTAATTAATTTATTTATTTATTGGTTTTTGGTGTAAGCAAATCATCAAATACATTAGAGAATTAGATGCCACTGAATGTAAAATTGCAACTCTTGAAAAATATTCAACCTTGGCTACCGCCTCGGCTGAAAAAAACAACAGATAATGATGGTGATGAGGATGGCGATGAAGATGATAATGATGTTGATGATGCTAATAATCACTGACTTTT
>CM037782.1:21161515-21211515 GCA_021229015.1 Solen grandis
TATTCGTGATGCATTTTGTGTCAATTGTGATTGCCTCTTTTATATCTTTGAATGCATGAACATATCAATATACACAGGCTGTCGATACAATGTATTTAATATGTTTGGTTTGTTATTACGAGATCATCCGATTTCCGTGCATGACATTTTCAATTTTATTGTTTCCCCAGTGACGGGTTATTGATACACGTGCTATATACATGTATCTCAATGTAACGGGATATTTCAGTGTAACAAGACATGCGATCTTTTTTACGTCGTTTTTTTTTTTTTATTTTATTTATTTATTTATTTATTTATTTATTTATTTATTTATTTATTTAATTATTTAATTATTTATTTATTTATTTATTATTGTTTTTATTTGGGGTGGGGGAGTCAAATGCCTTAGCCAGATATAGCAATTTAGGAGAAACTGCATTTCTAAGGGGAAAACACGGACTATAAAGGTGTCTGACACTGGATATAAGGATTAGGGTTCGGACCCATTGCTTTATCAGTTGTAAACTTTACCAATTCCCTTAAGTTTGTTTTCAATACACACGTCTCAAAAGATGCATATTTTAAAAGCGATATTTTATCCAGGTTATAGATATTTCTATCTAAATGTATGATAATAATTGAAGCCGTGGAAAAAAATAGTAGCACTTATTTTTTTTTTTTTTGAATCATAAAGTGTGAATTAACAAAGTCTGCATTCAGAGCATTAGTAAATCAGAGGCCATGTTTTCACGTTGGCACGTTCTGCACGGGTCAGTAACGCTTATGGTGAGCCCCTATATTTCTATAAAGGGTCAATAGAAATCCATGAAAGGTCAATAGAAACAAAATGGCGTCTCAAAGATCTTCATACACCTTTAAAATGAAGAAAATTACAAATATAAGACTTTGAAAAGTGGTCGATGAATCATTTTGTACTGACCCTATTAACCCTACACGGAAATATAGGAGTCAGTTATGTTTATACGGGGACTTGGCTAGCGCCTCGACCCCCTAAGACCATATACTAACACCCTATATTTCCATGTATTATTAGTCAAAAGGAATGGGTTAATTTTGTTTTGGGTTTACCGTCGCTGTCTTATAATGATTCTCCCGAGTGTACAGTTGTAAGCAGGTTGATCTATCGAGCTACTAAAGGCCACCTTAGTGACAGAAGGTGTATAGATCACATTTATTATATTCCTTTTAATGGCAACTATCTGGCAGCCTTCAATATTATTATTTGATTAGCCGATTTTGAAGATCTTCTTGAGGAAATATTTCACTTTTTGATACATTTGATTGGTAATAAAAAGAAACAAATGCACATATTTTGTCAAATTTCATCTTAAATAAGATGATTATGTACGAATATATATTTGTATGTGTATGAAATCTCGTATCAAAATGGTTTCTTGCTGAAATATTGTGCTTATTGGAATACGTATATAACAGGATTTCTAAAATAATCCGGGAAATAATTCATTTTTAATTGATTTTTGATGTAATTATGCAAGATATTACAGACTACCAAAATCATTTTGAAAAGCAATTTCAAAATCTAGCTCTGTTCATAAATCTAAGATTTTTATTATTTTAATTAACGTTCCGCGAAAATGTGAACATTTTTAAACGTTAGTAACATTTTGACAAATGGTAAAATAAAATAGTAGTGAAATAGGTATTATTCACAAGATTTTTTAAAATTATGAATGAGAAAAACGAATAGGAAAAATCCAGTACCAATTACTTAAGTATACGTTTGTGACACACAAAGTCTACTGTATAAGGAAGTTAAGAGCTTGAATCCTCACAAATTAAGATTTTATGTAAGTATCCAAAGTCTTACTCTTCAAAATGAAATGTATTTAACTTTTAAATGGGGAAATATTTGACAATGATTTTGATTAACCTGGGCCGTACGCTTTCAAATGAAGGTCTGATAAGACAGAATAATATACTTTTAAATGACCTGTTTCCATTCAAAATGTAATGACAGACCTGAACAGTGACATTTAATGTTCGCTTTTTTCGTCGGTACTCATTAATCTTTAAAAAGGAAATCTAAAGTGAAAATTGAATTCCAGAACTCCTTTGTTTTCTCCCATAAATCCTATGGTTTGTTTATATCTGTAGACTGAATTACGCAACGGCCCTTATCTTCCGTTTGATAGTAAACGACTTTTTTGTTATCTGCTTTTGTAACACATCAATCAAGGTGCTTAGTGAAACTCGCTTGTCAGTATTTGAAATGCTTAAGTTTGAAAGTCTCGTTCATTCTTTGTATATCGAGCCGTCAGGATATCATTCCATTTTCCATCTTTTTGTTATTTTAGACGTGAGCAAGCAGACTTTACAATCCCAGCAGAATTCGGGATTACAGTCGTATTAGACAAGTTTTGTATACTAGGACACAAGGCTAGTGCTGCTGATTATTAACTTCTCTAGCATT
The DNA here is from genome assembly GCA_021229015.1 of Solen grandis. NCBI lineage: Eukaryota > Metazoa > Mollusca > Bivalvia > Adapedonta > Solenidae > Solen > Solen grandis. The sequence goes on from CM037782.1 coordinate 21,163,950, forward strand.
TTATATGAGTAAATTGTAAAACACAGACATGATTACACGTCCAAGAAATGTCAATGCCGTGCCAAGACATTAATTGCCCAATCCAAATTCTATATAAACTCTATACCAATACTGATAAGCTATACTCGTCTACAAATGAATGTGCACTCAGAATAGCGTTCAATGATACTGTTGTTCTCTTTTCAGGAGCATATCATGTTTGGCCAGCAAACCATTTCCTAAAATATCAATGATTTCGAAATAAAAAAAAATTATGCACGCACTCCATGGAATACTTTTTTTTTTAAACAAACATCATATACTCAGTTGCCAAAATAAATAAATAAATAGATAAATAAATAAATCTGGCTTTAGTTATTTGGAAAGTTTCAATTATTTCCTATATATAATGTTTGGCATGCAAAATATTAAAGTATTGAATGACCATTATGATTTTCTTTTACTTCAAATATATTGGTATTTTACGGGATTGTTTGCATTCTAGACATATTTCTGAAATAAATAAACTTTTTAATCAAGCGCCAGCCAGCAAGCGCTCAGGTCTGGGTGAATATTATTGCTCTTGTCATCTATTATGATTTAATTATCTTACATATATAAGAGAATTTTACATACTTTATTTTTGAGTTACGAGATATGTATTGAAACAAGGCTCGTGCGTAGGTTTTATGATTGAATATCTTATATTCATTTTCAAAATACTTATGACTCTATCATCAAAAACAAAAACGGGGCCGCCGTGGCCGAGCGGTTACAGTCGTGGACTACAAATCTCTCAGCCCCTCACCGAATCCCGGTAGGGACTTTGGATTTTTCATGTGAGGAAGCCTTCCAGCTGGCTTGCGGTAGGTCGGTGGTTCTACTAGGGTACCTCTGTGTACTCGGGGTCTTCCTCCAGCTGTAATTAGCTGGACGTCGCTATATGATTGAAATACTATCGCAGCGACGGTAAACCCCAATACAATACAATACAAAACCAAAAACATTATCTAGAAAAGTTACTCCTAAACCTGTAACTGCCTGTTCCTCCAGTGCGTGTTTCAAATCACTGGCGTCCCCGTACCTTCTTTTTCTCCTACATATCCTATGTTGAAACAATATGAAATTGACGTGAAACTCATACCAGCGCGAATTTTGAAAGTAGAAAAAAATAAACAATTTTTACAGTTTGCTGTCTAAACTTCCAATGAAATGCTCGCAATTCGTTTAAAATTTTAAAAATGTATCTGCATAAAATGATTTATAAGATCTTGATGTGGCGAAAATATGAGTGTGTATGGTGCTTGTTGAGGCGTCTACTAATTGCGTCATGGTTTTCCTGTAACCTTATAAAATGCGTTGTGTGATACTGACTACTGACTCTAAACAATCACGTGAACGAAAGTCGGTTCCATAATGCCAGGTTAATGGCAAAGCTATATGCCGTTAGTGACAAACTGTCGCTTTCCATAAAATTTAAAATATGATTGATAACTTATACTTTTCACATAATTCAGCTTGTCTACGATTTATTACAGCTATGTAGTATTTTTTCATCTCATACACGTGTAATGCCAACAAATAATCCATGCGCAGGAGGTCGAATGCATTCTTACGCACATTTGTAAATACAATCATTGCTGACCCATTTCCTGTCGATCGAACGTTATACCCAACAAACAAACTAGCATAACAAGAATCTTAATCTCACTTTTTATTTGAGACAGAGGTTAGTAAAACTCATTTCATACTTTTTATATTCAATAAATACTCGTGTAAGATCCTCTATTTCGGCGTTTTACATAGTTAAGAAATGTTTTATGCACCAATTTGACAATATCTGCGTTTGACAGATTGTTGGAAATTGTGGATGTGCTTACAGCGTCCAATCAGATCGATCAGATCGATCGCTTCAAAAAAAAAAAGATATTATCCGTAAGTTATAGGTTTTTTGTAGTTCAAACTGTTGGCATTTCGTTTTATTTCTGCATTAAGCATACCTTTTGGTGTTGATTCATTAGAGAATATGTTAATTGACGGACCGAGAAGTCAATAGAAGCATTAATTTGTGCAAAATTACGACCTCCGTTAACAGGCGATGTCGGATCCCGTTCCTTCACATGTTTCAATATACCGGTAGGTAAGGTAGGAATAAAAGAAAGTGGGTATGTGGTTAAAAATATATATTCAGAGAAAAAAGTGCCCTTAATTTAAATGATATTTTCTTTTTCTTTTAGATTGAAATGTTTTATGTTCTGGTATTAAACAATTCCCTTAAATATCAACACTTTCGAAGTCTAAAAATGAAACTCATACAATACTCAACCACATTAACACCATACGTAATATATTTTGAAAGTAAATATTATATTAATCTGAAAACGAGTACACACATTTTGCCACTGAGTTAGGTTTGTCATGATGTGGATAAGCTTCTAAATTCTTGAAGATTTAAATATAATTATATAATAATGAAAAGCCAAAAGTTAGCTAATTATCATATCCTTGATATGATCCATGATAGATGATAATTGTTGTTGTTGTTGTTGTTGTTGCTGTTGTTGTTGTTGTATTGGGGTTTACCGTCGCTGCGATAGTATTTCAGTCATATAGCGACGTCCAGCTAATTACAGATGGATGATAATTGTCTACAGTTTTACTAGTTGAAGATTTAAAGCAGATCAACATAGGATGAAAACATCGTCGGAACCTACGTTCGCTCAATACGCTACGTCTTTTAATGGACAGTGGGTTATTTGATTAGAAACTTTCGTTCTCACGAACTGTTTGTTTTATTGGGTCATTTGGAGACTATTTTTACTTTAGAAAGATATAGTGCTGCCACAGCACACATAGTAGCAGGCCGTAGACATGTGGCATGATACCACACCCAGTCACATTATCCAGACACCGGGCCAACTAGTCCCGGAACTACCCTTATATGCTGTGCGCCAAGCAAGGGAGCTATACCAGTGTCATTTTTACGACTTAATTCGCCGTCGGTGATCGAGCAAACGACTTCCAGAATTATTATTAGGCAATTCATTTAATCAACTGCAAAGACAGCATGGATCATTTGACCAATGAAACGGCACGTTAATATAGTTATTCGGATTTATGAAAGTCAGCTTTTGCTTTAATTTGTAATTTCAATAAAGATTATTCAAAATACTACCTTTGGTTTCATTGGTCAAGTGGCATCTAATTAATTTTCATTAAAATGAAGTTTTGCCCAGTTGAAATTCCCACGGTATATGCGGTAGTTATAACAGAAAATATACCGCGGGTTCCGACGATGGACTACAGAAATAAACAAAAGTTGTTATAATTTCATTTACGTCAATTATGAAGCAAGTTTTTACAACGTCTATACGATATTGATCGATCCCGGTGGTTCCTGGATACATACGATATTTATCGATCCCGGTGGTTCCTGGATACATACGATATTTATCGATCCCGGTGGTTCCTGGATACATACGATATTTATCGATCGATGTCCTGGGTGAAGTGATCCGATGGATACATACGATATTTATCGATCCCGTGGTTCCTGGGTACATACGATATTATCGATCCCGATGGTTCCTGGTACATACGATATTTATCGATCCCGATGGTTCCTGGGTACATACGATATTGATCGATCCCGATGGTTCCTGGATACATACGATATTTATCGATCCCGATGGTTCCTGGGTACATACGATATTGATCGATCCCGATGGTTCCTGGATACATACGATATTGATCGATCCCGATGGTTCCTGGATACATACGATATTGATCGATCCCGATGGTTCCTGGGTACATACGATATTTATCGATCCCGGTGGTTCCTGGGTACATACGATATTGATCGATCCCGATGGTTCCTGGATACATACGATATTTATCGATCCCGATGGTTCCTGGATACATACGATATTTATCGATCCCGGTGGTTCCTGGGTGGTACCGGTACTTTGACAGTCAGTATGATTCAAGTAATATGAATGTTTGGTGGAATTCTTGTCAGAGATCGTAACTATTCACAAAGCAACCCAAGTCAAATTGTTAACTGATGTTAGCAATTCATTATAATACAGCATCATAATGTTTGTAGAAATGTCTATAATGATATATTCTACATCTGATTAGATAGGTCTTTGGTTTGTCAGGGAATATACGGTGGTTGCCCGAACAGAACACGTTGGATTTCTCCGGGGAGCGGTTTCCTCCCACAATAACGACCTCATACGCCGTCAACCGACCATCGAGAGTGATGCATATCAGTTGTGAGAACTTGTTTTGTAATCGATGTAAAATAAATAAATTTGGTTTTGGGCTTTAATATTTCAGCAAATATCGGAATTGTGATATTTTATTAAGGTCTTCTGCTTTACCATTTATAATCTTTGATAGAATGTGAAACAAGAGGTCCATGATGGCCCTAAATCGCTCACCTGAGATAAAAAGGTTGACCCAAGGAACATCTGTACCAATTTATTTTAAAATCTGGCCAGTAGTTTTGAAGAAGATGATTTTTAAAGTTTTCATTTTTTCTCTTTTTGTGCCATGGAACCAGAGTTTCTATATGGATCAATTATTTTAGCAACTTTTGTGAAGGTTGACCAAGGATCATCCTGTTAAGTTTAATCAAATTCTGTCCTGGTGTCAGAGGAGATGTTGTTAAAGTTCTTATATACATATAAGGCAAATAAGCCCGCCCTGGCGGCCATGTTTTTTTAAGGATCGGAATAATTTAGCAACTTTGGTAGGGTTGACCCAAGGAACATCTGTACCAATTTATTTTAAAATCTGGCCAGTAGTTTTGAAGAAGATGATTTTTAAAGTTTTCATTTTTTTTTCATTTTGTTGCCATGGCAACCAGAGTTCTACATGGATCAAGTTTATTTTAGCAATTTTTGTGAAGGTTGACCCAAGGATCATCCCTGCCAAGTTTAATCAAATTCTGTCCAGTGGTTTCAGAGGAGATGTTATTTAAAGGTTTCTCTATATACATATAAGGCGAATAAGCCCCGCCCCTGGCGGCCATGTTTTTTTACGGATTGGAATAATTTTAGCAACTTTGGTAGAGGTTGACCCAAGGAACATCTGTACCAATTTATTTTAAAATCTGGCCAGAAGTTTTGAAGAAGATGATTTTTAAAGTTTTCATTTTTTTTTTCTTTTTGTTGCCATGGCAACCAGAGTTCTACATGGATCAAGTTTATTTTAGCAATTTTTGTGAAGGTTGACCCAAGGATCATCCCTGCCAGTTTAATCAAATTCTGTCCAGTGGTTCAGAGGAGATGTTTTTAAAGGTTTCTCTATATACATATAAGGCAATAAGCCCCGCCCTGGCAGCCATGTTTTTTTATGGATCTGAATAATTTTAGCAACTTTGGTAGAGGTTGACCCAAGGAACATCTGTACCAATTTATTTTAAAATCTGGCCAGAAGTTTTGAAGAAGATGATTTTTAAAGTTTTCATTTTTTTTCTTCTTTTTGTTGCCATGGCAACCAGAGTTCTACATGGATCAAGTTTATTTTAGCAACTTTTGTGAAGGTTGACCCAAGGATCATCCCTGCCAGGTTTAATCAAATTCTGTCCAGTGGTGTCAGAGGAGATGTTGTTTAAAGGTTTCTCTATATACATATAAGGCAAATAAGCCCCGCCCCTGGCAGCCATGTTTTTTTATGGATCTGAATAATTTTAGCAACTTTGGTAGAGGTTGACCCAAGGAACATCTGTACCAATTTATTTTAAAATCTGGCCAGTAGTTTTGAAGAAGATGATTTTTTAAGTTTTCATATTTTTTTCTTTTTGTTGCCATGGCAACCAGAGTTCTACATGGATCTTTTGTGAAGGTTGACCCAAGGATCATCCCTGCCAAGTTTAATCAAATTCTGTCCAGTGGTTTCAGAGGAGATGTCGTTTAAAGAAAATTGTTGACGACGCACGACGCACGACGACGGACGACGGACGCAGGGCGATCCTAATAGCTCACTTGAGCACAAAGTGCTCAGGTGAGCTAAAAAGTTAACTTGTGTATTTTGGCTCCCTTCTTCTTGTAAATAGGCTCTTTGGTATGAAGATTAATCAAATATAGGATTTATAGAATCAAAAAGTCAAGAAATGTTAAAGATGTTTCGTAAAAGAACTTAAGAGGTTGTATGATTAATATTTGTTCATTTTCATATAGATTGGTCGTTTAAAATAGGAATGAAATGATCAATAACAAGAGAAAGAAATCCAAAGAATTTGTCAAAATCCAACATAAATCAGAAGAGATAGGTATTTTGAGATTTTTTTTCTACAACGGAAATGGTTTACCATTAAAGGATAACATTTGGTTCAATAGAACAACAAAATTAATCATATGAAATAATCAAAGCGCTGAAAGCAGATGAGTGGCGATTGTCAAGTAAAGTTTACAGGGTTACTATGTAACATGTAAAGATTTGCCTTCATCGGCCATGTCTTCTTGGAAAAGGTGACGATACAAAGGGCCATTTTAGCTCTTTATAGCTCACCTGAATACACTGACATGAAAATATGTAGGTACACATACATATGACAACACATGATAGGACTGTATTGTGACTGCTCAAACTAGGTCATTTAGATTTAGTATTGTAACAATTGTTGCAAGATGTGTGGCATGATCACACACTACCATACTGAAACAACAAAAATTGTTAATATGTACCCAAAACTCTTTTCATTAAGTTGTTACGCTTGATTATGCTTAAGTAAGCTTTTTAGTCCGACAAAATATCCTGAAAATATCTCCTGGCGAAACGGTGTATCACACACTAACCTACACAGCTAAATACTTTAATATATATATGTATTCAAAACTTATTCTCTTACTTATCTTAATCACTTTTTGTGTTTGGATGCTTTCATATATTTCTTTTATCTTTCAAAATCTTCTGATAAAACCAGTGAATCACACTTATTTTACTACTCCTAAAGTGTACCTAACGTTTATTTTCTGTGTGGGAAAGAGGATAAGTCGCTGAATAAACAATTATGAAGTGTACATAAATCAACCAAATTAAAACATAAAATACACATTAGACAACTTTTTATGAAACCCAACCTCTAAAAGTTGTCAAGTGTTAAGCCAAGGACCCGATAACTAAACGCTATCTTGCCCAACAGGGGGCCGCAAGATAAACGTGCGCTCATGGCATTATCAAAGTGTCCAAACATAAAAAATCAAAGCGCTGAAGGCACTGAAGTTGTGTGTGTCTCAAGTGGAACATGGTTTGACGAGCTCCAGATATGCGGGGTAACTTAGTTTTTTGCCAAATATCAAATTTATATTAAAATAATAAACGATTGTTCATTAATTGTAGGCTATATAAATTGGGAGAGTACGAGTGGCGTTGTGCTAATTGTTAACAGACTTTTGAAACAAATGGTGCGTTCATGATATAGGCATTGCGCGAAAACTTGAATTTACATTGATAGACAAAAGAAATACGACAATAATGTTCTCTCAGCACTATCAGTGCTTTGATTTGCACTACCGAGCGACGGCACAGTTTCTATTTATAGATGCAAATCAGTTACTGAGTCCTTAGTAACAGCCATTCAATAGAGCAACAAATTACCCCTCGAGGTACCTCTGGTGTGTCTGAGATAGCTTGATGTTATAATTAGTAAGTTACACGGATTTGTATCGGCTTTCTATATGGACCATTGTAACACCATTTAATAGCCGAAACCTGTACATCCACCATCCAAATTCAGGCACGAGCCACCTTTGCATCGAAAGAAACTATACTCCTCCGCATGCGAAAGTGAAAGTTACGCAACATCATAGGGAAAATAGTTCTTTTATGCTGTTATGCTACATACAATTATTGTGCCCTGTAAATATTTATTTTTAATCAAAACTGAGTTTTCAACACTTTCAACACTTTGGCTGAATCTCAGCATACCTGTGTTGTAGAATGCTGTTAAATCGGTCGATCATTCCATACAAATGAAGAGGTTATTCGGTTTTAAATGTAGAGAATGGGACCCCCAGAATGTAGATACTATAGTTGTGAGTAACTACGTCACACACAACTAAAATAATTAAGAATAGTATGAAAACAATTTTGCATGCATATTTATTTATTAGGTTTATAGGGTAGTGTGATGTTAAACATTCCACTTCTAAAGGCAGGTAGACTATATAATGGTTGCCATTACAACTCTCAGAGTTACTATATAACCATTATATTATTAGAATCCCTGGGCCTCTTCATATGTAGCATGGGTTATCAAAAGAGGCTCAAATGCAAACTAATTGTTAAAAAAGAAACCCAGTCGTTAAAATGTTTAGTATAGTGTTTGAAGGGCACATATATGTTCGACTTTCATCAAATCTAAGTATTCTTCCGATACCATCATTAACAATGCTATTCTAGTGTATACCTACGTCTCTATAAAATTATTGTAACTCTTCGGCAAAAATAAGGTTTGCATTAAGAAAGCGACGAGGTGCCCAAAACGCCGTATACACTGTCATTTAAAGTTGTCGTTGCTGTATTTTTGGAGTCACCACTTTTGCGACAAGATAAAACCATAAAGCAACTTTCAGATTAATGTACATTCAATGAAATTGGCATTTCTGCGGTTCCAGTGCTAGTGGGAAGGACCAACATGTATGGATTAAGGGCCTAAGTTCAGTCAGAAACCATATATCTGAATCAGTGGCTTGTCGTATGTATGTAAGTTTTATTTAATTAGTCAATCTTTTTTTAACGTTTTATCATTTCAGTTCGATTATTCGCATCCATTCGCTCTATAAGCAATAAATTGTGCTACTTCGCATGTCTCCGGAATCCTTCGTGTTATTCCCGTAGATTACGCTAATGACGTCAGGGTGTATAAGCATTAAACACATTCGATCTATTGACAGGGACATAGTTAGCTGTACGTCAGTACGCACTTGCGTATATAAAGTTTTTTTTTAGTATCAACTAATCCTGATTAAAATGACAAGAAATATACAATATTATAAATCAATAATCGATTTAAGACCAAATTCTACCACACCATATGTGTTACTCTTAATATGTAGGTTTGTGCAATGCCATTTCACCATCACGTCTCCACCAAAGAAACACAACCGTTACGCTTCGTTAAAATACGTACCTTTAGTTATTTTGCAACCGTGTGTACTTTCAAACAGCAGCAGTCTCTGTTTTGAGGATATCACTTTAGTTTATGGCGGTTTTATTTTCAAATAAGCAATGACATAGGGCTTAGATAGGTTTATCTGATGTGCCTTACACATTTACCAGCTGGGAATGTAATTACATAAGTACGATGTATGTAATGATACCGCAAATACATAAGGCATAAAATATATATCTTGTTCCTGTTATATTCTTGTTCCTGTTATTGGGTTGTTGTTGATGATGTTTTGGCTTCTTGTTGTTTGTCTGTATTTGTTGTTTGACTCAATTTGTTGTTGTTTGGGGTGAAATTATTGTTATAAATTCTTTTTTTTTCTTCTTTTTTTTTTCTTTTTTTTTTTTTGGTTGTTGTTCTTTTTTTTTCAAAGAACAAAGTGGAGGTATTGTAATTACTTTGGAGTCGTCGTCATTACCGTAGGCGACAGCATAGGCGTCTTGTAAAACTCAACTTTGGCCATAACTTCTAAACTATTGAGCCTTCTGTACATACTCCTCGTATTTGTTCACCTTCACAAGGGAAGCATTTCCGTAAGAGGCAATAAAGCTTAGGTATATTTTGACCAAATCCATCTTCCTTTAAATAATACAGTTAAAAACTTACTCGTTACTTCTAAACTATCAACCCTCCTCAAGTCCAAGTCCATTTTGATCAGAATTATCTCCCAATTTCTGAAGAAGAAAAAAAGAAGAAAAAAAAGACGATCTTTGGCATCCGCACGCGGTGATCTTGTTTTAATGTTTATAACAATTGCAACAGTAATACATATAATAATTATTTACAAAATTACTAATTTCAAAGCAAATGTATTGATCTCCTAAAAGTTCACGGATGTAGTCTTATTATGCACTGTCCACGTAACTTCATCGGAATTTCACTTGATGGAGACGGAGAGTTCACGCTAAGTTCGATTGATTAAAGTAAGATTAACTTGACTTTCAATGATGAAACGCCGTCTGGAAACTTAATTGATTGAGTACGAAAGTTGGGGTATTTAAGAGGACTTTAAGATCTTTGAAACAATCTTTGTGAAAAAACTATGAGACACATTCTGTCACAAACGTCTATAGGTCAGACATGTGTTCATGAATGTTGGCACCCTTCCAACAATTTAAGCGATACTTCGTCTGCACTAACGCATTTGTTTTAAACACTAACAATGATTAATTTGAATTGGCTCCTCCTGAACTTTTTCCAAGGAAAATATATTAAACGGTACTGGTTGACCAAACAAAATGTTTGTTTTATTGCTATGTAGTATTTTGTTCCGAGATAGGGTGTTGAACTCTGAACCTTTCGGTGTCGAGTTAGAGCTCTGTGACAGGACACGCTGTTTTTACGATTACTGTTTGGTAGTATTGTTTCATCCGTAGAGGAACATGCTTTAATGTCAAATTACTTATTGATATAAACAAAATACCAACCAACGACAGACAGTTGTTATAGCAACTGTCTCAGTAGCAGAATTGCGTGGGTTGCTTAAAATTGGAACTAGAAATATGGTACTGGAGTAGGTGATAAGTCTGCCAGTCAAAGTTTTAGTTTAAACATATCTTATTATTCACAGTCACAAAAACATACAAACTACATTACAACAATGACATATACAAGTGTATATGGATGGATGTCTGTGTCTGCCTGTGTGTCTGAGAAAAAATAGATTGAATTCATCTTTCCAGTTAAAATATAATTGCAATGACGAATGGCGAGAATATGCAAACACACGCCACGTTTGCCATCCACCTTTTAACTGGTAAAATGATCAATAAAAAAATACGTATAGTATATAACGAAGATTGTACAATTATTTCGGTCCTAGTGTAAACAAAGGACTGGTGAACATATAGTGATACTGTTACTGGATGCAATACAATATAGAGCTTGTACAACTATGCCAGTCTCATGCTGACAAACGAGAACTAGCGTAGTCTCTGAGTGAGAGATATACTGTTGATTGGAATTAAAGTAAAGTTACATTGAAATATTACATTCGCTTGTTGTATACCTTCGGCCTTCTTGCAAATATGACAATACCGGATATCAAAATTCAGTGCCCTCTAGCGGGCGATATATACTTGCACCTGTTTGCGTAGGTGGGAAAAATATCAATGAAAATACATGTACTATGAATGAAATTTTGTGATGTAAGCTAGTGAAGTGCAGCAGTTCACGCACCTCTGACATGTATTTCTAATACGAATATGGCAAATGAAATAATGTTGTAAGGTTCTCACAGCTACAAGATCCATATGATGAGAGAAATCAATAAAACGGTTCAAACGTTCTCCTTTACTGTTCCAGTTTATGCTTAAAGCAACAGAAGGACTCTCAGTCCCTTGATTTGGAATAGGGTGCTGCGCGTAATAAATCACGAGATATGTCATAAGAGAAAAAGAAGAAAGAACCTCTGGATTTACTGGTCGAAGATTTCATCATTGAACATTGGGAAAATGTTATAAAATTTGCAATAAAAGGATTACGTGAAGTATTGCCAAAATGAGAAAAATTAATACCGTTTATCGAATTAGTAGTGGTTCTTTTACTTATTTGTTGCTTTACAGTTGTTGTTTAAATATTTTCTTTTTTAGTAGGAAGAATCAGAAATCTGGGCCCGAACTTTTCAATCCTGAATTTATATTTAAGACACAGAATCAGGAAGTGCACATTTTAAAAGTTATGTTTTACTAAAACTATAGATATTTGAAAGACTTTTATCATATTTCTTAACTAATTTACGGAATAATGAACATGCATTATTGAGTTTTTTAAAATTAATTTATGAAAGATTGATTCATTTTATAGTTGAGATAGAAGATTCTCCAAAAGAATAGCACTGTACAATCTGTGTAGATATTTGAATCAAAATGAAAACGAATTACCTTGTTTCGTGTATGTCACATTTACAATTTAAATTTCTTGATTAAGTACCGACAATAAGAGTGCTATGATGGCCCCTAATTTCTCACCTGATCACAGGCCATGCCGTACCCAAGATCGAATTTGACCTAGATAGCAAGACAGACATTTCTAACACGTTTGATAAAGATTTGACTAAAAATGTGACCCCTGGGATTTACTAAGATTTGACCTAATGACCTACTTTTTGACTCCGCCCAATCTTTGATTGAACTTGACCAAGATATCATCAAGACAAACATTCTGATCCAGTCTGAGAAAGATATGGCCAAGAATGTGGCCTGTAGAATGTAAACAAGATTTAACCAAAATTTGACCTAGTGACCTACTTTTTGACCCTTTCCCACCCATGAGCTATTATCAAGACATACAGTTTGAGCAAGTTTGAGGGAGATTTGGCTTCTAGAGTGTAAACACTGAAAGTGTTGATTTTTTTAATAATTAAAGGGCCATAACACCTGACCTAATGGGCCAATGTCAGTCATAATCATACTTAGCTGAGAGATAAAATCAAGCTTTTTATATAAATGAAGGGTCATAACTCCTGATCTAATGAACAAATATCAATTACAAGCGAACTTGACCAAGCTGTTATGGCCATAAATATTGTCATAAAGTTTGAAGATGATTGCTTAAGAAATGAAGATGCTAGAGTGTAATAATTAAAAATCGTTGACGCACGACGCAATACGCACGACGGACGACGGACAATCAAGTATCACAAAGCTTCCCTCAGGTGAGCTTATAAAGAAACTTAAATGTAGTCACATGGTCACGTGATCGATAAGATGGCGGGTCGCGTTTTTTTCATCAGAGCGACTTGTGGTAGTGTTTTAGTGAACCAATCTTGTTATGGATTGAATATTTGATATTAATTTGGACTTTTCGATTGACTTGAAGTTAGTAACTGTTTTTGAAAATATCAATCTGTTTATATGGGTATCAGGAGCAGGAAAGGCAAACGTAAAAAGAGCAGTGATTCGGATACGGGCAATGGCCACAAACAACATAAACATGGCCGCACCCATGATTCAGAAAATGATTTAACGGTTAATGTAAGTGAAATATTAAATGAATCTAATGCTGTTTTATTTCCTAGTGATGACCAGTTATTTTCAAAACCAGTTTTTGAATCACCCATTGTAAAAGCCCCGATTTTACCGTCGTCACAGTCAGTAACCACCAAGATGGCGTCGTCCGAGGTAGCCCCGACAGAGATACGTGGTATTGGGGATATGGCTTGTCTTTCAAGCAAGCTTGATACATTGATGGAATCTGTGTTAGATATTAAAAGGGGACAGGATACTTTAAGAAAGACACTGGATAGCAAAATTGACAAATTAAGGAATGATTTGTTAGTCAACATTGATGGAAAGGTGAAGACGTTGCGTGATGAGATGTATCTTGAGATAGGGCGAGAAACCTCACGTATTGATTCCCTTGTGACAAGTGTTCAGTCCCTTCAAAACAAATTCGTCACGGTTGAACAGCGATTCGATTATCTTCGATCGAACACGTTTACACAGGCGTCACAGGTGACAAACCCCCTTAATGACCCCAACCTGACCATTACGGTAAGTGACTTACCGTTTGCGGAGGGGGAGGAAATCATGCATAAGGCAAGGGACATAATTGCCGCCCTTGGCCAAGATGTCGCCGGATCTGTTGAAGTTACAGTCCGCTTACCTTCACGGTTCTCGAACAGACCCGGAATGGTTAAGATAAGTTTCCGGTCGTTGGCGGTGAAGGTGACGGTGCTACGTAACAAAATGAAATTGAAAAACTCGCAGACATACAGTCACGTTTACTTGAAGAGCAGCAAATCCCATGCAGAGAGACTCATTGAATGCTCGAGCTATTCTTCGTGAATTACCACAGGCCACAAACCTACGTATTGACGCCAATGGATGCATCAAGAGACGTCCAGCTCCACCCCAGGGAACCCAAACGGAGGGACAATAGGACGGATCCCGGTCCCATGAAAACATTACAGTCTCTCATCTGAATGTATCCGGTTGGACTACAAACAACCATGAGGTGAGATGTGCTGTAATAAAGTGTATTGCCGCAGATATTTTTCCATATGTGAATCGCATTTGAAGGGAAATGACAATATAATTATCGAAGAATACACATGGTTTGGACGCAATAGAAGTGACATACACGTTAACGCACCGAAAGGGTCAGGTGGTGTGGGCATATTCGTTAAAAACAGCATTTTGGATACATACGACATATGCATACTAGACAGATCATATGAGGGAATTCTATTTATAGAACTGAAACACCATCTTTCACAGGCGCGGATCTTAGTGTGCTCCTGTTATCTACCCCCCGAAAACTCTGTTTGGGGCCGCAACGCCCAATCTTTCTTCGCACATATCGTTTCATTAATATATCTTTATGGAAGTAATAGTGACTTAATAGTTGTGACTGGTGATTTTAATTCGAGAATCGGAAATATATCGGATGTACTTCAAACAGTGGATAGTTTACCCAAGAGGAATTATGTAGACCCGTGCGTAAATCAACATGGTCGAGAAATGTTGGACTTTTTTATTGAGGCAAATCTATGTGTGCTTAGCGGTCGTTTTAGTGGCAGTGATGAATTCACGTGCATTTCTACAAAAGGTAGATCCGTCGTTGATTATATGTGTGTACCGCAAGACAATTTCAGCTATTGTAAATCGTTCAAAGTTTTACCTATACAAACAGTGGTTGATCAATACAATCTACATGGCTATCTTGGACAAAGATCACGTCTACCTGACCACTCGGTGCTAAATGGCAAATTTACTGTTACTATACTATATGCCGGACACGATACAGAACGAGGGCAACGATGACGGGACATCGTCTCGAGCAACGAAATTTAAACTGAATAAAATACCCGTCAATTTTATGGACAGTAATATTGTTAGATCGGTTATTATTGACATTATACACAGGATAGAAATAAGCAGAGAAACACAGGATGATATTGATAATTTTTATACAACCTTGTGCTCTACTATTCAAAATGAAATGCGTAACTATGTCCTGTCATACAGTGCATCTAAACGGACCAATAAGCGTCACAAACACCATAAGCCCTATTGGAACAATGAACTTACCGACTTGTGGGAACGGATGCGGATCAGTGAACAAAACTCCGTGAAGTGTAGAGACTCACATCGTGAACGAACACTATTACGATCACACTATACCGAAGCCAGACATACGTTTAATCGTAAACTAAGGCAACGTGAACGTGAACACACTAGACTACTAGCAGAAGACATAGATAATATGTCCTCGGCTAATCCCAATGATTTCTGGGAAAAAATAAGACGGCTGGGTCAACGATCAGATCTTTCGATACCCATCCAGATCACCATCGAGGACGGCCGAACATGTTCCGACGAAAATGAAGTGCTAGGAAAATGGTATCGTGACTTTGAAAAGCTCTATAACGGATGTGAAAGTAATGATTTTGATAATGCTTTTCATGATCAAGCCAAAATCCATCGTAATATACTACAAATGAACATAGACGACCCATTATATACGCCTAATCAAGAGTTAAACGGTCCAATAACTATCAACGAGATTACGTCCATTGTGATGAAAGCCAAGTCTAAATCTGCATGTGGTAACGACAATATTCCGTACGCAGTGTTGAAGAATCCACCTGTGATCGCGGTTCTTCATAAGTTGTTTCAGCTCATTTTGGACACTGGTGTTGTTCCAAATGAGTGGCGAAAGGCGGTAATAATTCCGATTCACAAGGACAGCAGCTCTGACAATCGAGTACCGCTCAATTATCGTGGGATTAGCCTATTGTCTTGTATAAGTAAACTTTGCAGTGCATTCATTATTATGAGGCTTATGCAATATTTAGACAGTAATAAATTGTTAGCCGACGAACAAAATGGCTTTAGAAAAGACCGGTCGGGTATGGCATGTCAGACGTTGCAATATTCAATAACTATATATGTGTTGTATAACTGTGTATATATATTGTATAAATGCATATATATATATGGTAAAATAGATATATATTGCATATAGTTGCATATGTTTATTTAAATTTGCATTTTGTTATATGTTATTCTTATTAATTTTTTAAACGAAGTTTGGAGACAAATTGTTTTTATTCTCCACCTATCTTTACAAACTTTCACACACTTGTAGTCCTCAATAAGCAGTGGTACCCCCCCCCCCCCTTGAATTTTGTAAATGTGGGATCCCTTGGGGACAGGTCCCGTCCCCTCAAAGATGGATTTGTGCATAAAAATGTATTTTAGTTAAGTATTTCAAATTTCCAATCCCAAAATCATATTTTTTTTTTGTTCCTCATATTGAGAAGAATTGAATAGTAATACTTGGGTGCTCCCCGAGGTCACCCAGGGGTCAGGCCCTATCCCTCAATTTTACTTATGACCTTATATTTCAAAAACTGTTCAGATCTCCACCCTAAACCATATATATTCTTGTTCCTCATGATCAGATGGATTGGATGCTTCTTCTTTGATATTCACAAGGGTCACCATGGGGTCAGGCCCCATCCTCTCAATTTTACTTATGACCTTATTTCTTAAACTTCGTTTGGGAGACCTAGTAACAGTTCACTGTTACAATTATTACTTGTTTAATCAAAGATGGCTCCTTCCATGAACTGCAAAATTGCGGCATTTTGGGGACCCAAATATTAAGATTAATATAGACTGATAGCGAAAGAAGAGAAGTCATATGGTAGATCTTAAAAGGTTCCAGGTTTTTATTTTCTTATATGATAACAATGTAACAGTGAGTGTCCATAGTATTAGGGAAATTTGAAAATGTTAATTTTAGCAAAAATGATAATAGTCGTACTAGGATCTCGTCGTCACAACTCCTCCAAAACGGCACGATGGATTTGGTTTAAACTCGATGTACCATATGTAGATGTGCATGAATCTAGATCGTCGCCTACAGACAGCGGTAAGGGGAGAAAATCAGACTAAGAAATTCTTCCAATGAAGATGTATATGGAATAAGAGTGTTTTGACTCTGTAGCCAAGTAAAACCCTACTGCTCCGAGCTGGAATCGAACTCGGGGCCCTTGGGTCTCCAAAATGACGCATTTTTACAGTTCATGGAAGGAGAAATCTTTGATTAAATAACGGTCCAATGAAATCCTTTGTTACAAAAGTGTAAACAAATCCCATGATTCAGTTATAGAACATATATACCGTTTATATATATATGCATTTATACAATATATATGTACAGTTATACAACACATATTAGTTATTGAATATTGCAACGTCTGACATGCCATAGTCGTGCGAAGATCACATCTTTGTACTGAATTCACTAGTTCGAAATAACTCTAATGTATATGTAAGTTATATCGATCTACGCAAGGCATTTGACTTCATTGATAGGGACCTAATGTTATACAAATTGTTATTACTTGGTGTTGATGGTAGTGTTTACAGATCTATTCGGTCCATGTATGAGGGTACCATAGCAACCGTGAAGGTCAACGATAAGACAACGCACTGGTTCAATTGTAAATCTGGAGTAGCTCAGGGAAACAATTTATCGCCGACTATTTTCAACACATGTATAAATGACCTGGTAAAAGACATAAATGACCATGACCTTGGTGTAAAAATCGGGGATTCATCAATTTCCATGCTATTGTACGCTGACGATATAGCGCTCGTTGCCGATAGTGCTGAAAACTTTCATGATGGTGTAAAAAGTGCGCGTATTACAATACAGATAAATAAAATGTATGCACTTTAGGAAAGGTCGATCAAGGGTTACAGAATTTAAATTCCATGTTGGAGATAATGTTTTAGAGACTGTTTCTCAATACAAGTACCTTGGTGTTATGATGAATGATAGGTGTGATTTCTCTATGAACGCTGAGATTCTGAGTAAAAGTGCCGGTCGCGCTCTGGGAAGTATGATTTTTAAATTAAGCAATGTAAATGATATTGGTTTTAATACATATGACAAACTGTATAAAAGCTGTATTGTGCCTATCTTAGATTATTGTTCCAGTGTATAGGGATACAAACGCTATCAGCCTTGTGAAAACTTACAACACCGTGCCATACGGTACTTTTTAGGCGTGCATCGTTTCGCATCTGTTGCTGCTATCACTGGCGACGTCGGTTGGCTCCCATGTCAATACCGCCGTTGGATAAACATCGTACGGTATTGGAATAGACTTGTATCAATGAGACAGAACAGGATCACGAAGCGTTTATTTGACTTGGATTATACTATGTGCTATAATAATTGGTGTTCAGATATCAAATCTATTTTTTCTCACCCTTATATGCAGGATTGTTATGACAATAAACTACAGGTAGATATTCATTCAGTAAAACGTCGAATTACTGACTATTACGCTGGTCTTTGGAAAAACACTGTCAATAATTGTGCCAAATTACGCACTTACAAAAATTTCAAAACTGAATTTGTCACGGAAAAATATGTTTTGCTAAACATTTCAAAGCGTGAAAGGTCTATTGTGTCACAATTTCGCTGCGGCATTTTACCGCTTAGAATTGAGACTGGTCGTTATGTAAACGAACGGGTAGAGGAGCGTTTGTGTTTATTTTGTAAAATTGGTGATATTGAAACAGAGACTCATTTTATACTTGAATGTGATAGATTTAAACCTATAAGAGATTATATTTTCAAGGATTTTATATGTACTCCTTCATTTATTCAGAAATCTGTTGCTGAGAAGATAGCCTTCCTTTTAGACGAACATACAAGAAAAACTGCCAAGTTTCTTGTGTGTGCATTTGACTTAAGACGCAAGCTACTTTATGCATAAACCGAATTTTTGAAATATTTTTTATGTATGTATCAATTCATTTAAAAAATCAGTGTCCATCTTATCTTTCATATTTACATGTGATATTTTCTGTTGAATTTATTATGTTTGTATTCCCAACAGTGACTTATAGGCCCATGGGGCCGGGTGTTTGAATTGCTTTTTTTTTCATCAATATGTATATTGTATAACACATGTCACTTTAATAAAACATTTACTTACTTACTTACTTACTTACTTACTGTCTGTCTGTCTGTCTGTCTGTCTGTCTGTCTGTCTGTCTGTCTGTAGTTACGATATAGTGATATCAACCAGGGGACGTAGCCAAGCTTGAAATAAAGACAGTACAGGAAGTTTGTTCATGCCTCTCAGCTTGGGGTCCGGGGATTTTCAGAGACACTGTCAGTGATTTAGTTGTATTTGGCCACGAATCATGATCAGAGTGTAGATAAAAAATAAAATAATAGGAAATATGAAAATAAAATACGCAACTCTGGCCAGATATAAATTTTATAATTTTTTTGCATTGATTTTGTATATCTTATAACTCGTGAAATACTGTACATTAATTCCTACTTTTGCCGTGCGGTATTGCTGTCCCCCCCCCCCCCCCCCCAGTTTTATTTTTTTTTTGCGTCATTATTTACGTGTAGGGCTTTCTGGACGCCCTTGTGTTTAGAGGTTATAAAGGGGACATCATTATAAAAGAATTGTAAAAAATATAATTAATAATTGATGAATCAATAAATAAATGATAATTAAATAATTTACACGTTAGTTATTCATGCATCCTTTATGCCGTTACGCGACTCGATCGTTTACACTCACATCTCCTAAGTTCCCAATGAACTGAAACCACACAGTAACCCACTCGAAATGGTAGTATAACTATTATATATATACTTTATGTTATTATAACAATAACTGTCAGTATCATAGGCCAATTCAGTCAGGAGTTATGGCACTTGATTATCAAAATATGCCCATTGTACTTTGTTTATAGTCTAGAATCAGCAAGTATAAGCAATCTTTATCAAAAGTATACACAATGTTACACAAGGCCCTTGAAATACAAAAAAAAACACACACACACATTTGCCGTTTTTACACTCTTTTTGTCAGAAACCAGAAGGCATGGAGCTAAGATATCTCGTGTATGTCATTGCCAAGTGGTCCTTTACCAAGTCTGTTTAAATCATAGCCCTGGAGTCAAAATACGTAACGCATACCCTTGTTCACTTGGTTTTAAATAGACTTATGTGAGGAAGCTATGACTTTCAATATTTGGACCACATGTACTGTTTTGTGTGTAGAATTGAACTTTGAACTTACGACCCAGTGATCTACTTTTTAATTTTTAAGTTATGACCTTCATATTTTGACATCAGTTACTGTTTTTGAGAATGGCAATGAACTTTGACATTGGATGACCTTGACCATGAACCCGTGACCTACTTATGATTCTTGAAGCTACGACCTTAAAATTTGGACCACAGGCACTGTTTGGTTTGTGGAAATAAAAATGTGTTGTTTTTTTGTCATCGATTATGTATTCATTACAACTATTTTATAATATAGTAACTTATGCAAGCAGTGAAGGCAATATTTCTCAGGTGAACCACTTCATGGTCATATTGGTTCTCTTATTTTGAGAAATGAACTTTTATCAGATACTTTATTTCCATTAACATTTTTGAAATAGTTTAATAGAATTCTTAATCTTTTCAGCAGGTTGAATGCGTGTTACACAAATATGTTATACGTCAATACAACAAGATGATGCAATCCCAACTTTCATTACTGTTCCAGTTCAGCGTACATTTCATCTTGTCGGTTATCACTCTACTATTCAACATTCAGCCTGCGAATTACTCACAAAATGATTAGGTTTTTCGAACACTTGCTACACATCAGAATCTTTAAGATGTAAAACAGATTAGTTTGCCGTCGGATCTAGTTTTTAATTGTCTCACACAATATAATTATGCCACGCCAGTAAAAAAAATAACAACAAAAAACAAAACAATGCTTTCACGCCAACTCTTATCATCAATGCCCCGTTAATCCTTCAGTCAGGGGGTTCAGACCCGTGACCGACAGATCTCACACAAGATATATTTACCATGTGTCTAACCTACATACGATTGTTCGGTCCAATGACTTCAACCACCCTCACGTGCGCGCACGTGCGACTGATACACTCGTGCCGGTGGGACATTAGTCTTGTCCCTTTGTTCTCGTACACCACGAGAGACTTTCAGTGCAAATTAATGTTTGATCTACTCTCCGTACTTATCGTTCAATTTTCTGCATGTCGTGTATCATCCCAGACAATAAGTACAATTCCGAGTTAAGTGACAAGATAAATAGGGGAAGCACTCGGAAACGTTCCAGCGAGTCCTCAGTCTCAGCCTGTCTGTCCCGTCTCGACAGTAATAATGGTGCAATCAAACTGCCAGACATTGTCCGGCCTATCGCTCTCCCAGGCCGTAGTATGTTGGTGACTATAAAGTAGTGCAAACAAGTAATTGTAGGATTCAGGTTGTTGTTGTAATACACGAACTTTCACAGGAGGGAAGCATTCCATGGAACACCAGATGCATAGAGACTGGTATCGCAATTAAAAGATAATACTATTCCCATGGTTTGAAACCAACCAGCAAAATATCAACATCATATTTTACTCTCATGGGTATAATTCAAGTTTCCTAATTTAATTCCTAATTATTCTGTAGGATTTTAGATATGATTAATTGCATACAATTACAAATCTCGTTATGTCTTGATATATATTCAGATAAATTGATGTATGAATAATGCTGGAACGATAAAGTTGCTTTGCTGTTACTAAGTAGTTTTGAACAAAGGTAATATGGAAAATTTGAACAGTTTTTTTAATAAATCACAAGTCACAGTTGGTCAAATCACCCAGGGCACTGAAATTTACACGAAATTCAAATGAAGCTATAATTTACAACCGGGTTGAATGGGATAAAAGCAAAGGTCATATGATGCCAAATCGCAACACGTTTTCCGCAACTCTAAGCCAGCAAACTCGCCCTTTGTTTCAGGATAACCCACCAACAGTCTCTCAGTGCCTTTAGCGCTTTGTTTCATAATGACTCGGAGTTAGGGTCATGACCTTCCATTTATAAGTTGCATGCCGTATGAGATCATGACCTTACATCAGAGGAACATTTATCCGTTTTTGTGTGGTGTAATACAGTACAGTGAAATCGACTGCGGTAATTATGTAAATCAGCAAAGCATGGTTTTGATGTTCACTCATAAGACTGACTCCGCCGTCAGTTTAAAAATAACAGAAAAAAAACTGAAGGCGTTGATTATGACCGTGATGAATAAATTCTATTTTCAAATTCATGTATTCATATTTAACCACAGTGTAAACCTACGGTATTCTCGTCAGTTAGTTATATTCTCTGTTCTATTTGATCTTGTACATCCACTTCAAAGGGAATGACCAATATTGTAAGAACATATAATCAGACTGATTGTAAGCTAGGGCCGATATCTAAAATACAGTAAAAAGAAAGGAGCATATGGAACAAAATTGTGTCTCAATCATTTCCATTTCATACATTTGTTATTGCTATAAATAAACATTTTGCTGCTTTTATTGAGACAAATTGCTCACTGCTTCCAGTCGTACCTAAAATTAATGAATATTACATTAATGTTTGAATTTGATAAATGCTTTAGTATTTTCATTAAACCGGAACAAGTCTCATATTAAGATTGTCCAGTTATCATGACATTATTTACATTGATTTTATGTGTTTGTTTTGTGAACCTTTATAAATATTCCCCAGACACTGTGCATTGTTCGGTTGTCATGGTAACCACATCAGACATTATTACTTGTCAACTAACCAAAAAGAGTAATTTCCTTATACGGCTTCTTAAAAAACAAAACAAATCGGAATTAATTATGTTAAGCAAATACATTTCAGAATCATTTAAGCTTAGATATACCTTATTAACAATACATAGTACATGTTATACATTCATATATGTATTTAAGTTTATACGTAGTAAATCATAGGTTTAAAGGCATGTTTTACAATCTTATACTTTTTCATGGTTGTATTTTAAACATTGAGACGTAACTGTTCCAACAATCATATCTTTATGAACTTGTTCAGTGGTCATATTACTATTGTTAAATTGCAATAGTACTAATTCAGTCCATCCTTTATATGATAAATGAAAATATGTCATATTTATATATTGTGTTCAAATGTATTTAAATGCCGTTCACTACTTTGTATAATTGTAATGTATATCTTTATTAATTATGTGTATATAACACAAAAAACTGTAAAGTTTACGTGTAATAAAATCTGTTCTGTTCTGTTCCTTATACAAATACCAGCACATGTCTCGCTGTCTAATCCAACTAATAAAAAAATTGCAAGAATGGGAAATACATTTCCTTTACCAAGTACCATGGAATGAATCGGCTAGTGATAAGACTTACAAAGTGTTAAAAGTACAATGCACTATACATGAGTAATTTTGTCTAACGAAGAAATATATGCACTGTGTGATTATTATCTGAACCCAATCCGTAAAAAAGCATCAACAGAATACCTGAAGTGGGAGCGCTTTTGTTTTATTGTTGTTTTTGTCGTTTTTGTTGTTTTGTTGCTTTTTGGGGAATAAATATATCAACCAGATTCCTGTGTCTGAAACATAGGTGAAATAGGTTGGTGAATATATTTCGTTCCAGCATGGATACTTACATATGACCGTCAATATGAAGTTGTTCGATTTTTATCTTGATCTAATTTTTTATTTTATTTATAACTTATATCTTTTTATGTCGATATGGAAACAAGTCCTCACAACTTATACGCATTCATCTTAACGGTTTCTGTAGTGGATTAGTACCTTGCGTCTGGAAAAGCCATACATGATTATTGCAATGCCCCAACCACCAATGGGGTTTGAACCTACAGCCTTAAGATTCGCAGTAGTGTTTACTTCACTGGACCTCGGCGCCCTTGATGTAATGCAATGTACACTAGAAGCAACTTTTTTTTTGTATATTGACACTTGTTTGTTCAAATTCCGGCACCGTCCCCGGTTGCCGAGTTGTTAAAGCGTCGTCCTCGAGAGCGGGGGAGTCGTGGGTTCGATCCCCGGCCGCAACATACCAAAGTCGTAAAAATGGTACTGATAGTTCCTTTGCTTGGCGCTCAGCATATAAGAATAGTTCCAGGAATGGTTGGCTCGGTGTCAGGATAACGTGACTGGGTGTGATATAATGATACATGTCTACGGCGTGATACTGCAGTGTGGCAGAATTATTATCTGTCTTAAGTAGACATCGTCTCCAAATTACAGAAATATTGTCGGTAGGACGTTAAACCCAACAATCAATCGAATTCCGGCATGATTTCTTGGCATATTCATGTGAGGAAGCTTTCCCGGCAAAAGCTGACTTGCAGTAGGTCGATGGTTCTCCCCGGATGTCTCTGTGCACGTGGGGATCTTCCTCCACCTGTGAACAACTGGATATCGCGATATGACTGAATAATAGACATCTTAGCAACTTCATCTTATCTCAACACTGTTTGAACAATACTTTAGGTCTCAGGAAAACCTTTCTTACAAGTCCGAACATATTTACTTAATGTTGAGTTTGACAAAAGAAAAAACAAATGTTATTTTCAAATATTATACTTACATATTCAGTAATCTGAAATAAAAGTGTATATGTTATACAGTTTCATCCATTTTTTACGATACCAACCCTGCTAACACTATACATGTGTATATATATACTGGATTAGAACTGAACATTTCCTGTTTAGTGTTTATTGCAGCTGAAGGAGGATGTTGTCGCTCATACTTTGTTCTCTTTACTATTCACTTTATATTCTGATTTACTTGAATTTTGGCAGGTGGTTTATTATTTTATTTATATTTAACACAATATGCTGTACCAAAAGACACCGGATATGTCTAACCTTTAGAATTATTTCACTTTAAGTGATTGGTGGTTGAATTTTCGAGACAACCGAATATAAATAATAAAATCACAGAATATAACACACATATTGCTTATTTAAAGTGAAAATGCAACACTTTGCATCCATTTGTCAAAGATCCATAGACAGAAATGCAAAATATAAAATTTGAAATCATGCTAGTTTAAAACTTCTACGTTTGAAAAAGGAACGTACATTATTCATAAACGTCTTGGAATCCATGCGAGATACTCGTATACCCTTGTGCACGAGTTAACGAGACTGTACTTCCGTTGCATTTTATCTTAAGGATAAATCCATATCATATTTTATTGAAAACCTTATGAACAGATGCTCAAAGATGAAGCTCCTTCTTGCCGATGGACGATATATAAAATCTACAGGCCGCTATTACCAAAATGTACATATAAAGAAAACCATTTTTGCATAAAACATTGTAAATATTATTGAAGGATTTTGTCTAAACCTGCTCATTTTAAGTGACATGCGTAAGTTATGTTGTCCATCTTCCATATAACTAAAACAATGTTTTCCACAAAGTTTCCGTTGCAATCTACTGAAGATGTTTTGCTATTCAAATTTGTTATAGGTTTTCGCAAATGCAAACCGGCGACCGCCAGGTAATCAAAATAAAATGGCCATGATTCCTTTCCTTCGCTAAATGGAGACATCCATTTCCTACAGACTCATTTTCTTGGATTTAAATTGATTTTGCCTACATTCGGTAGATATAGAGCTGCCACACCGTGAATATCATGCCGCAGGCATGGAGCTCCTGTTTTGTTGTTTTGTTGTCTGTGGTTAGAGACTGGACGCTATGTAGGGGAGCCCGTTACAGCAAGGCTTTGTAGATTTTGTTCAACCGACGTTATAGAGGACGAAGTGCACTTCTTAATAGAATGTGATAGATATGATGATATAAGGAGAGGAATATTAACAGACATTAATTTTACACCAGTATTACCATTAGCAGCTAATGAGCAAATGAAAACCATTCTTACAAATTATCCCAGGAAATCGACCAAACTTATTGTAAGATCTTATTTATATAGACGATCATTAATGTATAATTGATCTTAACATAACAACATTTAATATGCCATTTCACATTTTTATGGCTATCTAAAGTTGAACTTTATAATTTACGAATTTACCTTTTTTGGTGACATATAGGTCCACTGGGCCGGGTGCTATATTTAAAATATGTATATTATATTACTTGTTTGATATTGTATTTAATGCACATGTCACAATAATAAAATATTTACTTACTTACTTACTTACTTATACCACAGGCACATAACCTTTTATACGCTGTGCGGCAAACAAAAGAAATGAGAAGAAGTTTTCTTTTGATCGAACATAAATCATATTTATATGTAATATGGACCCCCATAATAAAAGTAAATAGGTAAAGCTAGAATACAAGGTAAAAAACACATTACTTGATGTTCAAGTTGTATAGATTTACTTCCTGCGACGTCTCTAGGTACCATTTACCCCCGATTTATACGATGATATATGCAATTTTCTCCTACAAATGCACAAGACGTTCCTAAAGTTTATTTCTTTGCTTTAACTCTTTTCAGTTAATATTTGTATGTATGTGTCTGGTATGATAAGCAGACCTTCCTCTAGCCTGAGCTTGAAATAACAAAATGAGATGATACTGACATTTAGCCCGGTGTGTACGATAAAATATGACACTGTGCTAGATCATCAAGAAACGTTTGGTTTTCATATCAAGTTGAACAATTCTTGAATTTAGCACGTCTTGTGGTACTGAGGCGGGACTCTTGTTTTCTTCAAACGATTTGTCTGTTCTTTGTTTATTTTAATGATCTAAATGTTTTTTTTATTCATTCGTGTCGTTTCATTTTTTTTCAGTTTAGTTTAAATAGTATCTTTTATGTCGAATTAGGAAACAAGATGCCTATACTTATCTGGGCAATTCCATAGCAATTTGTATTTTGCGCCTTGGGGGTCATGAAACTATCACTTCCCTACGCGAGTATCGAACTCACAACCCTCAAGTCTGAAGTCAGTGTTGGCTTCCACTGGACCGAAATGTCATAAAAAATCACCGATCACGTGATATAAGATTTTAGAATTTACCAATTTAGATTTCTCAACATCGTCTTAATAACACACATGTAATTGTTTTTTTCAAGTGATTACTCTTTTTTCTAATTCTAAAATTGTAAAAGAAATAGAATGAATCCAAGTCGTGTTTATCACCTTTAAAAAGTCATTTGGGCAACTGTAAAATGGGTGCGTTTATAATGACTTGGTTTCATTTGTGTGAGTGGAAATGGCAGTTACTTGATTGGATTTTCAGAACCAAAAAAGATAGGAAGAGAAATTGCGTGCTGTTTATGGTCTGACAAACTCATCTGTCTCGCCAGGGTATTTGTCCGTGAAGTTCGGAAACAACAACAACAACAACAACAACAAAATGATAATAATAATAATACATGTTAAGGTGAGAATTAAGTACAGAAATTTAACATGTAGAATGTTGACAATACATAAGGACTGATAGGAAACAAGTGACTTTAAAGTTGTGTATGACGCTAGTCGCACACAACCATACGTTCTATATGTCCATATGTCCATCCTCCATATCTGGCATTCTGTTCTTATACATTCCAATATTTATATTTGTTTATCTACTCATATTTTTTTCTATATACTTCTTGATGATCATGTGATGTTATTACATTGAAATTATACTGTTTATATGACAAGAAACTGTAAAGTTTACGTCAATAAAGTATACTGTCTGTCTGTCTGTCTGTCTGTCTGTCTGTCCTATTTCCCAAACATGAAAACCGAAGTACCCTCAATTGTGTGAATATGATCGACGGCAAAACAGGTATGCTAAAATTTGGACAAACATAATTAACAAGTGTTAATCATAATTTCGTGTCAAAAACAAGTAATTACATGATATAACAATAATCTGTGTCATGAAAGTGCTTTAGAACTGAACTGATTTGCGCATAATATTTTGATCATGTGCGTTATTACTTCCTGCCCCTTTTTTTCGATCAGGTGATTATATCAAGTAAAACACTACATGTTTTGGTGACCCAATTTTTATATTCTACTTATTTATTTCCGTTTAGCCGCTACATACATCCAGTTTATCAGTTGATTTTTATAACCACGTGCTCGTGTTGAGCTACTTTGATCACCCTGCATCCAACATATGTCGTTAATCGTTCATCGTCAAAAATTTGCTTTAAAAGACATCTCTGAAATCACTGCGTAGGCATTGATGAAACATGGCAAAAATAATCCTTGAATACCCATCATACAACAGTTGCTCACAGATTTGATCCTTTGGAAACTGGCATAATTTTATTTTGTTATACTTTGTAGGAAGAGGTAAGATGTTCATTGGTTGATATTTCTAAACTTATGGAAAGAAATACGCACCGTTGTGTGTAGAAATGACAACTAGCTGAAATACGTACATGCTTGGTATTCGTTAACCCTTTCCCTCATAGACTCATTTTGACGCACTCAATAGGTACCACATAAAGCCTGATCTGCAGAAAACCACAGTTAAACCTTATCAAATTTAATTACAAAATCCTCATTTCCATACCACTGAGGAGCAGCGAACAGCATAAAACCTGATCAGCCTGCGAGTTACTCGCAGGCTGATCTGGTTTTATGTTGTTCGCATAGGTCTTTTCATGGTTTCCTCTATGAGGGAAAGGGTTGAATTCTAAATGTATCCTAACAATTCAGTATCTTTGATCAATATATAGAAGATATAAATTGTTGGTTTCTGTGGAATATCGTTTTTAATTCATCGAGTGAGGACGCAGCCACTCGTGAAAATATTAATTTTCTTCTTCACGAGATGAATTAAAAATAATATACCACTGTGAATAACAATTTTTCTTGTTATTCAATGCCTTTCTGCGACGCTTTACACATTTTTACTAATATTATCATTGATTTTACTCTGTGGGGATCACTAAATTCCCGACGTCGCATTAATCATTATTCTGTCTAAAAATAGTCCAATAAATGAACACAAAGAAAGGGTAAAATCAATATTTCTTTCAGGTATTTCTTGAAGAAATTTTATATTAGTTTAGAAATCAATTTTGATATGTCTTGAAAAATACGATAGTGTCTTTTAATAGTCCCATTAGAAAACATTTAAAAGTATAAAAATTGCTATTTTCACTGTTTGAAACGGTGAAATTACCATTTTTAATTCACTTATTTTTCCCTAAAATCCACCGAAAAGCATTAAATAAATAGTTTTTCATCTAAACTCTTTTCTTAGATGCACATTTTTTTTTGTTTTACTTCAGGGAATGAAATGCACCACAGATATTTTTTCCGTGCACCGTATCTCCATTACTTTGACACTCATTCTACGCCGCAAATCTTCTTTAAAAGATATTTCTTGTTATCTGATATCTTATAGCTGTGAAATCTCTAGTTACACCGGAGTAAATCTGAAAATGTGAACGTAATGAAAAGAATGAGCTTGAGATATATAAGTAGAAACACATGGAAAAAGTCAAGTTGTAGTCAACTTAATCAGTTTTAAGATTATTTGTTGTTGTTGTTGTTGTATCCGGTGTTTTTGTTTGCAGAGCTTTATTGTATAGTGCGGTGAAATTACATTTTTAATTCACTTGTAATAACCGGCACATTTTAACAATAATGATTTAGTCCTTTACTGTGACACGCTGATATTCATTGTTGACCCCATGCCCTGAGGCCCTGAGTCATGTTCGTCTATCTATTACTATTATAATTCTGTGTACCCACAATTGCCGTATTGGTTAGTAAGAAATACGAATTTAAACAATAACTTTAGAAATAAATGAGTAAACATCCTGAATCTACGAATAGGTGGTAGTTTTGAAATATTTTTTTCTGCTACTAATATTATTTTGCGTCTTGGAGAACTAAACCCCAGGTAATATTCTTCTTGGAGCTGGATTCTACAAATTGAAATCTAATCAAGTATATAACTCTTTGTAAGATTTTAGGAATTGATCTCAAGTCAAGTATAACTCATGGAATTGAACTCTAGTCAAGTATAATGCAATCAACTTGTAAGTTTTACGATAAAGCTGCAGCCGCCAATTCCTAGTTCACTTGAGACACAGAGCGTTCAGCGCTTTGATTACATTCATTTGTAAAATTATCTCTTTCCGAATATTCCATGTCCACAAAGGACTCATACTATGAATGGCTGGGCCTATTATTGAGGCAATACTATAAGCTCTCGTCTGCAGTTGCAATAAAATCACATGGACTGCACATGATGCACTGTAATAAATTATCAGCAGGTGTCAGTGGTTTACTATAGGGAACAATGAAAGAGTCTGTGATAAAACTGCATATATCTTATATGCAGATCATGTTTGAGTTGATCATATTGAAATTTATTTGCCAAAATTAGATTGGACAAACATCGGCATCATCGGAACCCACGTTCAGAATGATTATCATTACGCTTTGCTTCTATATCGACCGTGGGTTAATTGGTCAGCAAAACTTATTCATTTTCATTGGATCCGTGGCGGAGACAGCACGTATCATTTGGCCAATGAAATGGCGCGTTACATTTATTTGTTCGGATTTTGAAAGTCACTTTTTGCTTTAGTAACTTCAATGAAAGGTATTCAAAGTACTACGCATGGTTTCATTGGTTCGCAAAATACCTGATTATTATTCAAGAGTATGAAGTTTTGTCAATTGAAAATCCCACGGTATATACGGTAGTAATAACGGGATACATAACATGGGTTCCGACGATTCAACATAGGTTTTCCAATCAAAACTGTATTTCATAAAACTACTACTCAAAGTTTGCTAAGCACCACCGGCTATTTTCCCATAGAGTCACATGAAAACACATGCTTAATGTAATGCTATGTACCTGAAAGGAAAGCGTTAGCTGACCATCATTTTTACGCATAGTTTTTGTCAAAATGATAGAAAAGAGACTCAAAAATGAGTTACAACGATTTAGCCAATTCCTGTCATTAGTTGGCAAATTCACAAAAGTGTTTTTTTGCAAGAAATGGCATTTTATAAATTGAAGTTAAATCTTGTGATCAATACAGAAAAAAATGACCATGAACAGGCAAACATCGTCACAAATATCCTTAAAAGTATTCCATTTAGAAAACAGGAATATTTGAAGATCAAAGTTCTGAATTTAGCTGACTTTAAATTTTAAGGTGTTTTCTCAAATTTCGCACTTTCTAATTATGATTAATTCCCAGTATTGAGGATCCGAAAGGCTTATTTTTTTGTAACTGGTAGTAAGTTTGGTACATAAACAATACTTCTGCATAAAAGCAAGATTTGTTTTATTGTAAAATTTAATGTAGCATGCCTTTAAAGTCGCTTGTCTAAGCATGAAACGCTACGGGAAAATAGCGGATGATGCTTAGCAAACTTTGAGTAGTATATATGGCACCAGTATAGGGCAATATATGCATCTCCAGTTACCCGCTCTGTCATAGGGCGTTAAATACATCGTACTTGAAATTCAAATTGGATTCACATTTTTTAAACCATAATCATTATATCTTTAATTCAATACGCATTTGCGGCACGAAAAATTTATCGAAGTCTTAATATTACATATTCATGGCTGAAACAACCTAAGATTGACTTTTTTAATTATTTAATTATTTTTGGGGGGTAAAATTTATAAATTTTATTATATTGAAATATACAATTCCTAAACTTAACGCTAATTTATAAGAAGGTAAGAACAAATATATACTACAGTTTACATATCTTCAAAAACTATTTGAGATGTGACATGTTAAAACCCCTACCTTTTATTATTTTGGACACAAAAATCACAAATCCTTGCGCGTGGAAAGCTGTGAATTACATTTTTACCTGTTTTCTCGAGATCTTATCGATTCACCCCTTCGTCTGTGTGGATATCCTGAAACCAACGCTCATTTCCTTCTTGAATGTGAGAGCTTCAGTAATCAACGAAATACTTTACTAGACAAAATTAACCAGCTTAATGTCAACATGAATGTTGAAGTACTATTATTTGGTGATCCCATGTTACCGGATGAAACTAATAAATGCATTTTTAAAGCAGTGCATCAATTTATTACCAATACAGGAAGATTTAGATAGTTTGAATACTGATAAGCTTAGCGAATACCTACATGTTATACATATCATTTAAAGTTTAAATTCACCTTTACTTGCAGTTAGGGTTACCCCAACCAGGTCCACAGTTTGGTCTTTACTTTTTTCAACCGAGTCAGGAACAGGCCTAGTGACAGCCTATTTTGAAAACTGTTTCATTCATCAGATAAGCTTATTGGCATTATACATGTATGTTTTTTTTTCTCTATCAACTTCATCCTCTTCCCTATTTTGGAAAATATTTAATTCATCATTT
This sequence comes from Solen grandis, assembly GCA_021229015.1. Classification (NCBI taxonomy): domain Eukaryota; kingdom Metazoa; phylum Mollusca; class Bivalvia; order Adapedonta; family Solenidae; genus Solen; species Solen grandis. The sequence goes on from CM037782.1 coordinate 21,196,292, forward strand.
AAGATTATATTATGATTTTTTTCTTTTCTCCCTCAATTTCAATCTCTTACCTTTTATCTCCTAAGAATATCTGACCAGTTCTTTTTCTCCCATATGTTGTTTCTTTACTATATACTATCCATTTTAAATTGTGCTATGTTAACGTGTGTTGCATATTTGGATCAGCCATTGATGTATTTCATGTGTGTGGAAATTGACTATATAAGTATTCTATACTTTCTTCAAGATCCTATTGCTTTGTTGTCATGCAAATATGCAATAAATATGTTTAAACTATATACTACAATTGGCATTTTCATCAAAAGCGCTTAATAATTATAAAAACATACTATCAGCTATAACTGATTCTTAACTTAAATGAAAAATAATGTTATCCTAAAAATGTCCAGTGCCAGTAGAGTACAATCAATATAATACAAAAATCTATTTGTCTTATACATGCACTATTTACATATACGGGGCCGACGTTGAGATTCCAATTTTCTTCATTATAATATCAGATAAGAATATGCTTGCTATTTCAATATACTTCCAAACCGTGTTTCACAGAGCGATACTGTCTTTGAATTTAGTGAATGTTTGCGTGTCGATTAAAAAAAAACTTCTTAACAAACACAGCTGTAAATCGTCTAGCGTGTTTTGAACTGAATCATATATTCTGAGAATGTCAGAGATTAATCTCAAGACGAAAATTACTTTAAACTGTATGGGTGTTTCTTAAAATTTCTATTTTCGATTTGTCGTCTGCAGAACCGATGTAATATCCTGCAGCGCGGAAGAATTCTAAGCAAGTAGTCCGAGATGCCGATTTACGTAAAATCCAACGACAGGAATATAAAAAAAAAGTTGCACAATGAGTCTTCACATGTAACATTGACATCATCTTTAATTATGCATTGAATGGTTGAATTATGCGTCATGGGTAGGGGCAGAGGATTTCTTAGGAGTTGAATAATTAAAGTCTAATTGACATTAATATCGTAAAATGTAAAATTTGTTCTGGCAATCCAATCACGGCTTTTTCTTAATTTAGATACGGATTTGGTCGCATGCCTCCTTCGAGTAAATTAGAATCTCTCACCGGAATGCAAAGCAGCGTTTGTTTTGTAATTTAGCTATTATTTTGGGTGATATAATTTATAAATATAATGTCGCGGTGAGAGTATTTTTTATAATAATATACACCGACATCCAGCTAATTACAGGTGGAGGAAGACCCCAAGAGTACAGAGGCACCGCAAACATTTTGAGCGCCCCACACTCTGTATCGTATGATTGCATATCGGACTCTCTCTCTCTCTTTTTTTTTTTTTTTTTTTTTTTTTTGACTCAGAGTTTTACGGGAAAGACATGCGCAGAAGTGTAAGAATTTCGTCTGCCAGGCCTCATATTTCACACTTGACTGATAATCCCCCTGGTTTGCGTCCCGTGCATCTAAATGAAGACATAACTATCCCAAAATGCACTTGAATCTGAAAAGTTATCCAAAATTGAAATTGATATCTCTACACTCGTGCGAAAATTGCTTTATTCCATTAAGAATATTTAAATGCCTTAATGTACGGATTTTCTTTCCAGACGTTGATCACTTCTGAAACCCTCGCATATTTTCGATTTAGAGAAATATTTCAGGTCTCTTGTTTCGATTTATGTATAAAACTGCCATGAATATAAATAAACTGTTGTGCTTGTTCTTCAATAAATAGATTAGTAAGCAATCTTGCGTGGAAATTGCTCAAAAACCAATATGTTTGCATGCAAAATACATGGAAGAATAAAGCTATACAAGCCTGTGCATTAAAAGATATACTATAGGTACGCATAAGATAAAAATAGTTCTGTTCGTACAATTGTAACTGATTTGCCATGTTACATGGTTTGTGATGGCTTCGTGCCAAATGTTTTAAATAGAAATGTTAATCGAGGAAATTTAACCAAAAACTGTTTCCTCTTTGAGTATATCCTATTACAATATGAATAGAAAAATATGATGAATCTCTATGTCCTGATTCAGATGTACGAAATAAGTTTGCATTTAGTTTACATAACATGAATCAATATTTATGGAAATGATACGTCATTTATTTTTTTCTCAATTACGTGATTACGGTAATGGAGACTAGATCATAGACGACAGTATGGCAAATAAGACGACCAGCATTTTGGCTGATATACGGACGTTTGTCTATCGATCTTTCACTAAGAGGACAGCGACGCAAAGCTTTGGTGACATCCCCCGTATTTTCGGTTTTCGCGCGGGATTAGTGAGCTTTCATTGTGTAATAACAACATCGGATATGTTCTCATAGTAAATTGGCAAAATTTGCTTGTTAACAAAACTAATGAAGACCATCGTGGTTGCCTATTTGTTTTTGTTTTTAGAACCTTATGCCGCTTACTACATTGATCGATTGTCGGTTCCTTTCCTTAAAAATGGCCACTTCCTCACTTAGATCAATATATACTTTTATCTAAATGAAAGATATGTATATTTTTTTTAACTTTTGATTTACAAGTAAAGAACATATTTTCTTTTATTATCTCACAGTTCGTCGTCGCCCGGTATCATCAATATCATCATCATCGACAGCAGCAGCACAACCACCGTAACCGTCATCTGCTGTTCTTACGAAGCCCTATATTCTGGTAATATCGGCTTCTTATTAATGCAAGGTTTTTATCCCGGTGAACTGCAAGAAATTGTATAATTAGCTGCACTGTAATTACCAGTGACTATTGATTGCAGAAGGGAAGGCTTTTTTTCTCTCTGAAATCTGGAGTCATGTTCACTATACAAGATTGATCGCTCGGGACTAGAGTTAGGTCTGATGCTGTTAGGATCTGTAGGGAACATGGCGGCTCTTTGTTTCAAAATTTCAAAATGAGTAAAACGGGATTATTAAAATAAAATGATAATTAAAAAAATTTGATAACATACATCCATATGTTGACGATATTTTTAATAATTTTCATCATCATTTTTTCATATGTAAGTAATTTTTTTTTCCTTTTTAACACATTAAATATCATATTTTTGTAAAGAGGACAATATGGCAGAATGGCATTGCCAGATATGTTATCTTCTAAAAATAAAGATATTATTATTATTATTATTATTATTATTATTCCAGTCTTCAGTGTCGAGATACTCCTTGACCGGCTTGTTTTTATAGCTCAAGAATCTTGAACTTTTTCTTATATATATTACTTGTTTTAAATTGGGCTGTAAGGGCACTAAACGAACACACTAAACCTTTTGGCGAGATGTCGCATTAAATTACGAAATATCAATTTTGAATTTCACATGGCGGGAAATCACCTGAGAATTTTCATATCAGGCCCCCTGTTCTTGAAAATAAAAATGGTACTTAGGTATGATTTTCATACTCGAACTAGGAATATAAGTATGATACATATGATAAGTATTCTCGACAACACGGGCCAGATCGGGATTTCATGGCAGATACTACGCCGTGCGATTGACTTTGACTTTTCTCCACTTTACACTTCAACAAAAAACCGTCCATCTCGGCCGACACTTCCATCACGAAAGTTAACTGAGAACTGAGCAAAAATCAATAACCAGGTGAAGCCAAGGGGCGGAGCTACGTTCTGATTGGCATACACAATGCCTTTTGCTTTCTACAGTAAGCTGGAAAACGACCGCAGTTTTATCGATGTAAAATTATTGGAAAAGTCAAAGTCAATCGCACGGCGTAGTAGTCGAAATTTCAAACTGTGGTGAAAGTTAAAAAATTGGTTTGCCGTTATTTCGACACGATTAATTTTGGCACAAAATACTTGCTACCCAACAAATGAAACACAACTAGATGCTTTCGTCAACTCACTTTCAGCTTTTTGCCCCAGCCAATCACGCTACACGACATGGTACGAACGAGCCATCATACCTTTCACACCAACTGCTCTAGACGGACAACCCTTGAAGCAATGCAGCCAGCAATATCTCATTACATTCCCCGTGCATCGTCGTCCTATCTCTTGATTTTATCGGCCGTGATTTATACTTTCCGCTCTTGGAATCCAACGTTTGGTTTATTTGTTATGTCACATCTTTAGACACTTTTTTTAATCATTTAGATATATCTTTTCCTTGAGGCATACAGAGTGCTGCCACTTTGTAGTTTTTGTCAGCAGTAAAGTGGCATGATACCACACCGTCCGCATTATCCTTACACCGTGTCGCCTTTTTCTGGAACTACACTCTTGCTATACAAATTGATCTACACTAAACATATATAATAATCAACTATTGTTCGACTTCCGGTGTAGTCCCACTTCAGTGAATATATAGACACATTTCATTTAGTATGTAGATGATTAATGGAATCTTAATAGAGATGTTGAATAATTTAACCATCGTCCCGAAGGATACTGTTGTCGGGAAATAGCTATTCGTGCTGAATTTATTTTGTTGTAACTTTGTCTCCAACAATAAAGGTCTTGACAGGTTTTTAGAAGCATTAGCAGACATAATCCTTTTATAAAAAAAATGACATTGTGGAAAAAACATGCTCAAGACAATGTACTACTAATTAAACATTACATGCAATCATTTATTGTATACTTTACAGCTCTTGCTACAATATACTCTATAGGTTCTTTATTTCACTAGTGTATAATTTTCGCTATATTCACGTTGTTTTTTTTAATTCGCAAATCCATCCCCTCCGATTACGGACGTAAATCAAAAACCTGCAAAATGATATTTTGCGCAAACTAAAGCGCGAAAAAGTTCATCAGTAAAATCAAAGCTCTATGTGTTAACTTTCAATTAAAAATGTCATTTCTGAACTGAATTTAACATATTTTATAAGTCTAATTTTGAATCTTCTTTATTCATCCATCCCTCAAAGGGAAAGGAAAGGAAGTTCTCACCAAGCTATTGTTTAATTTAACGTTAGTTAACCATACTTTACATTATTTCATCGACCCTATTCAATCGTTCTTAACTGCAATACTATGAACGTATTGTGCGCGTACTACAAACGCAGTCAACTACAATGTAAACACTACGGTCAACTCTTCTGTAAACACTACGGTCAACTACACTGTAAACACTACGGTCAACTACACTGTAAACACTACGGTCAACTACACTGTAAACACTACAGTCAACTACACTGTAAACACTACGGTCAACTACACTGTAAACACTACGGTCAGCTTCACTGTAAACACTACGGTCAAGTACATGCGTTGCCTAAACGGCTTATATTACAACTCGGGCTATTAAATCCGGATGACACATAAACACCGTGGTTCGGGAAAAAATCAGAAATTTTAAAATAACCGTCTTCTAATCGTTAAATTTAGGATTGATGAAGCTGTACTAATCATGAAAATAATGAATCCCTCAGTAGATTCATTGCAGAAAAGAAAGATAATGACTTTTAATGATGAGATTGAGGAAATCGATGTTTTCAGAAACTGAAATCTGGAATGGTATTTTAAATCGTTTCGTAAAATACGTTTTAAATAGTATAAGAGATGCTTTATTTCGTTTTAATGACTGGGAAAGTTAATAGTGTGTCAAAATAGCATCCAAAAAACACATATGCTCGATATTTTATTCATTATCTTGAAGAGTTTATTTTGATTCTTGCAAAAACATGCAGTTTCAAGGTAAACAAATAGACTCTTGCACTTTAAAGTCCCACTCATAGTATTTCAGTCATGTTTTGGACTTTACCCATATGAGACAGTGTATAGTGCTGCATCTCTGCAATATCACGCAATAGACACGTGTCATTACATCCAGCCACATTATCCTAACTTCGAACCCTGTTCCTATAAGCTGGTGCCAAGCAAGGGGGATACACAAGTAACATTTTAAGTACTTTAGTATATTGCTACCGAAGTTCGAATCTCTCGGTTTCAGTAAAATACACGTGTACATAAAATTTTGCATGCTTAAATCGGTTCCTGCTTAAAGTCATGTAATTTTGATGTATTTGATGAACATTTATTTTGCTAAAGATAAAAACTTTTTTTTCTTATTTTGCAGTCCATTTTTAGCTCGTGCGTCTGTTTTTTTTTTGTTGTTGTTTTTTCGAAGAAAAAAATACGAGCTATTGTCGTAACTCCGGCGTCCGCGTTGTCGTCGTCTTCGTCATTAGTCGTCGTCCGGAATCATAAAGTTGGCCATAAAATCTCTACTATTCATTATACAACTTTCATTTTTAATATACATATTTATCTTGACTAGACCTATCCAGACATATGCAAATATTTCACTTATTGACCTTGACCTTTGACCTAATTTTTCTGTAAGTTTTGAAAACTTTAAAATGCCTGTTATTTCAGAACCTTTGTCAATAGGGCACTGATATTATGTGTGAATTTCTTGTTGCAAGACCTTTCCACCAATGTAACTTTTGATCTTGACCTTTGAACTTTGACCTATTTTTGAAATATTTAACGAAAAAACGTTAACGTTGGCCATGACTTTTCAACTACATGTTTTGAAAATACAAGTTTCATTTTTGGTATGCATATTCGTTGGAAAAGACCATAACATATGCAAATATTTTGCCTATTGTTATTGACCTTGACCTTTGACCTACTTTTTTCTGGAACTTTTGGATAATTTTAAAATGTCTGTTATTTCAGAACCGTTGTCAACAGGGCACTGATATTTCATATGTGAATTCCTTGTAACAAGACCTTTTTCATCAATCTTACACTTTTGGACTTTTGACCTTGACCTTTGAACTTTGACCTATTTTTGAAATTTTTAACAAAAAATGTTAATGTGGGCCATAACTTCTAATTATTCAAATTTACTTCTTTTTTTTTTAATTTTAAGTCAACCCATCTCTAAATCATTATCAATGCCACTACTGGCAGCCTTATAGCTGTACATTATTGGACCCATGGTAGACAGGTCCAATAGTAGACAGATGGATGGCGGTAATAACAATATCCCTCACTGTTTCTTTGAAATGGATTGGTTTTAAAACAGACGAGCGTTGGCACCCGCATGCGTTGTTCTTGTTACATATGTTATACTTGCAAATACAAATGCCAAATACAAATGTCTAATTAATTTTCCGTTTTTTGTAATAGTGAGATATAGTTATGATGCATTTCTGACCAGCGCCCAGTCGGAGCTAATTCCGAAGTACTTTTTTGTCTTGTTTAAATCCCATATTTTCTAGAACAATGAATTCTAGAAAGCCTAACAGCGAATTTGTCTGATGAAATATATATACCATTAAGCCTTTTTCATAAAACGATAAGAAATTTCTGTGTACAAAGATAATTAAATATTTGATGAAGTGAAAACTTAACTTATGACACTTTGGAGAGACCGTTCATGCTGTAGAAAGTCACAGATTTGCAGTATTTATTAACAAGATATAGCATGCTTTCTTTCATTTTTTGTATATAACGACTGTATGGGAATATTGATTCTATGACGTACATTAGGCAATTTAACCTAGATATTCACAGACAAACGATATACCGAGTCACAGACATCTTTACAAACAAACACAAACGTCATATCGATTGCAGAAGGCTTCGGCAATTGCTTTTGGAATAAAAAGAACCCACATTTGGATATAGCTCGAGCACAAATGGCTCTTTTAGATTTATGGTAAACAAGGATCTCCTCGTCGACAATGTGGCATTTTACATGCCTCTGAAAAAGCAATAACTTAAGATACAAAGTTTATAACATTTTTAGTAGAGCCATGTTTCATGATATATATTGCCTTTGAACAGTCAATAAAACCTTAAACGATTTTATTTTCAAATTTAGATACTTTTTTACGTTGAATGGGCATTTTCTTACAACTTATCTCTTTCGACAGTGTCTTGTTTGATAAATATTTTGTGCCTAGAAAGGTCTTGGGCCAATACTGTACGCCTATAAAAGTTTTTAGGGTAATACTTTGCGCCGAGAGAGGCCTTTGGCTAATATTTTACGCCTACGTAATACGTTGAGCCAAGAAAGGTTTTGGGGTCAAATCTTTACGTCTAGAAAGGTTTTAGGGTCAATAGTTTACACATACAAAGGACTTGGGTCAATATTTTACGCCTAGAAAGACTATGTGCCGATAGTTGATAGCTGAAAAGGTTATGTCCCAAAACTTTACGTTTGGTCACGACTTTGCCTCTGGTAACTACTTTGACGAGTTCTTGGCGCAAATGAAGGTCTTGTGCCAATACATTGAGCCCGAGAAAAGTCTTTGGCCAACTATATGTGCCGTGACTCTCTTTGGACTTCAGTGGATATGCAGCGGAACCATCTTTAATCCAAATGTGAAAAATAACTTAGCCAGTCTAGATTACACAACAAATGGCGTTTTGTTATTGTTGTTTTCCCAAACACATACTCGATATATCTACTCTTGACACCGTTATGTCGCGTATCATTCGATAGAAATTGATTCCACTATTATATTCTTTTGAAACACTTTATTACCTTTCAAAGTAATGCATTTCTGGTAGAAGTCCTTTGATTTCCGGTCAAAACTCGAAGATAGAAATAGGCTACCGTCGATAAATAATTAGAATAATGGCAAAAGTTCATACATCAAGATATCCACTGTTTCCTTAAATGTATTAATAGTGTATTCACCAGAGATTCGGCAATACCCGGTATAATTCGCTGATTTAAACTGACCAATCAGTAACGCGGGAAAATTTTCATGTTTATGTTTATTTCCCATTTAACAATGTGTGGAATTTTACATCAGCATAAAGATTAGGTGTTCGGGGTGAGATCGTTGATTTACGTAGGTTTACGTTTTACTTCGGAGTGAAATGGTCAATAATTTTAGCGACAGTTTTCAAATACTTCTATATGAAACTCAAATAACATACTTAAGTCCCTTTTGAATTAAATGGCAATATGTGAATTTGATTTTCAAATTAACCCATTTATACTTTTTTAGAAACTAGGAATGTTACAAATGTGCTTTTAATCATTTAGATATCAAAAAAAAAGCGTTCGAGTTGCTCTCATGAAAGTTCATTTTAAATGTTATGTCTTCATACCCTTTTTGGGGGACCATGCATTTGCCGACCTTTGGGATCTCATGGACCCTCCGTGTCCAGGAATTCACAGTTTTCCTGTAAACATTTCACTAGAATGCATATAAAACGATGCCATAAACTTTCAGGCATTATTTCTCTAAGGCTTTGCCCTGGCATCAATTTGAAAATTGTCAGCTTTATTGTTAAACAGAATTGTATTGATTGGCTTGCCTTATAATTAGGTTATTTATATTTCTTCAGATGCAAAATGAGATTCCCATTTCAAAATGCAATTGAATATTGGGGATATATTGTGACGTTAACATTCTGAAATATTACTAATATGGATTGTATGGCTGACTCTGACAAACTTGCATATAAATCATCGGAGGGCTAAATACGAAAATATGTTGATTCTGTTGTTGTTATTTTGGAGGTAATCATCTCAGCGAAAACATTTGACACATACTGCGACATTCGGCTAACTTACGCGGAAGAGGACTCCGAGAGTATAAAAACAGAACGAGCTACTCTCGCAAGCCAGCTGAACAGCTTCCTTAGATAAAAGATCGGGAGTCTAAAGGTGAAACCTCTTTAATCCGGACTCCAGTAATCCAGAAACGTCGCTTTCATTATATTTTTAGCTTGATTTAATATCCGAGTCCGGTAGTCATTTTGGGAATGCTTCATTAGTTCAGAATTTTCAGGAACCAAGTCGTCCGAATTAAGAATGCATCACTGTATAAAAACTAGTTGGAGTAGGGTTCCGGGTCATATGCAGATGTACGGTTGCTGACCAAAATAGCTATATCAGCCTTCTGTTGTTTCAAACGAACAGAAAGAAACGAGTAAACATCGGTTTCAAAGATGTATATAGTCCCTTAAGAAATGTCAATGAAATATGATAAATATCCGGTGCTAAATCGCTGTGTACATTAATCCAGTGGTTAAAAGTTCGAGCCCGACATTGTCTATAATCTTCCAAAACTTTAAGCTCAAAGTACAGGAGTACTCCGAGGACAATCGAATGGGGCGTTATAAAGTACAGATGTACTCCGGGTATTGTCGAATGGGGCGTTTTAAAATCGGGTCGAATGGGGCGTTAAAAAATGTACAGGTGTACTCCGGGCACTGTCGAATGGGGCGTTATACAGTACAGGTGTACTCCGGGCACTGTCGAATGGGGAGTTATAGAGTACAGGTTTACTCCGGGCACTATCGAATGGGGCGTTATAAAGTACAGGTGTATTCCGGGCACTGTCGAATGGGGTGTTATAAAGTACAGGTGTACTCCGGGTACTGTCGAACGGGGCGTTATAAAAGCATATTTTCCAATCGACATGAAAAAAAAATGTTAAAAATGCATCAAATATTGGCTCTTTATTAATATAAATTCAATGAATATTACCTCTGAAAGTTGGGGTACAAAGTTTGGCAGATTTTCCTGATATGATCCATTCTCTGCAATCTTTTGCCAGAATCATTTTTTTCATTTGGCTTCAATATCACAGTTTTTTGTTGTTGTTGTTGTTGTTGTTGTTTTTTTTTTGTTGTTTTTTTCACCTAAAGTGTTAAACTTGGGATTTTAGATTCTTCCTGAACTACACAGAAACGTTTCAATTCTTCGAAATCAATGTCATGCCTGTGTTTCATTATACATTCAAATTGTGTTTTTTACGCTATTCCAAAATCACCTATTTCCCTTATCAAACTATAATTAATTCTGAATATACTGAAGATACAAACAACCCTGGACTAGGGGTCACTTCTGAATAACAACCAACCTGTGAAGAAAGACCAATACTGTGATTTCCAGCGTTGAATTTATAAATTATCTAATCTCTGAATAACAGCCACCTGATAAAGGTCTTTGTTTAAGAACAACATAAATGTGAAATTTCTGTTGTCTGTGCGGGTCAAATAGGGGTCGCTTTATCTTCAAATACATTGAATTTGAATTTAGGAAAATCTCTATTTGAGGTGTTTCGTGAAGTGCGTTTCATATAGATATTTGGCACACACTATGGTCTTATCACCTCTTATCTAATTTGGTAGTTAATCATCCATTCAAATCTAAAGCGTCGGAATGACACAGATTACTGAAGTTTAAATGCCTGCCCTCATAAACGTTCGGGAGGAGAAGTGGATTGTCATAGTTCTACTACTAGTATACACGTACGTTAATTGGATCAAAAATAATCTTGATCATATTGATCTAAAACAATCCCTAAAAAGTGGTGATTTGGGGTCAGATTCATAGTATGGAAGATTAAATTTTGTATAGTTCCCGTAGATATAGTTATACTGCAATACTGCATACACGTTTTCTAGTATCCACTTGGTTGATTTAATAAGAATATAGGAATATGGGAACTAAATGTAACGGCCTATAAGTAACCCTTGTCGTTTAGAGATCTGTGTAAACGGTCCGGTATCTCAGACGGTATAGCACTCAACTGTACGCTAGGGGCCCCGGGTTCGATTACCGTTCTGGCTGCACGCACATTTTTCTCGCCTGGTTAAATAAAGAAATGGGTTTGTGTATCGGAGGTTAATTCAGAAAAGTGTTTGTGGTGGAGAAGAGGACCTGGAGGAATTAATGGCACCAGAACCACTCAAATCGGCCGTGTAAGGGCAGTTATTCGAATATGCATTGATCACGTGGTAAACAAACTGGAATCTGACCTCACTCAATCACAGGGGTCGTAATTTTGTACAATATGCTGCTACCACTGACTTCAGTGCCATGTTCGTATGGTCTGACGATCACTTGACACATGCTGTAATGATTCATTGCCAAAAGGCAGCTTTTCAAGTTTCAGAAATGAACGAAATGTTAAGTGTTTACATCCTAAAAGTCTACAACACCCCCGCTTTCTGGTTTGTATCAACCATATGACAAAATTAGGATGGTCTAAGTGGCAACATAAGCTCTACATACGCCACCAGAAAAAGAAATACGCAAGTTTTACCAAAGAGTATGCTACACCTCTTGATTTGAGTCACAATGTCTCATCACTGACTTAAACGTTGCCGTCAAATGCGCTAGCCAAATAGATTGAGTTTCTGGCAAGCATGTTTTCCCAAAAGATTGACTAAAACATAATCCTGACACATCACTGTTGGTGAAATGAATAGGCGAACTGTAAGCTCTTCACGCCTTTCTCAAATTTCTTCGTTTCCGTTAGTTTGAATAAAAGCCACATTAACCTCACATTGTTAAATGAAAAACGCGTGGTTGATTAAATAGCGAATTTGGAACTGAGTAAACAAATTTAAACAGCAGTGAAGTTTAGAAAATGAATTATTTATTTCCTGTAGCTTTCACCCCTTTCTCTCCTTCTCTCTCTCTCTCTCTCTTCCCCCCCCCCCCCCCCTCTCTCTCTCTCTCTCTCTCGCGCGCGCACGCGCTCGACAACCATGTCTGCAATTTCTTTGGGCGTCACCTTGTTATTTCTTCGTGGAGAATGTCCTCAAAGATAAACATAAGAGCTTAATACGACATTTATGTCGATAAACATTCCGCGGGTTTGTTCCTCCAGACCTCTCAATAAACACGCGGTTAATTTCTGTAACATTTTAGAAAACACATGCATAATTTATTGTCTAAATATTTATGATAATAAATTTTAAGAACCGCCAAAGATGATAAACAAGATCACATGCACACAATACATTATGATAGGTTAAGGAAGGTTTCCACACGTTTTTGGATAGATATCTACATCTCTCACACGTGACATTTACGGATACGTTTCACATATTGACTTGCAATTTCACATTTTTCATTTTAGCAATATAGCACTTGTACCACACACACTCGACACTTAGTCAACCAGGTCTGGAACTACCCTGATGTGCTGAGCACCAAGCAAGAGAGGTACACCAGTACCATTTTTAATGTGGCCGAGGATCGAACACACATACTCCCGCTGAAGGAGATGGGGCGCTCTAACCCACTCGTCCACTAAGACCGGAAGTATCGCTTGCGAAGCCATATTTGATAGATAAATGACGTTGTTGTACTGTCCGTCGATACAGCGCCCTATTTCCTACCTATTCAGCTGATTACGTCAGTTATTGTATCAATTAAGAGTAACGGAACAAACTAGCTTAGGATGTCCGATGATGGTTTCCTGGTCTTCGTGGGATTTTTACTCCATGTTTTCGGTGAAAAGACAGATAAATATTCTTAATGATAAATCATATCTCTCACCGCAGGAGACAAGTTGTTGTCATACTATCACATTTCTTTAACCCTTTCCCTCATATATACTCATTTTGACGTACTCAATAGGTACCACATAAAGCCTGATCTGCAGAAAACCACAGTTAAACCTTACCAAATTTAATTACAAAATCCTCATTTCCAGATCACTGAGTAGCAGCGAACAGCATAAAACCTGATCAGCCTGCGAGTTACTCGCAGGCTGATCTGGTTTTATGTTGTTCGCATAGGTCTTTTCATGGTGTCCTCTATGATGGAAAGGGTTAAACTAACCATGCAGGTCATTGTTGTTATAATGAAAAATGAGAATATCTTATCAACAGAAAAATGTTTGATTACCTCGTTTTTATGAAAGTGTGGATTAAAATACTATCTGACAAAATATCAATAAACAATTTAATTCACGCTTTACCAATATTTCGGCGTAACTTGAACTTCGAGAGTAAAAACACGTGCAAAAGTTTATTATGCAGTTTTGCCGAAATATTGGTAAAGAGTTTGTTTATTGTTTTATACCCATGTGGAAAACAACATATTTATTAAAAATGTGAATGAATATAACGTATAATGTTGTACAGGTGTACTTGGGGAAGTGTCAATGCCTGTGATGGACACAACAGAGATCCGTATCGACATTGAGGAGCTCAAGTCAGCTATCCTCCCCTGCACAGTCAAGACCATCACCCCGCGCAACAAAGACAAATATATGGTATGAAAAAGTGATAGATTTACGTCGATTTGGAAACACGTTTTTGGTGTTTTTTTATTATTATTTTAAATGTCTATGCTTTCCATGGGTTGGACTAGTACTTTGCGCCAGGGGAAGCCATGAAAGACTCTTGCCTGACAACGGGGTTCAAACCCACAACCTATCGGGTCCGAAGTCATGTACGCTTTCACTGACCTAAAAGATGTTTATCTATATGTTACGAATTTCTATGATTTATAGAAGAAACACAAATGTTCAAAGTGAAAAAAACGTGAGCTTCATATTTTATATTATACACAGAGTCCAAAAATGGCCACCATACAAATGACGATTATTATTATTATTATTATTTGACTCTTCGTCTTATTTCCGTTCGCCCAAGTAGTTGAATAAAAGTGTAAGAGATTTAACGTCAACTTTCAATATTTTAACCATTAAAATAATTAGTTAACCTTTGGGGTGCCGTGGTCAAATGATATAATACATGACTGCTGAACCGAGAGTTGTTGGTTCGAGCCCCGTCAGATGAAAATATTTGTTCATGGCCTTCCCATGCGCATTTCACTGGTCCAACCCAGGAACCGTCGAGAAGGTTTAATAAAAGTTTTAAGAACTTGTTTCCAATTCGATGTGAAATAGATTTGTTTGAACTAAGTTAGGTTGGCCGTTTGTTCAAGGTATAAAACCAGTCCTGAAGACCAAACATCTGCAAACGAATCAAATTAAAGATTGGAAACTGTGGAAGAAAACTCTTTGGTTGTAGCCGATCCCGAACCAGCGACCTTCGGGAAAATAACCTATATCTTTATTCTCTGCTCTCCCATGGTTGGCTGAAGTAACTAAAAGAACATGTTTAATGTATAAACATGTAGTTTGGTTTCATTAATTAAAAGGTGTAAAGGACGACATATAGAATAGACATTATGGCGTTTCAAAATAACATATTCGTATAATGATGACGACGGAACGTTACTAAATTAATGATGATGGTGTTTGTGGTGATATTGTTGGTGATGATAATGATGATAATGATTGCAAATATTTGATGATGATGATGATGCTGATGCTGATGATGATGATGCAGGTGATTTGGATGAACCCCGACTCACAACTTATAAGTATTGCGGAGGATATGTTGATGACCAACAACCGTTACAACCTGACCCGACCCTACCCCAGTGAATGGAACCTCCGGATCTCCCCGGTTCGAGCCGAAGATTCCGGCCAATACATGTGTCAGGTGAACACCAAGCCCATGCAGAAGAGAGCCGTCATCCTGAATGT
>CM037782.1:21211615-21261615 GCA_021229015.1 Solen grandis
CCGAGGTCAGCACAGGGGGTGTTTTTTTTTTTTTTTTTTTTTTTTTTTTTTTGGTCGTTTGTTTGTTTCGTGGTCGTTTGTTTGTTTTGATTTTATTTTTATTTATTTATTGTGTGTGTGGTCGTTTGTTTGTTTTGTGGTCGTTTGTTTTTTATTTAACGTTCCACCAACAGTATTTAGGGATTTTTAAAAAAAAATGTACTGCTGTCTTACTATGGTATCAAGCCGTGGACAAGTTGCACGACACCACACAGTCACAGTGGTTCAACAAGTCCCTGGATCCCCACCCCACCCGCTACAAAAAGAAAAAGAACACTTTATCAGTACCATTTTAACGGCTTTAATATGCCACAGCCACGGTTCGAGCCCACGACATCCCGGTTACGGCCGGGTTGCTCGTGTTGACTCCATGATTTCGTGCTTATATATATCCCTTAATGCAATGAATGGGTTGCATGAAATGACATACCATTCCACATTTACCGATATTGATGCATGTTTGATGAGTATATTTGCTTGGTTTTAAGTCCCACTAACCAAGTATTTCCGTCATTTTATTCAGATAAAATACTACACCACTCTCGGCCAAAATATTCTGATATGAGTCTAACCAGCTATATATCGAGTTCTACTACTATTTGCCCTCCGAATCCTCATCCGCCATTCAAAAGTTAGGTCGACCTGGATACCTCGGTGAATTCGGGGTCTTCCTCCACCTGTCATTAGCTGGACGTCGCTATATGACTGAAATACTGTCGAAGCGTCGGTAAACTCAAATAGTCAAGTCAAGTCAAGTCAAGTCAAAAGTTAGGGTTTGTTCTCAGACCTGCGTTTCATGAAATATCTCAAAACGAGATTCAACCAACTCAAAATTGCAATGATTTAAAACCTTTTTTTTTAATTCATAAACGACAAAAAGTGTTTTTATTAATATTCTCTTTCAGATCATTCAAAATTATATATCTGTGGTGATAAATAATTTAAACTTCAGATGTTTCATGAAGCACTGGCCTGTATCTTCAAACGTATGATTTTTTTTAAAGAAATTACATACCATTTTTCGTAAGGTGTTGTAAAGTTATGTCCCTGTAATGGTTCAGCTTTGTCTCGGATCACTTAACCTCTACCAAGATAACCAAGGTACCCAAATGAAACATTAGGAAACCTTAGTTATCTCTGTGAAAGGCCATGAGGTCCGAAATGTAGCGGAACCATTACGGGGACTTTACCTTAACAGAAGTATATTTTGTATAATGACAAATGTATTTTCTTTTGGTTAATGAATAATGGAATTCTAGGTATAAATTTTGTATTCAGGAAATATCAGACATTTGAGATGTTTCGTTTAGAGCAGGCCAGGGTTAGCCCGGTGTAGTAGGGGATAAATTCAAAAGGCTGATGTTCTGTACGGCATATACCAGAAAATATTGAGTATTTAGATATATCCAGAAACGGAGGTGAAATTTGCATAAATAATATTTGAATGAATTAATGAAGAAGTTAGATATAGGAGCAAGTATCCAAGGCAACAAACATTGATGGAACAAATTGAATCAGTCTTAACTGAGGATTTATTTCAGTGCATGCTGGATATTCAAAAGAAATGCTTCATTCGCACGTTTAGTCTGTGTGGATTGATTTTTACAATGCCTCTCTATAATTTCAGACTTTAAACTCAGAATATTGATAATGGGTTTGAAGTGTGTAAAACTAGTTTAAGTTTATTGTTTTCTCATTTTGTAAATTGTCCATATTAATCACATATAACGCCACGCAAATGTACCATTATAATATGCAACAACAGTTCCGTGTAGGCACTAAAACAGAGAAATGGTTCCAAGGTAATTAATTTTCTAAACATACTTATCACGCAAATGTATCTTAACAGAAATGTGGTATATTTTAGCCTTATCGTCTTTCCTCCTTAAACTCTTAAACGTTGTCCTACAATTTGTCTATTTTCATCATATTGTAACATCCTTTTCTTTGTGCTTTTAACACCCAAATTTTCTCAAGTAATATAATAAAGCGTTTGTCTTCTGAGAAAGTATGTACCGCACTATTGTCATGCCTACTTTCTTATTCAATTAATTATCGCCTCCTGTTCTCGATTTACTCTGTTTCTATTTCCTCTTATTATCTAGGTTTTTAACTGAGGCTGTTAAACAGCAGGCATTTTTTATGTATCTTCGGAATAGTTAATTTTAAAGTCTCTTGTGATAAAACTTGTAGAATAGGAATGGACCAGAATATAAGACCTGCATGACATCTAGAAAGGCCTACACTACTGTATCAGTCATACATTTAACGGTTACTTTTTACTTTGTGGGTGTTGTTCCAGTGCGACCGCGGATCTCCAGTATCCCGACCGTGGACGTGAGGGAGGGACAGACTCTACGCGTGTACTGTAACACAACGGGCACACCCAAACCTACACTTTCCTGGGCCAGGGATGGCACCAGTATGTACTCTCTCTCCCTTTCATTTATATGATATACATTTATTGAAATTTCAAAACACACAAATCTTTTCCTCCGTAACAAATAGCCAAAATTAGAATGCATTTTGCATAAATTATCATCTCAAAGATGACAGTAAGTCAGGAGTAATTTCCATGAATTACAAAGAAAAAGCTTTTTACAGTCCGTCATCTTTATTTCTCGGGCAATCTTTAACCAAACTTGCAGTCGATATTTATAACCATAATATATTGGCCAAGTTATATTTTAGCTTATATATGATCAGTAAAGCAGGTGTTGTGTAATAATGAATTATAAAAATAGCCATTTCATTTTGTTTACCCCATCGCGTCACATGTTTTCAGTGACCACAATGAAACTTGGACACTCTGTTTATACGTAACTCTATAAAAAAAATAATTTTTGCTGACGTCAAACCAGTAGGTCAGGAATTAATATGTATCTTGAATTGCACTCAACACATTTAGAACAGTCTTAATTAAGCTCCCAGACACAATTTATGGCTATAAGGTTTCCACCAAGATCGTTTTTGCCCGATTTGGGATTTTGAATCACTATACATGTATATCACAAATAACTGTACAGAATGATTTGTGACCAACCTATCGTGCCCGACCCTTTTACAATTTGACGTCAAATTTATGAGGCAGCCTTAATGAAATTTGAAAAAGTTTATGGACATTCATATTTAGTAACTGTAATTTTTTGTTTAAAAAAATTTTACATTTATTAATATTTGTTTAATTTTTTTTTTTTTTTTTTTTTTTGATAATTAATTTATTTATCAATTAAAAATATGGCCGTGCCATCTCATGTAAAATCGACTGGCTGCTTTCAACGGTCGATACCCCACCAAACGGGGTATGACATATGCCCATTTCTTAGGTATATCTACCGGGTCAGGCCGGCAATCGCCGAGTATATACGATTGGCGTTTTGTTGTGAAGAAATCGGGATCGTAGATTTAATTAAATAGCGGCACTTTGGCGTCAGCTTTATAAATTGCGTCGTTGACAGTTTTTATAATCATGAATGCGGATCCGAAGCTTGTGTATTAAATTCAATCCCAGCTAATGACAATCATGTTTGCATGGCCTTCCCATGCTCTAAGTAGTAGTCCAACAAAGAAAACTGTTTAGAAGAGTAATCATAAGTTATAAGAACATGTTTCCGAATCGACGTAAAAAATATGTTTGACTTATTTCAGCCCTTCCTCAGTTTACGGACGAGGTGTTGACGATACAGAACGTGTCCCGCCAAGAGGCCGGGGAATATACATGTACCGCCAGCAACACCGTGGACAGACCCGTCTCCAAGGTTACCACAGTCATCGTGCATTGTAAGATTTCTTTCAGTATAGTTCATTTCATCAACTGTTTATTTTCTTCTACTAATTTCCTTTTTCGTCTTTTCTTACTCAATCTTTTTGAATCTCGACTCAAGGTTGGGGCAGTGTTATGCAAGTTGACTCTTAATGGAGTAATGGAGTTCAAATGTATGCATTATTATAATCATGAAATCGTGTTTCAACACCCGGACATTTAGGTCCTCCACTAGATTAGCTTTTATGATAGCTTCTGGAACCAGTGATCAGCAGTGGGATTGGGGTCAGGTTCGTCTCCATTTATTTGGTATGCGTATGCAGCGAAATGTCTTTCTAGAACAATAACATCATTTTTTTTCAGGGTCTTAAATCAGGATTGTATATCGCCATATATTTTTAACACCTTTGTTTTAAAATATCTCGTCTGATCTATGGTTATTTATAGAAATACTTGTATTTAAGAATATATAAACTTAAATCGACTACTTATTTATAAAGTGCCACAATGCAGGTTTATGATCTTTATTAAGTGACCGTGATTTTAATATTCATAAATATGACGTGTATTCCTAAGACCCGCCCACCGTGACGATACACAACGACAGGATAGGCCAAGAGAGGTACAAGGAGGCCATTATGGAATGCCACTCCCGGGGGATCCCCCACGGGAGAATCTCGTGGCTCAGGAATAGGAAGATCTTGCAGAGCAACTGGAAATATGATCTACAGGTGCCTACTATTAAATTCCCTTCATACCGGACACGATTTTCTTGTTAATTTGGGGTAGATAAAAAACCACTGACATTAGAACCGCAGAATTACAAATTTCATTGTAGTCTTGATGATCAAAAATATACATGTACGATTTTTTTTCTCCGGTACTGTATATTAAAACATGGTAAGGAACGGATTCTGACATCACTTGATTACGAACGGTGTAAGATTGTATAAATGCCTGCTACTATCATATTCTATGCACAATTCGATCAATCTGATATCCATTTAAAGGCCCAACAAGTAATAACGCGAAATATCAACATTTGTACATCTTCATAAGTCTGCTCCACTATCAACATCCGGTTTTGGAGGTGGGGGCGTATGTTGTTGTAGTTGTAGATTTGAATCAAGCGATCTGATTGGACGACGTGACACTGACATCGACAGATTGTGGGAAATAGCATGCGTAGATGTTTTAAATCATCCAATCAGAATCGCCGAGAAAAGATGGAAGTTGATAGTGGAGCAGACTTAAAAATGAACATAACATTTGGTGTCATTTCTTCGTTAGAGTTGTCTTTTGACAGTGATTCTATGTTCCATGTGTTAATTGAATATCAGACTGATCGAAACGTGCATAAAATACAATGGCAGTATACATCTGTGCAGAGTCACGACCTCCGCAATCAAATCATTTCAGATTCTGAGTACAGAGGGACAAAAAAAATCGTGATCATCATTCCAATAAAATAGCATTTCTGTGATTCTAGTGCCGGTGATAAATATCACATACTTTGACACCATAAATATCTTTATGCAAGCATTCTGTTCAGAAACATAATTAATGTACACGTCTTAGTGGCAGATAAGGGGGCGGTACACACGTGAGCAATAGTGTTCGTGCACTGAGTGACTTCGAGAGCATATGGCAAGTCATCGTCGGAACCCACGTTCGCATAACTTCGTACTCATGATTCATTGATCGGGCATTTCATTTCATCCGTAGAAGAGACAACACGGATCAGTTGACCGATGTAACATACATCTGTTCGGATTTTGAAAGATGTAACATTAACGAAGAATAATCAAAATTCTACGCGTGGTTACACTGGTCAGCAAGCAGCTGATCAATATTCATGAATGCGAAGTTTTGCTAGTTGAAAATCCCACGGTATATAAGGTAGTGATATCGACCAGTGGCCTCCTCTTTAATCTCTTATTAATTCTGACAAAAACAATTGCTTCAAATTTGATTAATGTACATATGTGAAATTAAATTTTGCCAGAATGCTTACACTATGTAAATTAATAAATGTGTATATTTGCCAGTCAACTGGAGGCAAATGCCAATCCCAACCCTGATTTATCCTCCATTGTATATCTGAAATATAAGATAATATAGAAAACATATCAACTACGTGTTTTATGGTTTAATAGGGACATCCTATCCACAGATCATTCGAATCCTCTCGGCTATTTCGAACGACACATTCATTCCGAGCTTGCCGGAAATGGCCGAATAATTACGAATGCACACTAGGTGTCCCTTTCATGCCATGATCAAGTGTATTCTTTTCACATACAACAGAACAGAGTGTTTTGCGGCATTTGAATTACAAGCTTATTCGAAATAAAACATTCACGAACAGTGTTTATTGTTCAAATGGTCCTAGCGCCTAGACAGACATTCATTCATCCTGAAATGAAGATTTGTGTTTCTTGACATCCGTTGCAGACGTTCACATCAGATGCGGACGAGCAGACGTTAAGCCTTAGAATACGGGACGTGCAGGCGCACGATTTCGGGGAGTATACATGTGAGACAGAAAATGACGCGGGGAAAGACGAAGACACAATCATTCTTTACGGTAAGACGACAGTAATAAAAGTCAGAGAATGAAGAATTATCTCATGAGTAACAAGACGAATAAGGGAAACAACCGAGAGAAATTGATGAATTCAATAATGCATGAGTGGCTGTCCCTGAAAAAAAATCCTCATTGAAAATAAACATATGTATGACAGGAGCATGGTTATGTAACCCGGGGTTGTCAAAGATGAACAATGGGTGTCGATGATATGAATTCTTTAATAATCGTGGAATCAGACGATGCACAGAAGTAAATGAGAAAGAAGAAGAAGCCTGTAACATAGATAAGAAACCACAATAAGATATCGTAATGGAAAGACAATATGGCAATTGGATAATTTCATAATCACACAATCGCGATAATAAATATCATTTCACAATAAAACATCAGAGTAATTAGATCTGCATAGATCTATAACATAAAATAATTCTTACCAGATCGTGTCTGAAGATTTACACTTTAACATCAATATATATATGGTAACAATATATATAGAAAGAGACGGTAAATGAAATGGAAATATGGAAGCAGTCTCGCGACTGTCCTTCTCGATCCAAGACAAAATACAAACTGACGAGGGAAAGAAAGAGTTTTCAGGGTTGTGACGTGAGATTTTGGCGGTTTATGCAAGTTGAAAGGTTAAGTGCATGCATTCGAAGTGACCATTCATCAATATTCACTCACTCATACATGACACTGAGCAGTTGTAAACAGTATTGAGTTAGGCGGATAATAAGAACACGATGACGTCACACAACTACTGGACAGATACAACTACCGTATATATACACATAAAAACGCGGTATCGCAGGCAAGCATGGCAGTACTCTAAACTTATTATTTATAATATATATTACAAAATATAGCATGGGTTACACATTTCCCCCTCTGGGAAATGGCTCCTGACATTTCAAATATCTGTAATAGAAAATAATAGTTAATATAGAGTTATTATGGATGTAAATATACCTGAAATTATTCTGCAAAACTAAATCTGCTTTCTTGCTGCAAAAAATACACTAACACATAAATATTCTGAAATGGAAACAAATGTTATAATTGTTCATGGCATTTTCATATTATATATCTACCCTGTACTAGCATATGCTAATATAACAACAAAATGAAAGTCTTTAAAATTCACTTAAAGGTACTATTCCTAATCATCTGAAAGGTATTAAAGATACTACGTCTAATATACTTAACTACAGCTACATTGAAGGATTTCACTCAAATGGAAAACATTAAAAGCTATACTTAAGGTATCACCTCACTTAAGGTATTACCACATCTTAAAATACACAAATGTAAAATTAATCATGAATTTCTCTAAAGAATCCAAGATCTAGGCGAACATATGCAATCCTTTTTTCTTCTTCAGGCTTTTAAGCTGAAATAACATTGACATAACTATTCATGTAAATATATCTTGTGAAAGAAATAACATACAAATGTCAATGGAAAGTTCATCCTATTACCAAAAGAAAACTTCTTTTGATAATACAAATTAAAATACATTATAAAAATAATTATGTGAAGTCAAACTGTCTTGACTTAGATAAAATATTCAATATGTTCATCTGAGGCAGGCATCAAAGTGATGGGAGCTACCCACTCTCCATATCTATTCGGTGGCCTCGACTGTCGAGTCGAGCGACGTGGTGGGGGTCGTAAAGAAATATCTCGCTCGGCTGCAGTTTGATGTAAAAGCTCAGATTCTGAGTGGTTGACAGTTTGTTGCTGTGAAGCATCAGGTGTCGTGCCACTAGACTGAAAAGGACGAGATGTGTCCAAAGTCTGTGCCAAAGGTACGGAAGAGGGAGACGCAAGAGAGAGAGAAGTTCTTGGGGCTGGAACTGGAATAGTCCTCGGTATCAAACCTGGTTGATTAGGTTGCCTCAAAGCTGGAGGTCTGTATGGCCTAATCCTATCACAGTCAAATCACTGTCAGTGTCAGAGCTTGACTGAGATAGGATGGCAGATGGAGGAAAAGTCCTGGTCCTGGTTGGTACTTTAACAGGATCTTTGCAGATCTGTTTGCCAGGAGAATCAGGAAGTGTCTCCACCGGAATGGTATTAAAGGGTAGGAGCATATTCCTATGTAAAATTTTTACAGGACCTTTACCATTATCAGGTTTGACATGAAAGACTGGCATATCAAGGTTCGGCTGCGCTATCACGACATATGGGTCGCGATCCCACCTGTCGGATAGCTTATGGGTACCTTTGATACCAACCTTTTTAAGGAGAACTCTATCCCCAACTTGGATTGTTGTCTCCACAACTCTCCGGTTGTAAGACTCCTTGTTCTTAGCTGCCTGCTTGGTAGCTTCTGTAGCTGCCGCTTTATAAGCGAATTCCATCCGTTTACGGAGTTTGGCAGCATAAGAACAAGGGGTATTCCCACCAAGACTCTGAGGGTCAGTGCCGAGGTAGGCATCCACAGACAACCTGGGATGCCACCCAAACATTAAATAATGGGGTGAGAACCCTGTAGATTCACTTTTTGTTGCATTGTATGCCTGCACAAGAGGAGCCACGTATGACTTCCAGTCACTCTTCTGGACATCCTCTAACGTACCAAGCATACGCAACAAAGTACCGTTAAACCGTTCCGCTGATCCATTCCCCATGGGGTGGTAAGGAGTCGTGCGAGTTTTACGTATTCCTGTCAGCTTGCACAGTTCCTGAATGGTGCTACTTAAAAAGTTGCGACCCTGATCACTGTGAAGCTGCTCAGGAAACCCATAAAACCGGAAAAAGTTATCATATAAAGCTTTCGCAGTAGTGCGAGCGGTCTGGTTACGACAAGGAACAGCTTGTGCGTAACGAGTAAAATGGTCAACGATAACCAAAATATTTTCAACTCCACCTTTAGAAGGCTCTAACTTTAAAAAGTCAACACAAACCAACTCCATGGGTCTGGATGTTAAAATTGGAACCAGTTCAGTGAAAGGCTTGGCTGGGGTTTTACGCCTGATACAAGCACTACAATTATCAATGTGCTGACAAACATCACTTTCAAGCCCAGGCCAATAAAAACGTTGGCGAGCCAACCACAGAGATTTCTCTTTTCCCTGGTGCCCAGCGTCATTATGTATCCCCTTTAATGCAAGGGTTCTATGTGACTCTGGTAACACCAGTTGTCGAATAGGCTGGCCATCCAAGGAAGCGGTTCTGTACAGAATTCCCTCCTCTAAATGAAGTTTATTCCACTCCCGGAGGAAACGCTGTACATCAGCAGACTCTGCTGCTCTCTCCCTTGGCAGAAAACCGCTTCCGAGGAGGTCAATAATTCGAGAAATGGTTGGGTCCTTAGACTGCTCGGAATGCCAATTGATCTTGTTGATGTGAGTAGAATCTAAAGTCTCCTCATTGGCCAGATGAGGAAAACTAGAATCTGTTATGCAATCAGCAAGAGGAGCAGCAACTAAGGCGGCAGTGACAACAGCCTTGACTTCCTCATCAAAAATGTAGCGCCTTGATAGACCGTCAGCATCAGCATTCTGGGAGCCTTTGCGATATACCACGCTGAAGTTGTAATTAGCAAGTTCGGCTAACCAACGGTGTCCTGTCGCATCAAGCTTTGCTGATGTTTTGACATATGTTAAGGGGTTATTATCTGTAACCACCTTGACGTCATTACCATACAAGTAATCATGGAATTTGTCTGTGACGCTCCACTTAAGGGCTAAGAATTCCAACTTGTGTGCAGGGTAATTCCGTTCATTAGGTCTCAGGCTCCGAGAAGCATAGGCAATAACTCGCTCAGCACCTTCTTGGACTTGGTAAAGAACAGCACCAAGACCAAGGGAAGATGCGTCAGTATGTAAAATGAACGGCAAAGAATAGTCTGCATAAGCCAAAACTGGTGGGCTTTGCAACTTTTCTTTCAAAACTTCGAAAGAACTTTGCTGTTCAGGACCCCATGACCACTGAACTGGGTTTTTAACCTTTTTCTTAGAACTTGATTTCTTGGATTTACGATTGCTACCATGACCTTGAAGCAAAAGTTGTAAGGGCTGGGCAATCTGGGCATAGTTCTTAATAAACTTTCTATAATACCCTGTAAAACCAAGAAATGAACGAAGTGATTTAACATTGGTAGGGACAGGCCAAGACTGAACAGCTGAGAGTTTATTAGGATCTGTAGCTATGCCATTTTCTGAAACAACATGGCCAAGAAAGACTACAGAGCTTTTGAAAAACTCACACTTAGAAGGTTTCAACCTTAAATTGTGCTGATCTAGTCTCTGAAAAACAGATTCAATCCGTTCAAGATGTTGATCGAAAGTGGACGAAAATATTAATATATCGTCGAGAAAAATCAAACACTCTCGAAGATGCATGTCACCCATACATTTTTCCATAAGGCGCTGAAATGTAGCTGGAGCATTAGTTAGCCCAAAGCCCATTCTATTCCATTCGTAAAAACCAAGTGCCCCAACACTAAAAGCTGTCTTGGGTTTGTCCTCCTCCTCCATCTCGACCTGCCAATATGCAGAATGTAAATCGAGTTTGGAGAAGTACTTCGCTGATGAAAGAACATCAATGGTATCGTCAAACCTTGGCAACATAAAAGCATCCTTGCGGGTTTTGTTGTTGAGGCGACGCCAGTCTATACAAAAGCGAAGTTCACCTGAAGGTTTTCTGATAAGGACAACATTGGAAGAATATGGACTTTCAGACTCCCTAATGACACCAGCTTCTAGCATTTCTTTGACATGCTGACGAACTTCCTCATACATTGCTGGAGGGATACGTCTATATGGGTCCTTGAACGGAATATTGTCTTCTAAGACAATTTTGTGTTTGATCAGATCAGTTTTGCCCAAGTCCTTTTTACTAGAGGAAAACACGTGTTTCCATTTGCCAAGGACTTGTTCAAAACGTGAAATCTGATCAGAAGACAGATTTGATTTGTCAATATTGACTCCCAGCTCCTCCAAAGTAGAGTCAACAGTGGTATCTTGGCAAATATAGGATGAAATATCATCAACTACTTTAGCCTCTGTGACCTCACAAATAATATCTTTAGGTCGAAAATGCAGTGTCTTAGCAGACATATTGCAGATACGCACTGGAACTTTGAGAGAAGACTGCTGGTGGACTTTAACAATCCGAGGACAAACTGTGTATCCTGATGCACATTCAGGTGTTTCAGTAACAACTGAAGAAACACAGTTATTAAAATGTTTCGCCAACCCATTGATTGTAACTTGTTCAAAGGGGGCAACTGTAATGGTCTTTTTACCACAGACCTTTACTGCATAGGATTTGGAGTCCAAGGTATCAAAAGCTAAATTCCACTGTTCTGGAATGTCAATATCATGATGAGTTTCAGATAAAAATGTCTTACAGCGACGCAAATAGTTGGTACCAACAATAACAGGACAAGTCTTGTTAACATCATTGTCAGGCACAACTAAAATGGGTAAATCAAGAGTAAAATCTGATAAAAATGGAACTCTTATCTCAGCTTCAAAATATCCAAGAAATTTCATTGGGCTACCATCTGCAACAGAAAAATCAAGACCAAGAGAATCTAAAGGCTGTAAAGCAACCTTTGATATTTCCTTAAAACAGGAAAATGATAAAGTGGTAACTTGACTTCCACTGTCAATCAATGCAGTAAGAGAACTACCATTGATGATTACAGAATGCTCATTAGTAGAACCAACGAGACGATGGGTAAAAGAATTAGAAGTAGAAGTGGATTCACGTTTGAAATCAGAGGCACCTTCTGAGACATCTGTCCCTGTTTGGGCCGCAACAGGGACACTTTTCAGTTTAAACCCTGTGAAGTAGTTTGGGCATTATGCTGGTTGGTGTTGGTCACCACAGGTGAAACACCAACTGAATGCTGGGAGTAAGAATTCCCACGGCCACGACCTCTGAAAGAACCTGGTCTACCTCTGTTGTTGTTGTTAAATCTTCTGTTGTTGTTGTTGTATTGGTGTTGATGAGACTGCTGAGGATATTGCTGCTGCTGATGATGATGTTGCTGTTGCCCAGATTGACTATAGCCATCCAATTTCTTAAGGATCATATCAAACTTGGAATCAATGGTTTTTTCCATCTTTGATTCGAAGGAAGACATTTTGGATTCCATAGAATCAATCTTGGAATGTAATTTACTTTCCAGATTTGACATTCTATGTTCTAGATCCGAAGAAGATGAACAACAAACAGAATGTGCAGCAGCTTTTTTTGAAGAGGAGGAAGTAGATGTAGAAGAAGAAGAAGAACCACGAACAGGGTGCAAGACCTCCTTCTCTACCTTCCTGATCTCTCGAAGCAACAAGTTGTAATCTGTTAAAGAATCATACTTGTGACGAGTTTGTAAACGCAACATCTCAGAATACAGCCCAGTCCAAAATTTATGTCTAAGAATATCATTCTTAGCCATACCAGGAAGCTGACCCTTGCTGATGATGCTCTGCAAAAGAGTTTCGAGTCGACAAGCATATGCTGTGACCGATTCATCAGCAAACTGACGTGAATTAAAAAATTCAGTCATGAGGTCTTCCTTACTAGACGCGTCGGAAAAGAAGGCCTCCAGACGGTCTAATATCTGGGTGGCAGTAGCCTGTTGACCCAAAGGAATAGTCATAAGCCTAGCTGAGCCTCGAAGAGAACTCCTGATAGTCTTCCGGGTTGGTAGAAATACACTGGACCTCATAACGCCAAACAACAAAAGGTACCTCTCCCTTACCAATAGGTTCATCGCCAGAAAAACATGGCAATTTCGGAACACTAGAGTGAACCGGAAAAGGGGGATACTGAAAAGCAGGAGTAGAAGTAAGAGGTGCAGATGGTTGACCAATGTTGAAAGTATGTGATGGCATAGGAGAAACTGGAGGAATATGCTTAGCAGAAGCGACAGAAGAAACTGGGTCCTTCGGACGAACAACTGCAGGTTTCTCAACCTTTGGAGTAACCTTCATGCGCTCTCTCAGAACTTTCATCAACTCTTCAGTTGATACATCCTTAACAGATTTCTCCAACAGAGAATACTGGGGTTCTTCAGGAGCTTCCGCCATTTTTTCAAATCTTAAAATAATTTAAGACCAAACAAAGTAAAAATATAAATGACTAACGCTATGTATACCAAGTATACACCAAAGTTCAAGTTCAAAATCACAAAGCCATTTGTTTGCAATCAAAAAAAAAAATTAAAAAATGTAAGTACTAGACCAACACTTGAATCAAAATAAACTCAAATATAATATACACAAGCTTTGAATTCAAACTTATCTTGGCTATATATACACAACACTATTTAGACAACCATAATGCATGGGATGTAAAGACTAATAAGTATGTCACGGATTGAGAGAAAAATAAATAAACAAATGAAGGACAAGCTGGATGTTTCATCCAAATCAAATTCTCCAACCTGTAAGAATGAAAGAAGAATGAAAACACAAATACTTATACTAAGAAAACATAATGTCTATCTTCCTGAAATAAATTCAAAATAAAATCAAAATTAATTTACTATGTTCTTATTCAGTTGTATAATAATGAACTGCAATCTGAAAAATCAAAGTCAAGTTCAATTAAGCACAAGTAAATTTTTTTTATAAATTAGGTCATGTGTACTGCAATGTAAACAAATAACAGCTGACTGACTAACACACTGATTTGTGTAGACTGGCTGGAAAGCACTGTAAAGAAAGAATGACAACAAAAATTAGAATAGCCCAGGCAATAAATGCTGGAAAATAGAAATGGACTTTTTCTGCACAACTGCTGTAAATAAAGCAAGGATATTATTTACAAACAACATTCAAGACTGGAAAAGAAAAGGAAAATTGTCAACAAAAAGAATATTGTGTGAAATACTTGAAACTTCTTTGAAATCAAAATATAGTAGAACTAACTAAAATATCTACTGCTCAAAGTAAAAGCTTGCAGGCTGACAACACAAACACATATACAACACAAAATAAAATATACATATAATGAATCAAATTTACCTTTCTGCTCACACTTGGATCACTCTCACTCCAGGAATAATTTTTTTGTGCAATTAGTAACACAGAATGCAAATGTTAGTACTGTGAAAGTCAGAAAGAGAAGACCCTAAATATCTTGGGAATCAAACTTTTAAGTTGAAACCAAGAACAGAATATTTATCTAAAGCAAACCAATAACTCTATATCAACACTTTGGATAAATACACACTGAAACACTATTCATCTATTGCAATTTATCTGTATATTACAAATATAATTCAAAATTACCACTAGTAACTGAAGAAAAACAAAAGAAACGAATACTTTCCTACTTGATAATACAATTAATTACTGAAATTAATTACTTGAATGAATGACTCGCTTGTGAAAACAGTCAAAAAGTATTTAGAGATGAAAGTAATTAATGCAATCACCTAATGTGAAGAAAAAAATGGAGACACAGAATAATCAGATTTCCACTGAATACATTCACCTTTCAAGAGCAATGCAAATATAAAAATGTGATATCTTGCTGCCTTGATTACACTATATAAATGTATTTAAAGCATTAAACACCAATCTATCTCTGATAAATTAAAAAAAAAACCTATAATCAGCAACAAAAAAAACCTACTAAAAACAATATCAACGAAATAATAATAGAGAAGTTACAGCAACAAATTTTGGGTAGAAAATGACAAATAAACAACAAAAAATGACTTTAAACACTGACAACTTAGGAATATGTATAGTGCCAATTAATGTATTGTAGAATTTTGTAGTCAATACATATAACAACGACTGTCTGTCGGGCACACATCTGAAAGCTCAGTGTTCACCGTAATAGCAAGTAGCTGAACTCTTACGGCTTTTACTCTTTTTAAGACTTGCTCTTAACATTGATAAAACTTTATAAATCCTATATTATTACCAAACTAGACAACTAAGTAATCAGATGTGAGGATCAAAGGTCTATTTTGACCATTTACGCCGATATCCGCGCAACTGATGTAATTTAATTGTAGGGGCATCCATAATTAAAGTACTAAGTTATTTACAATAAGTGTTGTTTTGTTGGAGTTTCCCATCGCTGCGACAGTGTTTCATTCATATATATCACCTGGGTAGACCACCGACCTACCACAAGCCAGCTGAAAAGCTTCCCCACATGAGAAATCTGAATGACACTGTCGGGATTCGACCATGGATGCCCCTACATTAATGTGTAATCAAAAGATGTAGAATGTTTTATAATTCAAAACTTATAACAGTGTTTCACTCCTTACAGAGGTGAACTCGCCTGTGTCTTCCTATTCCAAGGTCACCCCGGTACCACCAACCAATCATGGTCAAGGCCACAATACCGTATCCACGGGCAACCCGGCAGAACAGCGTGATAGTAAGACATCGATTTTTATGAGATATTTCATGTTGGATCATAAAGTCAACATAGATTCCTCTTATAGATCCAAGGGAGAAAATGCTGGATTATGAATACCGTATTTAAGATCATGATTTTTTTATATACCGATTTTGTGATATGTATAATTTGATATATGATATCATACGCTATGTTTGCTACAGCGTCTCGGTGGCCGAGTATATTCAGAGCTAAACCAGGGTCGTAGTTTTGATCCCTGTTCACAACCTACTAAAGTCGTTAACATTGTACTGGTAAATTAAGCGCTCCACATATTAGGGCAGTTCCTTGACATGTTGGTGCCAGGATAATGTGAGTGATCACGACCCTTGTCTTGGGCGAAATCTGTGTCATGCAAAAACAGAAGAAAAAAAATACAAAGGTTTTCGGAAAACAAACGCACGTTGGTCATTCAATGCTCATTATGTGATACACCAATCATTTTTTATTTCGGAAAGAAATAACAGATTTAATAAAAGAAAACCGTAGTTCTCACTTTTATTTATAATTGAGTAGATCTACAGTGGTCCAGCTATTGCGGCCTGTAAATAATCTTGAATATTCGCCACATCCGGGTAATCGTTCAGACGTACACATGAATACTTTGATATACAAGGACATTTGACCTTTTCTTTAAGCTTGAGGTATTGTCAAATTTCAATGGTTCCACACATTGAGGATGTGTGCAAATGTTTTAACAATTTTTTTGTATATTTTACAAACTACAAATTTGATTTTTTTTTCGCCGTAAGCTGTATAAAATGGAGTTTGACCTACTTCTTGAGCCAATCTTATCTTGGTTAACAAGCAAAGAGTTCGGAAAAGCACTCGTTTCTTTGGTTTGCATGAATTTTTTTAGGATATCCCATCATAAAATGAGAGTGTCAGGATGCATATCATTATAAATGTGTGTCATTTGGCAAATAACAATTTAATCTACCTATTCAAAAATGAAACACTTCAAGTTAAAAACTAAAAATAAAAACCACCCAGTTGAAAAAAGTAGACAGTTGTGAGTCCTTAGAAAAAGATGTTTAACTTGGAAGTGGACCCGTCCCTCTAAGTCACAAAACTCGCATTGTATAAGTTAGCTAACATAAACTCTATATAAAACAGCAGCCTCCGTGGCGCAGTTGGTTAAGCGCTCTCCTGTCTAACTAAGGGTCCCGAGATCGAATCTCACTGACGGATTTTAATAAATTAGTTTTGCTTATATTATATTTTTTCCCTCTCTTTCTTTCTTTTTTCACTTGTATTTCCTAAATTTAGCGACAGCGACAAATACGTTTTTCTAGCATTATTTTAAAATTGCAGACCATTTAAAACTTGCATTACTTAATGAAATATATTGAAACACTTTTATGTTCTTCAACTGTCATATCTTTGAATTTGTTCATACGCCGATATTTCTTGTTTTATTTCAGATGGAACTGTGGTTGTCATTGCCGGATACAACGGTTCACAAAAATTCTCAAGTCAGATGCACCATTTCCTCCCAATATTGTATTTCTATATAGTATTCTACTGGACGTGATCGATTAGAAGCAGATAGGCATTGACTGGCTGTTATTGATTTTTTTCCGTGCTTTTATGTGTTTTTTATATATATTTTGTGAATGTCAATGTCTTAAGACTATTTGTTTGACTACTTCGAAAGCTGTGCATACAGGGTGTGCCATGAGCATTATGAGAGTGAGACACGACCCAAAGTAAGATATACAAATCGGTATGGAATTTCTGTGAGCGATTCGGTAGAGCACTCACCCTGTACGCGATAGTCCCCGGGATTGAGATTTTACATTGATGTGTGAAAAACTATGTGCCAAGCGAACTATTGTGTTTTGTTGATATAGTGCAGATGTGCCAAAGATTCCTGAGAATTCTCATCATGACCAAGTCATTTTAATAACGATATAGAAAATAAATGCCATTAAAAAGATTATTAATGGACAAGTATTGTATTTACGTGTTATATGTGTAATAAAACACAAACAGTACAGCATTTCATTATCATGTGCTATTTTATAATTTAAGTTTTCAATCCCTTTCCTATTATTACGTTTTAGACGGGGGTCTAATACATGTAATTCGCACCTAGCGAATATACCACATGACTAGTTTTATAATGTATAGTGTTCAGAAGTCAATAAAGAGTATGTGCAAGTTTACATGCGCGTGTATTTGAATTTGTATATCTTTTGGCTTGCTATGTGCATGTCAACGTCTTGCATTATAAAAAACGTGGACAAAGCTCATTTTACTTTCATGTCATTTTAACATATTTTATGGAGAGGTTCAATCACGTATTTTATTCATTCACTAAGTACATTGTATCAAGTTAAGGCAATAACAACAACTATGATCTCCAATTACAGTAAAGTTGCAATAATCTGAGGACGGAGTTCGGGAAATCGCGAATACCACGAGATTTTTCTTCTTTTTTTTTATATCATCTTAACGTAGTCCGCGTCAGGTCTGTAAATATACCTCTGACTATGTATCGGATTTCGCAGTTTAATGATTTTTTACATGAAGAAGCAGGTATTTATATATACAAACATGGTTATCTAGTTCATTGTTAAAGAAAACGGTACTCGCTTTGTTCGCTTGTCTCCTACACCAAATCAAATTTGGACGTTTGTCGCCTCCAATCATGTCACTGTACTGTGATCATCTTCAGTTACAGTTCTTGTCTATAACCAACATTAATCAATACTTTGAAGAAAAGACATGTTACTGAATTGCTTTGTAAAATCATTGGTTGTTTGATAAAATTTAGATAATGTATGATTGAACTATCGTGTATATCTTCCATACTCTATCCTCTCAAACTCAACTCACTACTACCATAGATAAATCTCTAATTAACTCAGACTTTAATACTATGGAAGTATTTTGCGCTAGAGGCATTCCTTCATTGTTTTTGTCATTATGTCTTGTATTTCTTGTCGTCTATTTTGTGTCAAGTTTGATGTTAGATTACAGTCTTCCATAAATCCACGTGTTCCTACCATATAAATAGCCAAACCTGTCGTAAGTAACCAGTCATTGGAACAAGAGGAAAGGTATCGTTTAGAGCAGGTGGTTGCTAAATTAAGAGTTAATTTTATAACAGAATGCAATTTCTGGAACTGTAAAACTTGCTTAAAAACAGGTTGGTTGTTTAACACAGGCCTAACTGTATACATGATTAATTCATTTGATGATGTCTTTATATGAAAAATCTTATGAAATTGTATAAATGCACGTTTGAAGCGGAGGCAAAAGTGAACGCTGTTTAAATTCCAACAGTGAATTTATTCTGCTGAAAGTTGTTTACACTTATTTTATTTTCATCTTAGCTGTTTGTTGTATGGTTTGTATTATTATGGGTAGATTCCAAAAATGTTACAGGAATGTTGTCAGCACGAAGTCGATGATGATTCATACTGTGATGTAACAGTTATTATAATCATAGCTTTAAATGCACACAAACTACTACTTCTGCCAGGGTGATTAGATTTTTAAACTTATTTATTTCCTTTATGTCGTCAGGCAAACAAGTAAGTGTAAATTATACTTAACACTCTTGACGGCTGATGTGTATAGCCAGGTGTCCTTACGATGTTTAAGTTAATGTTTTACGTAAGAAAAAAAACCCAGCTATTTTTGAAAGAAAAATATGTCTGCTTTTTGATTAAAATTTTTGGTAAAAATGCCTTTAATGCTTAATATTTGTTACTTTTATCCGGATATTTAGTTCGTGAGGTAAATGTGTCAGAAAATGTGGAGATTAGAAAATTTTACCAAACTTAAGCCAATCTTACAAGGTTACTAAATACCCTGTGGCTTGTTGGGTCATAAAAGACACCAATATCACGGGGCACAACTCTCCAATCTCTGGGTATGTAGGTAATAAAAAACCATCTCTGAACGCCCATGTTCATGAAGTAAGAAACTCAGTATCATCATTCCTGAAAATGAAGTGGGCGAATATTTCTCTCTCTCTTTATTGTTTTTCATCGTTATTGATTTCTTTGTCATAATATTGTGTTATTGTTTACATATTGCCAAGAAAGAATGTATGAATTAAAGAAGTATTTGCTAGAGGTAATGTTATTTTTTTACCCCACCCCAACCCACCCCTTAAAAGGTTAGGAGAGAAAACGGACTTTGATTTTCTGTATTGGTTTCAAAAAGTATTCTTCAGATTTGCAGGTATGGACAAAAGAGTCGTCATTTTGAGACTCTTGCCTACTTGATACAGATGCAGTAGTGAGGAAGGCTAGGTCGGTGGTTATACCGAGTCGCCTCTGTACACCAGGGGACTTGTACAGGTTTTTGTCCATCCTGACAGGGTGTCATCTTCTAATTTCTCTGCCACGTTGGAATTCCTTCATCCAGCGCCTGACAGCTGCAGAAAAAGGGTTAAAATCACCATAAACTTCAGTCAAGTGTTCCTTTACCTTTTTGTCAGATTGGCCCTCCAGGACTAGAAATTTTATCACCACTCTGCCCTCAGTTTTGTCTATTTTGGCATCTCACTGAGGGTAGCCCCTTTAACAACCAATTTCAGCCAGCAATATGGCCCTAAATGCAATCAATGGCTTACATGTTCACGTACATCGGATGTACTACCTTCCTAACTACCTAATGTTAAATGTCCGTTTGATATCCCCTCGTAAAATTTTAAAATTGATGAAGAAATGAAATACATTATGTACACTCTAGTATTTTCATTTCTTAAGCGATCTTCAAACTTCATGGCAATCAATCTCTCGAATGGCTGATATCGGACAATTCAGTCAAGGGTTATGGCCTATGTATAGACTTACACAGAATAATACTTGAATAATCTTTTCGTCAGGTAACATTGGTGTGTAACAGGTGGTGGAAAATTCAATGGCTCGACCTGGACTCGAACCCACGGCCTCAGGAACACCGTTCTTGCACTCTACCAAATGAGCTACCAAGCCACATGTCTTCTTGCCTATTGATTTATCACCAAATACCTGTACCTGGGTACACATGGCCTAGTGGACCTCTTCCAATTTTGTTTAGATTATGGCCTTGGGGTCAACATTGGCCCTGCCCAAGGAATCGCTTTTTATATAGATTTGTATAGGAAAGTTTAAAAAAAAAACTTATTGAAAAAAAACAAGGCCTACAGCTTAGATATTTGGTGTGCGTCATTGTCTAGATGTTCGTTACCAAGTCCGTTCAGATCATGTCCAGAGGTCAAAATTTTCCATGCGTAGTGTTCTCTTGATTTTACATAGGCTTTTATAGGGAGCTATATAACATTCGATTTTGCAGCACAGTACAATATTGTTTGTGACATTTAACTTTGACCATGAATAACCTTGATCATGATCGAGTGACCTACTTTTGTATTTTTAAGGAACGTCCTTCAGTCAAGTTGGACCAAAGGTAATGTTGATGTCTTGAATTGAAATGACCTTGTTGTTTTACTGTATGGATAGTGTGTTCAGTGTGACTATTCCACAATATAGTAACTTGTACAGACAATCAAGTCGATGTCTCTCAGGTGGACGACTTAAGGTCCATCTTGGCACTCTTGCATTTTAATTTGTATCCAATAACCTTTGACAATTAATTACATTTGAAGGGAATAAATTGATACATACTGGAATATATGTTTTTTATATATATGTCTCAGGTTGAGAAAATTGTACCGCCTGTCCGGGACTCGACCCCGGGGCATTTCGCTTACAGGTCGAACGCTCTACCGACTGAGCTACCTGGTTGCGTACACATCTTCCTCCCCTGTGAGAGTAATCAGTACTTTAACATAAAGGAGTGGGACTGTTTTGATCATTTTTCTTATAATTCTTACGCTGGTGAGAAATAGATTCTCAAGGATTAAAACCAAAAACACAAGTTATTTTACACTCACTTTATACTGACTTCATGACTAGGTCTGAAAAAGTGCATTTTATCCAAGATGGGCTAAAAGTGAAAAGGTTTTGTTAAAAATCCTCAAGCCATGATTGACTTTATCTCATCCCTCATAAGTTGTTATAATTATATGTCAATTAATTAGTCGCGCAGTGTTCCATGTATTTTAATTTAAAGTAAAAGTATACAACAGCTTTCGCAGTTTTAATTAATGTTCTACTGTTCTACACTGCATATCTTTAATCGGTAAAAATAGCAAGAAAGTTGCCTATCAGTTTCGAATGGCATCGGAACACAACTCCGTGCAGTAATTACTTCCCTTATTTGAAAATACAAGGGCACCGGCTATTTCTCACAATATCGCGGTCACTCCGAGAGTATACGATTTCCTTCACAAACTTATTTGAATAGCGTATCTTTTTGTTTAGGTCTTTGTTAAATTGTTCCTTTTAATAAGAAAAAGACTTTCTCTGACGGAAGTTTAAGTACGATAGGTCTGAAATTGTTGAATGAAAAACTTCTAGGTCTGAGACAATGTGAATCTGATGAAATTTTCAAAATACAACAGAAATAATTTTACTTCAAAGGAGGACTAATTTGCTCTTATTTAAGTCCGCTTACAGCATCGCTGATTATTTTATGTATGCATGTATATCCCATCAGTTTTTTATTATTTGCATTGTACAACGTCATTGAATATGTGTTTTATATGTAGAAATAGGTGTTTAATGAAATGTTCATGTTTCAAGTAATACAACTATTTCGAGTTTGAGTCTCTCCTGACAATATATTGGGATATCTAAAACACAAGATTTGTGCGTCAACCTTTAATGTCACTTAAAACAGATCATTGAAATGCCCATTTGAATTCCTACTCATAAAGCGTTCTGAGATTGAACTGTTACTAATTTAATGATAAAGCATAAAATTTATAACGTAAATCTAAAACTAGTGATGACTGATAGTAATTAACATTTTCCAGTGATAACTAGAAGCATGTCATTTTTAGGGTTATTATTTTTTTGGAGTTATATCAGGAACTGTGTGTCCACCAGTGCCTTTGATCAATGATCTGAAAGGTCAGGAAGAAACAGCAACGGAACCATTTGTAAGTATTACATTCGAATGTCAATTCATTTCACTGTACACTGTCCAGCATATACTCATGATATCAAAACATGTATGACGTTGACACACACACACACACACCACCACCACCACCACCACATACCCTAGTTTCATTTAAATGCCCAGAAATTATGATGCGTGTTCCTTATGGCTGCTAGTAACATCATGTTTCCACAGCCAAAGTGATAATGCGCCAGTGCGGCCTAATAACAATTGTCATTATTGTACTAACATAAAGTTTGATATAAACTTTTATATCATCACGTTCTTTTTATTTAATGACATCTGCAATCCTGGGGCATGAACATTGCATTGACAGTAATTATAACTGCATTGCATTTAACGAAGGAAGCAACAGGTTTTTTTATTGTGTATACATATATTTGAAAATCTATATATCATATAATTATATATTGTCAGCATTATTATGTATTTATTTGTGTATTGAGTTATGTAACCATATATTGAAGATGTAAGTTTTGTACATGTACTGTGACACACTTGAAAGTTCAGACTTTGTTGTGTGGGAAGAGTATACTGGAATAAGATTGTCCGCCCTTCTGCCTGTCCGTCCGTTGATCGGTATTAAATTTAGTTAGGGCCACCGTGACCAAGAGGGTAAAGTCGCTGACATTAACACTCACTCAGCCCCTCACCGCGTGGGTTCCAGTCCCGGCAGTGTTATTCGGGTTTTCATGTGAGGAAGCCTTCCAGCTGGAATGCGGTAGGTTGGTGGTTCTACCCGGATGCGTCAGAGCATTCGGGGTCTTCCTCCACATGAAATTAGCCGGACGTCGCTAAATATGACTGAAATACTGTCGCAGCGACGGTAAACCCCCCAAATCAATCAATTAAATCTAGTTATGTATATCGTCGGTTGGGATGATTTATCACAGTTAAAACCCATTATGTTTTAGAATATAATATGAATACATTCTGTCCCAAGATTAGTTAAACTTGGATTAAAGTTTACAGGATTAATGGATGCTTGATACCATGTCTAGTTATTATGCATATGATCGGCACGTTTTATGTATTTTAGCAACCTTACCTCAAAAATTAGATGAAACTTTACAGAAATGGTTAGTACCAAGTCGTTTTGTGCATATTGTCGGCACTTTTATGATCACATACTTATGGTCCTTTGTTTTAGCAACATAATGTGCATAGGATTCTTGTTTGCACTTAGTCTCCAAACCTCTGTCTAGAATAGAATGAAATTTCAAAGGATCGTCCGGTACCAGTCCGTTCTTGCATATCATACACATGTTTTGTTGGAATGTTTTACCAAAGACTTGCGGGTCTTTGTTTATTAAATGATAATGGATTTAGCCTGGAGCATGATTTGAAAATATCAAAGGACTTTGTAGGAATTTGAAACTGTAGATAACAAGTAGTCAAAGTGTATTGTCCAAGAATAATAACGTTACCTGAATTCTTTAGAGAGATAACAAGTGCATGTATGATCAATTTCTTATCAGTGGCCAATAGTTCAACTTTACTTACTACATTTTACAATTTTACGATGATTGGGTAACAATTCTTGCTCCCATTAAGGGCACCAGTCGGTGGTAGAAGTAATGGTACATGGATTGAGATGCAAAGAACTGGTCTAAACCGAAAAGCATCAAGGGGATAACTATTAAGGGGATAACTGTCAAGGGAAAAACTGTCAAGGGGATAATTTTCAAGGGGATAACTGTCAATGGGGATAACTATCAAGGGGATAACTGTCAAGGGAATAACTATTAAGGGATAACTGTCAAGGGAATAACTATCAAGGGGACAACTGTCAAGGGGATAACTGTCAAGGGGATAACTGTCAAGGGGATAACTGTCAAGGGGATAATTGTCAATGGGATAACTGTCAAGGGGATAACTGTCAAGGGATAACTGTCAAGGGGATAACTATCAAGGGGATAACTGTCAAGGGTATAACTATCAAGGGGATAACTGTCAAAGGTATAACTGTCAAGGGGATAACTGTCAAGGGGATAACTGTCAAGGGGATAACTGTCAAGGGGATAACTGTCAAGGGATAACTGTCAAGGGGATAACTGTCAAGGGGATAACTATCAAGGGGATAACTGTCAAAGGTATAACTCTCAAGGGGATACCTATCAAGGGTATAACTGTCAAGGGGATAAACTGAAAGAGCAGACCGCTAAAAAAATAGGAAACACATAGATTTCGGAATTGATTGTTCAACCCTGACAGATCCTATAATCAACAAAAACGTAACATCATGTTTCGTTTTGTAGCCGACAAGAATGTATGCATATTATATTCTAAAACACAATGGGTTATAACTGTGATAAATCATTCCACCGACGATATACATAACTAGATTTAACTGATTGATTTTTTAGGCTTACCGTCGTTGCGACAGTATTGTCCAAGAATAATAACGTTACCTGAATTCTTTAGGGAGATAACAAGTGCATGTATGATCAATTTCTTATCAGTGGCAAATAGTTCAACTTTACTTACTAAATTTTACAATTTTACGATGATTGGGTAACAATTCTTGCTCCCATTAAGGGCACCAGTCGGTGGTAGAAGTAATCGTACATGGATTGAGATGCAAAGAACTGGTCTTAACCGAAAAGCATCAAGGGGATAACTATTAAGGGGATAACTATCAAGGGGATAACTATCAAGGAGATAACTGTCAAAGGTATTACTGTCAAGTGGGTAACTATCAAGGGGATAACTGTCAAAGGTATAACTGTCAAGGGGATAACTATCAAGGGGATAACTGTCAAGAGGATAACTATCAAGTGGATTACTGTCAAGGGGGTAACTATCAAGGGGATAACTGTCAAG
Source organism: Solen grandis (assembly GCA_021229015.1). Lineage (NCBI taxonomy): Eukaryota > Metazoa > Mollusca > Bivalvia > Adapedonta > Solenidae > Solen > Solen grandis. Next base: position 21,237,241 of record CM037782.1, read on the forward strand.
GGTATAACTGTCAAGGGGATAACTATCAAGGGGATAACTGTCAAGGGGATAACTATCAAGGGGATAACTGTCAAGGGGATAACTATCAAGGGAGTAACTGTCAAGGGGATAACTGTCAAGGGGATAACTATAAAGAGGATAACTATCAAGGAGATAACTGTCAAAGGTATAACTGTCAAGGGGATAACTGTCAAGGGGGTAACTATCAAGGGGATAACTGTTAAGGGGATAGCTATCAAGGGAGCAACTGTCAAGGGGATAACTGTCAAGGGGATAACTATAACTGATGAATTTTTTCTCCAGTTGACACAAAAGACTACATTTAGAACGTTTATTTTAGATACGTTTTCAGCCAATGTTTAAAAAGTCTAAGAGTATTCACGATACAATGATATTGAAATATAAATGAAACCTATTGATTTTCAAATCCCATGTATGAAATATACATTTCAACTTTAATTATTGTTAGACTAGTAACCTAGCTCTGATTTCATTTGTATTTAACATCTGCAACAAATACCGGCATCAACGCTCCCTTGATTACAATCAGTTTTGTTACCACAAAATATAGTTACTGGCAACTGTATGGTTAAAGGACAAGGATAACGTATTAAAAGCATGTACATTGGCTCCTTTACTGGCTCCTCTGTACTGGAGGACTTTGTTTCAAATTGACCCAATATTCCTGCATATGTAATATTGCATGAAAACAGGATTTTAAGTTCACAATTCTTTTGAGGCCGTTTGTCACGTTAAGCTATTATGAGCCAATATGGGGAAATCCCTTACATTGAAGCTAGTTTCAGCCCCAAGAATCAGCCTATGATAGAATTCGGTGATTGATAATGTACCATATAACATACAAGTGTTCGTCACACTGGAATAACTTCTGGTATTTATTGGCACGCATTGCGGTGGTATTGTTTTCCGTTTTAACCGTTTTACCGTCTTTTTTGTCCCACAATAACTACAAAGGGTAACAAATGCATTTCTTTGAGATAGCACCTCTTTGTAAATCTCCATATAAAAAAGAAAAGAAGATGATGCAAGAAAGTCAAAATGTTTCATTGCATTCCTGTCTCTTTGAACTAAATCAGGTCAGTATGTATAACGAGTGTTTATTTAGGGACCGGAAGCGCATGGACCGGAAGCAGATGTTCCCTTCCGCTGAACTGTGTGGGCAGTCTGCCTTCAGATGAACACACTTTTAATACGTTGTCCTTGTCCATTAACCATAGGATAATAAGGCTTGTTTTTTATGCAATATTTGAAACTATTTGAGTGATATGGATTTCTTAAAGAGTTTTTACGGCCGTAAGGCCGTTTATTTTCACCATGACTTCCTGTGAAACACACAGTAATGAAGCGGAATAAAATTAGGCTTTTCATTGGTTATTATATACTTTTCTTAATTCCCATTGGTCATTATAAAGTTAGTCAAAAGAAAAGAAAGGAGTTGCGGAAACGAGCTCCTTAGATCTCTGTTTGTTTTAAAGGTTGAAATTTTCTTCCACTGCGAACTATTTGTAAGACACTGCACCTTTTTAAGGTAAACTGAAAGAGCAGAACGCTAAAAAATAGGAAACACATAGATTTCGGAATTGATTGTTCAACCCTGACAGATCCTATATTCAACAAAAACGTAACATCATGTTTCGTTTTGTAGCCGACAAGAATGTATGCATATTATATTCTAAAACACAATGGGTTATGACTATGATAAATCATCCCAACCGACGATATACATAACTAGATTTAATTGATTGATTTTTTAGGTTTACCGTCGCTGCAACAGTATTTCAGTTTCAGTTTCGAAGAAACGCCATAATTGTAGAAGGAACACCGAAGAAACGCCATGATTGTAGTAGTAACCCCTAAGGAACGTCATGAATTTGAAGAACGCCGATGAAAGTATAACCTTGAAGAACGCCATGATTTACAGTAGACCCCAAAGAAACGCCTGATTGTAGCAAACCCCGAAGAAACGCCATGATTGTAGCAGAACCCCAAAGAAACGCCATGATTGTAGCAGAACCCCAAAGAAACGCCTTGATTGTAGCAGAACCCCGAAGAAACGCCATGATTGTAGCAGAACCCCGAAGAAACGCCTTGATTGTAGCAGAACCCCGAAGAAATGCCATGATTGTAGCAGAACCCCGAAGAAACGCCATGAATGTTGTAAGGACGCATGGGGGCGTCTTAAGGTAGCGAACTTTAGTAAGGCTTCCAAAAACAACCCAACTGACACCACAAAATTGATATGAACATCCGAGACGTAGTGAGAACGCTGTTATTACTACTTTGTTGTAAAGAATCAGATCTCCTGTCCTCTCAATATTTAAACAAGTGGCATCAGAATTTCAAAATTAATAGTTTACGATCTGAAATGGTGTAAACTTCTTTTGTCATCACTGTTAACAAGAGGTTAAATACAAATGATAAAGTGTGGTAAATATATGATATAAAAAATGTCATTAACAATAAAAAAGTCGATAGTTAAAATGTGTACCAATACAAAATACATTGTTAGACATACATCTTTGTTAGTGGAAATGAAACACGATACGTTTTTAACTTTCGTTTCAATCCTTTTAAACTTGTAACATGTCTATATAATGATACATATGCTACATGTATTTAATATAACATCTGTTTAATCTAGATAAAACAGGTGTGAGCAATATTTAATTTCTTCACTTTATACTCGTAGATCTCGTATGATGGTCCATCTAAATGCACGAGGAAGGCAAAGCGGTAAATAATTTTGTATCCATATCAGAGGAATCCGTTTACCCTTTCCCTCATATAGACTCATTTTGACGCACTCAATAGGTATCACATAAAGCCTGATCTGCAGAAAAACACAGTTAAACCTTACCAAATTTAATTATAAAGTCCTCATTTCCAGACCACTGAGGAGCAGCGAACAGCATAAAACCTGATCAGCCTGCGAGTTACTGTTGTTCGCATAGGTCTTTTCATGGTTTCCTCTATGAGGGAAAGGGTTAAGAGGAAATAACTGACAATAAGAATACATATTGGAGAAACCAAACTTATACAATTATCTCGAATTTTGTGTCCCTCCTACACTCGGGTTCATATATTTTATGATATCGGAAAACGCAACATATGTTCGTCCACCTTAAATGTTAATGGAATACGACACTTGACTCATTGAATTTCTACATGTACCGGTAGATAAAACATAGTTCGTCACCTTAAATGTTAATGGAAAACGACACTTGACTCATTGAATTCTACATGTACCGGTAGATAATGGTTACTCGGACATATCTCGTATTCCCTTCCTAAAACTGATATTTACATAGGAATTGTTAACTGAAGTCTTACTCTTGTGATTTGTTTGCATTAATTGTCCGTACTTCCCAGTCCTGATAGAAGCATGTTATATCTAGGGACACTGTTGTTTGGAGTTTCCCTTTCAGGAATTGTGTGTTCACCTGTACATTCAATCAAAAAGCATGATATGCGGGGTTACGAAGAGGCAGCAACGACATCTAATGTAAGTTTTACGTCTGATTTTTAACCACTGTGCAGTCATAGTTTCAATGTAATAATTCTATGAATATTGTCCAAGAGGAAAGAAATGTTGAGTTGACTTTGCTGTCGTTTTACTTTTGTTTCAGTGTAAAGTGCTGAATTTACAGGGACAACTAGATGAATGAGTAGGTGTATATAACTGTAAAAACTGGAGTTCATTACTAAGAAACTTGCTTTTTGCCTTAGGTTTTGGTGAAACATGGTTTTCACAATCAGTAGGCAACAAAAATAGTTTTCTATCTTTGACAAAACAAAGAATTTTTGATCAATTTCTTCAAAACTGGAACGGCCGTTTACAAAATTCAAGTAGAGCATTGTTTTATAGAAATATTGTTAATTTCCAATTTCAACCATATTTAAATATTGTTCTATGTAACAAAAACAGAATTAACTTGACACGTTTAAGAGTATCCTCCCACAGGCTACACATTGAAACTGGTAGATGGAAGAAACCTATTGCTACTCCTTTAGATGAACGTAAATGCAGCTCTTGTAACACATTAGAGGATGAATTTCATTTTGTGCTAGAATGTAAATTGTATGAAAACTTCAGGAAAGAATTTATATCACCTTCTTATTATTTAAATCCAAATATGTTCAAATTTACAGAGCTAATGAACAGTACCAACAGTTACACTGTAAGAAAATTAGGTTTGTATATTTCAAAAGCTTTTGAACTAAGGAATAATCTGCTATACAGTGAATAGACCAAATATTATCTTACTTATTTATCATATTTTTAAAGTCATTTTTGATATTTTTGTTCATGTATTTGGTATGGACTTGTGATGACTATCGAATATGGTAAGAACTGACATAATGTTTGTATTTATACTATGTATATATAGTACGTTATATAAATACTGAAGGTCTGAGTTAGAGCAAAATTTACCTTGATATTTTGGATCCTTCACATCTTCTTCTTTCTTTTCTCTCTATCCAAATCAACTCCATGGTTATTTCAATTTGTATGATGAAATATTTTCGTGATGACAACACCGAAACATTATGTATTTAGCGGGATTGACCAATGCACGATTTCTAAAATGGTTGAAAAATATCAAAATATCAAATTAACATTGATCTGGTTTTATTTATGTAGTTTTCCATGTGCTTCCGGTCCGCATTATTTTTACACAACCGTAAGAAATCATTTAACGTAAGATTTACCTTTTTCTCACTTCCATTCATAGTTTCACACCTTTTCTGCTTCATATTAAATCACACGTTCGGTCTTTTTATTCCTTACCCGGTTTCTCTTATTTTTCGTTTCGATAAGGGAAACTGGTTTAATATATTCATGTTTAAACAGTGTTATTGTTATATTATAATACTGATTTTTCGTATTGCTATATATAGTATTACTTTGTTTTATATTCCGGCACTTTCCCTTATATTTCGTTTCGATAAGGGAATGCGGTCCCGGATTAATTCATTTAATTAATTCTTTAATCAATCAAGTATGTTATGTTATGTTATGTGATCTATATACGTTTGTATCGATTTGTACATGTATTGTGTTGCATTTGATGTGAAAGTCTATATTTATGTTTTTTGTACTATGTTTATGTTCTACATGCGTTTATATACATTTGTACATTACCGTCATGTTCATATTATGTAATTTTATGTTTGCCGCATGGGTCGAACGACCTTCTGGCTCTTTGAAATAAAACTGAAACTGAAAACTGAAACTGAAACTATAAAATAAATTAATTATGTTATGGTTTACATGAGTCATGTAAGATAAGTATCGGTAGGTAAAACTGTTCCTTGTTCAGAGAGAGAGAGAGAGAGAGAGAGAGAGATTAAGATGATGATGATGAGGCAATATAAAAAATGAACATGCTGATACAATATCAACAGAACGCATGCATTCACAATTTTGATCGTTATTGTCTTATAAAATATTTGAATACATGATATCAAAATGGATTTCGGTTGGTATAAATTCGTTTATATTTTTGTTTGTATTTTTTCAATATACTAATTTCCTAAACATAAATTTTCGTAGACAATCAAAAAGTGCCTCTTTAAGCATTCAATATCACTTAAAGATTCAAATAAATTAAGTCCATGTAAAACTTATTCAAAGAGCCTTGTCATCCCTTGAAGGGCAGCGTGTTTACATACCGAAAGGACCCACTTCCGGTCCATGCGCTTCAAGTTTATCAGTATACTAAACCGACCCCTCAAGAGACAGTAATGCATGTATATTTTTCTTATTTCATCAAGAATATTCTTTTATTTTTGGACTTTCGGTATCTCGTTGAAAAACAGGGAATTGTAGTACTCGTAGCAAAAATAAGAGAATAAGACGAATTAAATGAAAATTTATTTGTTAATGACATTTTCACAATTTATCTTCAGGAAACGGACATACGCCTGGCGACCACATTCAGTATATTTATAGACAGGTGCGTCATACAGCGTTCTAAGATCAGCTGTTTTCTTCGAGTCCAAAGTGAAGTTTCTGGGTCTTAAAGCATTCCGCAATGGTGTGAAGCTGTCGTTGGATCTCATACACGGGGACCCTAAGGTTAACAACGACCACATTGAGGTTCGTTAATATCTTTCATTTTTTTATTTAGGCAAATGATATAAATGGTAAAATGATTGTTCTCTGAAAATGTGGTTGAGCACAAGGAAGTTAAGATAACCCAGGCATAGGAGTATAGGGGGGAGTGAAGTGTTTAAAAGATAAAACACAGAAAACTATATAAAGTTCGTAATTGCCTAAAAGTTCATAAAAACATACTAAAAAGCATCACAAATTACAAACGAGTTACAAATGAGATATGTGTCTATCTATAATAAAATGAGTCATAATTTGTATATACTAAAAGTATCATTTTTTCCATACTTAGTGATGGTATGAATATGATGATGGGTTTCTAAAAGGCGTTTAACCCTTTCCCTGATATAAACTCATTTTGACGCACTCAATAGGTACCACATAAAGCCTAATCTGCAGAAAACCACAGTTAAACCTTACCAAATTTAATTATAAAGTCCTCATTTCCAGACCACTGAGGAGCAGCGAACAGCATAAAACCTGATCAGCCTGCGAGTTACTCGCAGGCTGATCTGGTTTTATGTTGTTCGCATAGGTCTTTTCATGGTTTCCTTTAGGAGGGAAAGGGTTAAATGTGTTTATATCACTCATTTTATCTATTCGTCCAAGAAACTGAAAATTAAATGTTTGGTATGATATGTAAATTAAAATTTCAAATTTTCTTTGTGGTTAACACATATACAAGGTTGACTGAGGAATCTGGTCCTCATTAACCCAAGGGTATCAGCAGATAATAAAAGAATAGACAATATTTGTTACTCAGAGAAAGTGTTCAAATGCGTTTAAAATGATATGCTTTTGGATTACTGGTAGATTATTATATTCAAATATCTTCAGATGATTTGAAAGAATCTCATTTGAATGAGGAAACACAAAAATGTCATGTGAGAAATAAAACATATTTTCAAAATGAACTGACTGCAAAATGAGGTGAAAGTAAAGACAACAATATTGTTTGATTTAAATGTTTAATGTATACTACAATAATCACTTTATAATTTAAAAGAATGTAACAATTATTTAGGTGATTGTGCGATAAAGACAAACTTGGTACATGTAAATAGCAAACAAATATAATTTAAAGTTATATATATATATAATATTCTTTGCTTATATGACGTCAAGTAAAGGTTGTACTGTGTTTCTTTCACTTCTTGTATTTTGCTCTATCCATTCGTCTTTCACTTTCTCTACATATCTAACTGGGTATCTTGCCAATGATTGCTCGTTATTGTAGGTCGCTTTCGAGGATGCACTTGAAGAACCTTGATTGGTCTACTCTGGTAAAATCATCTGGAAGTTTACCCACAATGATATTGTTATTATTTGAGACTGCCACGTCAAGATTTTCAGAAACACGCTGGATTTCTGTTTCGAAGAAAGGACAGTAATGTTACTTCATTCTACGGAGTAAATACATCCCGTTGTTTACAACATAATTGATAATCTACCATACTTTCTCTTTGATTAGTGGTATATTCGCCTGATATAAATAGTATTTTATTAAGTATTTGTAACATTACAATATCAGTAAAGAATATAAAAAAATAATACCGACCGAAATCCATTTTGATATCATGTATCAAAATATTCCATAAAACAATCACGCTTAAAATGTTGCATGCGCGTGTTCGTTTGATATTTTATCAGCATAACCCAATTGTATCGGTAAACCATAACATTAATAATATTTTATATACAGTTAACACATAAAAACTGAATTTCATCCTTATTCTGTACTTTGGCAATGACCAAAAGTAGAGCGACAGTAAATCTGAAAAACTTGAAGTCAAATCTCAACATTTCTGTCTTCTCTTCTTGGACAATTTTCTTAGAACCATTAGATTAAAACTATAGAGATAACAAAATAATAGAAACAATCATATAAAAAAATAACTACACTCATATTACAAGAAGACAAGGTCGGATACGGGGTATTTATCACCTTTAGCACCCGCAGATTCAAAGGGGCGCGCCCCCTATAAAATTACCCAACCATACATAAATGTAAACACAACACCCCCCCCCCTAAAAAAAAACCCTCACAAGAATGCATTATTTCATAGCTTTAAATTAAAAAAAATGCGTGGGGGTTCCCCTGGATCCCCGGTCCAATCGGACCTACACCCTTCTCACGACTCGGTTCTTATAAACTGTAGGCAAGAGAAATAAGGAGAGTAAGAGTGGCGATATGCCAATAAACCCAATGGTATAAACCCGCTTTGATCTTGCATGGACACGGTCGTTAAAAGAAAAGATGAACACACCATTTGTCTCAATTGAGTGCTAACAATAAGCATATCGCCACTCTTACTCTCCCTTTTTCTCTTGCCTACAGCTCATAAGATTATATGAATATGTGGAAGCAAATTTAAAACAACAAATTTTCATTATTTAATGTATGTATTTATTTTTTTATTTCAATTTATATGCACCTGTACTTAATATAGGAAAATTAATGATATTCAAAATAACAAAAGTATATTATATTGTATTGCAAAAATGATAATAAAAAACATTGTAACATATGTTTTCCCGCCGGGACTCGAACCCACATCCCTTTCAAACGCCTTGTATAGCAAACTACTTTACCCACTGCACTAATTGGCTAACTGTTCCATGCAGTGGAAATTCTATCCATATATTGCTTGAAATTCTAGCCAGTTATGGCTCAAAATATTTCCTGATGAGGTGTGATTTTTTTCTCTTGTGTACTTTCTTTATTTCTTGCAATTTATTAAACACGTTATCTACAACATCGATTATTCGTTTCGATTTCCATAACGCAATCTTACTGAACCATTAGCACAGAATAAGTATGCCTTATTAATCTTGTAGACTGCAAAAAATACAATCGTAGAATTTAGATACCATCCAGAATTAACGGAGTTAATGAGATGATTTTAACGATAATTGGCGTATGATACGAGGAAGCAATATCAAGATAGACAGATGTTGTAGAACTGATGCTTGAATAGCGGTGCTTTACTTCAAGAAAATTGTCAGACACTTTTAGAAAGGTCGTCAGTAAGTATGTGTGGGTTTTTAAATTATTTGGCACAATGTTTGTTTATTTGTTTGTTGGACAGTATTTCAGTCATTTGGAGGCGATGTCTACTTGAGACAGAAATAGTGCTGCCACACTGTAGTATCACGCCGTAGACATGTTGCATGATATCACATTATCCTGACACCGGGCCAGCCAGTCTTGCAACTACCCTTATATGCTGTGTGCCAACCAAGGGAGCTATGCTGTGCGCCAACCAAGGGAGCTATAACAGTACTATTTAATATGACTTTGGTATGTCGCGACCGGGTATCGAACCTACGACCTCCCGTTCCCGAGGCGGACGCTCCAACCACTCGGTCACCGGGGACGGTGGCACAAATGTTTACATTATTAAGATATACAGTCGCAAAAAATAACCATCTACTAGCTAAAAGGTCAATGTCATTCTTGGTGGTCAAAGGTATAAAATTGTAGATTTTCACTTAGCACAAGTGTTTGCCTTATGAAGAAGGGGTGTCGCACACAATAACCAAACTACTTACAAGCTCATATGTCGATGCTAATTCCGGAATCTAACATGACAAAGAACCATTAGATTTTTAAATTGTCTGGGACAAACTTTTGCCTTATGAAGACAGAGCGTTGTGTGCAAGAACCAGATGGTCAATGTCATACTCCTAGTAGATGATTCCCTTTTCAGTCATATTGATGTAAACCCAAATGATGTTATTGAACATAATATGTCACAGTTGCTATATTCAAATGACATGACAATGTCACGTTGTTCTCAAGATTCGGTAACAAATGGGATGGGGTCTAAACTTATTGATTTCTGCAAATCAAATGATTTAGTTATATTAAATGGTAGAGCCTTTGAAGATAAAAATATAGGTAAATTTACATGTAAAAATGCATCAGTTATAGACTATGTCTTAATATCTAAAAATATGATAGAACATATTTCACATTTCAAGGTTGATGATTACTGTCCGCTAATGTCAGATATTCATAGCCCAATTAACTTTAAAGTTTCGTATGTGAGTAAAGTGACACTATCCCAGAATGATTCTGAAGACAAAATTAAACCATGGTAGTCAAAGAAATTTGCTTATCCCTCATGTAAGAGTTCAAAACAATAATATTTTACATTTTAAATCTGTTATGTGCGAGAATGATGTTAGTAAATTAATCAAACTCAGTAAATTCATTAAAACTGTTTTAATAACATTAAAAAATCCACCTGGCATATTATAATTGTATATCACTATATTCTCTCTCTCTCTCTCTCTGACCTCGTTATCGCATGTACATGTAGATTGCTACGTAAAAGCGTCTTGTTCTTTTTATGTGATAGTTTTAGTTCAATATTAACATTGTATAATTTTATGTTCATTGTTTTTTGTTTTTTTCTTTCTTTTTTCTGCTACAGTATTTAGTTGTCTATTGATGTTATTCTGTTTATATTACTTTAAATCGACCAATCACAGCCTGGTCAAAGTAATTATGTTATAATTATGTTTATCACCTCATATCACATGTATATGTGCTGAGAGTAATAAATGAACTTGAACTTGAACCTAGGATGAAGTTAAAGAATGAGTGCCATTTGGCTTATCCGGGCTATAACTTTAACAGTGGATTTTCAAAATATTTTGCACGAATGTTTGCCTTAATGGAGTGTCGGGCATAAGATTCTGAATGCCTGATCAAAGGCCAATGTCATATCAGGATATCAATGCCAATTGCAGGATTTTCAAATTACTTGTTAGTGGGGTGGCAGGCCCGGATTCACCGAGGGGGAGAGCTTTAGGGGCCCCTTACTCAAATAAAAGTTAGCTAAATGGCCGGTCACCAGGCCGACCCCTGCTGTGAGAGCATCCGCTGTCACACTTATCTCTGCTGTAACCTTGGCAACGTCATTGTGTCTGCTCTAATCTGAATCAGTCAAACCCTTGTGTGCATGTCACAGACGTCAGTTAATGCACTGATAGCGATTAGTATAATGTAAGTTATAGTAAAATTAATAAACGAGGATCAAATCAAACTAAGTGTTATATACACTTTTGAACTGTGGCAAAATAAATAAATAAATAAATAAATAAATAAATAAATAAATAAATAATAAAAATCCTAACATTTATTTTATGACATTGTGGACGGCTTTAGTGCTCTCTCTCTCTCTCTCTCTCTCTTTCTCTCTCTCTCACATAGATTATAAGGTGAATATAAATGTATGTATTCAAATAGATAGGAATCATATTTAAAACAAATGGACAGTAACAGACATGTCAATGTTAATAAATTTAATAGAATGTAACCAATTTTTAATGACCCAAAAATATAATTGAAGAAAAAATAACTTCTCAATCACTTTCATTTTCATATTTAAGCTTTTTTTAATTTAGTTTTATTTTTAAGGAGATTTGATATAGCCAAAAAGTCCCCCAGCTGTACTAGAACTTGCAACCTAGATTTGCAGCCAGTGCAATAAAATTCGTATGAATGGAAATATAAATCATAGAGAAAAAATTGTTCAGGGATCTAGATATATTGGTTTAGAGGGATGTGAGTTCAAGCTCCGGCTACCATATATGTTTTTTGTATGCGAGAAATCTTTACGGAGGATGTGAGTCTAGTACTGGTCCTTCTCAAGAACGATGGTTAGGTTACTGTCCTGGGTCAAGAATCTTGTTTAAAGTTTAAAGTTTAAACTAAGAATCACAACAGAAGAAAATAAGGTGCATTGAAGTTGATTTTAGGGACAAAAAGCATAAAAATTTAAAAACAAAACAAAAAAACAACAACAAAAAACGATGATATAAAAGTTTCGACCACAAGCAATAAAACTACTTAGCCCAAGGTTTAGATTTCAACATAGAAATCATACATCTCAGGCCCGGATCCAGCGGGGGGGGGGGGGGGGCGTGGGCCCCCGTACTGAATCACCCGCATAACCACCTGACCAGCCAGACTCCTATTGTTTTATCCCCCCCCCCCCCCCCTGCTGTTAATGTGTAGGTAATCCGAATCGGCAGTCGTCCATGACTGCGTGATAAGCATGTGTTTAGGGTACTGCGGACACGTTCACTGATTGAGAGAAATTTACATGTCGTCGTCTGCCGAGCGATCTAACAATTGGGAAAAATAGGCAATTACCAAAAGTTTGTATCAGTTACATTTTTATTGTATTTATTCATTTTTTGCTGTAGCAAAGTGCAGAGTATATGCATACCTATCGCTAGCCATGCAAATTAAATGGGTTGTGTTTCTAAATGTCATAAGCTTTACTATTTTTACATAACTTTTTAAGTATTATTTTTGTGAAACTTACTCCTCTAAATATTTTTTCCTGAAAGGAATAAATACAAACAGTAGGCCGATATATCATCATGTTAACTTTTTTAATATTTACGAATATAATAATCTACATGTATGTGTATTCATGGTCTCTTAATATAGAGACCCTGGTGTATTTTAAATTTATAAAATCATGAATATGAAATGAAAGAATTTGAAAATTTCAATCTGCCGTATTTTGGGACAATCCATATTTTGGGACAATGTATATGTAGATAATGAATGATCACTAATTCAAATCAAGTCATTGAGCAATGTTACTGATAAGTCGATGAATACGAAATACTAATGCACAGAAAACACAATTTATGTGCGAAATAAAACGGATATTAAAGATTTTATATTAAATATTAACATCTTTTATTACTGAATATTGTTTGTTTTGTCACTGATTTAACATTTAGAAAAAAAATGTACCAAAAATCGACACGCAGAAGGGGCTCAAACCTTCTGCAACCGCCCGACCCTAAAACGTAAGCCAGTTTTTTTTGTTTTATTTTTTGTTTTGTTTTTTTATCTGGGAAGTCTGTGTGTGAAGGCTGCTTCCAGATCGATAATTAGACAGTCAAGATTACCAAGTTCAAACCTAATACAGCACATACCCGGTATTCCCTTCAACATATTTGACAAAATATGTTTAGAGTGATTTTTTCCTCAGATTTAAACAAAACTGTCTTTTACAATGTTGAATCTAAAACTGATGACTATTCAAAACATTCACTAATTGACAGTGTACACAAGTCACTGTTTTTTTTTGTTTTTTTTTGTTTTGTTTTGGTGGGGTCCAAAAAGCACTTATCATTTTTTTTAATGCCAGTCTGCCCCCCCCCCCCCTTTACTACCGTCATTTTTTTAATACAACTGTAGTCAAATACTATTACACAGTAGTTATTCAAAAACATGGCTTTGCGAAGGTAAAATATAAGATTATATCGCTCAAGGCTCAGTCCCACTTGACATTTTTTGCCTAGGGGATGTACTCCCGATGGAAATTGATGAGCCTCGGGGGGCGTCGGGAACAGGGTCCCTTGTGTCCCGCGGAAGCTTCGAAAGCGTTTCGAGCCATGTGGAGTCATCGGGAGGCTTGCATTGAATTTTTTTCCTATATCTTCTCGAAGTTTTATCGGGGAAAACAGGCCGGGGAAACATACGCATAGCTTTCTGGAAGCTCCTGGGAAGCATTCAAACCCCTAGGCTTCTGTGATGTCTCGAAGGTTCAGCGACCTTTCTGTTACACATTCCATATCTTGTGATAGAATCTCAGAATATTCGAAAAAAAAAAATCGGCAAGCACACTCTAAAATGTGTTGCTTTTTTTGTCAACTTTAGACTGAGACGGTCAAAAAGGCCATGGGACATTTCTGGGTGCATTCTCATAATCCCCCGAAAGTCTACCCTTGATTTTGTCCATCACCAAATTCTCAAATCTCCATAATCTTCCCCGAGGCATCTAGGATGGTTCGATACAACGATACATCCCCTAATCACGGGGATATTCCGATGATGTTTCAAATTCGGTGAAGCTCCGGGGCACCATCCACGATCATCGGAAGAATTTCACGAGCATCGGGAGCCATCCCCGATAATACAATGCCATTGTACCATAACCGAAACATCAGTGAACGTTTCAACGGACCAATCCTGAAGCTTCTCATGGGAAACAGTGGATAATGCCAAATACTTAGGAGTTACAATATCAAAAGATCTCTCTTGGAATAAACATATTGACAACATTACTTCTTCTGCTAATAAAACTCTTGGTTTCCTCCACAGAAACATCCAGACAAAGAATAAGGAAGTTAGAGAAGCAGCTTACAAAACATTGGTTAGACCTCAAGTAGAATATGCCTCTACAGTCTGGAGTCCTCATACACAGACATATATAGATAAAATAGAAAAAGTACAACGCAGAGCAGTCCGATGGGTTAATAATAACTATTCTTATTACGACAGTGTCACCAGCATGCAGAAGGAACTTGACTGGCAAACCCTTCAGTACAGACGTGATGTCACCAGACTTCTTATGTTTTACAAAATAGTAAATAACCTTGTTGCTGTCCCATTACCTGCATATCTTGAAAGACCAGCGAGGATATCCCGCCACTTACACTCTTTATCTTACAGGCAAATTCATACTCCAGCTAGCTACTTTAAATATTCCTTTTTTCCTTATACAGTGATACTTTGGAACAGCTTACCAGAAAATATAGTCTCACAAAATGATCTTTTAGCATTTAAACAAAAGCTCCTCTCGTTTCAGATAGTAGACCGTCCTTGAATCAACAAAAAGATGTTTTTACCAGATCTTAAACCTAACATATTCACCTTTTTTTCAGAAAATTTTCTCACCCTAACAAAATTTTTATTTTAACAGTTTTATCCTTGCACAGACGCGCACCTGCCAGTAATACCCGAAAGGGGAGTTTGTGCAGTATATATAGATAGATAGATAGATAGAAAGCTCCGTCTTTTTGGCTGAAACATCTGATGCCATCGTAAGAAAATTTGTGTATTTCCACATGGCCGATGATTTTTCTCCAGTGGGACCTAGGCATTAGATCCATGGTCTTCAAGTTTAAAAAACAACAACAACAAAAACAACAACAAAACAACAACATAAAAAACCTTCACTTTTATCCCCAGATACCCCTCTGAATGCATCTCCGTCACACTAAAAACCCTTTTTTCTTTTTTTCCGGGGAGGGGGGCGGACCCCACTAGCACTCACATCACATTCAGACCCCCCCCCCTCCCAGTGGAAAATTCTGGATCCGAGCCTGCATCTAGCTATATTTTCCCCCAGATACCCCTCAGAATGCATCTCCGCCTTCTTAGAATCATTTTTTTTTTCTGGGGGAGCTTGCCCGCCCAAGGCTTAGATTTCAATATATAAATCAAATATCTTAACTATAAGAAAGCTACCATATTTTCTCCCAGATACCCCTCAGAATGCATCTCCGCCATCCTAGAATAATTTTTTTCCGGGGGACCCCCCTCGCACTGACATCACAATCATGTCTTTAGCCCCCCCCCCCCCCTTTGAAAAATTCTGGATCCGAGTCTGGGATGGGGTATGTCAGGGCCTATTATTGTCATGGACATTGCGTGGTACGTCAGCCAGATGTTAATCACTTATCTACAGATAGCGGGATAGTTGGGGTATTAATTGTTTTTTCAGTGATAGAGCTCTCAATATAGTTATCATAAGTTGATAAGCTGTATATCTATATCTATACAGCTTATATGTAGCACAATTATGAATGCACAATAGCTAAACTGACTAGATAAAACATGCATATGTTCCAGGCTTTAATCTAAACAATAATGTTATTTCGTTAAACAATAGCAACGCACTGCACCGGACTGACTCGGTACTACACAGTGGATTATTCTCCTTCCTTTCACGCATGCGCAGTTGTTATTATGTCGCCATAATGGTTAGATCATAACACTAATTCTTTTGAAAAATGGAAATTAATATATCCTGACCCTTTTGTGTGCGTGAATGGATATTTTATGCGCTTGAAAAGTGAACTATGGCGTGTCTGCAAGCTTTAAAGCAAGATATCAAAACCCTCGAAACGACATTTCCTCCGGACAATGAACGTTTTAAAATTCTGTCAGCCTCTGTTGACGAATTGACATGTCAATTTGTTGGTTTGAATGATGAGACGTACACAATCCATGCCAACATAACGGTACGATATATCACTAATTTTGTCTCTGTTTGCTATTTGATCAGTTCTATTTTTTAAGAAATATATATTTTCTGATTGAATCTTCACCAGAAGTTAAATCGGGATAAAAAGTTGAAGTAAGACGCAGTACTTTCTTCATACTTCTCCAAGACTAATGATATTTTGTTTCAAATGTGATATTATTACAGGTAAACACAGTATTTATCAGTAAAAATGATACTTAGAATGTTGTCAATTTCCATACAGTCTTATGATAAATACGTCCCCTAGATTGTTCAACCCAAAGATATATTTCTTCCTTGTTTTTATACATAGCCTTAGATCATGATAGATGTGCCATGATATTACCACAATCACATCTAAACATACCACCGCAACATCCTTAATACTGCCAATGCCCAGATAATATCAATGCATCACACATGCTCAGACCTAACTACAGTTTTCATCTGTATTTATTTACATCGTATACTAGCAATTGTCAACCAATTCTTCAAAAAAGAAAATATAACTTAATTATTATTACTTATCAGTGTCATAATTTATAAGACAAACAATTTTTTAGACTACCGGTAATGCCTATTATGATATTACCAGTATACATACTTCTTACATCACTGAATATCCCTACTCTTGGTAGCCTTTTTGATTGGTAAATTCAATTATCATTTTTACATAAATGATATTGGAGCAGAGATTTTAATTTGTTACATTATCCTTATTTCTGCACCAAAAATCACAATGAAAACACCATTAAAAAGCTCTTGAAATTCATAGGTTAGGGTACCAGTAATTCGCAGTAGGGGAAAATCATGTGTAGGCAGCTAGGTAGCTCAGTCTGTAGAACATTAGTCCTGTAAGCCAAAGGCCCTTGGTTCCAGTTCTGCTAAGGCTGCATTATATTTTTACCCTGTGACACATATTTTTAGGATAAAATATTACAGATATGGTATTTATAACTTAAAAGCAAATAGAAACAAATGCACATTAAGGAAAAAAGTATGTGTTCATTCTTAAACAATATTAGCAGTATAACCATTTTGGTTATAAAGTTTTTACCTTTAAATTTATCAAAATAATATTTTCATATTTAAAATGATTAATGCAATCGGTTCAATTGTTATAAGTGTCAGTAAGATAGACTTAAAAATAAAAGAACAGTGATGATTTGAAAAACAGATTTTGGTCTGCATTAATAACTTCAGTCTTTCTGAATGGCTGCCAGATACTTAAAATGTGTCATTAGTGCCTATGACATCATATGGGAACCATTTTTTGAGAGGTTTCCATTCCATTATACCTACCATTTCAAAAGATTCTTAAGTTAACTAAACTTAACTACTGATAACCATACATGCCATATTTTCAGTATGTCTCCCAGGGAGATTTTGAAATTTTCACAGGGAGATTTGGGGTCCAGCCAGGGAGATTTTACGACATATATCGAAGAGACGTTCTTAATAAAAAAAAAAATTTAAAAAAAATACACATTTGATTACCCCTTCATTAAATTCATTAACAGTATATATACTGTTTATTGCATTTAATGAAAATACCACGGACCTATATATCTTGGTATATAGGTCCGTGGAAAATACCATATGGAATTTATATGTAAAAAAAATATGAAATTTATTAATAAATCTAATTCAAATAGAAACTTAACTTTCCACAAGCACTGTTTTACATTAAATGCAACACTAACTTATAACAAATTGGAGAACATGCCATTTACATCAAACACATTTAAATTGATACAGTATCTTTGATTTATTGAATGATTTTTGATCATAAGGTTTTAATTAATGGGGATGAATAAAGATAAAAAGTTAGATCATATTTAATAATACTTTCACCTTCCGTCTGTGTATTCTTTTTTTCTGAATTAAATTGCTTTTAGCTAAAATATTATTTAGCTTAAAATATTTATCGTGTACGGTATGGTGGTATGAAGTGGTTACCCAACTCTTCCGATCATGACATCTCATTATAGTAAATTACTCAGCAGACGATATCCCTGGTTTATCAAGTCATTTTCGGTGTGAAAATTGCAATTCATTTGCAATTTATCGCTAGCTGAGGTGTACTTTCTATGATGTGTCAATATGATGAGTTTTGTTAAGATTTAAATGATTGGTAAACAGTTGATCTAATTATCATTTATTGTTTACACTTCCGGTAAGTAAGGATTAGCTATTCTCCGGGACCTTTTTATCCATGATAAGATTTACGTCTTTATTACAGTGTACCATCCTAACCTTACTCATTCTAGCTTTAGTATTGCCTTGATAGCTGCTAATTACCCGACGATAATTGTTTCAACTGATAGAGTGTCCAGTCTGCTACCTGTCTGAATTATGCAATTTGGTTGGATAAGGACGATCACACATTGCTTGTGGCTGTACAGCACACTGGTCAGGATTGATACTAACACATGTTCTTACGTAATCTTCCTAATGCTGTATCATAGCTCGGTAATAAAATGGATTATACTGAGTTCAAAGGGAAACCAGTTTAATTCAGACCGGGAGATTTTCACCTCCCGGCGGGAGATCGGGAGACAAGTCGAAATCCCGGGAGATTTAATCTCCCGCCGGGAGATATGGCATGTATGTGATAACTTAAGTTTGTACTTACAGTTATATACATGTATATGAATATATGAGTTATGACATTTCATTCTAGTCAAATGATTTTCTTTGAATAGATTGCTTTGTTTTAAAGATCTAACCTGAAATCATGAGTTATTTTTTTATGCATACATGCCAGTAATTTATGTGAATATTGACGCAGGTTCTGTGTCTTGTAAATCCTCATATAAACTTTTATGTCACATCAGTATAGCAATTTCAAACAAATTTAATTTTAAAGGTCCAATATTCTTCCAAAAGCAGTGTATATTCTTCAGACAGTCAAAGAAAAGTGCAATTTGAACATACTCATTAACATCAGCATTACTACATGGCATAAATAAGAAAGACTGTTTTACAGTTTTGCTAAAGATCATTCAGTTGTTTACAAAATACCTGCTATGCATATTATGCATATTTTTGTCAAACTTTTGATGTTTTCGATAGACCTGTATATTGTCTCCGTTAATGAATCCTGAGTACATAAATAAATGATGTAACAGAAAAAAATTTATTTTGATTCGGCTTCGGTTTTTCAAATTTAAATTATTTTTTATTACAGACCATCTTTGGGAATACTCACTAATTCAAAATGTAAATAATGAAAGTATTTTAACATAATTTTTTTTTCTAAATAGCATAATTTGATCATTATATTCAATATGTTTAAAACAGTTATTTTACAGCAGATATATGCTCATTATTTATCATTTGCATTAGTCTTTTAGACTAAGATATGTTAATGTTATTAAATCTTTTTTTTTTTCATGAATATTGTAGCATTGTGAAATATAATGGGCCTTTCATCATTATAAAAAAAGAGATTTCTGAAGGCGGTATGTGGTTCAGAACCTAATTGTGTATCTGAAGGTTGAGCTTTGAACTGTAATTTGGGTAAGAATCTTTCACGATCTTGCCAGGGACAAAGAACTGTACAGCCCTTTCCCTCATAGAGGAAACCATGAAAAGACCTATGCGAACAACATAAAACCAGATCAGCCTGCGAGTAACTCGCAGGCTGATCAGGTTTTATGCTGTTCGCTGCTCCTCAGTGGTCTGGAAATAAGGACTTTATAATTAAATTTGGTAAGGTTTAACTGTGGTTTTCTGCAGATCAGGCTTTATGTGGTACCTATTGAGTGCGTCAAAATGAGTCTATATGAGGGAAGGGGATAGTCTAGGAACTGTTTGACATATTATTGTAGGAAATTATTTCTTAATTGATTTAAATCAATCAAGTTCATATTAAAATTTATAAGAAAAGTCAGTACTGGGTATATGCAAATGCAGCATAGTTGATACTAATTTTGATTCACAATTTTGATTTGATACATTATTTATTTTGAACTATATGATCGGTTATACAATTTACTGAATTGACCTGTTTACCGGAATCTACCTGAATCGACTTAGATTTTACCTGAATCAACCTTATTTTCATGCCAAGTAAGGCATATTTTGTTTTATGTTATTGAAAGTACCTAGGTATTTAGTGTAACCTCTGTATGATAACACATTCTTGTTCTATTTTTTTTCCCTGTAAACAGGGGTTTTTCTGTCTACTTGTAGGTTCCAAAATTTGGACCCATTTCCAATTGAAAATATTTTTCCCAATTGGTTTTTTTTTTTTAAAGTAAATGTTTTGTTGGTTATTTAATTGTGTCAATGAAAGAAAATTTCTCTTTTAATAATATGTTACACATACTAAGTTGCTTTTTTTGCTTCTTTAAAAGTACCATTTAGGTGAAATATGTTAATAATTATTCCCAGTTGGGGCTAGGGACAGTAGGGTCCCTTTCCCAAAATAAGCAGAAAAAGCCATGATAAATCCACAGATATGTTTATTTTTACAGCATCTAAATGAAGTTGATTTTCTGTACTACAAATTAAAACTAATAAACCCTTCAGAAAGCTTAGAAGGGTGTATCTCAACTTTGGAAAGATTGCAAAAAAAAAAGGAAAAAAAAAAGTGTTACTATTCAGGGTTCGACATTAACTTTTTTGAGAGCTGGACAAGTGGTTCAGTAACTTAAAAAAACCTACTAGACCTGACCTTAACTGAACTAGACCGAAGTGTAAAACACATTCATGTCATACTTAGATTAATATACTTACTTCTGAAAACCTAACGGTGTTTTTTTTCCGTGTTTAGCTTTAAAATGAATAAAGGTCTATAAAGATAATACTAGAATAACTCTTGTGTTACATGCTTTTCATTAACATTGCATAAACACATTGACTGTACTTACATGGAAATCCCCATATATGTGAGTTCCGGATAATGTCTAGTGTTAAGTGATTTTCAAACAATTCCATTTAAAACAAAACGATCTGTTTCTTGTCATCTATTCATACATTTTCTTTGATTCCTCTTTACCTTTTTCGTTCATTACTGACATTGTCTTTTTGTCAGATGAAAAGACTATTTGACATTTTTCATGTCTGTCTTTTTGTCAGATGAAAAGACTATTTGACATTTTTCATATCGGCTGCACATTGCGGTAAAACAAATCATAAAAATGTATATTGTCATTTTACATGGGACCCCAGCATAATAAAAAGATAAGCGTTCATGCATTAACTTGCATCTCTAGCATTTTTAAATTAAATTTTATTCATTGTAATACGAAGATTTCGTAAACATTATAAAATGAAAAGTTAGATGAAGAAATAAGCATTCTTAGCTTAGTATTACGACATTGAAATTGGCAAGTGCGTGGGGGAAATAGCCTCATTCTGAAAACACAAACCAATGAGTGAATGTGTGTCAAGGTTGTTACTGAAAATGCCGGTAAATATAGCACACACAGGTTTTTCAAGAAACTGTTTCAACAAGGGTCAATAGTTTGGCCATTACAGTTATTTTTGTGCTTTTGATATGTCAATAGATACAATTTCTGCGAACTCTGACCAATTTAGAACACAACCAGTCGGTCGTGTTAGCCTAGGACCTAGCTGGACCGGACCATCAATCTACTAGTGAATGTCGTTCGGTCGGGCCTTAATGTCAAACCCTGCTATTAGAATATTTTACACAGTGGTACTGATACAAGTGAAAAAGCAGCACAAAAACTGAGTTGAATAGGAGTTTCTTTAGAAATGCAGAGCTATTGAATATAGTAGAATAAATGAGCTTCCCCATCAAATTGAGGGGAGGGGGGAACTGCTTATTGACTTGGCTATTTGAGTTTATCACTTTGACAGTATTTCAGTCATATAGTGATGTCCAGCAAATTACAGGTGGAGGAAGACCCTTAAATAGGCTAATGCACTAAGGCATCCAGGTAGAACCACCGACCTACCGCAAGCCAGCTGGAAGGCTTCCTCACATGAAAATCTGAATAACCCTGCTGGGTTTCGAACACAGAACTGCTTATTGAGAAACCTACAGAACAATAAATCTGAAGCTAATTTAACTCTATTTGTTTTACTCTATTGATTCTTAAACAAAATATTTGTATAGCCTTAGGAATAGTAAATGTGTTTAGTGTGTAGAGACCAATTTATGCTTATATTTATGAATATAGTAAAAAAATATCCCTTGATAAATTGTGAAATTTGCTTGTTTTTTCCCCATAAAAAGGTCTATGGCACCTTCCCTAAAACAGGAAAAAGGGCCCTGGATTAAGACATAATAAGTATTCACCCCACAATTTTTGTTCGCCTGCATAGCATGGCAGACACATAGGGAGCACTTTGTCCGTCGTTGTCGTCGTCGGCGTCGTCGTCGTCGTCGGTGTCGTCGGCGTCACACTTTCTTGTCCGGAGCATAACTCGAAAAGTATTTGAGGTATCACCTTGAAACTTAAAACATGGATAGATCACATTGAGGTGGAGTGCAGTGCACAAGAATGATAACTCTGACTTTCGTATTTTCTGAGTTATTACCCTTTGTTGATTCTGAGATTTTATTTTTGTCCGGACCATAACTCAAAAAGTATTTGAGGTATCACCTTGAAACTTAAAACATGGATAGATCACATTGAGGTGGAGTGCAGTGCACAAGAATGATAACTCTGACTTTAATATTTTCTGAGTTATTGCCCTTTGTAAATTCTCAGACTTAGCCTATTTTTGTTCGGAGCGCAACGTGAAAGGTATGTGCTTTGTTGATCCTCAGACTTTGACTATTTTTGTTTGAAGCGTAACATAAAAGGTATGTGAGGTATTGCTAAACTTCATAATTGGAGAGATCTCATGGAGTTGGAGTGCAGTGCAGAAGAATAATAACCGTTACTTATATATTTTCTAAGTTTTTTCCCTTCGTTGATTTTCAAACATAATTTTTGTTTAGTGCATAACTTGAAAATATAACTTGAAAATATTTTGAGGTATCAACTTGAAAATATAACTTGAAAATATTTTGAGGTATCAACTTGAAATTTTGTAGGTCGATCAGACTCAATGAGGCAGAGTGCAGTGCACAAGATTTATAACTCTGACTTTAACATTTTCAGAGTTATTCCTCTTTGTTATTTTTCACACTTGCCTGTCTGGTGGACACTTGCCTGGTCTGGTCTGGTACTAAATATTACAGTTTGGATTACTACAAACTTGCCAATATACCAAATTATACACTATGATGTGTAGAAGTACAATGCACAAGAACCATAATCTTCATTTTCTTGTATTTGTTGTCAAGATTTTTATAATTTGGTGTTATTTTGTACCTCACAAAATAGATTATGCTTTATCAATAATTTGTCAAAAGATCGATTTTCTAGTCAATTCTTTCATCAAACATGCTTAAATGCAGGCGACACAAGTGTTCCGAGGAACACCCACATCTAGTTATTGCAGTTGAGTATTCATAATTTCAAATTTATGCAAGGAAACTTGTTACATGTAATGATGTACCCTGTTTAATTAAGATCAGTTGCATATTTTGTCTAAATTAATATAACTATGCATAAGAATGCACACAATTATCTCTGTGAATGTTTCCTGATTGCATTGTCAAATACGAAATAGTTTCCTTTCATTAGTCCCCTACCGGTGTTTACCGTAGGGGACTATAGGTTTGCCCTTGGTCTGTCTGTTGGGAAATCTGGATCCCAAGTTAACTTTAAAAGTGTTTAAGATAGATAGCAGAATGAAGATTCTGCATGTCACTTTTTTTTTTCTTGGACCATAATTCTGGTTGCTATGGTGATGGAAAAGTGTTGCGTGAAACACCAGTTACTTGTTCTTATTTGTTATATACATGGGATAAACCATCAATTTTTAAGTTGAACGCTTTGCTTACAATTTTTTAGTTGTGTGTGACGTCAGTCACACCAACTATAGTAGTACGTTTTCAACCAAGGTTCTCCTAGATTTAAAACCGAATAACCTCTCATTAGTGTAAATATGATCGAAAAATTGTATGTATCTTAACAACATAAGTATACTAGAATTAAGCAAAACAGGCTGAAAAATCAATGCTATGTCAAAAATAAATATTTACAGGCTAAAAAATCGTATGTGACATGAAAACATCATAGCACTTATTTTTCTATGCTGATGTAACTGCAGTCCAATGGTGTAAACTGTTTTTATCACTTT
>CM037782.1:21261715-21311715 GCA_021229015.1 Solen grandis
AAAGACAGGTGCATATTCTAATATCAAGACGATACATGAATGTCTGCTTAGTAATTAGTATCTACGTAGATTCCAGTCAAAACACTTAAAATATATCGTTATCATACACGGTGATAAAAGACGTCGTGTTATTCAAGAATAAATGTATAATTGAATATGAACGTTTACTTACTACGTGACTTTTGCAAATGGGAAATGGACGACCAGCTGCTCTGATAGAACAATTTGGTAAATTACCTACAAGGGAAACAAAGTACACACTACGTATTATCTACGTCAATTAATATTCTTAATGAAAAGAAGACGTTCATAAAAAGTATATCGTTCAGTCACAACAAAGGATATCATTATATAATGTACGGTTAATTTAAATAAATATACTTACTTATATCATCAATTTATGTTTATAAAACTAAGTATGTCCTGCGTATTAAACATTTAATGTGTTTTTTTTTCTATTCAGTGCAATATAAATATATTGAAGATGTAAATTTATTGTTTACAAATACAATAACTATATTCAACCCGGGACTTGAATTCGCAATTCCAACCCATAGCAGGAACGCAAAAATGGAATCGTACACAAAATCTTAGGGCAGGAGCATGAGGTCGAATCATTCATAGAACCAGCCGGGCAGTCCCTACCGTAGGTGAAAAAGGTGAAAAACAGACATTTTTTAAAGTGTTAAAATGAAATCCCTATTACATTTTTTTTTCAATTTAATCCCATCCTGACTTCCTTTTTCTATTGTATATCTGTGTGCGATATATTTTCTTTTTTTTAACATTTCTGTTCAGCCCATTGACAAATGTGCTATTATTGGCTTTATCTTTTTTCACCCCAGCTGTTTCTTCTCTTTCTTTCTTCTTGATTTACTAAACCATTTAAACACCATTGCAAACTTGACAGTAATATCCAAGTTTTTTGCTTATACCCTTAATTGTGCTGTATAAACACATTTCTGGCTAAATTAAAGCCAAATTCTGTTCTGTTCAAGTAAGCATAGGATGCCAAACATATATGTGGCAAATGAATTGAATATCTGTTTTCTTTCTTCTCCTTGCGCAAGAGCGTGTTTTTACCGTTAGAACTTAAGTTACAATTTGACGATTATATAAATCTTTTTAATTGTTCTTTAATCGATACAAAATAAATTTTTATATTGAAATCTATATATTCATTTATATAATTTATTTGACAATAATTAAAGTAATGTTAAGGTGGTTTGAAGGTCCATTGGACCGGGTGATTATTTTTTATGATTTTAATGTATGTATACATTTTATCAGAACATAACACCGTAATAAACAAGACGTTTCTGGAACACTTGTGTCATCTGCTAAAGCATGGCGGAAATAATGTGACGGACAGACAGACAGACCATCAGATGGACGGACGAACGTACAGACGGACGACGGAAAAGTGATCCCATATGTGTCACCTCTGCTTACAGCAAGTGGCACAAAAATATTTACTTACATACAGCTTGTCCTACTCAATCGTCCAATGAAATGCCTGCATTTCGTTCTAAATTTAAAAAAAAAAGGAATAAAATGATATCGAGAAAATATGAGTGGGTATGGTGGAGCTTACGTGCCGAAAGCGGATTATGGGCGGATCTTGTTGCGGTGGCGACTGCTTTACCTAATATTTATTTATTAATATCACGTGAAGCAGCCAATTAAACAGGAAACGGGCCCATAATGCTAAGTCAAAAGCAAAGCTGTATGGTGTACGTGACAAACTGAAATATGTTATCGTTTATATTTTAAGTTTTAAGGATTTATAGCAGCACTTCGATTCGAGTTGAGTCGCTGATTTAATTTCATAAAATATAAAAATATAAACGATAACTAAAACTTTAATATTCATATTTGAAAATACCGAAATATATATTCATATATCATATACAGTATCGAAAACATGCAAAATACATGCCCCAATTCCATACGTTTTTTCCCTAATATACTATCTAGTTAATGGGTCACAATACATTAGCATAACACGGATTACTGCCCACTCAAAAGCAAATTTTAAACTGTTAGTGTCTCAAGGTTAATAAACAAACAACACGTATTTACTAGAGCCATTTCTAAAACACAAATTGCTGATGAACAGGCAGACATAGCATTTAATTAAAAAACTATTTAATTAAGTATTTAAATGAAACACGAACTTCGGTTCATTAGCAGTTAAGCTTGGCCTTGTCTATCAGTAATCCAACTAGCATGTTAAAAGTCAATTAGAAGTGCATCTTTTTTATGTTTATTGAATTACAGTTATCTAATTCCTCAAAAAGTTTTGAAAATAATGACCCGAAGTAATTGCAACCATAACACGACCTTCTCATAATTAATTGATTTTCTAATTCTGTCGACGAGGTTTGCAGAAAATAAGACGAAATTGTTAATAATTACAGAAACAAAAATGTAAAAATGTCAGGTAAAAATAACACCATATAATTATTTATAGAGTGTACTAAGCATTCAAAATCGATTATCTTAATACGTTTTATACTAACTATTTTTCTACACTGATAGAGATAAGTAAATATTGTGCTCAAATCGGGTAATACATTTAAATATAACTAGCTATTCGTTATGAAAATATCGACACACTTACGTGCAAACAATTGAAAAAAAAAAATTCAAAGTGCTTTAGCATTTGACTAGATCAGCGTCATATAATATATAATGTGCTATAAATTAATCATGCCACATGAATCAATTAAAACTAACAAAAAAATCAATTGTCTGACCTTAAGAGCTGGAATTGGGACATATTTATAATTAAAGTGATAAGGAACCATCATATAACTTGATATGACGGAATCTGCATATGACATCAAGTAATTAATAGGTTACTGTAATTAAACACGAGGAGAACATAATCATTTAATAAAAATAAAAAACGCGTTAACAGTGGAAATTTGATTAACAATCATTCATAATGTCTGATACATTGTTGTTAATGATTTAATATGTAGAATGGATCGAATCGTGAAAATGTTTCATTGAATTCACATCTGAAAATCCACTGGGGTCAATTAAATCTCCCGATCTCCTGAGCTTTGTTTTGTTGAACACTTTATGGCACGTGAGCAAGGTATCTGCATTGTTTCTAGATTTCTTTTTTTTTTTGGTACGGCAATAAACACCGATTTGCTAATTTTTTCTCCGTGTATTTTTTTTGTAATTAATATCGACACACACATGAAATCTCCAGTATGTACACTGTGCAAGAGATGCAGGGAAAAGTTTGCTTTAGACTGGGGACGCATACGTTTATACAGGTTTCATTATTATTTTTCATCATATAGGCCTTAATTGCTTGTAGAAAATAGAACGATTCTCATTCATTTTTTTTAAAATTGTCACCAACTTATGTGCTTGTTAGTTCTGTCTAAATGTTTTACCGTCAGTGCTTCTCTATAGGAGACAAATACAGTCCTGTATCACTGTAGTTTCATGCTGTAGACAAGTTAACACTCTCTGACAATATTGTTCAAAGCCATAAGGTAATATATCAACAAAAGAATCAACAAACCATTGAGGGCCCAATTAAAAGGCGGATGCCTGTAGTGATTTATAAGTAACCTATGTTGTTAAGATAATTTTGTAAGCGATCCTTTACTTTAACTTTAACTTTTATTTACAAATGCATAAGTCCTACCGTAGTAGGAAACATTAGCAGCACAAAAACATATAAATATACAAAGTACAAATAAATGCAATGGAAAACGGCTGGTGGGATTATTGATTATACTGGAATCTATAATCTTTATATGTATTAAGCCTTCTCTCTCTCACTCTCTCTCTCTCTCTCTCTCTCATAGAGTCTCTCCTCGCTATTTCTATTTCTAAATTGCACATGAGCTTTTCTAACAGAGTATTTATCATACATAATAACATTAACAATTTAAGTACATGTATTATATATGCTCCCCCCCCTCTCTCTCTCTCTCTTTCTGACACATAGGGTCTCTTCCTCACTCTTTCTATTTCTGAGTTGCATATGAGCTTTTCAAACAGAGTATTTATCATACACAATAACATTAACAATTTATTAACTCTTCTATTACGAGCTTTTCAAACAGAGTATTTATCATTACACAGTAACATTAACAATTGTAGTACATGTAGTTATCTCTCTCTCTCTCTCTCTCTCTCTCTCTCTCTCTCTTGTTCGTGATCTGGTTATGTAAATAAATAGAACATGTATTACATGTATTCCGGCAGCACTCGCCCATATCCCTTACACGTTTTGATGCATTGACAAACAGACGGAACCCTCATCAAACAGCTCCATCAAGGAGTTTTTGATCAGGGTTTTCTCAACCCATACATTGTGGTAGCCTAGATTCTACACAGTTTACTGGTCCAACCAATACATCGTCGAGAAGGACTAGTATAGGATTAAATCACATCTTATTTCCCAAACTATCTAAAAGAAGTTCGTTAACTAAGAATGTACAAATATCAGTCTCAAAACAATGAAATTTTATAATGCAATTCATCACTTAGTCGAATTCTTTTTGTTTTTCCTTAAATATTTCGGATGAACAATAAGTTACCGTCTCATGAAGTGTCAGTTTTAAAGTAATCTTTACCTAAAAGATTAAACTTTTACATACGATTTATCTGGTACAAATATAATTTCAGGTGTCATGAACGAATCATTGCATGTCAGATACACAGCGAGTACATCAAACGAGGAACTACAGTCCAGTTTTTATGGTACCAGTACGTCTTCTGAACAGTAAATAAGTTATTTATGCGCTCATGATTGCAGTTTGTCGTCAACTGTTCCACAATCTGCTCATCAATACAAATTTTGCATACTGGAAACATTAAAACTAAGACATTTGGTTCCACCGAACCATTATTCTACACATTCGCTGACATTGTACCGAGCTAGAACAATACGCAAAATGAAGTCTTTGAGACAGTTGTATTAGGAACATTAAATGTATTTTAAAACTGAATAAAACACCTACGTACTAAAAATGTATGATACACGTTTCAATCAGTATTCGACATGAAAAACATTACAAAACAGAACAAAATCTTATTAATATAATTTACTAGTACTGGAACATATACATTTCATCGTTATATAACGCTCACAGTCCAAAACATTAGAAATGTTCGTCAATTAAATAAGCGAAGTGAATTAAAAATGAAAAAATGTTTACAAACAGCATTCCATTTCTATAAAAAAATCTTTAGTTTAAATTTAAATTGATATTCAGTAATCTATATTATCCCATGGTTTTAAGATACCACAAGTCAGATAACTTGAGCATTCCTTTAAGATAAGCACGAGTCAATTAAACTTGAGCTTTTCATTCTTTATAGAATACCACAAGCGTGTTTAAATTATAAATTTCATTACTATAGAATATCATTAGTCAGTTAAACTAAAATAAACATTCAAATTCTAAAAGATATGTCAAATCTGCGATATTGGGAATTCTATATTTATTACCGATTATAAGTCCGTAAAACTTTCAATAATATAAGATCAAGATATACTTATGTTGATCTAAACAGAGGGAACAACTGCGTGCCCAGGGATTGATATATGTGGAATCCATAATGTGATAATAAAATCTTCTTATCATTTCGCTTATATAATCGCTTCTGTATTCGGTAATGAATTACTGAATTATTACTAGTTTTCATTAATTAATGTATTACAGCATACTCTAAACAGACTTTAAGATACACTGCCATTATCATCTAGACACGAATTTTGGACATTCTCTACTTACAAACAGCTTGGAAATAAAAAATGTGAAATATAATGTGAGAGAAATACTACAGTGTTCTCTGGAACACGTGAATCGCCTGCTGATATGTGGCGGAAAAAGTGTGACGGACAAACAGACGGACGGACAGACACACGACGGAAAAATGATCCCTATGTGTCATCTCTGCTTTTAGCAGGTGACACAAAAACAAGGTAAATTGGTTTACACAACAAATCAAATGAGTTAAGATTGTTTTATCATAATATATAAGCCACAATGGATAGACAATGGTGACAAAAAAATGAAAAAAAAAATGTAATAAATAAAACTACAAATATCTTGAAAAAAGATATTCAACGGAGCTAAATAATTGTATGTAAATGTAAAACAGATCAAAACTATTATAAAAGTTGGAAACGTTAGCAAAAATATTTATAAACCCCAAGATTATGGGAGGTATTGTAGAGACTATATAAAAGACGGATTTAATTTTTACAAACTAAAAAAAAATGCTAGTCTACCATTGTACTGTATTGTTTTGCGTATATCCGATAGACCCCACAACTCCTCCGCAGTAGCTACCTTCCCTGAAGACCAAGTCCACTTTTACAAATTAGGGGAAATTGTGGTCTAAAAATAGACATACGTCTGCTTCTTATTTAGTTGTTTTAAATCAAATTGCCAAAGCAACATTCCTAAACTGATATGGAATTGTTAGATTTTTCATTACTGTGTTACCTTTCATGTTTAAACTGAAAAGGAAACCTGTTATATGCAGTAGAAATATATAAACAACCTTAAACTCCCATTTCAAGTTGGAATATCCTAAAAAAATATACAAGCCAATGATAGCATTGCATTTACTCTGGCTTTATTTGCATACCAACAGTTGATTGGTTTAAGAAGTAGGTCAACATCAATTTATATAGCTAAGCCGAAAAAGCGATTCCAAGGCCTTCATGGCCCTCTTGTTGTATGATGTTATGAAGTACACAAAAGATCATCAGTCAGTTTCCTGGTCTAATTATGCCTATTGTTTTTGAAAAGGCATTTGATTCTATGTCATTTTAATTTATGAAAAAAAAAGGTGAATCATTTAATAGATGAATTGTATTATTTTTATATAATACAGAAGATTGTGTCCAATTAAAGGGTTTCTTGTCAAATTACTTTACAGTAACTAGGTGTTTACAAGGGGATCCAATTTCTCCATATATATTCATTCTATGTGCATTGTGCAGAGATATTATCAGTTAAAGTCAGAAATAAGAATAATAGAGGAATAAAATTGAAGAAAAAACAACACAATTTCTCAAGTTGCAGATGATATTACACTATTAATAAATGGTTCTGAAAATCCATTGCATACAGCTTTAGACTAAATTTTGCATAATGGTCAGGTTTTAAACTTAATTTTGACAAAACATAAATTATTTTGATAGCGTCCCAAAAATATACTTCAAGATCAATCAACACAAAATAAAAATTATCATAGGATGAAACACAGTTTAAAAACTTGGTTAATGTTTTGATGTCAATCTAGAAAAGATGTGTGAGTTGAACTTTAAAATCACAAAAAGTAAAACAATGTATAACACACTGGAAAAAAATAGAAAATTGACACTCATTGGAAAAATAACAGGAACTTATGCATTTATACCACAAATGTGTGATAGAAGAGTAAGAATGGTAAAAGATTTAAATTTAAGTTCTGTAACTTTTTAAAATCATAAATCAGTGACAGGGAAAATATTGATTTTATACATATTATGGTTTAATAAATGTTGATTTCATAAATAGATAAACAATTTAAATATAAAACACAGTTTATTCCATACGGGTCCTTGTTCTTATCGTTGTAAATGTTATGTTAACCCGTTGTTACAAAAACGACTATATTTATATATATATATATATATATATATATATATATATATATATATATTATGTGTGTGTGTGTGTGTTTATATATATATATATATATATATATATATATATATATAAATTTTATTGAGGAGACAACAAGTAAATTAATATTGGATCCATGTATAAAACATGATACAAATTGGAAAGCATTTATTTTAATGTAACAGGGATTACACTTCGAATATTAGCAACATATACTCTTTTATTAAAAATGAAGCTTAGTAATAAAACTTTTTTCCTTTGTAATTGTACTGAAGAGACTATCAGACATTTATTTTGGGAGTTTAAAGTAAATTGTTTAATACAAAGCCTGATAGGTAAGTTAAACTAAATTTACCAACATCGACAGTTTCTTTGTTATACTTTGATACATATTAGTTTTAGAATTTAAAGGATATATTTATTTATGCAAATACAAACACATAATGCCATCTGATGAAGGAATGAAAGTTGGCATGGGAAGTTTGTAAGTCATCGGAAATTACAAATAAAGAAGAAAAGGCAATTGTTTTTTTTATTATTAATACATTATTCAAAGGAATAGTATTTTATTCTGTACATTACAAAGTAATTCAATTTTGTAAAAGCATGTGAAAGTGTTCTTTTTTTCTTTTAGTTCTTTTCAAATTTCTCTTTAATAAAAATTTTTTTATTAATATGGATGAGTTTATTGTTTAAATGCAGATATCTTAATAATGTACAAACATGTTTACCTACTAACAAGAAGGTATATGAAAAGTGAATACAAGTAGTTTATTCCTACACATGTATTTTTTCAACCATCCTCATTGATTGATATTTGCTTAGAAACTTATATTAATCCATATTGCATTTTCTTCATAAAATTCTCTACATGGTAATATACATATAGTAAAAACCCTACATCAACTATATATTTTTGTACATGTATTTTGATTTCATAAGTATAGTAAGGTCAGCTTGGGATGGTTCCTCGACTCCTGCTGTACCTATTACGTCGAAAATAAACGGGGTTACCCATAGAGGGACCTGCAAAAATGTAATAGTATATGGATTTGAAATCAAATAGAAAATATCAGAAAAATAACAAAACAAACAATCCGTAAAAAAAATGTAATTACTTTTCTGAAATGTGAATGCTAAGTGATATCGTTTAAGAGGAATATTCTATAATTTTTAAGATGGTAACTTTTTCAGTTAATGTCACGTTAGTCCAGGATAATATGAAACAACTAAAATATGTACCGACAAAAATACGAACCCACAAAAAGATACCCTGTATAATATAAACCAACCAAAATATGCACCAAAATTTGAACCTTTGGACCTGATTCAGCAAAATTTAAGGTCAATAAAAATAAATTAAAGCATTGGAAATACTCAAACTTTCCATTGGTATCAACTGAAGTAACTGTCACTGTATTCAACAGACAAATTAAGACGTGATGCCATAGGAATACGCCTCACCAAACATGCTTTAGAAAATATTTCCAATTAATTTTGGTTTGGGTAAAAGCAAGCGCCAGACGGACACAAATAAAATTGCAAGCATACAAGAAATGAACATATCTTCTTTCAGACCCAATGCATATTTAAACAAGAAAGACGTCGACAAGTTTTCGACTAGTGCTACAAGTTATTTTGCATGCGTCCATAAACAATGAGAATAAATCAATATCATTGGTTGATAAAGGGATAAGAAAGGTTTAAGTTTTACTTCCTTTTCCAATAAAGTATCTATGCACTAATATGTCAATCCTGGCTAAAGATATTTAACGAAAAACACTTTCCAATCCACACGACGTCCCGCCCGCCAAACGACAGTTGGCATTCTAATAAAACAGTAAGTATACTTCAAAGAAATATAAGGATATTCAAATATAAAAGAGTTTTAGCATTTTTTTCATACTTTTGAGTGTGCTTTCATCTAAAAGTTCGGTTTCGATTGACAATAGTTTCATCGGCGCCCTTGAGTCGTTCTTCCCCAAAATCAGTTCAATCATGCAAACAAAAATGATGTCGATAAGAGTAATGGTTTAGATCTTCAGATGACTATTATTAAACTAGAACATTTGATTTGACTATATATCGTGTCTGGATTCTGCCATAGAAGGATGTATACACATTATATTCGAGCGTATTATTCGATCACATCAAACTATCTCCACTTAATTTGTTTTTTATATTTGGAAGCTTTTTGGGTAAAACAATTAATGCTATATAAGTTATTTAAAAGAAATGCAACATGTATATGAATTATAGTTGTTTAATGGTTCAGAATTCACTAGTTATTATCCTCATCTTCATCCTCCTCCCCATCATCCTCTCCCTTCTCCTTATCATTATACTCATCATTATACTCATCAATTTACTTATCATTATACTCATCATTATACTCATCAGTTTACTTATCATTATACTCATCATTATACTCATCAGTTTACTTATCATTATACTCATCATTATACTCATCATTATACTCATCATTATACTCATCATTATACTCATCATTATACTCATCATTATACTCATCATTATACTCATCAATATACTCATCATTATACTCATCATTATACTCATCATTATACTCATCATTATACTCATCAATTTACTTATCATTATACTCATCATTATACTCATCATTATACTCATCAATATACTCATCATTATACTCATCATTATACTCATCATTATACTCATCATTATACTCATCATTATACTCATCATTATACTCATCATTATACTCATCATTATACTCATCATTATACTCATCATTAACTTATCATTATACTCATCATTATACTCATCATTATACTCATCAATTTACTTATCATTATACTCATCATTATACTCATCATTATACTCATCATTATACTCATCATTATACTCATCATTATACTCATCAGTTTACTTATCATTATACTCATCATTATACTCATCATTATACTCATCAATTTACTTATCATTATACTCATCATTATACTCATCATTATACTCATCATTATACTCATCATTTACTCATCATTATACTCATCATTATACTCATCATTATACTCATCAGTTTACTTATCATTATACTCATCATTATACTCATCATTATACTCATCAGTTTACTTATCATTATACTCATCATTATACTCATCATTATACTCATCATTATACTCATCATTATACTCATCATTATACTCATCATTATACTCATCATTATACTCATCAATTTACTCATCATTATACTCATCATTATACTCATCATTATACTCATCAATTTACTTATCATTATACTCATCATTATACTCATCATTATACTCATCATTATACTCATCATTATACTCATCATTATACTCATCATTATACTCATCAATTTACTCATCAATTTACTTATCATTATACTCATCATTATACTCATCAATTTACTCATCAATTTACTTATCATTATACTCATCATTATACTCATCATTATACTCATCATTATACTCATCATTATACTCATCAATTTACTCATCAATTTACTTATCATTATACTCATCATTATACTCATCATTATACTCATCATTATACTCATCAGTTTACTTATCATTATACTCATCATTATACTCATCAATTTACTCATCAATTTACTTATCATTATACTCATCATTATACTCATCATTATACTCATCATTATACTCATCATTATACTCATCAATTTACTCATCAATTTACTCATCATTATACTCATCATTATACTCATCATTATACTCATCATTATACTCATCAATTTACTTATCATTATACTCATCATTATACTCATCATTATACTCATCATTATACTCATCATTATACTCATCATTATACTCATCATTATACTCATCAATTTACTCATCAATATACATGTAAAACGTATGACACATCTCATGGCAAAATGTTTTTTCAAGAGATAGACGAAAAAAGAGAGAGATTTTAACTTTTAACATAATTCATGAAGTTTTATTTTTTAGCTCACCTGAGCACGTGTGCTCAGGATGAGTTTTAGGATCGATGAATGTCCGTCGTCCGTCCGTCGTCCACAATTTGTTCGTTTGCACTCTAGCATCTTCATTTTATGAGCAATTATCTTCAAACTTTAAAACAATGTTTATGACCATAAAATCTCGGCCAAGTTCGATTATGGCTGATATCGGAACATTAGGTCAGGAGTTATGCCCCTTTTAAAATTCAAAAAAGCCAGATTTCACATTGTTTGCACTCTAGCATCTTCATTTCATGAGCAATTATCTTCAAACTTTATATCAATGTTTATGACCATAAAATCTCGGCCAAGTTCGATTATGGCTGATATCGGAACATTAGGTCAGGAGTTATGCCCCTTTTAAAATTCAAAAAAGCCAGATTTCACATTGTTTGCACTCTAGCATCTTCATTTCATGAGCAATTATCTTCAAACTTTATATCAATGTTTATAACCATAAAATCACGGCCAAGTTCGATTATGGCTGATATCGTACCATTAGGTCAGGAGTTATGCCCCTTTTAATATTCAAAAAATGCCATATTTCAAGTTGTTTACACTCTAGCATCTTCATCTTTTGAGCAATCGTCTTCAAACTTTATGGCAATGCTTATGACCATAAGGTCTTGATTGAGTTCGATTAATGCTGAGATCCGTCAATTAGTTCAGAAGTTATGCCCCTTTTAATATTCAAAAAATGCCAGAAATCCCTTTGTTTACACTCTAGCATCTTCTTTTTAGCAATCATCTTCAAACTTTATGACAATGCTAATGACCATAAGGTCTCGATTGAGTTCGATTATGGCTGAGATCCGTCAATTAGGTCAGGAGTTATGCCCCTTTTAATACAAAAAATGCAAGATTTCACTTTGTTTATTCTCTACCAACTTCATTTTTTTAACAATCATTTTTAAACTTTAAGACAATGTTTATGCCCATAATCTCACAATCGGGTTCAATTATAACTGATATTGACTTGTACATTTAGGAGTTATGCCCATTTCACCATAAAAGAAGCCAGATTTCACTTTTACACTCAAGCATCTTTATTTCTTAAGCAATCATCTTTCTCAGGTGAGCGACCAAGGGCCATCTTGGCCCTCTTGTCTGGTATTGTGCACTTTTCGAAAGAAACCAACACACACACACACAACAACAAAAACACACATACCAAAAATACAAAAAAACCCACTTTAAAACGTTTTTACTCTGTAAATTGATATAAAGTCTAGTCTAGGACGTTGGTGATTTAATCACATGTCAATTGTTGTCGATGATTAATGGACAGTGTCTACTCTATGTTGTGTTTCAGTGTGTTTTATTGAGAGAAAAACACAGTAACTCGTCTTGGTAACTATGTTAGATCACGGCATCTGGCAACCATCACTGTAATAGATTTTAAAAACAAACCGAATAATCAAATTTGGTCACATTTTTAAACCATTAGAAAATGCCGGTAAATTTATGTACATATAAATTTAATTTACTCGTCGACTAGAAAGCAAGTTCTTGCACTAAATACTAATTTGTCCTTTTGGTTTCTGTGTCATTAAGCGCGTAAGAAGTAAATGAAACCAACAGATAGCTGAAGGAGGATAACTGCCAAATGAGAGCAATAGCCTATGTGTATTTCTTCCAAATGTTTCTCATATTTGATATTTTATAATGAAAATACGTTAACAGTGATACGCGTTACACCACAGTCGAAACAAATCAGTTGTAACAGATGTTTCACGAAAGAGTCAAAATTCGGCATCGAAAGCATTAGACAAACAATTTATTATATACGAGGGTTGTCCCAGTAAATCGTGGACAATGCATTTGTTATCTTAAGTCTGAATGTTATAGGATTCTACGATGACGATTATCAAGCACATCTCCGGTTCAGTAACAGAAATGAAATCATGACTGGAATTCAACGATTTGTTTTCGTACTCTTGGTATTTAATGGTTTGATAACGTGTTTTAAAATATGTGGATAAAACGCAACCGTAAGTGTCTTCTGCATGAAGGAGAGTATTTTGAGAAGCAGTGACGTGACGTTATACGAATCATTTTCATGACATTGACCTGCGCCGCGTGCGTATCCTTACTTTTATTCCAAATTCCAAATGCTATACAACTGTTAAATGTCATCACATGATCATGAAACTTTGCCATTTTGAAAATTATATATGAAATTTATATATTATTTTTAGAATCCAACTTACTTACGACTTCCTTTTTTTAGAATCCAACTTACTTACGACTTACTTTTTTTTAGAATCCAACTTACTTACGACTTACTTTTCTTAGAATCCAACTTACTTACGACTTACTTTTTTTTAGAATCCAACTTAGTTACGACTTACTTTTAACTTTTATTTTTTATATTTTTTTTTGGGGGGGGGGGGGGGGGTGGAGCAAAGGGTGACCATTAATTTTAAATGTGAGCAAATTAAACATGTGTTTTTCTCATTTCTTTCAATTGTCAATTATTCCATTGCGTGTCAAGACATCCATTGTGTGCACATCATCTTTGGCATTTCACTAATATCCAAAAATACCCTATATGCAAGCAGATATAAAATAAGTTATTAGTGTTTTTTTTTAAAAAAAAATAAGAACGCAGCTTATATGCTTAAAGACAAAAGAAATTTGTCATCTATTCCAAAACTACGAGTAAATATTATTTAATACCTACGATAAAAATAGAGAAGACACTTAAAAAAAAAAAAAAAACAGAAAGAGCAACAAGACAAAAATACACACAAATCGAATAGATTTCTTTTTTTTTTTTTTTTTTTATAAAACTTGTCTATGTACACGGCATTATTCAAAAGAGGGTTAGGGTTGAAGGACAACTTTATCACCACAATTTGAACAAAAAGAGGTATATTGGCAAGAAATACTTTTCATATATGTAAGATTTTAAATTAAGGATTAACCTATAAATTAAGAATGAAACAAAATATTTCACGAGAAACTACTGATTTCGAATAAAAAAAAGGCTTGGAAATTAATGACATTATTTGATTTCCGCAAATGAAAGCTTCACACTTAAAGAGATCTTTTTATTTTCTGAAATAACGTTCACCTACTTAATCTTTGTTAAAGGGCTTTTTGAAAATTTGTTTAGAGTCGAATTATTTATTGCTTGTTTAGTACAGCTTCTAGTCATTGTGGAAACGAATCAAAAGACTTATGAGACATTTGTCTCCGAAGATCAGTAGGCATTGCTGTATGACTTGTTTTGAAGGCGTTTTTTTTTCTTTTGGCAGATACATTTTTCTAAAAGTTTGCACATAAGTGCTTTGGACTATAGAAATTAAGCTTATGGTAAAAATAGTTCTAATATCAAAAGCATATTATATTATACTCTTAAAATAATTTATCACAATTTTTAACTCATAAATGTATTTTTAAATTGTAGGTGAAAATAATGTCAAACTTACAATAGCCATTATGCCAGGACCAAATGTACACAAAAGCTACCCTGATAAAAAAGAAATAAAATGGACATTTTTTTTTAATTTCTCTTTCAGATTCAATCAACTGACATACAGGTTTTCTGGAAATGTATTTTATAACTAAAACTGTTTTTTCATTGAAAATTTAGCCAAAATTTCATAGAAAAATATGAAATATGCCTTTTTGGACCCTTTAAATATGACGATATACTTTTAATAACGTTTTT
The DNA here is from genome assembly GCA_021229015.1 of Solen grandis. Lineage (NCBI taxonomy): Eukaryota > Metazoa > Mollusca > Bivalvia > Adapedonta > Solenidae > Solen > Solen grandis. Next base: position 21,277,038 of record CM037782.1, read on the forward strand.
AACACATGAATAATAAAATTTGGATTTTCCATAGACATTCTTCTTAAAACAAATAAGTGAAAATGAATGTCGAGAGTAAGAATGATGTCCAGTGTAAGCGACATCAAATTGAAAGTTTCTATAATTTGACTCTGGATATCATGTGAAAGCATACACATAGTCTTTTTCAAAGCATGAGTTTCAAACATATGGCTATATCATTATCTCGCTCGGATAAACAAGAAGTCAATGATTTAATGAATAAATCTCACTTGAAATAATACACAGTAAATGTTATACTTTTATACAGTATTAAAAATATTGGCAATATCCGTCAAGAGCAACAACAAAGACCACTTTTACTCGTACTTTGCATTTGTGTGTATGTTCCCGCCTCTCTCTCTCTCTCTCTCTCTCTGGATACTACCAACCTCTCTTGTGAAAATCATAAGCAGGAAAAGTGCATGTCGGAAAAACCTTTTGCTAAAATGTTTATAAGTAAGGGAAATGGGAGAAAAAGGTTAAAAGTAAAACATTTGCATCAGACTATTACCGAATCTTTACCTGCTTAAACTGATCAAGTGTAGACATGGCTGAGAGCGATTCCATGGGTGATACGGTGTAAAAAAAAAATATTTCCGATAGTCTGATAGATTTAGTAGATTTGTCTTAATCTAATATGTGATTGGTTGGTCTATTGGGCGTTTGTATGTAAGGTGGTACATGAATTGCTACAATATCGTGGTAAATTCTAAAGAGCATGATTTGTCTGAGAAGCAATCTATGATTTTCTAGGGTCTGCCAGTCTAGGTCTTCATGTATGTCAGAGACACTCGACAGTGAGGAAGGAGACACGCTTCACCCTCCGTTTGAATATATGTGAGGCGCATGAGTGAATTGCTGAAACCCAAGTACAACGAGTTCTGATGTTGAAGTGGAAGCCGTGCGTGTTGACGTATTGCCTTGATGGAACGTAAAGTTTTCCAGCGGATCATCCTTCTCCTCTTTTGAAGTGCATACACTTACACTTAGTCACGGAGGAGCACCTGTTGAAATGAAGAAACAAAATTTAACTCGCATTATCATAACCATATATGAACAGTATTTCTTTTGATAAAAATATGCGTATTGATAACTGTAAAACTACTGTTGTTTCTGATACGAATAATTGTTAAAAACGTTTAAATAACGTCGGATTTCAGCATGACGTCATATAAATATTTATAGAAACTTTTCCGCATTTCTACACTAAAATGGGCATTTTATTTTAATAAAGATTTGATTAAATAATATTTTTTTTTCTCATAAATTACTGTGTGCACCAATGTCACGTCACCAGTGAAAAAGAATGGAGGAGATAAAATTAAAGCTAACGTCTAGACTTAATATAGGTAGGGAAAAACACACACCAAATACAACATTAACATCGAATGGTGATGACAAATTAATGATAGTCTATATGCAATTACTTCGAGGACAAACATAGCCGTAAAGGTAGATATTGAAAGCTTCATAAGCTTAAACCTTATACAAATCAAGGGGGGACATTGTTATGGCAAATTTCACCTATGTATGGATCCGTATAGAAAAAAAAATCAAAATTATTAGAAATACACATAGATACTCGTACAAATCCCTTTCAACAAGCCAGGTGAGATATCTTCATTCTTACTGATGATTTAAGAAGTACTGATATAGAATACTGCTAGAGGTCTGGTATTCTATGATTTATGAGTATAAAGATTTGTGTCTTAGTGATACTACTCTCAAGATTCTTTCCTATAGCCTTATTATTAACCAATTGGTTGCACTGTTTCCGGAATTAATTTTCTTTACTACTAATTAGCTTCTCTCACCACAGACAGTGACCTTTAATCGACTTAGATGGAATTTTCTAATTAATGGTTATCTTTTCATAAATGCGTCGTCTCTCTCTTGGGGACATTCCGTGCGTGTGTCGAGTATCAAGCATTTTGTTAAGTCCCGTAGACAGTGTCATCTCTGGGAAATAGCTCTACCTTAGGATATTGCGTATCGTTACGTGCCATTCCATTTTGACATGGCGTTGATTAACGCCGAGGTCAATCGTTTCAATTAGTCTTCAACGTTATGCATGAGAGCGGTTTGACCTTAAATCCTACTAATTAGTTTCTCTCACAGGGGGATCCTTTGCACACATTGATAACGGGCCGTCTGACACGAACTGACCTTATATGACCCCTCATTAGGGTCGACGGGTTTAGACACATCTCGGTGCGATTATGAAATACCTCTGTAAATTGAGCGTTAAAATAGAAACGGTTCCGAGGACGGTGTTATTTTGCTGCAGACCAGGGAACTATTGACGGCGGTTTGTATTTAGTATTAATTGATATATTATTTGAATGTTATAGTTTTTTTCGGCGTAGCTGTATAATTTCGATTTCAACTCGCATATTAAACCAATCAAATGTACGCTAACAGCGGTAAATAATTCTAAGCTGAATAAAAGGACTCCTGTTATTGGTTAACGCATCGTTATGGACTATAAAATTACTGTAAATAAGGGGTGCAGCTTGTATATAACATTCAGTTTGGTGTTATTGCTTTTCTTTTTGATGTAAAAATGAAAGTGATTTCAGTAAGTTAAATACAATCCTTTTCCATCAATTGAGGAATGACACTTTGTGAAAATGATTTAAAACAACAAAAAAGAATCCACCGTGTTATGACATGAAACCCCTTAATTACTATGTATATTGAATTCTTCCAGCCTGCCGAGATGCTCTCATTGAAAATTAATTCGCCAAAACCAAAACAACTAATAACGCTTTTATATCATAATTGTCATATGCAATAATGATATGAACAAATATCAAACAAGCCTATTTACAGATATAATTTTTTGTATTACCGTCTATAAATAAGTATATTTCATAGAAAAAATACTGAACTATTTCTAGAGCGTACTAAATTTGTTGTGCGTCGGTCTTTCGCGCGCTTTTCCTCGGAATGTTCTAGAAGACTGGAAGAATAATAAACACCAGAAAGGCTACAGCTTAAATATTTGGCATGTAGCATTGTCTTATGGAACATATCGAAAGATAAACGGCCACAACCCAGGGGACAGTTATTTTACATAGACATATATTGGATAAACATTCACATTCTTCTTTTTTTGAAACTATGTCGTCTAGATCTTAGGTATTTAGTTTATTGATGAAACCATGTACTTCAGGTGATAAAATTTCGCACCACTGCATCAGGGGTAAAATATTTTTAAGTTATACTAGAATTATTGTCTATTTTTTATATTAAAAAAAATGAAAATAAAATTGTAGCCGTGATACCCAGGCGAGTCATTCAGAGCCATCATGGCTATCTTGTTTATTGTAACTTCCTTTATCAATGAATCTATGCTTTAAGGTGCTGATCATTAATGTATATGCCTGTATAAACTATTTTGATACAGTTTACAACTGATAAAATCAGACCTGAACAAGCTTTTGTCAGTAAGAAATAAAATAAAGGTGAAGAAAAAATTGTATGTCCTAACTACAACGAGCAGATAACTGCTCATTACATGATCAGCCTGGAACTAAATTAGGTTTTATGCAGCGGATTATCATATATTTTTTTATAGTTCATAGGATAATTTATAACATTACACTGCTTTTAAATAAAACATTTGGAGGTACTGAAATATTTTTATATAAATCATTTCATATTCTGATTTTAATCATTTTACAATTTTTTATGGTGCAGGTAAGCCTGTTTACGATAATGGTCAGTCGTGTCTTTTGTATAATAGTCTAGTCATTCTTTACTGTACATTTTGTTTTGAATATATATAGACATTATTTTAAAATTGTACTTTTTTTTGCTACATTCCTGTTGTTGTACACATCTCGTGGTTTTTTTTTGCAAAATAAACCTTGTTAAAAACATTGCCATTCATCATTGTTCACTACCAAAATTAGACATGTTTTTTTACAATTATTTACAACAATGCTTTTATAACCTATCATAACATTAGAGTCTTTGAAATGTGTTTTGCATATATTTCCATTTATAAGATTCTTAATTAAAGTATATTTATGCATGAATGAAAATCTCGTTTTTCTTTCATCCTACGCCGAATATCTTTTTTAAAGATATTTCTTGTTTTTGTTTGTTTAGGAAATCTACCGTATATTTACTAATCGTTTGTTAGTTTCCATCTAGGGTCGACAATTTGCAAGTTAGAGCGAGTCAGTTAAGTATATTCCTGGGAATTTCAAATAAATAAATAAATAAATAAATAAATAAATAAATAAAAATAGATAAATAAACCACGAAGTGTCCGCCTTGCAATTGCTGGGATGCCCATCATGGCCACTGCGCGTACGTTACTATAAAAAGTAACATGACCGCCCATACCTATAAATAGAACCGATTACGTCATCTTTGTTTACAATCGTTAGGGTCAAGTTTTACTTACGTTTGACCCTAAAGTGGAGCCATTGAAATATACAAGGAAACTCATAAATCCTTTTTAAGCCAGGTAAGATATTTTAAGCTCAACTATTCGAAGAATAGGAGGAGCTATTGGAGTCACACCCGGCGTCGGCGTCGGCGTCCGCGACCCAAGAAATGTTAAGGTTTTATTTAACATTGCCATCATCTCCACTATTACTCAATGGATGTCCCCCAAAATTCAAACCAACCAGTAGAATCAGGAACAGTAACTCTTCCAAAATTCTTTGCTTATTTATGGCCCTTATTGGACTTAAAAAAACAACAACTTATGTTTAACATTGCCATTATCTTTCCTTTTACTCAGTGGATCTCCCCCACACTTCACACATGCCTTGATCATCATCAGACCAACTAGTAGAAACAGGAACAGTAACTCTTCTGAATATTTTTTGCATATTTATGGGCCTTTTTGGACTTAGAAAAATGTTAAAACTTTTGTTTAACATTGCTATTATCTACAATTTCTTTCCATGGACGACCCCCATAATTCACACATTAAATTGCATACCTGTGTTGGGGTTCAAGCTCTGTCATGAATTTTAAAGTAATAATGCCCCTTTTTTTATTTAGAATCTCGGTTAAGGTTTTCATACAACCTTATTTTTTTCACTTAACTGTTTACGGTATTGCTTTGAAACTTTGAATACTTGTTTATGACCATCACCCCTACTTGTACATGGCAAGTGTACATATTTGACATAATTATTCCCCTTTCCGACTTAATTAATCTTTTTTGTACTAGCTCACTTTTTCACTGAACTCTTTGAGATATTGCTTAAATACTTTGAACACATGTTTATTGATCTTGTGTATATTTTGATAATACATAGATTATCATTTTGCCTTTAATTGCATTAATTATTTTTATTGACAAGCATTCGAATAGTTGAGCATGCTGTTTTACGGACAGCTCTTCTTATTCTTACTAATGTAAGTACATAAATGTTTAAAACAATGAAAATATACTAATTAATCTTTTTTTTTTCATAATATACTAAATTAGCATTTTTTTTTTCATGAACTCCATTTGCAAGAATATATACACGGATATCTATATCCCGTGCTTTGACATTTCATTAAAATAAAAAAAATATTCTTCCATTAACACGGATTTTTTTTATGTAATTAGACTTCGTCATTACCAACTAGACTGCTATCACTACAAAAAATACCAATTTGTTTGTTATGGCATAACAATTGAATATTAAGGTAGAGTCCCTGTGATAGTTTGCAACATTTCGACCTTAAAGACTTTCACGGAAATAACCAAGGTTTCCTAATGTTTCATTAGAGTACCTTGGTTATCTTGGTAGAGGTTAAGTGGTCCAAGACGTAGCGGAACCATTACAGGGACTTTACCTTAAGATACATGGAGGAGAGCGATCAGTTATATTCACCATACATGTAACATACTAGATGTTCTCAATGTTCTGTGTATATTTTGTCATACCAGTGCCTTGGGAGTACTTTCATTTTAATATCACATGGCTTAGTTTCGTTCATAAAAATGCAAATATAAAAAGACAGTCCCTGAACAGAGATAGTTTGTTGACCGATGTATCAGAACCAGGTTAGGCCTTAGAAAGTTGATAGAAATAGCAGCCTGTTGCTGCCCTGCTGTCTTGTTTACTCCTGGTACTTAACAACAATATGGGTAATATATCACAATCAATTGTCTATTAACAGTAAAAGGGAGTATTGATTAAATCAAGCATAACAATAAACCAGGAACCAGCTGTGGTTTGGAACCAATTTTATGACTTAAGGTTAAGTCCCTGTGATGGTTCCACTACATTTCGGACCTCATGGCCTTTCACGGAGATAATCAATGTGTCCTAATGTTTCATTAGGGTACCTTGGTTATCTTAGTAGAGGCTAAGTGGTCCAAGATGCAGCGGCACCATTACAGGGATTTTACCTTAACATACCACAGTGTGTGAAGATTCCGCATTCATTCATGAGAATATTTTGTTTTCATGACATGCCAATGGACATAAATGCTGCGCCTGTTGCTCACCAAAAAAGAAACAATTTCCCATTTTGAGGGAGATAGGAATCAAAATGTTACGTAGCAATTTGGAATAATGATTTTACAATAAACTTATCATGTACGGATGATTTAACGAGATTGCCGTTGAACAATCATATATTATATGTGTTATAATGAAACTACTAATATTTAATAAACCATTTTACACAATTGATGTCAATTGATTAATGGATTAAACAATGTCATAGATTTTGTGTAGACAGTATATCTTTAAATCGGCTATGGCTTTACATAGGGTTTCATATATATGTTATAGTGTTCTGTTTTGTTTTGTATGTTATTCGAAATGTATCACAATGCTCAGAAGAGTAATGTAGTACTTAAACGCTTTCATTTATAAACCAAATTGTGGGCTGCGTAATAGTGCAACCGGTAAATGTTATCTTTTTCATTCTAGCTACTATTTGAGTTTTGATGCCAAAACCCTTTAGCTTGTATTTGTAATCAGATGCACAAGTATCAAGTGATCAAGTATGCTACTTCTTATGCACAATTATTGCTCTAGTATTACAGTGCGCTCTTAATTAACTATGCCAGCGCTTGTGAGTGTGCACCATTTTTATTTTTATTTGTTTAACTTTGAGATGTGTTATTACTGAATTGAACAAAGCACATGAGATATATTAAAATGCTATATAATAACTTATCAGATTTTTTTTTTAAATTGCGACTTATGCGAAGTCTCTTTACTAAAATTGCATTACATGTACTTTATTTTATTCAAACATAGGTCTGGTATATGTATACGTTAAAGAAAGTTGAGGATGAGTGTCAATTCCAGTGGGGGTGGGAGAGACAGAGAAGGGATAGAGATAGAATTTTGTTTAAGTGTGTTATGTTGTATGCACGGAGAGTGTATGTGTGAGTGTGTGTTGTTTAGATTGCCGGCCGATCAGTGACAGATTACTTATATTGTATTATTGATGCATCTATGTACAATGTACACGTTGAGATAAGATAAAGAACTACCCTGTTCCTAAATGTATAAAATACATAAATATAAAACGTTGAAGTTTTCCAAGATCAATACGGCAACACGTCGCGGTATTTCCCGCAGACGGAAAGAGATAATTGGAATGGGAGTAAATCAAATTCCCAGTTTGAGCCTAATTGCCAGCCTTCACTTTTGATTATATTAAAGAAATATCATCAGATATGATTTTCAATATTTTTATTTATCATTTTAAATGAATCGATTTGCCAATCAAAAAGTTTTATCTATTAGTGCCAGATGTACGAAAATGTTAGCGAAGGTAGAATATCTTGGAAGAAGCTTTGAAAATCTACTAATTTTACTGGATTATACAAACATGCACGCACTAAAATAATCTGAGGGTAGCTCCATATTATTCGCTGAAGGTGCTATTCAATTTTCTAGACCCCGTCTACAATGGATATGAAGAGGCTGTTCAAGTTGGACAAGAAGCTGTCAAAGCAGGTATGGAAGATAAAAGTCCATTATGCCCCAACTCAGACATGGATATTATGAGAGGTACACAAACACGACCGCCACTTAACCGGAAGTGATGACCTAGTCCTCAAACGTTATCAATTTTAAAGCTTCTCGATTCAGCAGTGGTATCTATTGTCCTTTCCTCAAGTAAAATGAAAACCAAAAAAAATAAAAAAATAATAAAAAATAAAATAAATAAATATATTAAAAAAAACTTCCCGGAATCCAAGGGGAAAGTGCCCTCATTGGCTTGATTCTGTCAAGCTGTTTCTTTTTAAGAAGATAGACATTCCTAAATAGTTAATTACTTACATGATTTCAAGAATGAGATATAAAATTAATGTTTTTATGTTTCTTTTGTCATCTGTTTCGCATGGTCATTTTTCTAGATATCAGGATATTAGCATATTCGTGAAAACTAACCTTTGAAGTCAAACCTTTGTAAAATAAGTTAAACACGTAGAGTACTATATGTTTATTATTTATAAACCAAGGATTCTTTTCAATTACTATATATAAGTTTTCATGACAATTTTAAGCTTCTCTGCTTAAGTTTACATTAAAAAGCGGTGGTAAAATAATATGTTTTCTTGTTTCATAAATACGTTTGTTTTGATTGGTTTCACGCTCCATCGACAGTATTCCATTCATATCACACCTGTTACATTTTCCTATATAGCAGGTAGCTAACAGTTCCATACGACTTCTTTGGTCGAACAAATGACGTCCCATTCCTGAAGCGGACGTTGTAACCCAGAGGACACCGAGGACGGGTTTATCACTACAGTGGCACATAGTTAAACGATAACTTTGATTAATATGACTTAATTGTTTACAAGATGCTTGTAATTCGTATGATAAGAAAAGTATGAACGTCATATAGACAGGTATTCAAAGACACGATTCATTTGAATGAAAGGAACCTTAAACGTGTAATTTAACTCAATTATTTTACTACAAAGAAAACCTATCGCTTGGCAATCATTCTTGACACTCAGATAAATGCATCGCATCAATTATTTCTTTTTATGTAAGCCAGCAAACAAGTCACAATTTCCTTTTTTTTAATTTATACGTCATCAGTAACATGTTGATTATAATTCGGTATCTCAAGGTTAAATATGAAATGAATTAAATGCTCAAAAAAATTAAGACAATACATGTAGAAAACCATTAAACAGTAATACATCATGACATTATACATAGAAACCATATAATTACTGAAGAGAGAGGGGGTGAGGGCTGCATTGAAAAAAAATTTACGAATACATAATAAATAATGATGTAAAATATCGTCTTTGTAATTTCAAATACTAGTCTTTATTATGTTGTATACTTTGACATATATATAGTGAAGAAACATCTACGCAAATTTTCTGCAACAAGTGTGAAATAAACAGTGATTCTGGGAATCAATGAAATTATATTTGTCATAGCAGAGTGAACAGGGCGTTCCAATTACCATGACATCTGTCAATCAAACTTCCTACGCATCATGGCCATAACCACTAAATGTAATATCTTACAGAGACATGTCGATTTGGCAGTGGCATAATAGGATTGACATTGAACATAGTAAATCAATCGTTTCATGGTCTTATCAGATGCTTATCATAACAGGTTTTATGTATTTCGTATTTCGATTTACATTTTCTCATACTGTTACCTTGGGATTACTTTCATTTTAATATTTCATGACACTTTCTCGATAATGCTGAACTTGCAAATATGATTCGAAACTTCACTGTAAATTGATAAAGAATTGGTCCCCACGCGGAGATATTTTGATGATTGGTTGCTTTGGAAGGCCGACGAATCAGAGCCAGTCACATTATACTTTGGAAAATTGATAAAACGCAACATATTGTACCAAATAACGATAAGGGTGTGTTTATTCAGTAACTATTCCTAGGAAATATTTTCCCTTGACCTCGGGCATCTTTCAAAAGCAAAACAACATGAACATTCAACATGTTTAATTTGTTGGAAGCGTTTGAGACGAACGACAAATAAGTGCAAATATTTTCAAAATAAAATTATTATATATCTCAAAAGTTTTCTGCAACAATACATAACAAATCATATCCTCTCACTGCTATACTTTAATTGGGAACATTTATAAAATAAATCGTAGTAAATACCAATCCTTAAAACTGGCGTGCATTCAGTATACCAAACAGTATGCAACCGGTCGCTTACAGTCAGCTACGGAGTTGTCCTAGGACCATATACCATGCTGTTGCTGTTCTTGGGTATACATAAACATCATGATTTATGACACTGAGATATCTTCATAACTGACTGTAAGCGTACGGATGCATACGGTTCGGCATACTGAATGCACGCTAGGTCGCTGTCTCAACGCTTTATCAACTAGGACTCTATAATGCACGTGAATTCTACGTACATATAGGCAACACGCATTCAGACTATCGAGACTAAAGGGAAATCTACTCAAACTTAGAAAATGATGTTTTCTAAGCGCGCTAACAGACATAAAACCCTGCGTCTGTTCCATGATTCGTCAATGAGAAAACAATTTCTCAGTCTTTCGTTTTCATTTTTGTTTGTTTATTGTTTTGTCCAGAGGAAACATGTATTTCAGCTGTATTTAATTAACTTTTTTTTTAATATTTGCAGCATAACAAGAGAACATTCTTAATTTGCGTTAGAGTTGAGCAGGAAACATTTCGATCCACTTGTAAGAAATACGAAACGCTTTGTCGCTTGTTTTGATGCATCGTTTTAAAACAAAATTGAAATTAATTAACAATTATCCTCGCCATTTACTACATGAAGACAATATTGTTGCCTTTTTAATCGACAGTGGCCCTATATCTAGATTCTTTGTTAATCAAAACCTAGATGTACGTTGTTATTAGCTCGTATTTTTTCACCGATGGGCACATGGGGTCCTTTTCGAACTATGTTAAAACGGACGTCCCTATACAGAAAAAAAAACAAACACACTCACTGAGCAATAAAAAAATAAACAAATGGATGAGCTTTTGCACATTGCACACATGGCGATCAACATCACTGATAGAATTTCTTACTTTCTGTATACTCCTTATTTTGTCATATAATTATCAAATGTTTCACTTTTATATGTTGATTTTGTACACATTAGTATACCTTGAAAAGAGAGTATTATATTTATTTTTACTTCGTATAGGCTTCGTCATATGAAAATCCAAATGACCCTGCCGGGACTCGAACACGGTGAGAGACTGTGTGACTTGTTTTATTCTTATGAAGAATGTCTCGTGGCCGAGAGGGTAAAGTCGCTGATTTTAACACTCACTCAGCCCCTCATCGCGTGGGCTCGAATCCCGGCATGGTCAAAATAAAGCGGCACACAGGCTTAAATGCTGTCTTTTTCGGATATTTATAAAGAACATTAAAACTAATATCAAGATGGGTTGATATCTACTTAAAATCCCTGGGTACCACAGTTTTGCATGGCTATTTCTTCTTTTGGTAAAAATGGCACTAAGTATAATTTCACTTTTAAATTAGGTTATGGGAGAAAATAAACATTTGCTTAATACTCGTAGTGTCCGATGTCCCGAAGTAATTTTTTTTTTTTTAGTTTTGGCTTTAAAGTTTCACATAGTAAGATTGTTTGTATCCCCAGGAAAAGTTTCATATCTTTTAGATTAATCGAATGACTGGAGAGATGGTCGAGACTACATGAAAACGGTGACTTAAAGCCTTTATTTTTGGAATCTATTGATGGATACTCTTCAGGCACAAATTATATAAATTAGATAACTTTAGCAGTCGCCATTCTAATAAATAGGTATAACTTCGGAAATATTTTATTGTATGCTCTCTTGGGATGAATGCCCGACAATATAATATAGTTGACTCTCATTGAACTTGTTTTAACCTTTTACCTCGAAAATTTATTTCCAAGGTGATGCTGTTTTGCAGAAGGTAAAATTCATTTATGTTTTAAAATGACTTCATTCATTTTATATGACTTCGTCGTATTTTACGGTTTACAGGCATTTCAAAATGTCTGTTTTTATTGTTAACGTTTATTCATTGCAGTGGCTTTCATCCTTAAACATGTTTTCAGTTCTAGATCTTAATGGATTATCATTATTTTTTTCCCGATGCAGGTGCCTACTGTGAGTTGTCTCACTTTTTTTACACTCTGAGTATCAGAGAAACATCTTCAGGAAGTGCGAGGTTGTGGCCCCTTGAAACATACATTAAGCACCCGAGTTGATCGTTTTGCCGGCTGACATTTCCAAGTTGGTAACTGTTCGTATTTTTCTATTTTATGTAATGTATTGTATTATGGATCAGTGGATGTATCAATCGGTAAACATAAAAGGCAAAAAAGTATGTTCTTATAATCAAAAATCCTTTCTTAGTTACACTTGTTAAATTACATAATTATCGTTTAAAATTCCGAATATTATAAATTTCAAGTTAGATGATAACGTGTAATTATATTTATAATATTACGCAACCTACAAAAAATATTTTTGATATCTACAATATTCTGTGAATGTAAATTTATATAGTAATTGAATAATAAATGAATGCTCATCTTTAATAATTAAGGTTTAGTTAAGTTATGATTAAATAGTAATTAAAGTAATCAAGATATTATCAAAAGTGTATCACATCCAATATCTTGCCTTTGGATAAGTAATTAATAAATTATTAAATCATTTTGATAATTAACTAATCCCTAAATGAGAGTTATTTTCTGATTTTTGCCAATCCTTTAAACTGTTTAAATTGAAGTGCAGAGATGAAAATACATCTTTGATGGCGAAAGTATTGCTGTAAGCTTTTTTTTTATTAGTGGTTCTATAAGGCTAACTTTGCGGTTACCAAACAAAAATATACCGCCCTGGATAGGTATAGTACATCTACTCTAGTTTCCCATTTTACGTAAGCCAGAACTTTGATATCAGATGTGTTTACCGGTCTCAATGCCATGTGAACTTTACAAACTTTGCAAAAAAAAAAAACAACAAAAAAAAAAAAAAAAAAAAAATTAAATAAAAAAAAACAACTTATGTATAGGAGAATACCGAAATCTGCCTAAACACAATATGTATACAGTCAAATCTGTCTTAAGTGGTCAGTCAAGGGAACAAGAAGAAAGTGACCGCATAACAGAGGCGGCCACTAAAGGAAAGTTAAATAGATAGCAAAATGCTTTAGTTTAGTAATATAAAAATGACCGCTTAATAAAGGTTGCTGCTAACGTAAGAAATAATTTATTTTTACATTTACTTCAAAAATGTCCCACTTGCGGTTATGAGTGACATACTCTAGAAATATACTCGAGGGCTTTCAAACGCCTTATGTGCAAAATTTACAAATAGTTTATGTAATTTTTGTTTCAAAGGTGGACCCCTCCTTAAGACTCGCATTTTCCTTATTGATTAAATAAAAGGACATATATCACGCGCCAATCTATTGTTTAAATATGCCTCATTACATTTAAAATAATGTAAAATTGTTTGAAATACACAAAATAATATTCTCGACATTTCTCCAATGTGAAGCGTTTTACTTCCTTGTATTTATGAGTTCAAAGGTGTTGTTTTTGTTGTTGTTAGGCTTCTAAACATTATCTCTTATTACTTAAAACTATTTTGCATTTGATGGAAATGTTTGCAAACATATTTTAACTTGTAATGTAAGTTAGCACAATGATTATTAGAGTGGGATAATTCAATGGTAGGACGCACGGCACAACTACGGATCACGTGAATCATGGTTCGAATCTCAGAAGGGTCGCCGCTTCTTTCCTTGGACAAAAATTCATATTGTTTCGCTCCACCGAGGTGTATAAATGGGTACATTCAACAGTTGTTTGGGTCATGCATTTGAGTGTTTCGACTGCTCATTTGGGATTTATGAAGAAGGGGTAAGCATGTAAAGTCTGCTGAAAGTAGTCTATAAGGAGTTATTATCTATTACATACCGAGTGATCTTTAGGATCAAAAGAAAACAATTACAATACGGGTGATTAGATCGGTTGCCCTCTATCTTGATTGCAACTTACAAAAAGAAATGATACTGTTACATTTGACTGTTCTTGACGCTCAGCTTTCAATAAAATTCAATTAAAATTCATTTAAAATCTACGAATTGTTTTGACGAACTTAAAGAGTGCGATTTATAATATGAATTAAGAAAAAAAGACGTGTAATCATTTCATTAGTTTGTGTTCTTGACCCCGAATACACATGTGGCGACCGGCTACAATGTCTCTTTAATATATAATCATAAGCAAACCACATATATCAAGAGGTCGGTATGGTTACGATATAAAGTACACGTATAATGTATGCTTGCTTCAAAGGTTAATTTTATCTAGAGAGCATCGTCTCAATTCATCTAATGAAACTTTCATAACCTTTTACTGCATGACGCAAAAATTGGTATTAAGACTTTATTAGAACATGTTGAAAGGAAAGTATCAAAGGTCGTCAAATGTATGATAGCCTTTGGCAGTGACTAAAAGGCTCTCTCTCTCTCTCTCTCTTTATATATATATATATATATATATATGTGTGTTGTGTGTGTGTGTGTGTGTGTGTTCTTTAATCCACCAGAAATCACTCGTAAAGATTGATTATTTCTTATATAAACACAATAATAATTAATATAATGTTAGGAAAAAAAACGTCGCGACGTCAAAATTTTGATGTTAGAAATTAACGTTAATAATTTTTGTCCATTTAGAATATAATAGCAGCAATTTTGATAATCGGTGAATTGATTAAACTGAATTTTGTTCTGAGGAGATCCACTGTAGCTGTATAAGAATAGCCAGATAGCATATTGAGAACAGATCAAAATAAGGCAAACATTGTAAAATCCTTTCAGACATCTTTGTTTCCCCGATGGAACCTTTTGGCCATACCTTAATTCTTAAATATTTTGTGTCGTATTCAGAGGAATTGATTCCACGAAAGCCTGCTATTTTGCAGAAAATATGTTAAAGTGGCAAGAGATTGCAGTGTCTCAGTGAAATATTAATTAGAATGAAAAAGAATTTAAATGCATTTGTGCAGATTGTGCAAAAGTTTAAAATTTATTTATATTACATCGATTACGAAACAGGTTATCACAACTTATATTAATTACTCTCGGTGACTCTGGTGGCGGCGTATGTGGTCATTATTGTGGGAGGAAATCGGAGATCCCGAAAAATAAAACACGTTTCTGGACGGGCGACCACTGTTCCCTCTCACTTTTGTGACCAGGAATCGAACCCGGGACACATTGGTGAGAAGCGAGGCGCGTTACCTCTACGCTACCATGGCACCTACATTTGTAGAAACCACTGTAACTTTCAATATGTCTGAAAGCAAAACACATTTATTAACATGACTATTACAGTGCCAGCCTAGAAATATTCTGTCACGACCAATCAATATCCACACTTTCACGCATGCGCATATCATATTGAAGATAAATGGTTTACATCTACTTTGTTTCTAAGAAGTGTTACTTATTAGATAGTAAAACAAAGTCAAAGAGACAGTATTTAAAAAATGAATTTATGCCATTCTTATCTTTGAAATCGTTAATACCCAAAATATGATGCCGATATATCAGCATTTGTAATGAGGATAAATCATTTCAATTGCAAGGATTCATGTTAGTCCTAGTTTGGTAATTTGGATCTATGTATCTGCATGCTTCTTGTGCCAAATCAATCATAATTTTACAAAATAATCAATATTTATACAAATAACTGAGGTAAATCTCATAAAGTAGTATAGCCTATGTTTGTCCAATAATTCGCAGATAAGACACCGATGACCTGAGGCTGAGTCTTATTTTTACACTAGAAATTAAAGCACTATAAGACTGCGAAGCGATCAGAAAACAGGAGAGATAAATGATAAAACATGTACTTAATACATATAAAGGTTGTGAAGGGATAAAATATATATTACCTATAGCCTTTTGTTCAGTGATTCTTGAACATTAGAAAACAAAAGCTTATTCTCGTTTTAGAAAGTTAATCCCTTGACATTATATATCTTTTTGATTTACATATATATCATACATTCAGGTGTCCAAAGACATTGTTCTTTTGACAGAAACGGTGTGTAGGCAATAGTAATTGATGGAAAGTCTTTTGGATTATTATATGAACGAATATCACAGATATTTGTAAGCTATGTTCTCATGAGTTTATAGAAAGTAATACGGTCAGGGATGGTGTCGTTTACATGAAACATTCTTTAATATGTAATTGGTCAAATTTCAACTACTGGGGCAACTTCCCAGTTGCATCACTAATTTAATCGCTCAATTACGACCAAAGGAATGAAAGAATTCAATTACATGTATCTTTATTAGTAATTAATCAAACTTTCAATTTATGATTCCGGTATATGCGAAATGTATACCAATATATACGTTATGTTTATCTTTCGTATCGAACATCATCATGTTTCATGTCGTTCATCAAAATAAAGCGGTACACAGGCTTAAATGCTGCCCTTTTCGGGTATTTATAAAGAACACTGAAACATCAAGATGGATGGATATTTACTTGAAATCCCTGGATACCACAGTTTTGCATGGCTATTTCTTCTTTTTGGTCGGATATACATAATTATGACACTAAATATAATTTCACTTTTAAATCAGGCTATGGGAGAAAATAAACATGATACTCGTAGTGTCCGAGGTCCAGAGGTACACTTTTTAATTTTAGCTTTAAAGTTTCACGAAGTAAGATTTTTTGTATCCTCAGGAAATGTTACATAGCTTTTGAATTAATTGATGACTGGAGAGATGATCGAGACTACATAAAAACGGTGACTTAAAGCCTTTATTTTTGGAAGTCATCGATGGATACCCTTCAGTCAACCCTATATAAGTTTATTTAGCAGTTGCCATTTTAATAAGTAGGTATAAATATTTTTTTATTGTATGTTCTCTTGGGATGAGTGCCCGATAATATAATATAGTTGACTCTCATTGAGCTTGTTTTAACTTTTTACCTTGAAAATTAATTTGATTCTGTTTTGCAGAAGGTAAAATTTTTTTTTAGACTTCATCATATTTTACGGATTACAGGCATTTCAAAATGTCTGTTTTTGTTGTTAACGTTTATTCATTGAAGTGGCTTTCATTCTAAAACATGTACAGTGTATATATATATATATATATATATATATGTATATATATATAATTTTAGATCTTATTGGACTACCATTATTTTTTTTCCGATGCAGGTGCCTACTGTTAGTTTTCTCACTTTTTTACACTGCTTGTATCAGAGAAATATCTTCAGGAAGTGTGAAGTTATGGTCACTTGAAACACACATTAAGCACATGAGTTGATCGTTTTGCCGGCTGACATTTCCAAGTGGGTAACTGTTCGTATTTCTCTATTTTATGTAATGTACTGTATTATGATCAGTGGATGTATCAATCGTTTTTAGTTTAATATCAAAAAGTCTATTAAATCCAATATCTTGCCTTTTGATAAGTAATTTATAAATAATTAAATCATTTTGATAATTACCTTATCCCTAAATGGGAGTTATTTTCTGATTTTGGCCAATCCTATAAACTGTTTAATTGAAGTGCAGAGATGAATATATGTCCTTTGATGACGAAAGTATTGCTGTAAGCTGTTCTTTATTAATGTTTATGTAAGGTAAACCATTGCTGTTACTAAACCAAAACCACACTTTATAGATATAGTCTCTTTAGATAGATATAGTCAAAGACCTATTAGGTCTTTGATATAGTACATCTACTCTAGTTTCCCATTTTATGTAAGCTAGAACTTTGATACTAAATATGTATATAGGTCTCAGTGCCATGTAGACTTTGCAAAGCCGTAACTCAAGGTCAATAAGGAAATATACTAAACTTTGCAAAACACGGATGCTTAGGAGAATACCGAAAACAAACCTGTCTTAAGCGGTCAGTCAATGGAACAAGATAAAGTGACCGCCTAACAAAGGTGGCCACTAAAAGAAAGTTAAATAGATAGCAATATACTATAGTTTGGTAATATAAAAAATGACCGGTTAATACAGGTAAAAAAATCACGAGAGCTTTAGCTCGAGTTATTTTCCGTCTTTAGCTCGAGTGATTTTCCGTAAATCTGTGTATCACGAATGTTGATAACACTGTTCGGATCAATCTACGATTTTTAATTATTTTTTCTTAGTTTTTATTCTACCATTAAACAACAAAGAACAAATGAACTATTTTTATCAAGGTTACAGTATATAAAGTAATCCGGTCGTGTTCTTCACAGCGCGTAATAATACTCTGTCTTGTGTAAACATATTTCTATTTCTGTAAAACGTTGTGACCTTGATACACGTTTCTGTATTTTTGCTGTAGGAAACAGTTTGAAAATGCCTAGTATTATACATAGGTATATAATAAAACGAGTTATTATCTATTACATACCGAGTGATTTCTGTAAAAGAAAACAATTCTAATACAGATGGTTAGATCGGTCGACCTCTTACCTAGTTACGATCTACAAAAAAAATGATACTATTACATTTGCCTCAGCTTTAAATAAAGTTCAATTAAAATCTACTGATGTTTTGACGAACTTGAAGAGTGCGATTTCATTACTTTGTGTTTTTGTCATTTTCGGAAGGAGACCCCGAATATACATTCTGCGACCGGCTATACAAGGCCTCTTTGATATATAATCATAAGAAAATCACATGTATCAAGAGGTCGGTATGGTTTCGATACAGAGTACATGTGTAATGCATGCTTGATTCAAAGGTTAATTTTATCTAGAGTACATCATAATTTCATCTAATAAACTTTAATAACTTAATAACTTTTTACCGTCTGACGCGAAAATTTGCTATTAAGACTTGATTAGTACATGTTGAAAGGAAAACTATCAAAAGCCGATAAATGTATGCTAGCCTTTGGCATATATATATATATATATATATATATATATAAGTGTATGTGTGTTCTTTAATCCAACAGAAACTACTAGTATAGATTGATTATTTTATACATTTGTATAAAAACAATAATAATCAATATTATGTTAGGTTTAAATAAAATATAAAAAAAGTCGCCGCGACGTCAAAATTTTGATGTTATAAATTAACGTTAACAAATTGTCCATTTAGAATATAATAGCAGCGATTTTAATAATCGGTGATTTGATTTAACTGATTTTTGTTCTGAGGAGATCCACTGTAGCTGTATTAAGATAGCCAGATTGCATATTGAGAACAGAACAAAATAAGGCAAACTTCATGCAATCCTTTCAGACATCTTTATTGTCCCCCGATGGAAACTTTTGGCCTTACTTTGAGAATTCTTAAGTATTTGGTGTGATATTCAGAGGATCTGATCACACGACAAGCCTGCTGTTATGCAGGAAATGTGCCTCAGCGGAATATTTATAAATATGAAATGAAATTTAAACGTCTGTGTGCCACCGTTGTCACGTTATTAAAGTTACCAAATGATTTAAGCTATTAACAAATTGTGTGCGCATGTGCAGACAACTTAAAAAATATCATCACTATTGCAGTCAAAGCCCACGTACATTCTGTCACGACCGATCAATCTGCACAAGTTCACGCATGCGCATATCATCATGTCAAAACTTTCATCACGGTTGACTTTCATAAATTGACAGCGGTATTTCATACATTTGCAGACCATAAACAGGAAATTATGATTAAAGTGACAAGCGGCATTTAAAGATAAATGATGTATATCTACTTTGTATCCTAGAAATGTACTTATTAGAAGTATATCAAAGTCAAAGGGACAGTATTTAACGAGAAAAAAAATGCATTAATGTCAAATTTATTTTTGAAATAGATCATTAATACCCAAAATGAT
The DNA here is from genome assembly GCA_021229015.1 of Solen grandis. NCBI lineage: Eukaryota > Metazoa > Mollusca > Bivalvia > Adapedonta > Solenidae > Solen > Solen grandis. Next base: position 21,296,879 of record CM037782.1, read on the forward strand.
GCCGATATATCAGAAGTTGTAATCATTTCAAATATTCAGTTGCAAAGATTCATGTTAATCCTAGTTTGATTGAGGTAATTTTCGTTGATATGTCACTGCAGGTTTCTTGTGCCTAATCAATCATAATGTTACACAATAAACATTATTTATACAAATGAATGAGGTTATATTATGAAGTAGTATAGCCAATTCACAGAAAAGACACACGAACGTTTTGTTGTCTTTATTCCCGTACATGAACAAACCAAAATACATATTAGAATCATACCTTTCACTTCTCTATGACATATGATAAATAACAATGAATTGGGGCAACACATATTACTAAACAAACAACACACAAACATACACACACAGAATCTTGTATTACTATCTTAGCGAGGTATCCCATGTGTGACTCATACCTCACTATTACGGTTGTACATCGATCTGTATTTAAAATGTTGCCAAGGCGAGGTACTTTTTTCTGAGGTAAACTTCGGTGTAATTCAACATTGAAAGTAACCATTATTTTGGTCCAAAAGCAAACCAAACATAAACACCACATACAAAAAAAAACCTATTCCTAGCCCTAATAAAACCTCTTACCCTGACCCCAACACCGAAAATTACAACCGAGGTACGAGGTTTCTGACTCACAAGGTTAGGTATACAAACGCACACTTTGCCTGGCAAGTGTTTGCCTATAGATTGTACTAAAATTTTCGTAGGAACTATTTTAATATCATATTCAAACAAATGGAATATACATGGAAGAACTGACACTGGAAACATTTAAATTCCTTCATTGATTCCTCATTTGAAAGCAGCTCAAATGTCAATTTCACTTTAAAGACAAACAGCGACTTTGAAACATCTGAACATGTTGCTTTGATATCAATTTACATAGATTTCAACCACATAATCGAATATTTATTTCCTTTTAAGGATGTACATTAAATCGGTATCGAATGAAGATATGCCATTAACATTTAACTCTAGAGACCGTATATGAAACTATGTTAACTTGTTTACTAAACGTTGTTATTCGACTGGCGTTTTGACCGCTAACTTTATTTAAGCACATACAATCAAAATTAAGAGTGGTCAGCCAAAATGTAAACCATTGGAAATGGAAAAATAAGTATTGTACCATTAGATTCGCCAGTAAAATGATAGGAAGATGTATTGCGGAGATGGGTCGAACCCCAAAATAGGAAGGATGACAGTTTAGAAATATAGTCGAAGTCTTGCAGTTAAGCTAGCTTTTTAACAATGCGGTTAGTGTTAACTTCTTGTATTTCTCGTTAAGAAACGTTTGGTTAGTCCTTCGATTGGTGAGTACCGGTTTATTGAGTTTCCGTGCTACTTTTTGAGTTATCTGCCCCTGAATATGGGTTTTTGGCTCTTTTCTGTCATTTTCAAGGCAAATAACTCAATATTATTAGCTAGCAACACCTCATTTGATTTCAACTCGATATTTGGTACATTATCCCCTATCAATGTGTAAAAGTTGTTGGAATTCTATGCAACAGTTTTTATAATTTAGTCACAAACGCGAACATATAAAAAATATTCTTAATTTATTTTAGGTAAAACGCAGTATAGTTATTTCCTAAGAGTGTGAGAAATCAGTTGGTTGAAATTATTTTAAAATTTATATAATGACTAAGAATAAAAAAATAATAATAGTGTGAAATAAAAAAAGGTATCGATAGGCTTAATTTTGAGTTATCTGCCCTTTGAAATGACAGAAAAGAGCCAAAAACACATATTCAGGGGCAGATAACTAAAAAAAGTAGCACGAAGACCCCCATTTTTTATTCCATAAATTTGTTTCTAGTGTGATTCTCTATAATCATGCCAAGTTGAAAAAAATTCTGTTCGCTAGTTTTGATTTTCCTTCTTTGTCTATATAGGAAAGTGGCGCTATTGTGATATACGCCTTTAAAACTATATTTGGCTGCACTCTTACTCACTAGCTGTACTGTAAGAACGTTTTTAATTCCGGTACCGTTAAATAGCAACCAGTTAACAGTCTGTATCTCGACCTTGCACAGTTTTCATTTCTGTTACATCTGTGTAACGTAAACATACCAGCCTGGACCATTAAACAATAAGAACACTAGCTTTAAGCAGGTGTGCTTAGAACTAAACTTCTGATTGGTCGAAATCCGGTGAAAAAAAATCTGGGTCAATGGTAAAAACATAAAACTGCCGCCAAGGAAAATATTTTTTTTCTCTCCTTTAAATCCGAAAATATCTTTCTGAAGTAACAATTGGGTTTTAGCGCTTATGTATCTCTTTGAGTGTATTCTATATAAATATCAATTATTATGAACAGAAACTATACGTTGATTTGAATATTTGAAACCTTATAACTATGGTTTAAATGTGAAAAGTTGCGTTTGTAGTTTATATATTATAATAATGACCATTGTTATCAGTATGATATCAGATAAACTGCCAGCCATGTTTTGTAGCTGATGATGAAAACGCCAACATTTAGGTGTTTAGCATTTTATCACATGTTTCCTTTCTTTTTTATGGATGTACCCACAACGAAGTTGTAAATCATTTAAATTCTAAACAATGAGTCAGATGTAAAAAAGTTGTATAAATTATTTTTATTATCGATGTAAACCTGACTGAACTTAAGGTAGTCTATTACAAACAAAATAATCAAAATTTTATAAAAAAAAAATCATTTAAATTGAATCAATATTTCATGTTAAAAAAGTTGTATGCATTCTTTTTATTATCGATGTAAACCTAGCAAAATGATCAATATTTCATTAAGAAGGATCTATTGTTTTACAATTTGATATTAGTAATGACCATATCGAGGGGTGAAAGCGAAGCTATGCCAAGTGCATATAAATATATAAGCACTTAGCATAGTTTCGCTCTCACCCCTCGATATAGTATAGCATGTTATATTGTAAATCACTGGAAATTTCCATGTTTTATAAATACTAGACGTGAACACTAGACACGTGATGAGTAAAACCATTACTCGGAAAACTAGGTGGTCCATTACTAAAACAATCATCGATATTTCATCCAGAAAAAGCTAACGTGTCACAATTTGATATTCGTTATGAGTATAAAGTATAAAGTAGCACATTATTTGATACATCCAGCTTTTATAAATACTAAATGTGAACACTAGACATGTGATGTGTTTATCAATTTTGCTGTAAACTTTTAATTTAAAACGCTATAGCAATATTTTAATGATCTTCGCTGATTGGTTGGTATTTTTATGACGTAAGTTTTTTCAGTACATTGTATGGACTATTGACCAGTATCAGAATTATATGTAAATTGCAGTCCAATAACAATATATTGCCCTCAGTGTTTATATTTATTTCAATTAAACAGCTTAAATAAATATACCGGCTTTTGATCACCGAAAAAACAAAACAACAACATAAAAATAAAACAAAATTCACGGTATAATGGAAATATTATGAACCATATATATTTGTTTTTATTATAAGTCCGTGGTCTAATGCAGGGAATGCACTAGATCTTTTCATTTACTTTTCAACGTAGTCACCTTACAAACTTCCACACGTTGTTCAACAGTGCTTAAGTATTTGGATACTTTCTTTGTAGAAGACGGTATCTTGGGCTTTAAGAAGAACATCAACAACATTTATGACGTCATCAGAAGTGCGGAAATTGCAGCCGCTTAGTTTCTTCTTCATTTAAGGAAACAGGTTGTCATCAGACAGCGCCAAATCAGGTAAGTATGGTTGATGTTCGACCAAATGAATTCCGCATTCCATGGTGACCCTGATTATAAGGACCTGAAGAAAAGAAATCCGCATTCCTGAATGGTAGCCATGACAACAGTGAACTAGTGAGGTGGATCGTTGTCCTAATGGATACTTGCTGTAAACTTACTACGGCTGTAGATGACTTAGTTTTCTTTAAAAAAAATTAACAAGCTGCGAAGACGGTCAATATGATAACCATGTTATAGTATGTCGTCTTTCAAGGTAGCCCACAAGCAGCACATGTTTTGCATCCCAGAAACCTGTAGCCTTCACCTTTTCAGCAGATGTTACGGACTTGGCCTTTTTCTGGGAGTGGGGATCCTAGCTGTTTCCACTTCTTTGATTGTTATTGTGTCTCATGCTCAATGTGATGAGCCAATGTTTCATCTATAGTTACTTAATGCTTGAGACAACTCCGGATCCCTTTGAAATACAGGATGGTTTTCTTTGGACATGCTGCTCCTAGTCTGGTTCCCTGCGTAATAATAATTTCATTTTATTACGTCCCTTTACGTAGTAATAAGGGGAGGGAACTCCAGACTAATGCTGCTCCGATCTCGTTTCTGGTCGAGATCAGGAAGTTTTTGGACCCATCGGGCTGACACATTCATAATGAATAACAGCATGAACCCGTTTCTGTCAGAGGTCGAGCTGTGTAGCAATGAACCTTTATGTGATAAGCCGTTCCCCCATGATTATATCATGGATTACATGAATGTCTTGTGTGGTGACAGTTGGTGGTCTACCATGACGGGCGGTGGGAAACTTCCGGGTTTATATTCAGCAGCCCATTTATTTACCATGCTGTAGGATACCTTCTATTTCCCCATGAACCTCATATGGAGGTAACCCCTTAAAGACAGAGTAATGAATCGCCCATTTAAGTAGAAGTGCTCGTGGTTAAAAACTTCAAAAATCGAATTCTGCCAAACAACAAATCGATTTTTTCTCTGAGTAGTACTTGAAACACCTGTTCTAAAAGGGCGTATAAAGGCATGTTGGAACAAATAGTCAAAGCGGTTTGGCTTTGTGTGATGGCGAAGCATAGTCAAATATACAAACTGAGCGTCAGTGATATCCACTGGACTCCCATGCCTGGTTACGTGCTACCATATACTTATCATGTCCGGTTTTATGATAAGTTCCTGGGTAATGATACTTGAACTAGATTTCTTTGTTGCATTGAAAGAAACTACAGGATATGTAAACAAGCAGATCAGTGTCATATTGTCATCACTGAGCACTAAACGTCAGTTATATTGAAATGGTTCTTTCTGCCTTCTTATCAAATCCTGTTATAGGTCTCCGTAATTTTTGGCATGTAGTGCATATCGCTACATAAAATACAAAGGAAAATTAAATTATTGATTGATAATACATTTCTAGACGACCAATGCCTGCATATCAATTCGCAAATGCTTAATACTATCATATTATTACCCTGTCGATGAAAAACATTACATGTAGTTTCTTGACAAACTGAATTATTGATATTTTAATTGGCTTATACATAGCAACTCTTCTGAACCTGTGATAATTTATCCAATTTATAGCAAATATGAAGCTTAGTCTGAAGGCGATACCCTAATGTATATGCTGATTAATCGAGCTACGAAGTACAATATAAAATCAACCATGGTTTATCTAAATGTAATATATTAAAAAGTTCCACATGTAATTAATTTCCATTCCTAATGGCTTTTTTCTTATAAATTCGATTTTCTACTTATAGATAGCTAAGAAGATACAACAGAAGAAATGTATAATGCGTGAAAAGAGTTGAATAGAAAATAGACATAATTTTGAAAATATCTGTTATAATGGCTTTAAAATATTTTATAACTTGTGTCTAGAATCAATTCATGTAAATGGGAGGATATCATATTTCAAGAAACTACTTATTTTAAAAGAAAATATGTAGATATCAATAACATTATTTGATTATTTTTATCAATAAAAAAAAAATTTCTTACATTATTCTCAATTCCTTCGTTAATCTTTAATATATCTTTATTACAAGGCTGATTGAATTTTGTGTTTGAACGAACCATTAAAACGCTTAAATATTAGATATGCTCGTCGTTATGGAAACAAATGAATACAATTACAAGACAATTGGGGATTGTTTCATTTGTTTTTTTTAAAAAAACCAAATTAAAAAAAAACAGCACGTGGGTAGAATACTGAAAATGATAAGTGCGTTTATACATTTATCTGTAGTCAGTGATGATCATTGGGCATAATGGATTAAAGTTTTAAATAATATTATATAAGAATAAAATAAAAAGTTTTGATATCATGTTTACGTGATATTTCGTGCATCACATTCTAGGATATCTAACTTTATGATATATGATTTTCCTGCTTGTTTATAGAATCATATTACATTAAATATCAGAAGTTTCATTTAACTAATCATGTCAACAATAACATTTGTTTGCTTTGCCATACAAAGTGGAATAACATTGATTTTAAATAAATATTGATATAATATTTGTATTAATAAATAATGTAAAATCATTAATTTTCGTTGACATTAAATTTCGTTGATAATGTACCTAAGGGAATTTTGAGGTTACAGTTATCTGTGGATCTATGTTTTAAAAAACGTGATGTCTTTATAAGAGACAAGCTTTCGTGGGGATTAATATTCGTGGATAAAACCCTCCACAAAATCGATGAAAATTGTAGTACATGGCTGATTTAATCAGAATTTATTTGTTCAAGTTATTTACATTATGGGACGGTTATACATTCAACTGAGATTTTCTTGGGTTGAAATTAAAAAAAAATCAAGTACAATGTAAACAGTATCTTTTATTAGAATTATTGCATATTTAGTAAAATGTAGTAAAAACAAGTATCTACATGAAATGAAAAACAATTATTTCTACTTCAACTTTCTTCTTCTTCTTCTTCTATAGTAATGGTTAGCCTGATTATAATGGCCATGTGTAGGGATTACTAAAGAGACAGAGTGCTAGGCCCCCAAGCACTGATAATATAATGGTGTAAAGTCCAACACCTTTAAAATCTTAAACAGCCTTACTTTTCTACACTTTACACATAATTATGTTTCAAGAAGATGAGTTTTAGTGTATGTATGTTAAATTTTTTTTAGAAAAACCTGATAGAAAAAAAAATATTTTGCAGTCCAAGTGCATGAAGCCAGCGCCAACTTGAATCCTGGTACCCGGTCGCCGCTGACTACATTCTGTGGGAGTGAATTCCACAGGTAGACCGTTCGAGGAAATAATAAATATTCATACGTTTTGTTTGATGATTTAACAAGATGGTAAGCTTGAATATGGTAATGTGTAGTGTCTTGGGTTGCAGCTATTGATTCATGTCCAGTATTGCTATGCTATTCACTTTTTTTTTGTAAGTGCGCCTGCTTTATAGTTAAAACAAGTATTATGAAAGTATTGCTTAGGCAATACTAAGTCCCCTACCGGCAAATGGAAAACTAAGACCCCCCAACACACACACAAACACAACCTGTTTATTTCAGTCATATAACAACATCCAGCTAATTACAGGTGGAGGAAGACCTGAGTGCAGAGAAACTGCTATTAAAAAAAAATTATAATTACAAGAGCTGTAATTCCGTCAAAAATCAATGGACCGGAACGAAACTCAAACTTGATCTGTAACTCATGGTGATAGACTCACGCACCAAAAATTAGATGAATATCTGCAAGCGTTTAGAAAAAAATCCGGAAAACTGCTATTTTAACGAAAATTTCTAATTCCAAGGGTCGTAATTCCGTCAAAAATCAATGGACCGGAACGAAACTCAAACTTGATCTGTAAGTCATGGTGGTAGACTCACACACCAAAATAGTGAATATCCTGCAAGGTTTAGAAAATAACGAAATTTTCTAATTCCAAGGGCCGTAATTCCGTCAAAAATCAGTGGACCGGAACGAAACTCAAACTTGATCTGTAAGTCATGGTGGTAGACTCACACACCAAAAATAAGTTGAATATCTGCAAGCGTTTAGAAAAAAAGTCCGGAAAACCTGTGTGTGACTGACGGACTGACGGACGGACTGACGGACGGACGGAGTGCAAACCTATAGTCCCCTTCGACGAAGCCGGTAGGGGACTAATTATGTTGAACATTTAACCTGGCATATTAGATATCTGTATATAATATACAATTCCCTCTAAACGCTTTAGGACAGATTGTAAAATAATCATGCGGAATCTTATATTCAAAACATTGTTATGTTCAAAGTGCCAAACAACATAGAACAAATATTAGGTCTATTTTGCCGTTTAAACTCATAAAGATTAATAGAACTTAATTTGTATGAACCTCGCTTATGCATGACTAGTCGATTTTCGTATATGAAATACAGCTCCCTTTTGATAATACATGTATAGTATTACATTTGTCAAGAAACCGAATTATTTCAAAATCAATATTAACCTGATACAGATCCTAGTTTTATTATAACAGCGTATATCCATAAATAGGCAGTATTCTAAAGGCAATAATCTCGGGACCCAAAAATAAGTAAACATAGGCTGAAAAGTATATAAATTGTGAAGGCGCCATTGTGATACAGTTTTTCTTTAAACGAAAACTTATATAGAAATGTTAGAAAAACCTTTTTTCAGGTTATTTTTCCAAAAAGTACATTTAGGAAAGGTTCGGATATTTACATTGCTGTAATGGTTAGCAATTATTTTCATGATGCTTGAAATATTTACGGTATTTATAGGCAGAGGAAAAAGTATTAAGTATAAAGTTAAATTTCTTCCCCTCTGAAACCAATGACCAGAATTTAATTTCAGTTTGTACAAATGGTTAACTCATAGCCTTCTATCATAACTGCTTACTTTAAGTTTATTCTTTAAAAAAAATGGAGCACCAGATGGTTGGCTATTTTCCTAATAATTATACTGTTTATATATTTATAAAAAAAATCTTTGTAACTAATGGCCAGCTTTTAATTTCATTTGACACAAATGCTCTACCACATTGCTAAAATGAATTTTATTCTTTGAAAAATGATGTCTTTAGTAAGGGCAGCAAGTTTCTGTTTGTACTCTTCATATATATAGTTAAATTCAAAATCATTCTCCTGAATCTAGTTTTCAGAAATTTTTCCTAATGATAATCTAATGGTCCTGTCCTGCAATTCTATTAAGTTATCGATCCCATGGAAAATGAGACCTTATTTTATTATTAATTATGATCTGTATAAAAACTCTGAGCATTTATTGCTGCTGAAGGTAACCAGGTCAAATCAAGTTGCCTGAAATGTTATAAATAGTTGTATGGTGTTCTGTCCTCTATTGTCCTTTATTAAAAAAAATGTTTTCCCTTCCTGGATCATAATTCTCCTTATATTAAAATTAAGCAGATGGCATTTGGTACATGTATAATTGACTTGGTGAGGATGTGTCGCAGGCATTTTTTTCTATTAGAGCCTCTTTTCCTTTTAGAGTTGGTGCCCTTTAAAAAAGAAATCTGCAGCATCACTTTGTTTCTATTAAAGTTGTCTAATGTTGCAATAAATATTTCCAAGAAGATCTCTTCTCTTCTGAGTTTTTCTCTTTTTGAAAAAATATGTCCGCAGTATAACTTTGACCTTATTTAAGATAGGCTGATATATGCTTAATGCATTGACAACTTGTAAAGGAGGCTATAATAAATTTTGGAGAATGGCCCTTTACTTTCATGGTCATTTACCTCAAATCTTCAACTAAAATCTCTTAAAATTTAAGATCGGCTGATGATATATGGTTCATATCCTAATAACACGGACATCATGTGTTATTGCTCTTTGTTGAAAAAATGTCCACAATATAATTCACAATATATTCAAGTTAAAGTTTTGACACATCTTATTTTCTGAATTCTGATACAATGACTTTCTCACAGCTTCTGCAACTTCACATGGACTAATCAGGCTATGTACTCTCTTTCCTTTTTGTACGCTCAACATTTCGAAGAATAAGATAAGCTTTTGAAGTCAAACTGGCGTCAGTGTCTGCATCCAAAGAAATTTTAAGGTTTAATTTAACGTTGCCATTATCTTCACTATTACTTAACGATTGTCCATCAAACTTCACACATGTGTTTATCATCATCAGACCAACCAGTAAGAAAAAAAAACAGTAACTCTTCCAAATATTTTAGCATATACATGACCCTTTTTAAAAATTTAAAATTTCTCCAGTTTTACTCGATGGATGTCCCCCAAACTTCACATATGGCTTGATCATCATGGGATCAACCAGTGGAAATAGGAACTGCAACTCTTCCATTTTTTTTTCATTTATAGCTCATTTTGGACTTAGAAAAATGTTAAAGTTTTGTGTAATAATGCCGTTATCTCCTCTTTAACGCAATGGATGTCACCAAAACTTCGCACATGCCTTGATCATTATCATATCCACCAGTAGAAACAGGGACAGTAACTCTTACAAACATTTATTGCAAATTTATGGCCATTTTTGAACTTTTTTTAAAATTTTGTTTAACACTGCAAATATCTGCACTTTCACTCAATGTCTCTCAAACTTCACACATGTGTTTATCAACATCAGACCAACCAGTATAAACAGAAATGTATGTCCCTCAAACTCCAAGTACAAACAGGAACAGTAACTCTTCTTTTAAATATTTTTGCATAATAATGGGCCTATTTGTACTGTAAAAAAATGTTAAAATTTTGTTTAAGATTCCTATAATCTCTAATTTCTTTCTATTGATGTCCCTCATAATTCACACATGAAATTGCATGCCTGTACTGGAAGTCAGACTTTGTCATGAATTTAAAATAGTTATGCCCCCTCCCCCCCCCCCCCCCCCCCCCCCACCCCCCTTTTTTAAGAAACTTGGTTAAAGTTTTCACACCGCCTCAATTTTTTCACTTAACCGTTTGAGGTATTGCTTTGAAACTTAAAAATATCTGTTTAAAAACCATCATCTCTATTTGTATATGGCAAGAGTACATTATTCTGTCTTGGATTTTAACATACATGTAATTATGCCCCCTTTCTGACTTATTTTTTTTGTACATACTCACTTTTTCCCTGAATTCTTTGAGATTTTGCTTGGATCACATGTTTATTGTTCTTGTGTATATTTTGATAATACAGAGATTCTCATTTTGCCGTTAACTGCAATACTAAAATGGTATATATATCGAAAGCATCTTGAAACCAATTTTCTATGCATTCCTTTTTTTCTTGCTGTATATTAAAATTACTTCTTGAAAAAAATACACAAAAATAAGATTTTCTTTTACAATCTTTTACCACAGTAAAACCTTATAAAATCTTCCAGTTACCAACCATTTCTGTAAACTAACTTATGTAGTGCCAATAAGTAACACTAATCAGCCAGAGACGGTTGTAAGCAGTCCAATAACTTAGCCAGTAGAACAATCACCCTTTAAACAAGGTGTCCAAGGCTGAAATCTTCGTCTGGCTGCAAATTTTTCTCACTTGGTTATTTTGCACCGAACAAGGGATCATTAAAGTATCTCCAATTTTTTTTTTTTTTTTTATCAGGAACATTGTTAATTTTATCACTGTAAATCCTGCACGAAGTCCAAAGTGGCAAGGAATATGTAACTGTTATCAGTGGGAAACTTTTGTAAGTGGTCCTTGGTTTCAGTCCTGGTCTGGCTGCACATTTTTCTTGCCTTCTTACTTTGAAACATGTTTGTGTCCTTCAGATATGTATATTAGGCCTTTGTTTCAATATTTTAACTTTTTATGTGTCTTTTTCCATTTTAAGATTCCCTTTAAGTCTTGGCACGCACTAGTTTTCTATTTATGTACTTAAATATATATACTTATGTAAATAAGTTCACATTTCAATAAAGGTTATGTAAAAAAAAAAAAAATGTTTTCCTGTTAACCCACATAAATTTTATTATCATTTAGTTTTTCTTTCTCGCCGTGTTTATTTAAATGTGCTGCCACAAGCAGCACTTTGTACTTGTTTGTATTGTAAGTTCGTTTTTTAAATTCCGGTACCGTTACATAGCAAAAAGTTTGTATTTCTGATTTACACACAGTGTGCATGTTTAGTTTTTTCTTTGAAAAGTAAAAAAAAACAACAGTCTGCACCATTAGCCAATGAGAACACTGCCCATCAGCAGGTGCCCTAAGAAGTAAATTTCTGATTCATTTCTGATACTTGTAAGTCGAAATCCGGTGAAATATCTTGCATTCAGCTGCCTCCGTAAAATGATTTGTTTTCACTTTAAATGTAGACTGAGCGCATTCCATATATATTAAGGTTAGTAGTAGTCCAATATCGCAATAGCATATGTCCGGTATCGATGTTCCTTGTACTACCAGACGTTTTTAATGCATGGGAGATGGGACGGAGGGCATTTCTTTCGTAACATCTATCAAAGGGACGATTATGTTGCTCTCGTATTCTTGTATCATTTTGTGTGTGATGCAATTTCAGAGCATGATAAATAATGCATTTAAATCAATACTGGTACCCGCGCCATTTGTTTAAACATCTGTCTCGTGAGCCGGAAGTCGTTCGATTTCCGGACCCAACAGCGTAAATGATAAGTTCGTGTATATGTCCTATAAAATGTCTTGGTACTATGTCTGCTCCAATTAAACACAAATTATGAACTTGTACTTCCTCTGTAACATATAAAGCATTCTAAATACCCTTTAAATAACAAATCCAAGGATCGAGTTTAAAGTTTAAAGAAGAATTTTAAAAATTGTAAAAGAGCTATACAAAATGGTTGATGAATAGGATAGAAGATTTTTGTGTCAGTTGTAAGTTATTCACATAAAAATGATTTTTTTTTTATTATCGGGAATGGAATAAAAGAGGTCAATGCACTGAGAGATTGTCGGTTTGGATAAATTTGAAATAACGATAGGGGAGACTTACATACTATTTTAAAGTGGAATCGAGTGGTGACATCTATTGGATTCACTATACAGTGAATCTGAGTTGTAACCTCCAGAATTCTTTACTCAAATTTGTAGGGTGTTTGTTAGCTTCCGTTGAAAATAGTTCTTCACGTGACGGTATAATCGTCACTTCCCCGTGTAGATTATGACCTTTGACACATCTTTTTTACACACACACACACACACACACACACACACACACACACACTATTTTATATTAGTTACCATTGAAGATACTTGTAAAATTATTTCATATAAATTGCATACTCAAGAGTTTCTGATGCGGTAAGCACTACATTTTATTGGCAGGTGATCTACATTGCATGTAACATGGTTGTTGCTTTGTTACATAAATGATACGGGTATTTTGTTTATTCGTCAAATGACATTTTTTCAGTGCCAGAATCTGTACAAAATATCTAAATGAAAAAATAACAAATAAAAAAGCCAAAACCTCAAAGTCGCAGTGATATAATGTTGAATTAGCCTGACAATCTTACGACGCTGGGTTTAAATTTCTACCATAAAGTCGAATAATGTGTGTGCATGTCAACGGGGGATATAACATGATTGGACATTGAAATGAAATTATAAAATACATTGTATCATTAAGAATAAAAGAAAAAAGACGGAGTATAATAAGAAGAAAACAAATATCATGAACAAAGAAGCTTATGATAAGATGGTTAAAGTAGAGAAAAGTGGATTATTTGTAAATAAATTTTAAAAAAAGAAGAGAGAAACAAAATAGAGAGAAACAGAGAGAAATATTGAGAAATGCTAGTAGAGAATCCATAACAGTAAATTAGATCTGTTAACTCCCTTAGCAGCATGACTTATTCATGTAACTTTCACTGTAACGATAATTTTGTATAGAAAATATCCCCCAAAAGGCAAATAAAAGCATAGCTACGAAATACGTAAGTATTAAATGACTTATAGTTATTCTTAACCCTAAAGATGTACTAACAAGATAGCAACTGATGTTTTATTTCTCAGAGGCTCTGCTTGCTGTATATCATCAATTTCCGAAATTATTCCGGAATTATTGTAATGAATAGTTTCAAACAAATTTTGTTTGCAGAAAGCTTGCGGATGCTGTTCAACATGGGAATTTGTTTCGATTTGTATTTATTGTTAACTACGAAGGAATCCTTGCAAATAATCAGCGACTTTGTTGCTCTGAGGTTAAGTTAAATGACTATTTACAGCCATGTTCTCTCTTTAGACATAATGAATTACCTCCCTACGTCATTGTTGGAAAAGTGTAAACCCCTGGGGATAGCAGAAAACGCACAACATAATTAAATAATTTCATGAAAAGATAAAAAATGATTCTTCTTTCTACTTAAATTAAAGCGGTTTCAGAATAGGTGCAATACATTACTAACCATTTACAAAATATAAGAGGAACAACCTAGAAAGTTTTCAGGAGACAGCTATATATAAAAAGTTAATGATTTTCTATGAAAACCGAAGCTTTTTTGTACAATTCCTGAAAGCCAGAAAACGATGCATAACATTGTAGCCGATCAACTATGAATGAAATATAATGTTAATGATTTTAAGAAGAATTATGTGATTGGTACAGAAATAGAACTGTCTTCTACATCCTGAAGCTTTGGCTGTGAGTCATCAAACTGAATACTCGATATATCTGGAATGAACAGAAACACCAGAAGAAATATCAGTATCATACTATCTATCATTAGGTTTTAAATTTACTATACCTCATGTAAGTTTCTTCTCTCTCTCTCTCTCTCTCTCTCTCTCTCTTTTCGCATAAAACAATCCAATCCTTACCTGGCTGTAATTCCACAAACAATACTTAGCGCTAAGTAATACTTAAATACTTAAACTTGGTAAATAGAAATTCCACCATTACTATTTCATGAAATATTCAAGTACAAATGATGAAATGATTATCTTAATAACTAACAATAATTGGTAAGAAATGAAATATTTGGATGTTTTTATTTTTGAAACAAGTCTCAGGAATTTCGCCCTTAAGTATTAGTTTTTTCTTAGCACTTAGAATTGTTGGTTGAATTCGACCCTGCTTGGAACTTTACATGTGTCTTACATTACATGCGAATTTTAGGAAATACGATTGTCCATAATAGATAAAGTTGCCAATGTCAATTTTAAAATCCT
>CM037782.1:21311815-21353228 GCA_021229015.1 Solen grandis
AAAAACGATTCTAACGTGATTGATAATCAAACCAATGGTAAATATGATGGTGAGGATGGTGGTTAGTTACTCTACAGATCAGGAATGTGTCTAATCTTATCAAAATTAGATCCAAAATACTAACTGGATCTGACCACATTGTATAGAGGGTCGTCTCAGATTGACCTTTGTATAAGCCAATCAAAAGGGCGGCTACAGAATCGTTAGGTATAACCAGGGTGTAACAATATGGCACTGACCACAGTTCCCTCCCTTATGCACTATATAATGGGCACAACTGATAAGCCCAGGCAGTCTTCTCACTTCACTCAGGATTAACACTTAGCACCATTCACTGTTCTTGTATTTACTTGATTTGTAGTTTGTTGATTAAATAGTTAGAATACAATACTCATTGTCATTCTATAAACCCAATAACATTACATGGTGTCAGAAAATTGAACTCATCGCTCATGGACAATTTGTGAACAATAACTTCTTGGATAATTTACAAGTGTAAATATCAGATTTTCACTATGGAATTAAACGGAGTGCCAACACCGAGCATGAACTGGAGTAGTTCAAACTTACCAGAATCTTGGAAAAAGTTTCAAGAGCATGCGGAACTAATTTTTCAAGGACCGTTACAAGAAAAAGAAGAGAATGTGCAAGTGACCTATTTGTTATTATGGATGGGTGAAAAGGGTCGAGACCTGGTTAAAACACTAAATTTATCAGCGTCCGACAGGCAGAAACTCAAATCTATATTTCATGCAGTGAAAAGTCACTTGCAGCCAACAGTAAACTCTGTATTTGCAAGATATAAGTTTAACAACATGACACAGGGAGAGCTGTCATTTGAGGACTTTCTCACAAAATTGAAAGTGCTTTGTAATGACTGTAATTACAAGGAGCCAGAAGACATGATAAGAGATAGGATTGTCTTTGGTGTTTCTTCACAAAAGATTCGGGAAAAACTTATAAATGAAGGAGAGAAACTAACACCCAGCAAGGCAATTCAAATATGCCAGTCATTTGAATATGCACAAATTCAGTTGCGAGAGATGGGACAACAACCAGCTGCTGCCGTCAACTCAGTGAAGTCGAGGGAAAGAAAATCTGGTCATAATACCTCAGGCCAGTCTGGTCATAAAACCTCAGACCAGTGTGCGCAGAGAGGATCATAGCGGCACACATCTTCAGGACCAACAAAGCGAGCGATATGTCCAAATTGTGGGAGAAAACATGACAAACTGTGCCCTGCAAAGGGCAAGCAGTGTCTTAAGTGTAAAAAGTGGAACCATTTTGGACTGATGTGCAAAAGTGTCCACGATGTGCAGATCTCACCAACAAACACTGACAGTCACATGCAATGTCAAGATCTGTTTATAGACAGTGTAGAATCTGAAATAAGGAAAGGGCAGGTCTTCGCAAACTTTAAGGTAGGTCCTTCCAATTCTCACATACAGTTTAAGATTGATACTGGGAGCCAAGTGAACATTTTGCCATTTAAGGATTTTCAAAATTTAGGCATAGGGTCAGTCCTTGAAGCTTCAACATCAAAGCTGTCTGCATACAGTGGTAATGAGCTTGATTTGAAGGGATGCATTACTTTGAGGTGTAATCATCCAGGTTCTGGCAAGACTATGGATGTCTACTTCCATGTAGTAGATACAAAGTCAAATCCATTATTAGGTCTCCAGTCATCTATGGATTTTGGTCTGATCAGCATCACCTTCTCAGTTGAATCAGAGTCTTCTACCACTCCTCTTACAAAGGAAAATGTTCTGAATGATTAAGGGCAAGTTTTTGATGGCATTGGTCTGTTTCCGGGTGAATGTAAATTTCACATTGATCACACAGTCACACCTGTTGTGCATCCCCCAAGAAAAGTCCCTGTTGCACTTCAAGACAAGGTCAAAAATGAACTCTCTCGGATGGAATCTTTAGGTGTCATTGCTAAGGTTAATCAACCCACTGATTGGGTCAGCTCAATGGTCGTAGCAGAAAAAGGCAGTGGTCAAATAAGGATATGCCTTGACCCACGTGACTTGAATAAGGCAATTCAACGTCCACATTACCCCTTGAGAACTCTTGATGACATTCTGCCACAACTTTCACATGCAAAATATTTCACAAAGCTAGATGCTAGGTCAGGGTACTGGGCCCTGAAACTTGATGCTGAGTCATCGTTCCTCACTTGTTTCAACACCATATTGGGAGGTATAGATATCTTCATCTCCCATTTGGACTGAAATCATCTGGAGATCTTTTCGTTCAAAAGATTGATGAATGTTTTGAGGGCTTGAGTGGTGTTGCAGCTATTGTTGATGACATACTGGTATATGGGTCAACAAGGGAGGAACATGATGCAAATCTCAAGGCAGTCTTGAGTAGGTCACTAGAAAAAGGAATTTGTTTTAATGTCGACAAACTTAAGGTTGGTCTGTCGGAGGTCGAATACTTTGGTCACCTCCTTACTTCAGAAGGGCTCAAACCTTCTTCTTCTAAAATTGAGGCAGTTGAGAACATGCAGCCCCCAATCAACAAGGCAGAACTTGAAACTATATTAGGAATGGTCAATTACTTGTCGAGATTTGCGCCCAATCTCTCAGAGGTTACTGCCCCAATGAGACAGCTGTTATCAAAAGATGTTGATTTCTGCTGGGAAAAGCCCCAAAGTGATGCATTCAAGAAAATGAAAGAAATCATCACTACCCCAAATCAGGTTTTGGTTTATTATAATCAGAATAAACCATTAACCCTGCAAGCTGATGCCTCCAAGTTCGGTCTCGGAGCAACCATTATGCAGGAAGGCAAGCCGATAGCATATGCATCGAAATCACTCACTACTTCCGAGGTCAATTATGCACAAATTGAGAAGGAAATGTATGCAATTTTGTTTGGTTGTAAGCGGTTTCACCATTTTGTATATGGTCACAAGGTCAATGTGCAAACTGATCATTTGCCATTAGTTTCCATTTTCAAGAAACCAATCAACTCTGCACCTGCTCGTTTACAGCGTATGCTTCTGCAGTTACAAAGGTATGACCTTGACGTCAAACATTATCCATCAAAGCAAGTCCCTGTTGCAGACACTTTGAGCAGAAAATACTCAAATGACACATTTCCAGAACTGTCACATGGTATGGACTTACAAGTCCACATGGTTATGTCAAATTTACCCGTGTCTGATAGAAAAATGAAAGAGCTCAAAGAAAAAACAGCTCAAGATCAAACTTTGCTAGTGTTGAAAGACACAATACTTCAAGGTTGGCCAAATGCCAGAAACAAATGCCCCTCCTTAATACTGCAGTACTGGAACTACCGTGATGAGTTAATCACCGAGGGTGGGCTAATCATGAAGGGCAATAAAATAATTATCCCAAAGTCCATGCAATCTCAAATGCTTGAGCTGATACATGCAGGTCACATGGGTGTAGAGCTATGTCAGAGAAGGGCTCGAGATGTAATGTTTTGGCCAGGCATTTCTACTGACATAAAAACTTTGGTACTTAATTGCAACACTTGCTTAAAGTACAGAAATTCAAACCCCAAAGAGCCACTGATTCCCACTGAGATCCCTGACTATCCATGGCAAATTGTAGGTACTGACTTGTTCACCTGGGATAACAGAAATTTCTTACTAGTTGTGGACTATTATAGCAGGTATTTTGAGGTCAAAGAGTTACCCAACATGAAAAGTGCAACAGTCATTAGTAGAATGAAAGGGATCATGGCCAGGTGGGGAATCAGTGAAAAGGTTATCTCTGATATCGGACCCTGTTACATTTCACATGAATTTGCAGAATTTGCAAGAGAATGGGATTTTAACCACCAGACAATTAGTCCCTATCATAGTCAATCAAATGGATTGGCAGAGAAGTATGTGTCGGTATGTAAGAGAATCCTAACAAAGACAAAAGAAACTGGGCGGGATCCTTTCATTGGCATCCTAGAATACCGCACTACTCCTCTAGAATCTGGTCATTCCCCTGCACAGTTAGCTATGGGTAGACAATTAAGATCTGTACTGCCCATGTGCAAAGAAAATCTTAAACCAAATTTAATTTCTCCAAGTCAGGTCAAAAGGAGAATCAAATTAGGAAAACAAAGGGGAAAGAAGTATTATGACAGACAATCAAAGCCACTAGATCCATTAGCTTTAGGCCAGGCAATTAGAATTCAACAGCATAATAAAACATGGAAACCAGCTGTTGTGGTCAACAAGCATAATGAGCGGTCTTACACAGTTGAATGTCAAGATGGTTCAATTTACACAAGAAATAGGCGGGATCTATTAAAGACAAATGAACAATCAACCTGTCAGGCTTTAGAGCCAAAATCAAAGGAAGTTCCAGATTGCCAAAATCCTTTGGAGTCTCAGGTTAATGATCCTGAAAATTCAGACCATACTGCACCTTCCTCCCTAATCCCAGCCTGTATGTGACTCGATCAGGAAGGACTGCAAAACCAAAAGTAATTGAGTCGATGTAATTGGTACATTTAACCGTAATGCCACAAAGGTGGTATGTTACATCATGTTATAATTCATAGGTAATTACTTAATTTGATCTCTCTGAAGTACAGAATACAGCTTGCTAAATGTGCAAATGAGTTTAACATAGTGCTCAATGTGGCATTATTCCATTTACATCTGCATAAACAACAAAGGCTATTTGTTCATTATAACGTTAAACATTATGTAACTTCTTTATGTATAGGAAGCACTTCCTGAGATACAACTTTGCTAATTAAGCAAATGAATGTACCAAAGAATTTTGATGCTTTGTTATCTGGTGTTTAACACATTGTATCTGTCTCGATAACAAATGTTTATTTGTTCATCATTATTTGAATATTGTTCATTCATTTAAAGAAGGGAGATGTAACAATATGGCACTGACCACAGTTCCCTCCCTTATGCACTATATAATGGGCACAACTGATAAGCCCAGGCAGTAAAGTAAAATTCAAATGTCATAGTATGTTATCATAAAAAAAGGCTGACCTTTCTTTGTTATTGACAGTTATTACAACACCTTTAAGGTACTGCTTACCACCCTCAGTTGTGATTTCTTCATTTAAAGACTCAGTAAACTGGCAATTTTCACAAAGAACATCAAGCTCATGTATTGTAAGTCGTACACTGGGGCCTACCATTTGAAATGTCTTGATCACTTTTCTGAAACTTCATATTTAGTCTGGTAACAACTGGAATGATTGCAATCAAAAAGTAACTCAGTGCTACAAATGAATAAGGTGCTATGGCCTTGTATAAGCCTTTTGGAATCTTTAGCAGCATTGAAAGTTTGAGCTAGTGCCTCCCAACACTGGTAAATAACTCTTAGGGCATCGTAGAAGGCAAACCAGCAGACATCATGTATTATATATTTTGTAGTTTTTGCAGTTGCATACCTTTCTATTTCGACATTAAATTCTTAGAAAAAAGATACCTTGAATATGTATAAATTTTAGATGGATGATATAATTATATGCTCTATTTTCTTCAATTTATTTTGTATGTTAATCAGAAATCCAGGAATCATTCTTTTTTATTTTATGTTATTTTGAATGATTATGCATGTTTATTTGTTTGTGTTTGTCTGTAGCTCACATGAGCACTATGTGCTCATGTGAGCTTTTAGGATTGATGGCTGTCCAACGTCCACATTGTTTTACATCTCCTCTTAAACTACTGGGCCAAATTTGATGAAATTTATATGTGATGTTCCTTGCATGAAGCCCTACCAAACTTGTTCAAATAGCTCTGGTCAAATGCATACCTGGGTCACAGAAGCAAAAATAGATTTTAAAAGTAAAAACATTAAAAATATTCTCCAAAACTGCGAGGCCTAAAGC
This sequence comes from Solen grandis, assembly GCA_021229015.1. Lineage (NCBI taxonomy): Eukaryota > Metazoa > Mollusca > Bivalvia > Adapedonta > Solenidae > Solen > Solen grandis. The sequence continues at coordinate 21,317,657 of CM037782.1, forward strand.
TTAGATATTTGGTGTTTGGCATTGTCTAGTGGACTTCTAACAAGTTTGTTAAAATAATTGCCATTGGGTCAAAATTGGCCCTCCCCAGGGTTCACTTCTTTTTATATATAGGCTATATAGGATTTTGTTTTGAAATTCTCTTGTCAGAAACCACAAGGCCTGGAAATACAGATATTTGGTGTGTAACATTGCCTGTCAGACCTCAAATAAGTTTGTTCAAATATGACCCTAGGGTCAAAATTGGCCTCACCCAAAGGGTTACTCTATTTTAAAAAGACTTGTTTAGCAAAATTAAAATCATCCTGTCAGAAACAGGCCTAGATATTAGATATTTATTTCTTAAATATTGGTTTGGCTCAAAAAGGTATCATCCCCTCACCTTACCTTTTTTTTCATTTACAATTTGATTTTGTATGTGGAATTGAACTTTGACCTTGGATGACCTTGGTCATGACCCTGTGACCTGCTTTTGAATTAAAAGCTATGGCCTTCAAATTTGGATCAAAGGTACTGTTTATTGTGTAGAATTGAATTTTGCCCCCCAAATGACCATGTTCCCCAAATTACCATGGCCTTTTGACCTACTTTTGTATTCTTCAAGCTATCATCTACAAATTTGTACCTGGGGCCTCCGTGGCCGAGAGGTTTAAGTTGCTGACTTTAACACTCACTCAGTCCCTCACTGCGTGGGTTTGAATCCAGGCAGGGTAATTCGGATTTTCATGTGAGGAAGCCTTCCAGCTGGCTTGCGGTAGGTCAGTGTAATTAGCTGGACGTCGCTATATGACTGAATACTATCGAAGCGACGGTAAACTCAAATAGACAAGTCAAATTTGAACCACTGGTGCAGTTTTGTATATAAATGTGGCTAGACCTGGTAACTCTCATGCAGACCACGTTTTATCTTTTAGACTGAAACCTTAATGTTGATCAAAAAAGTTCTTACAATTTATGCAAATCTTGTTTTGGTGGTTTCTGGGTTGGACTAGTAGTGGGCATCATCAGGTCTTAAACTTCAGCCTTATTCAGGTGAGCGACACAGGGTCATCTTGGCCCTTTTGTTTTTCAATCTGACATTTGACATGTTATTCATTTATGTGACGTATCATTTTAAAGTGACTTTAACAATTTTTCACTGTGACATTTCCTGTAAATCTTTTGTATAATTACTTACAAGTATATAAATATAATTTTGACAATATATTTGATTATTTTCCTTAATTTAATCCCAGCTCCGAGTGAGAAAACAGTCCGAGGTGGTTGTTTTGATTAATTGTAAAATACATCCTGAAATATTAGGTATCAGTAATGGTGTAATATTGAAAATCATCATTTATATAGTGAGTTATTCATTAAGTTGCTTTATTATAAGCCCGGCAATGATGGCTGAGTGATTAGGGCGTCTGCACCGGAATTCTTATGTGGGGGTCGATCCCTGGCCACGACTTACCCAAGTCATAAAAATAGTACTTGTTTAGCTCCCTTGCTTGGCGCTCAGCACTTAGTATATCCAGGACAGGTTGGCCCGGTGTCAGGATAATGCGACTGGGTGTGGTATCATGCCATATGTCTATGGTGTAATTCTTCAGTGTGGCAGCACTATGTCTGTCTCAGGAAGTTGATGGGACCTTAAACCCAAAATAGAAAGAAAAAAATGCCAATTTCCATTGTAAATTTCCACTGACTGCATGCTTCATTTGTTTTACCCTCTGGTATCATCACCAAGCATAGAGTGACTAGTCTCGGTGGTTAGTGTGTCCACACCGGAATCAGGAGGTCGTGAGTTTGATCCCCGGCCGCCACATAACAAAGTCGTAAAAAGTTGTACTGGTATTGCTCCCTTGCTTGGCCCTCGAACAAAACGTTTCAGCTTAATTTATAATCTGGTCTGGTATTTAAAAATGAAAGGAATGGTATGGAGACAATGGTTGGATGAAAAAATAAGTTTTAAGAAAATTGATTATTTTTAAGTTTTCATTAGGTTTTCGCCTCTACAGGGCGAAAACCTATTGTTCTTCTGTTGATTTTTTTTTAGGTTTTCGCCTCTGCAGGGCGAAAACCTATTGTTCTTCTTCTGTTGATTTGTTTTTTTTTTTATTTTTATTATTTTTCCAATTCCACCCATTTTTGTGTTCAGCCTAGCGGCCAGATGAAGAAAGCTACACCTATGAAATTTTGGGCATGGAGTCATCTTTATCTGAAAATGTGCCTAAATGGTCAAACTTTACACTTTTGTTTCTGATTTAGCCACTAGGGGGCGCAATGCATGTAATCACGGTTTTGCTAATAACTCAAAAATTTGAAACCTGATTTAGATGCGGTTTTTTACATAATGTTCCTTGTTGACAGCCCAATCAAATATGATGGAAATCTCATCATCGGGTACGGGAAAAAAATTGTTCTAGGAGAGGTTGAATGTTCGAACCTTGGAAAAAAGTGAAATAATGAGGGTAGGTCTACGAAAAACCTTCCCACTTTTGTTAGAGATCAGATAGAAGAATTCTGTTTGCTGCATACGATTTGCAAGACATATACGCACAAAATATATGGGGTGGCGAATTTTGGAAATGCGTGGTTTGTCCTCTAGAAAAGGTCAAACTTCACTAAATTTTGGGAAAAATTAAAATTTCAAAAACATGTTTTTGTCGCTCCTGACTTTATTTTCTGTTCATTCTTCGTGATATTTTCACACAATATGTATTGTTATGTTTAAAAGGGCCTCACAATAAAAAAAATTAAAAGAAATTTGAAAAGGTCAAGGTCATATTACGATTATTGTGTTTTTATTCGGCCACAAATAGCTCCAAAACTAAAAATATTTAATTGAGAGTATATGAACAAAAGTTTTAGTTCTTAAAGAGCTCTTTCCAGTGATGTTTAGTTTTTGAAGATCGGACTTGATTTGGTCATTATACGGCAGTCCAAAGTTTGATCCTTTTTTGGAATAATTGTAAATCAGGTTTTATGCTTCAAATTTTGATTTTTAAGAATAAAAAGTTTGACTTGTGCGACTAGTATACTTGATTGAACTATTTGCTGCTTTGCTAGGTACCAAACAGTAAAATTTTAATCAATTTTCTATCTCATTTTGCCGCTAGGGGGGCGCTTTTCTTGAAATCATTCTTTTGCTTATAACTCAAAAAGTTGAAGCCTGATCCAAATGCGGTTAATTGAATTATGTTCCTTGTTGATAGCCTAATAAAATATGATAGTTTCTAGGTATGAGTGGCTGAAACTTTTTGAGCTAGTAACGGAAGGTTGAAAGTTCGAATCTCGTAAAAAAACTGCAAATGAGGGTAGGTCTACGAAAAACCTATCCATTTTTGTTAGAAATCAGATAGAAGAATTCTGTTTGCTGCAAATGATTTGCAAGACATATACGTACAAAATATATGGGGTGGCGAATTTAAGAAATGCATGGTTTGTCCTCTAGAAAAAGGTCAAACTTCACTAAATTTTAGGAAAAATTAAAAATTCATAAACATGTTTTTTTGTCGCTCCTGACTTTATTTTCTGTTCATTCTTCATGAAATTTTCACAAGTCATGTATTGTTATGTTTGAAAGGGCCTCGCAATTAAAAAGTTAAAAAACATTGAAAAGGTCAAGGTCATATTACGATAATTGTGTTTTTATTTGGCCCCAAAGTGCTCCAAATCTAAAAATATTTCATTGAGAGTATATGAATAAAAGTTTTAGTTCTAAATAGTTCTTTCGTATATTGTTTAGTTTTTGAAGATCGGACTTGATCTTTTCATTTTACGGCAATCCAAAGTTTGATCCTTTTTTGGAATAATTGTTATTCAGTATTTATGCTTAAAATTGTGATATATAAGAAAAAGAATGTTCGATTAGTGTGACTTATATACTTGTTAGAACTATTTGCTGCATTTCTAGGTACCTAATTGTAAAAATTTTATCATTTTTTTTCTCATTTTGCCGCTAGAGGGCGCTTTGCTTAAAATCACTCTTTTGCCTATAACTCAAAACGTTAAAGTCTAATTGAAATGCGGTTTTCAGCATTTTGTTCCTTGTTGACAGCACCACAGAATGTGATGTGATGTGATGATAGGGTATGGGAAATATTTGTGCTAGAGGAGTTTGAATGTTCTAACATTCCAAAAAAAAAAAAAAAAAAAACTGTGCAAATGAGAGTAGGTCTTCAAAAAACCTTTGCGTTCTGTTTCATATTAAATATTGTGGCTGAGTTGAAATAAAGTGTTCAAGTTGATTAGGTTAAAAGCGAAAACCAAGATACCGCTTGCGGTTCTAGTTTTTTATTATTTTTCCAATTCCACCCATTTTTGTGTCCAGCCTAGCGGCCAGATGAAAAAAGCTACAGCTATGAAATTTTGGGCATGGAGTCATCTTTATCTGAACATGTGCCTAAATGGTCAAACTTTTCACTTTTGTTTCTGATTTAGCCACTAGGGGGCGCAATGCATGTAATCACTGTTTTGCTAATAACTCAAAAATTTGAAACCTGATTTAGATGCGGTTTTTTACATAATGTTCCTTGTTGACAGCCCAATCAAATATGATGGAAATCTCATCATTGAGTACGGGGAAAAAATTGTTCTAGGAGAGGTTGAATGTTCGAACCTTGGAAAAAAGTGAAATAATGAGGGTAGGTCTACGAAAAACCTTCCCACTTTTGTTAGAGATCAGATAGAAGAATTCTGTTTGCTGCATACGATTTGCAAGACATATACGCACAAAATATATGGGGTGGCGAATTTAGGAAATGCGTGGTTTGTCCTCTAGAAAAGGTCAAACTTCACTAAATTTTGAGAAAAATTAAAATTTCAAAAACATGTTTTTGTCGCTCCTGACTTTATTTTCTGTTCATTCTTCATGATATTTTCACACAATATGTATTGTTATGTTTGAAAGAGCCTCACAATGAAAAATTAAAAGAAATTTGAAAAGGTCAAGGTCATATTACGATTATTGTGTTTTTATTCGGCCACAAATAGCTCCAAAACTAAAAATATTTCATTGAGAGTATATGAACAAAAGTTTTAGTTCTTAAAGAGCTCTTTCCAGTGATGTTTAGTTTTTGAAGATCGGACTTGATTTGGTCATTATATGGCAGTCCAAAGTTTGATCTTTGGAATAATTGTAAATCAGGTTTTAAACTTTTATGCTTCAAATTCTGATACACAAGAATAAAAAGTTTGACTGGTGTGACTAGTATACTTGATTGAACTATTTGCTGCTTTGCTAGGTACCAAACAGTAAAATTTTAATCAATTTTCTATCTCATTTTGCCGCTAGGGGGCGCTTTTCTTGAAATCATTCTTTTGCTTATAACTCAAAAAGTTGAAGCCTGATCCAAATGCGGTTAATTGAATTATGTTCCTTGTTGATAGCCTAATAAAAAAATGATAGTTTCTAGGTATGAGTGGCTGAAACTTTTTGAGCTAGTAACGGAAGGTTGAAAGTTCGAATCTCGTAAAAAAAACTGCAAATGAGGGTAGGTCTACGAAAAACCTATCCATTTTTGTTAGAAATCAGATAGAAGAATTCTGTTTGGTGCAAATGATTTGCAAGACATATACGCACAAAATATATGGGGTGGCGAATTTAAGAAATGCATGGTTTGTCCTCTAGAAAAAGGTCAAACTTCACTAAATTTTAGGAAAAATTAAAATTTCAAAAACATGTTTTTTTTGTCGCTCCTGACTTTATTTTCTGTTTATTCTTCATGAAATTTTCACAAGTTATATATTGTTATGTTTGAAAGGGCCTCACAATTAAAAAGTTAAAAAACATTGAAACGGTCAAGGTCATATTACGATAATTGTGTTTTTATTCGGCCCCAAAGTGCTCCAAATCTAAAAATATTTCATTGAGAGTATATGAATAAAAGTTTTAGTTCTAAATAGTTCTTTCGTATAATGTTTAGTTTTTGAAGATCGGACTTGATCTTTTCATTTTACGGCAATCCAAAGTTTGATCCTTTTTTGGAATAATTGTTATTCAGTTTTTATGCTTAAAATTGTGATATATAAGAAAAAGAATGTTCGATTAGTGCGACTTATATACTTGTTTGAACTATTTGCTGCATTTCTAGGTACCTAATTGTAAAATTTTTATCATTTTTTTCTTCTCATTTTGCCGCTAGAGGGCGCTTTGCTTAATATCACTCTTTTGCCTATAACTCAAAACGTTAAAGTCTAATTGAAATGCGGTTTTCATCATTTTTTTCCTTGTTGACAGCACCACAGAATGTGATGTGATGTGATGATAGGGTATGGGGAAATATTTGCGCTAGAGGAGTTTGAATGTTCTAACATTCCAAAAAAAAAACAAAAAACTGTGCAAATGAGAGTAGGTCTTTAAAAAACCTTTGCGTTCTGTTTCATATTAAAAATTGTGGCTGAGTTGAAATAAAGTGTTGATTAGGTTAAAAGCGAAAACCAAGATACCGCTTGCGGTTCTAGTTTTTTGTTTTTTTTTGTCTTATAAATGCAGTAGGATCGCAGTTTGAAAAACAATAAAGAACGTTTTTAGGCTGGAGACCTTCTTTTTTCTTTGCGACGAATTGATTTATTATGTTAAAGATCATATAAATGTAACTGAAAGTGCTTGCATTGGATGACAATTATATGCAAATGTATTATTATAAAGTGAGTTTACAGTTAATCTGATATTTATTGTCTGATTTAACTATACAATGCTTGCAAGGATTGGCAATCGGATTGTTAAAGCGTACTTGGTGCAATTACGTAATGCTTGTTTTACCTTTTTATGCCCCCACTTAAACAGTGGGCGGCATATAGCATTGCTGCTGTCCATACATCCGTCCGTCCATATAACCAAAACTTTTCCGATCATTATCTGGAGAACTGCAGCGCCTGGGTTTGTGAAACCTGATAGGGACATTGGCCATAATGAACCTTATTAATTTTGAGGTCACTAGGTCAAGGTCACTGTGTACATTTGTATGAAATCTTCGTCTAATCATTAACTGGAGAACCGCAGGGCCTGGGTTTGTGAAACCTGGTAGGGACATTGGCCATGACCAGCAGATGAACCCTATTGATTTTGAGGTCACTAGGTCAAGGTCACTGTGTACATTAGTATGAAATCCTTGTAACCTATTGATTTTAGGTCACTAGGTCAAAGGTCAAGGTCACTGTATACATTAGTATGAAATAATTGTCCGATCATTAACTGGAGAACCACAAGGCCTGAGTTTGTGAAACCTGGTAGGGACATTGGCTATGATTAGTAGATGAAGCTTATTGATTTTAGGTCACTAGGTCAAAGGTCAAGGTCACTGTATACATTAGTATGAAATCCTTGTCCGATTATTAACTGGAGAACCGCAAGGCCTGGGTTTGTGAAACCTGGTAGGGACATTTGCTATGATTAGTAGATGAAGCCTATTGATTTTGGGTCACTAGGTCAAAGGTCAAGGTCACTGTATACATTAGTATGAAATCATTGTCCGATCATTAACTGGAGAACGACAGGGCCTGGGTTTGTGAAACCTGGTAGGGACATTGGCTATGAACAGTAGATGAAGCCTATTGATTTTAGGTCACAGGTCAAAGGTCAAGGTCACTGTAACCTTAATATTGAAATTCTTGTCAGACTGGACGAAGATTCTTGACATACTATCACTCACCAAAAAAAAATGAAAAAAAAAATGGGGGAATATGTGTCCTGTTGACACATTTCTTGTTTCTTGTGAAATCATTCTCCGAAAATTTTCATAAACTTAGTCACAGGCTCAAAGTGCAAGAGCTCAGGTTGTGTACTTACCGGAAGTTTGCGCCGAATATGCACACAAAATATCAATCTCCAACGCAGGAAATCTCGCACATTACTCTGCCATAGTGAGTTGAAAATCGCTATATCACAGATTACCAATAACGTGACTTTTTGCAAACTCCGCGCACCGATTATGTCACGCTACGCTACTTTAACTACTGCCACCACACAAGTCACGTGGTGATAGTTGAAACCATGTGACCAACATTTATAATTTTATAAATTAATGTTATATGATTTGTTTTTTTACTTTTCTCGAAATCATGAATGTTATTTTCGTGAAATATAACGAAACTAATATGATATGTTCAAAACAAGTCATAAGTGATAAAAGTAAATCAGGCCTATATCAGCCGAAATCTACTTCTGGTGGCAGTATTTATCGGGAGAGCATTAAAAGCCAAAGAGTTTTAGTACGTTAGGCGTATTAATAATACAAAGGGATTTTATACGTGTCAATCAAATATACACATTGTATGAGAAAGTTGTAGCCTAAACATATATAAGTATAGCATGTTTTATATATTTGTATCGGTATTTGAGTGTTTTAATTCACGTGTTTAACGAAATAAATCACTAAAGATGGAATTACTTTATGTTCGGCCGTTTTACCAAACAGAAACTACCGACAAGAGAAATAATTAGCCCACATCCCTGTGTGAGTGTGTGTGGAGAGAGAGAGAGAAATGAACATAAAAATAGGAAGTATGCGTTATCTGAAAACCGAAAATTATGTTTATTTAATATCTTAATAAAGATATGATATACTAGAATCTAGTTATACTTTTGAGAGTTAAAACTATCAACTGCCAAGTTTTAATTAGGAGAAATTTACTAAGTCCTCATTAGAAGATACTATACACCCAGAAAGTGACGACTATACAACAAGTATAAAACTAGTATAACCTTGAACTCTAATGAACTGACATTTATCAACCAGTTTAAACCCAGATCAACCTGCTAATGAACTGACATTTATGCAACCAGTTTAAACCCAGATCAACCTGCTAATGAACTGACATTATGCAACCAGTTTAAACCTAGATCAACCTGCTAATGAACTGACATTTATGCAACCAGTTTAAACCCAGATCAACCTGCTAATGAACTGACATTTATGCAACCAGTTTAAACCCAGATCAACCTGCTAATGAACTGACATTTATGCAAACAGTTTAAACCCAGATCAACCTGCTAATGAACTGACATTTATGCAACCAGTTTAAACCCAGATCAACCTGCAAATAAAAATGACATTTATGTAGCCAGTATAAAAGCAAATCAACTAGCAAATAAATTGACATTTAGCAAATAAACTGACATTTATGCGTCCAGCTCAAACCTGCAAATAAACTGACATGTATGCATCCAGTTTATTAAACCCAGATCAACCTGCAAATAAACTGACATTTACGCATAAAGTTAAAACCCAGATCAACCTGCAAATAAAGTGATGTCTATGCATCCAGTTTAAACCAAGATCAACCTGCAAATGAACTGACCCTTCAGCAATCATGAACCCAGATCAACCTGCATAATAACTGATGTTTATGAAACTTGAATGAATTCAGATGAACCGGCAAATAAACTGGTGTCTGTGCATTGGGGCTGATACAAGTTACTGGATACCTGTGGGTCAGGTAGAAAGTTCCTGGTACCTGGGTACAAAATTATTACCCGTTACCCAATGCCTTTTCTATTATGATACCTTATGGACTTATTTTCTATACGAGTGTGTGTGTGTGTACTAGTAAATATCATTTTATATAGTTAATTATAAATCATCTTACAATTACAAACAGAAGTTTTAAGTTTATTGGGAAATCGGCATTATGGCCGTTCACAATCATATAACTACTTATTATGGTCACAGCAAGTTAAACATACAAACAATATGAACAGGTAAACAAAGAAATATGCATTATCATATATCCAAAATCAGAAATACTATTTAACTACTTTTATACATTTATTTAATGGATGTTTATTTTTACACATACCGGGTATAAACTTTTCATCTTTACAATCAACATGTCGAGCAAATTGCGATACAGGGAAAATATTTAGGCCCATATCGACCTAGGCTTTCTCACACGAAAATCCGAAGTACCCAGACTGGGATTCGCACTCACAACGGCGAGGGGGTGAGTGATTTGTTTTTCCACTCTATACATATTGCAAATATATTTTTTGCTTATTTTTCATATTAAATGGAATACGATATTATCTATAGAAGATATTTTTTGTTGTCGTCAGTGGAATATAAACACGCCCGGATACAATTTTCTTCAACTAAAGTGCGTGTGTCTGTGGGTGGGGGAGGGGGGGGGGGCACAAATTAGAATTGTGATGTGAGAGCTAGGGGGTGTCTGACATGCTTCCCCGGAAAAATGTTTCTAGGACATTGGAGAAACATTTTGAAGAGTATTTAGGCCGGGGGGCGTCTTATTTTGTTTTAAGCAACTAATGTATGAAGGCCATTTTGTTCCGTTATGACAAGGTTCATGACCCACAGCCCTCATGTCATTGAGCCGAACGACAACACAGTTTGAAGATTGTTATATATAACGGGTAGTCCGCAGGAAACTGCTAACTTTTTCGCATACAGAGACATAGTGGGTAGCCTGGGCTCGAACCCATAGCCCCCTATCAACGAGAGGTAAAATCAATCAAAAGATCCGTTAAAATATTTTTTTTATGTATTATATTATGTAATATATAGTGCCAAAACGAATTTTATGGCACTGGCTGAAAGGTTGCGAGTTCGGATCTAGCTGGGTGACTTTTTGTGATCTTAAATCTCCTTTGAATTTACTAATAAAATAAAAAAAAACATGAAAAATAAAATGAACATACAGAAATGTGACAATGAAAATAATCGATATGGTTAGTTTATTAAATTAATATTTTGTGTTTTATTGGGATATATTTTTTACACTTGCATGCAGATTGTTGTGGGTTATTTATTTATTTATTTTTTTGTTTCATTGAAATACATAAACGTAACATGAATTTATCGGTAAGCGCTTCATGTAAGCCTTTCTATAATATGCAAAATAAATTAATAAATTCAACTTAATATCATTGTCGTATTAAACGCTTGCGACATTCAGACGCTTAAACCTTGTTTACTCAGTAAAACTAAAAGCGTTTGATAAATCCTGATCAAATTAGACACACTGACGTTGCCGGGGTGACAGCGGATGCTATTATCAGCAGGGTTGACCTGTGTGATTGATCGGGTGGCTAAGTTTTCAGTAAGGTGCTCACATTTGGGATTTCCACTACTATAAATGATATCCAATCCTGACAATTTCTTTCATCAAGCCAAGCTCCCTCCCCCTAGAGAAATCTAGGTCTGATATACTTTATAATTCATTCTAATTCGATAGTATTTCCCTATACTCTATCGAAATCATATGTGCTTATTTTTAAATACAAATATGCAAACAATGATAAAAATAAACCGTTTAGGCTACGGTTAAACACTGACCGAACAGGTGGTATTCCTGGTTTTGAAAGGCCTGCGCGTGTGCGATTAGCGACACAGAGTACCAACCACCAAAGGCAACGTGAGCACAGTAATATAGACTAACGAGTAAAATAACCATCACAACACGCTATTAACAATTATCCACTATGAAGTAATTCGATATTGTCGTTGGACGAAGAAAGCATGATCTTTTACTTAGATAAATCAAATACTTTAAGAGTATTCCTGGGTACACATGTCACCTGTTGCAGTGTGATGAAAAAAGTCCGACAGGCGGACGACGGAGTCACCTTTGCTTACAGCAGGTGACAATAAAAGCAAGTTTCCACAAGCACTTGTGTGTTGGGGGGATATATTCTGACTTGGTATATATGTATGTTATTGTCGACTTACGACCCCCATATAACCAGACTTTTTAGCTCACCTGAGCACAAAGTGCTCAAGGTGAGCTTTTGTGATCGCCCTTCGTCCGGCGTCCGTCGTCGTGCGTCGTGCGTCGTCCGTCGTGCGTCGTCCGTCGTCCGTCGTCAACAATTTGCTTTAAACGACATCTCCTCTGAAACCGCTGGACAGAATTTAATGAAACTTGGCAGGAATGTTCCTTGGGTAAGGCTCTACAAAAGTTGCTAAAATAAAGTTGATCCATGAAGAACTCTGGTTGCCATGGCAACAAAAAGAAAAATAATTTGAAAACTTTAAAAATCATCTCCTTCAAAACTACTGGCCAGATTTCAAAATAATTTGGTACAGATGTTCCTTGGGTCAACCTCTATCAAAGTTGCTAAAATTATTCCGATCCGTAAAAAAACATGGCCGCCAGGGGCGGGGCTTATTTGCCTTATATGTATATAGAGAAACCTTTAAACAACATCTCCTCTGAAACCACAGGACAGAATTTGATTAAACTTGGCAGGGATGATCCTTGGGTCAACCTTCACAAAAGTTGCTAAAATAAACTTGATCCATGTAGAACTCTGGTTGCCATGGCAACAAAAAGGAAAAAAAAATGAAAACTTTAAAAATCATCTTCTTCAAAACTACTGGCCAGATTTTAAAATAAATTGGTACAGATGTTCCTTGGGTCAACCTCTACCAAAGTTGCTAAAATTATTCCGATCCGTAAAAAAACATGGCCGCCAGGGGCGGGGCTTATTTAAACCACTGGACAGATTTAGATTAAACTTGGCAGGGATGATCCTTGGGTCAACCTTCACAAAAGTTGCTAAAATAAACTTGATCCATGTAGAACTCTGGTTGCCATGGCAACAAAAAGAAAAAAAAATGAAAACTTTAAAAATCATCTTCTTCAAAACTACTGGCCAGATTTTAAAATAAATTGGTACAGATGTTTCTTGGGTCAACCTCTACCAAAGTTGCTAAAATATTTCTGATCCGTAAAAAACATGGCCGCCAGGGGCGGGGCTTATTTGCCTTATATGTATATAGAGAAACCTTTAATCAACATTTCCTCTGAAACCACTGGACAGAATTTGATTAAATTTGGCAGGAATGATCCTTGGGTCAACCTTCACAAAAGTTGCTTAAATAAACTTGATCCATATAGAACTCTGGTTGCCATGGCAACAAAAAGAAAAAAAATATGAAAACTTTAAAAATCATCTTCTTCAAAACTACTGGCCAGAATTTAAAATAAATTGGTACAGATGTTCCTTGGGTCAACCTTTTTATCTCAGGTGAGCGATTTAGGGCCATCATGGGCCTCTTGTTTTCACTTTTATTTTACAACATATACTTATTCATTCGTCCATTATATCATCTTTATGAATCTCAAGGGTTCCTTTCTCTTAATATTTTACAATGATTTTGTTCCATATTTTTAATCCTTTTTATTATTTGTTGATAGGGTTGAACGTCCCACTGACAGTATTTCAGTCATTTGGAGACTATGCCTACTTGATACAGATAAAGTGCTGCCACACTACAGTACCACGCCGTAGACATGTGGCACGATACCACACCCAGTCACATTATCTATACACCAGGCCAGCCAGTCCTGGAACAATGCTTATAAACTGAGCTCCAAGAAAGGGAGCTATAATAAATATTACCACTTTTCGCAGTCGGGGATCGAACCCACAACCTCCCGATTCCGGGGCAGACGTTCTCTTTTTGCTAGTATCTCATATTTCTCTTATTTTTTGTCATTTTATACTTTGAATCAATTATGTTATTCATAAAGTGTCATACACTACTTTATATTCACTTTTTGTTTATTTGAAATACTTTGCAGAAACATTTTAGACCATCAAGTATATGCCTGAGACTATGGGTAATATACAGTGGCTGAGGTGAAAGAAATACACCTTCAAACAACGTGAGAACGTGGGCATGAATAGTAACTAATAAAAAGAATGCTTAGGTATGGGTGAAAAAGAAAACAAACAGTGTACATCTGATGATTTTATCTATGCTATAAACATTTCTCACAAAATAAGGCATCAAAATGTCAATGATTTAAATCTTTAAGGTATAACAGGTATAACAATTGGCTTGTTTTACATTGTAAAACATGGTCATGTGAAAACAAAAGCCTTCCACTTACTATTCCCATATTTTCCTCAGTATCTCATTTACTCTTGAGTATCCATATTATTTTCATATTGAAAGAGAAAGTTACAATGGTATTGACACAATATCAAAATGTTGAATATATAAAGACAAGGACGATGAATCTTTTATTTGTAGTTGACTTACATATTTTGTCATAATTTCTATTTCAATAGTAATATGTGATTCTTGACTTATAGTATGTCCCATTATTTTCCAGCCATTGAAATAGTTCTTTTTCGGTCCAAATTAAACAAAAGGGCCAAGATGGCCCTAAAGACACTCACCTGAGGAAAAAATTGCCTTCATTGTCTGTAAAAAATACTAAATTATAGCAAAGTTGTACTGAATACATAACCCATGAGATTATTTCAATTCCACAAACCAAACTGTAACTGTGGTCAAAATTTGAAGACAAACCTGATTGCGAGATTATTACTATAAACATTATCAACAAAACTTCAGAATGATTGCTTAAGAAATAAAGAGGCTAAAGTGAAAACAGTGAAATCTTGCATTTCAAATAATTAAAGAGCAATAACTCCTTGCCTAATTATCTGATATCTGCCATAGTCGAACTTGCTATTAACATTATCATAAAGTTTGAAGATGATTGCCTAAGAAATAAACATGCTAGAATGCAAACTAAGTTAAATATGACAAAGTTTAATATTAAAAGGGGCATAACTCCTGATCTAATTGGCCAATAACAGCCATAATTGATGGTCGAAAGAATATGGCTTTAAACATTGTCATAAAGTTTGAAGATGATTGCTTAAGAAATGAAGATGCTAGAGTGCAAACAAAGTGAAATCTGGCATTTTTTAATATTAAAGGGGGCATAACTCCTGACCAAACTCACCGATACCAGCCATAATCAAACTTGATCAAGAGATTATGGTAATGAACATTGTCATAAAGTTTGAATATGATTGCTTAAGAAATGAAGATTCTAGAGAGCAAACAAACTAATTGTAGATGACGGACAGACGACAGACATTCTTCAGTCCTAATAGCTCACCTGAGCATGTGCTCAGGTGAGCTAAAAAAAAGTAATTTCCCTTTTTTTCACAGGTTTTGTAAAAAGTAAGTTTTGTATGGTCACGAGAGTTGCATGCTCCTACCGCCATCTTCAACTCTGCTGCTGTGGCCTACGTGACAAAAATGAGATAAACAAAATTCCACATACATGTATAGTTCATTTTTTATCTGGTTAAATATGGAACTTAACCCTGGGCTAGGCTTTGTTTTTCTTGGGTTAAATTTTTATAGTTTTATAACTAAACCATAAACTATAAAATACATTTGTACATATCTGATATAAAATATGTATACACATGTGCAACTTTCTGTGTTTCTTAACACTCTTTGAATAAAAGTCAGCCAAGAAATGAAAATGTTATGAAAAAATGCTCCAATTACAATCAAGCAAAAAAGATGTTTCAATGAACGATTACTCTAAAGTTTATTCTCTCTCTCATCCACGATATATAGGATTCATATAGAGCCAAAAAATGCTGTTTTTCAGTTGAACCCAACATTTATTTAAGTATGATTTTAACTCATCATTTTTTAAATATGATATCTTTTGATAAAGAAATTGGAAAATTTGATAATGGAAAAAAATATAAGAAAAAAATATGAAACTAGAAATGTATCTATTGGACAAGAATGTCCCCATTATTTTACGATGAGGAACAGGTAGTATAAAAAGTGAAGATTTTATTTCAAGACATGACCATACATAACAAAGTTCCAGTCGGGACATGGTTTCTTGCATAGACACACATTTCCTGCTGGTTGCATTTTCATGGCCGGGCCATAAAATCATGACCGACTGACTTCAAACACACAACCTTTGCAGAAAAAAAATATACACAGCGTGCAACCCGACTGTCAGAGCTAATTCAGCAAGATGAAGGAGTGCATATGAGTAAATTATTAGGTTATTACAACTGTATCAAAACAAAAAAATACACAATTCACCATTCCACATTTCACTACTAAAACTTACTGTATTTAAATATCAACAGGATGAAAAAAAACAAACTTTCATTATATGGGTACATGTAAAAATAACAATATATAACCATCCTACACACCATATGATAAACAAACAACCATAAAATTTAACAACAAACACAAATTACAAACACAATACTCTCATCCAAAACTTTACATTCAAATGTCATTGAGGAATTAGCCCAGGGTAATATTTAGTATTATCTAATATTATTATTATTAATATAGTAGTATTTAATATTTAGTTTAATTTCACCTTCTTTCACGAATATGTATAATCATAATTACAATAAGTACATTTTAATATGTCAAATTAAAATGGGTCTTACTACTGTTTGTGCATTTGGCTAATTCCTCCGTGGGAAGGATAAATGTTTTAATGCAGTTCAGACTAGAAAGACACATGAGTATGCTGTACTCTTCAGATTTAACCAGATAAAAAACAGTATTAAACTTGATCACCTAAGTGATAGGTCAATAAAAACTCAATTCGTTACAGCAAAGAAAAAGAACAACTTTTATACTGCTATTTTCAAGTTTTGCCAGCATAGTTTCTTGACACATCACCCAAATTAAATGAACACATTGAAGAAAGAAAAAAAAAGTACAAAAGAAAAAAACTCTAACATAACAACTTGATTACTGAGAAGATGTAATGTAAATGCAGTATGTGCATACATTTCACATTAACTATACAAAATATATGCTTGCATCTACAGAGAATTTAAAAGCAAAAACATAACACTGATGCATTTAAAATCAGATGTATGTTTTGATTTTTATCAGCCATCAGACAGTTTCATGGTCAGTATAGCAAGAACTGTCAGAGGACAGCACAATCAACAATTTCAGTACCTTGACAGTAATGGGTATTGTTGAATCCTTATCATGATCTACTTGATCAACTGGATTTACCTTTACAATTTAAGTTAAACATAATCATAATATCCTCGAATAATCATGAAGTTTTCCCTTTATTTCTTTTCCCATATCAATATCAACATTTTTCAATTTGCAGATGAAGGTGGAAGTATTATGATACCTTGAAAGACAGATCCAAAACAATAATACTGATACATCTACACAATTCAATCTGAGAATCTGTTCAGCTTATCAATAACATCTTATGCTCCATTCATGGACGCCATCCTTTCTTGTATTCACAAATTACGTCAGATAATATCCTCAAAACATAAAATTTACACCTAAATGTGCAAATAACACGTGGGTAACAGTGATGACCTAAAACAAGGTGTCCCTTACCTTCATTAATTTCCAATCTATAATTATTTTGCTGTAATATTGTTAAGAATCTACAAAGAGCAATCAAACATATAACTCTGTAAATTCTTTGTAACGCCGGGTGAGATTTTCTTGTCTTTGGTGTTCTCTGCAAAAACATTGCTATCAGATCAGACATCATACAATCCAAACTTAGTCATCATTAATGTAATTTAAAAATTTGGCAAAAAATCTTTGAAGAAATAAATAATTTGTGGACAAAAACACATTAAAAAGTAATATTTGTATCTCTGACAATTCTAGTTATGCTCTTGACAATAAATTTCTACGGCAAATTAAGAAAGGGATTTGAACTCACAACACCTGGTTCAGTGACCCGGCATTTTACCGCTTCAAGACGCATCTTTTATGTTCACTTGAATAATTAAGAAAAAGACAACAAACTGCAGGAAATGACATCATTCACATCATATTACCTATGGTTTGCTAAGTAACATAATTAATTCCTCGTTAAATTATTTATGTTGAAATATCTTTATCAAATAGACATTAAACATTATTTCAAATTTGCTGCCATTCATTCCTCACTTGTTGATGTCCAAGCAATAAATGATCATTATACCATTGTGAATTTTGTCCATAATATCAACAAGAGGGCCATGATGGCCCTGAATCGCTCACCTGAGTACCATTGCTTCAACTGATGTCAAGGTTTTTAAACAGACAAGGATTCTGATATAACTTAATCTAAAACATTTTACCCCTGACAATACTACACACCAAATATCTAAGCAATGGGCCATATGGTTTCAGAGAAGACTTGGGCGCAGGGTCAATTATCACCGTAGGGCCAAGACTTTGAAAATCTTTGTAATGAACCATTAGATGCTACTACATACCAAAAATCTTAGCTCTAGGCCTTATTGATTCATAGAAGAAGATTTTTTAAGATTTTCCTATTTAACTCTATGTAAAACAAGTGACCCCTGGTGTGGGGTCATTTATCACCATTGGGCTATGATTTGTACAATCTTGGTAGTGGCCCATAAGATGATGCTACATACCAAATATCTAAGCTCTAGGCCTTATGGATTCATAGAAGAAGATTTTTTTAAGATTTTCCTATATAACTCTGTGTAAAACAAGTGACCCCTGGTGCGGGGTCATTTATCACCATAGGGCTATGATTTTTACAATCTTGGTAGTGGCCCATAAGATGATGCTTCATACCAAATATCTAAGCTCTAGGCCTTATGCATTCATGGAAGAAGATTTTTTAAGATTTTCCTATATAACTCTATGTAAAACAAGTGACCCCTGGTGCGGGGTCATTTATCACCATAGGGCTATGATTTGTACAATCTTGGTAGTGGCCCATAAGATGATGCTACATACCAAATATCTTAGCTCTAGGCCTTATGGATTCATAGAAGAAGATTTTTTAAGATATTCCTATATAACTCTATGTAAAACAAGTGACCCCTGGTGCGGGGTCATTTATCACCATAGGGCTATGATTTGTACAATCTTGGTAGTGGCCCATAAGATGATGCTTCATACCAAATATCTAAGCTCTAGGCCTTATGCATTCATGGAAAAAGATTTTTTTAAGATTTTCCTATATAACTCTTATGTAAAACAAGTGACCCCTGGTGCGGGGTCATTTATCATCATAGGGCTATGATTTGTACAATCTTGGTAGTGGCCCATAAGATGATGCTACATACCAAATATCTAAGCTCTAGGCCTTGCAGTTTTGCAGAAGAAGATTTTCAAAGTTTGCATTTTTAAAATCTATTTTTAGCTCCTGTGACCTAATTATGCAATGGACCAGAACCATTTATACAACTTTAGTAGAGCTTCATCCAAGGAACATTCCTGCAAAATATTTTTCAAATTGGCCAAGCCGTTTAGGAGGAGATGTTGTTTGAAGCAATTGTTGACGCCGGACGCACGCACGCACGCACGGACGACGGACAAAAGGCGATCAGAAAAGCTCACCTTGAGCACGTTGTGCTCATGTGAGCTAAAAAGGGGAGACGTTTCTCTACTATCGATTAAAATTGAAAACAGATGTTAATGTAACATGAAGGACCCCTAAATGTCTGCACAGAATGTAATCGCCCATTTCGATGTCTCACATCGCATTTGCCCGCTTGCCGCCTGTCAAGAAACATTTGATTGACAAAGATTGAATATTGTGTCCCGGCTTCAGTGCAATAGATTTAGGTTGAGCCTGGAAACTTCTAAGTAGGATAGAAAATATTAAGACATTTTTCCAGACAATAAAAGCCTACGCTCCCCCCGGTCTTCTATTGTCTGTAGAAATGTCTTAATATACTCTATCCTGTACGTAAGTTTCACAAGTCTGTCCAAAATACTTAAGAAGTTATATGCTATGCTTCAGACAAGAAGTTGCTATAAATACAAGTAAAGTTACAGCTCTTGTTGACTGCATTCTTTCCTATCAACCTTTATACACATCAGAAGTTTCTTAATTGCATCTACAATACTTTAAAGTTATGGCCAAGACAAGAAGTTGTTCATGAAAACAAGAAAGTATGAAATTGGGACCATTCTCAGAAAGTATGGTAGAGTTATTATTCTTGTTATTAATTGCAGTTCCTCTTTACGCACTCTTTCACAACACAAGGATTCATATGCATATCCCATGTGTTATGAGGTAATGTCCTGACCAAGAAAATATAAAAAGGGCATAATTCAAGTAGAATGGTAAGTAACAGTTATAGTTCTTGATCATTGCACTTCCTCTCAATGACCTCTAATTTCATGTATATACAAAGTTTCATATGCATATCACATGTGGTAAGAAAGTTATGCCATTATAAAAATTGTGAATATGGACACTGACAAATGGGTGAAAAAAAAAATTTTTATAAAAAATTTTCCCCTTTTCCAAGCATAACTCAAAAGTATTCAAGATATCAACTTGATATTTAAAGTAGATAGATCTCATTGAGGAGAAGTGCAGTGCAAAATTACCTATCATATTTTTAGTCATTGCCCTTTGTTTTTTTGGCTTAATTTTTGTCTGAGCAAAAGTTTAATCTTTTAGATATCAACTTAATACTTCATAGTGGATTGATCTATTGTGGTCAAGTGCAGTGCACAAGAATAATAATCTACCTTTCATTATTTTTGAGTTATTGCCCTTTGTTATTTTCCAGAGGCTAAATTTTGTCTTGAGCATAAGTCACAAAGTATTTGAGAAATCAACTTGAAACTTCATAGGTTGATTGATCTTATTGAGGACGAGTGCAGTGCCTAAGAATGATGATTCTTCCTTTCATAATGTTTTATTTATTGCCCTTTGTTAATAAGTGATATAGTTAAGATGAAGAAAACAAGAGGGCCAAGATGGCCCTTGGTCGCTCACCTGAGAAAGATGATTGCTTAAGAAATAAAGATGCTTGAGTGTAAAAGTGAAATCTGGCTTTTTTTATGGTGAAATGGGCATAACTCCTAAATTTACAAGTCAATATCAGTTATAATTGAACCCGATTGTGAGATTATGGGCATAAACATTGTCTTAAAGTTTAAAAATGATTGTTAAAAAAATGAAGTTGGTAGAGAATAAACAAAGTGAAATCTTGCATTTTTTTTATTAAAAGGGGCATAACTCCTGACCTAAATGACCCATCTCAGCCACAATTGAACTCAATCGAGACATTATGGTCATTAACAATGTCATAAAGTTTGAAGATGATTGCTAAAAAAAGGAATGACATCTCAGCCAAATGAACTCAATCGAGACTTATGGTCATAACATGTCATAAAGTTTGAAGATGATTGCTCAAAAGATGAAGATGCTAGAGTGTAAACAACGTGAAATATGGCTTTTTTTTATATTAAAAGGGGCTTAACTCCTGACCTAATTAACTGATCTCAGTCATAATCAAACTCAATCGAGACCTTATGGTCATAAGCATTGCCATAAAGTTTGAAGATGATTGCTCAAAAGATGAAGATGCTAGAGTGTAAACAATGTGAAATATGGCATTTTTTGAATATTAAAAGGGGCATAACTCCTGACCTAATTGATGAATGTCAGCCATAATCAAACTCAATCGAGACCTTATGGTCATAAGCATTGCCATAAAGTTTGAAGACGATTGCTCAAAAGATGAAGATGCTAGAGTGTAAACATTGAAATATGGCATTTTTTGAATATTAAAAGGGGCATAACTCCTGACCTAATGTTAATATCAGCCAAATCGAACTTGGTCGTGATTTTATGGTTATAAACATTGATATAAAGTTTGAAGATAATTGCTCATGAAATGAAGATGCTAGAGTGCAAACAATTGAAATTGGCTTTTTTAATATTAAAAGGGGCATAACTCCTGACCTAATGTTCGATATCAGCCAAATCGAACTTGGCGATTTTATGGTATAAACATTGATATAAAGTTTGAAGATAATTGCTCATGAAATGAAGATGCTAGAGTGCAAACAATGTGAAATCTGGCTTTATTGAATTTTAAAAGGGGCATAACTCCTGACCTAATGTTCCGATATCAGCCATAATCGAACTTGGCCGAGATTTTATGGTCATAAACATTGATATAAAGTTTGAAGATAATTGCTCATGAAATGAAGATGCTAGAGTGCAAACAATGTGAAATCTGGCTTTTTTGAATTTTAAAAGGGGCATAACTCCTGACCTATGTTCCGATATCAGCCATAATCGAACTTAGCCGAGATTTTATGGTCATAAACATTGATATAAAGTTTTAAGATAATTGCTCATGAAATGAAGATGCTAGAGTGCAAACAATGTGAAATCTGGCTTTTTTGAATTTTAAAAGGGGCATAACTCCTGACCTAATGTTCTGATATCAGCCATAATCGAACTTGGCCGAGATTTTATGGTCATAAACATTGATTTAAAATTTTAAGATAATTGCTCATGAAATGAAGATGCTAGAGTGCAAACAATGTGAAATCTGGCTTTTTTGAATTTTAAAAGGGGCATAACTCCTGACCTAATGTTCCGATATCAGCCATAATCGAACTTGGCCGAGATTTTATGGTCATAAACATTGTTATAAAGTTTGAAGATAATTGCTCATAAAATGAAGATGCTAGAGTGCAAACGAACAAATTGTGGACGACGGACGACGGACGGACGGACGGACGGACGACGGACATTCATCGATTCTAAAAGCTCATCCTGAGCACATGTGCTCAGGTGAGCTAAAAATCTTTAAGAGGTCACAGCAACCTTAACATTTTACCTGTAGATCTCAAAATAGGGGAATTATTAGGTCTTCACATGGGTTTCATATCTATAATCACACATATTCTTATGAGCAAGCATTCGGCGGGGGATGGCCATGTAAACATGGCTCTTGTTTGTTTTTATTTATTACTGATCTTACATGACATCTTCATCAATATATTTAGCAAAAGCATCCAGTAGTGAATTGCAGAAAATAATTTTCCTGATGTTGTCAAAAACAGATTATTTATACATAGAAATTAACTACTCTGGCTTGAGCACTAAATCATGTAAGGGAAGACTTATTGTTGACTGTCTTTGATGAATATGTGGAGCCTTTCTTCCCAGATTATCTTGTTGCATTCTCCTGCAAGAAAATATTTTCTTAATGAATTAATAAGCAATTTACAATAGAGATGCATATGATTGATAATACAAGGACTGTCACAGGTAGTCTTATACACATACTGCTTTGTCACCATATTTGTTCTAAAGTTGACATTAAAGTAAACAAAATTTCTAAGTAAATTAGAAATGTATCATAGGACACGGATGCCCCTCCCCCCACCATTTTGTTTATTAGATGATATTTTTGTCAGTGAATATGATGAAAAACTGGAAATATGAAAGATGATTTTAAGATCAAATGAGTGCTGTGACCCTGTGACCCTGACCTAAACCAAGTGATATGACTTTAACCTTCAAGCTAGCAACCGGGTACTTGTTTGCGACACATTGTTTTATCCTAAGGATCCCTTGTGCCAAGCTATTTCAAAACATGACTATACACAAAAAAAGAGGGCCAAGATGGCTGTGTGTCGCTCACCTGAGTAAGATGGCTATCTTAGGCATGATGACAAAAAATCTGGCATCTAAAGTGTTTTTTTAACATTTGACTAAGTGACCTACATATTGATCCTACCTGAATTTGCACTCAACTGGGAATTCATGCAGTCATCATTCATATCAAGTTTAATGAGGACTGGCCCAAAACTGTTATCTCTAGAGTGTTAACAAGGTTATTTTAAGATTTTCTAAGATTTGACTTTGACCTAGTTTTTGACCCAACTTGACCCAATTTCAAAGTCATCCGACATAGCATAAACACAAACAACCTGACAAAGTTTCATGAAGATTGAGCCAAAAATGTGGCCTCAAGCATGTTCACAAGATTTTTCTAAGATCTGACCTGGTGACCTAGTTTTTGACCCCACGTGACTCATTTTCGAACTCATTCAATATATGGTTTGACCTGGTGACCTAGTTGTTGACCCCACATGACCCAATTTCAAACTCATCCAAAATATCATGTAGACAAACATCCTGACCAACTTTCATGAAGATTGGGCAAAAACTGTGGGCTCTAGAGTGTTAACAAGCTAAATTGTTGACAACGCACTATGCACAGATGCACGACGGACGACCACAAAAGCTCACCTTGAGCACGTTCTGCTTAGGTGAGCTAACAAGGGACATCTTTTATAAGATTTTATCCATACCTTTGAAACCGGCATCAACTTTTTCTTCTGTCTTCTATCCTGACCCTGATGGCACTCTCTCACCTCAGTTCCAAGTTGAATGAAGGGAATGCCATCAAAGTTAACCGGAATAGCACCTCTCCTTTCCTCAAATTTGATGACAAACCCATCCAATGATTGAATATCTAAAAATAAAATTATACATAAAGAAAGTCAAAGTTATGAAATGTTGAAAACTTTAAGTAGTGTTGCTATTAACTTAAGAACAAATTAATAAAATGTTCAGAACTACTCCAGCAGTTTATGTGGAAATAGTCAGTTACATGTTAAAACAAGAAAGTCAGTAGAACTGACAGATGCTCCCCGAAGAACGTCATTGTTACAAATAAGGCCTTGGTCAATGGGTGGGAGGATATGTTGAAATCTCCATTCCTAAATTATATCTATTCTCCTCATCAGATGAGATGTTTTACCAACTCTAATTTGGAGACTTAGTAACAGTTTACTATTTAATATGATAATACGTGTTACTCATCAGATCTTTCATTGATTTTTTTTAAGTTTTATACTACTGAAAATTAAGTCATACATTTCAATGTGTGCTCATATCAAAGAGGTTAACCAACACTCTTGACATATGACTATATATTTGAAATAGTGTATAATGGCCTAAACAACAATTAGCTGACATGATTATGATTGACATTACTAGCATATTGAATTTTGTGGGGTTTTGTTTAAATGATATCTCCTGTTAAATTAGGCAAATGACATGAATATCAGTCAACAACATGGTAGTAGGGGCCATAACTCTCTTAAAAATTGAGGAACCAGGTCACGTCGACGATATGCGTATCTACTCTTGGTGATAAAGCTTCCCATAAAGTTTCATTGAATTAAAGCCATTAGTTCCTGAGAAATAGCCTGGACAAGAATCATGCAATATGTACTATAGGCCAAAAAGTCAAGGGGCCTTAAGTCTGTGAAAAATTTAGGAATCGGGTCATGCTGACGATATGCGCATCTCCTCTTGGTAATAAAGCTTCCCATAAAGTTTCGTTGAATTCAAGCCATTAGTTCATGAGAAATAGCCTGGACAAGAATCATGCAATATGTACTATAGGCCAAAAAGTCAAGGGGCCTTAACTCTTTGAAAAATTTAGGAATCGGGTCATGCTGACGATATGCGCATCTCCTCTTGGTAATAAAGCTTCCCATAAAGTTTCGTTGAATTCAAGCCGTTAGTTCCTGAGAAATAGTCCGGACAAGGAAAGTGTGACGGACGAACG
Source organism: Solen grandis (assembly GCA_021229015.1). Lineage (NCBI taxonomy): Eukaryota > Metazoa > Mollusca > Bivalvia > Adapedonta > Solenidae > Solen > Solen grandis. The sequence goes on from CM037782.1 coordinate 21,342,771, forward strand.
GATGAACGGACGGACAGACGAAGCGGCGACTATATGCGTCACCTTCAGTGAGCATAAAAAGGAAGATCTGTAAAACTGAATATGCTGACCTTTTATATATAAAGCAGAAAAGATCAATATTTAATTTAATATTGTACTCAAAAAGTAAAATAGTTATTACTCTAATTCAACCCACAATTCCTAAGATAACTTTATAAACGGTTTTTATTTTATCATCTTTACTTTTAAAACAGGTGTTTTTAATCTGTTAATACATGTATAAAAATATTCCATTTTATTTAAAAACTAAACATGGGCCTCCAAGGCTGAATAGTTACAGTTGACTTTCTATCACTTAGCATCACATCCTTTGGGTTTGATTCCTGGTCTGGTTTTGGATTTTTCATGTGTCATGAAGCCTTTCAACTGGCTTAAAGTGGATCAGTGGTTCTACCTGGGAGCCTGTGTGTAGTCAGGATCTTCCTCCACCTGTAATTAGCTGGAACATGCTGTATGACTGAAATTCTGTTACAGTGATAGTAAACTCTAATACAAGACGTTATCTTCAAAAAGAAAATAAAAGTTGTGCTGTTTACTATGCATAAACCAAATTCATGAAATGAAAATATTGTAAAAGTTAATGGCCATTATATACATGTGTTACACATATTGATACTTTATGCCTTGTTTTGAAAATAACAAATAAATATTGTAGGTTTCAACACAAATTTCTCACACAAAATAAAAACAACCATGGTGACATCAATCGCAGCTGGACTTATTCTAATTCCTCCTTCCATGTTCCTAAGAAACAGCAAGCACAGAACTTTTACCTGAAGAAACAACCAAGTCCAAAGGATAATGATTTTCTAGCTGCTAAATATGTCCCTCATGTAATCAAATGGCTCATGATGATAAATACATAAGCCAAATCAATTGTAAAGGGCATAAATGCAAATAATCAAATCCTTGGGAATGTCAGTAAATAATGTGTGATCATAATTTTATATCTTTATTGAAATTTTATTTTTTTATTTGTCTTATTTTATAAAATAAGTGATACATAAAGTTCAGAAAGTTATGTACTTAATATATTACAGCATATTGTATTGAATGTACCAAGTCTTTTATCATAATAGGAATTTATAAGTTGTATTAATATTAAGGAAGTTTCAGCAGGCTAACAATGATTTTTATTTTGGTACATTTTTTTTTAAAATTTACATTTAAGTAGAATGTTAAAGGAAATCCGTCCTTTGAATTTAATTTTATCAAGTAAAAAATATAATAAAAAATGTTGTAACTTTTGGGTAGTTTTTGTATATATTTAGGTCCACAATACTTTTTTATTTCCTTGAATGTTTGACAGTATTTTCACCTACAACATATAATTAAAACGTAATTATTAGAAGTTACAAATTATTAAAACAAGCATGGTGACTCCCTAAATATCTAAAGTACTTATATGCAAAATTTTAGAAAAATCGGTCTCTTAGAAAAAAGAAAACGCTGAAATGTCTTTCAGTCAGTACACTGACAAATGAGGCCAAAAAAAGTTCCTTTTCTGGTCGCTCGACCAAACCTCTTTTTTTACGTCCGACAAAGGTTTTTTTTACCTTTCCGCCTCAAAAAAAAATTGCCCCAGATTTTACCTTTACCCGTCTCTACATGTGCCATGGTCATTAGGCATTTTCCATGGATTTCCGTGGAAATCCATGGAAACTTGGATGGAAATTGATGGAAATCCACGGAATATCAAAATCTTCCACGGAAATTTGTTGATAACATTATTTGCCGTCAAATTTTGCCATGGATTTCCGCGGACACAGTAAAACCATCAATAGATTTCCACGGAATCTTCAAATTATGCCACGGAAAGTTGGACTTAGTCAAATTTTGAGACGGAAAATAGCATGGAAAATAACTTAGATAATTTTTGGGATGGAAAATAACTTAGATGTTTTTAATCAATGGAAAATTTGAACTTAGATTTTTTTTCTATATTTCTGGACTATAAAGAAAACAATATAATCATGAAATCACTATATGACTGAAATACTGTCGCAGCGATGGTAAATTCAAATCCCAAGCGAAATTATGACCATGGTCACCATTGTATTTCATTCATTTTGATGATCATCCATGTTGCCCATCAAATACATGTACATGAAATCAAACATGAAAAATTTGATTGAACATGGCCTTGACCATGGATAGGCACTATAGCATGGTAGGTCATAATAAAACATTACCAACACTGTGATAAAGACATGGTTTTACAAGTGTACAAGAAATTCAAAGATTTACATTAAAACAACCCTTTTGATTTTGTGACCTTTTTATTAACTAACCAGAACAATTTGAACAAATTTTGTAGAGGTCAAAATAGGATTAAATCGAAAGCTTAAAAGCTTATTGGATATTAGATTGAAACAAAAACGATTAAATCTAACTACATATAACTGCACGTATTACTATGACCTTTTAACTGATGTTTTAACAGAAATCTTAGGTGATTCACTTTTCTTTAATTTTTTTTTTTGAAAACTGTTACGCATCGAAAAAAAAGGTTACGAATGGTTTTCGTTCGAATTAACCGCGCCCCGAATAAAAGTTCGGAAGTTGTTGCAAGGTTGTAGGACAATCCTACGAGGAAAAGTAGTGCCGAAAAATTGACGCTAATTTCTACGTAGATCAATGATTTTTACTTATATTTAATATTTTATTTTGGACAACCCACTCTTTAAACCTTATTTCGAAACCCAGTTTTTGTTTCGTAACTGATCTTAACTTTCCCTCTTTTAAATTTGAAAACCGAAAATAACGCAGCGTTGCATCATTCCGCCATTTTGAAAAGAACGACAAACAACAAATTGTGTAAACAATAGGTGATAACGTTATTGATTCACAATATTTTCGCAGATGACATCCATTTTATGACGAAGGTAAGAATATTCAATATAGTTATTAGTATTATAATTATGTTTGTAATGAAATTACTTTCCATTTATCGATAAAAAAAATAAGTGACTTTGTTTCGTCTGCAAATGGCGATGAGATTATTTTCTGCCCGTCGATGTATAACACAATCCATACAATGTTTAGTTGAATCGCATTTCTTTTATTTGCTTTCCAGAATATATATATATATATATTTGTGTTCAACATGTGCAAATTAACCTTTCAGGAAATTTAAAAAAAAAAAAAAAATCGATCGCAGGTCATATCGTCCACGGTTAGCATCGTACTTAATTTTTAAAAAAGGAAGGCCTTGGTGAAAAATCATTGTATATACAATAAATCTGTTAACAAACGTGCGATCCGCAATAAAACTCATTTTGGTTTACACTTAATCATCGCTTGGTTATCTTACATGTAGATCTATAAAAATTTAAGGAAAAAAACATTATTTACTCCTTTAGATGTATAAGAATTTCTGTTGGAATATTTGTTCATGACCAACTGCTGGCAGTGACTTGTAATTTTTTAACATTGAATGCTGAATAAAATTCAGCTATATTATGTCCATTGTCATTGCTGTAATAAAATGAAATCTGATTGATTTAACACAACTTTTTTGTTTTTATTTTAGCAACATGTCCAGCCATGTTTTCAACAAGGATGATGCCTCCTCTTGTCCACTTTGTAAACAACACAGACTTTGGACCATAGTGATTAACAAAAGGTAAATAGACTCTTATTCTAGAAATGAATACATTTTTTGAGAAAAAGAAAAGTTTCTATGATCCTTGAAAACTGAAGTGTCACATATCAAAGAACAACTTGAGACATCCACAATGCTACTGCCTTTACCTTTTTCATGGTAGTTTATTAGACAGGCAGTTTACCTTACATAACACTGTCCCCAGTGGTAAGGAACTGGAAGCCATGGGTTCCTGTCCCTAGCAGCAACATATGAAAGTTGTAAAAGGAAAATGGCACTGTATCTCCCTTGTTTGGTGCTCAGCATATTAGAATAGGTCCCAGTCGTGGTGTTGGGGATAATGCAACTTGGGAGTGGTGTCATGCCAACTATCTATGGCGTGATGCTGCAGTGTAACAGCACTATATCTCTCAAACTTAGTTTTCAAATAATAGCTGTCATATTACTTCTATTGCAACTGAGTTTGATTGTGGCTGAACTCAATTTCTCCTAGTTAACTGACATTGTAAGATGGAAAAATATTTTGGAATTTATAATGATGAGAAAATTTTGGTTTTACACATTTGCATGCACAGTCAGAACTTCATCTTTATTATTAATGGTGGTATGAATGGGAATAAGGATCAATGATCAAATTTGAGTAAACACTAAATGTTTAAATACGCAGGCTATAGGCTTTGCGCTTCTTAGTTATTTTACTTTAAAATCATTTTACTTTTCTTTTTTTTCTTTTTTAAGTTTCAGACATGTGGGAGGAAGAAAGCTGAAGTCCTTGCAGAAGATGAGCAGAATTTCAATGTAAATTTATGTGTAACATCAGCATATGTTCAGGAATGTCAACAAGGACTTGGACATTCCTCTTTCAAAGTGGAAACTGATCTCTGACTGATCTAAGTGAATTCAAGGAAAATCGCTTTGGAACTTGGACTTCAGTGAATTCAAGGCATCCAACAGGTGGCATAATAAGTTTTAAAAATGTTATAAGTGTTTTTAATACAATAGGTGGAGAAAGAGGAGGTTGTTCAGGACTTGGAAAATAGGCTATAGTGCATTATGAAAAAACAAAAAACATTAATAAAGGATGAAACCGGATACTGCTCTTAAGCATGGGGAATCAATATCCATGTTGGTCACTGTAATTTGTTTGGAAAAAAAAAGATTGTTTAGACTGTTGATACGGATGTGATGACATGAATAAAAATTATTTTTGTATCCAGCCATGTTGCCAATTTAAATCCCCTGGTCCACCATACTCACTGCATGAGTATTATTTGGCACCATTGAATTTACATTAATTACCATTGAAGGTTATTGATATTTCATTTTAAATCATTGATTCACCATTACTTTATGTAAAATGACACCACCAAAATACCATTGAAAAAACCATTTTATTCCATTAAAATCCCTCATTGGATACCATTGAAAATAATTTTTCATTTTTTAGGGAGAGCTCATTTGCATATTTCGGCTCATTTCAATGGAGTTTCAATTGAATTTCAATGGTGTTTTGATGGAGTTTCAATGGTTGTGCTACATTTGGTTCTGCTAAGAGAAATGGTAATTCAATGGTGTTTCAAGCCATTTCATTTCGATAAGGGAAGGGAGAATTTGATGACAATAGATCTTTTTACACTTTTTTTATAGCCTTTGTATTTTTTACCGATGTCTCATATTTACAAGGAACATACCATAGGTCACAGATCCTTTAAGTTTGGATGGAGTTTAGGGTCTCTGGGTTCATGGTAAAGTCTTGCATTTTATATATTTTGATAAAGTTGAATATTTTTCAACTTCATTACAAGTCATAGCAATGACTTGCCAACTTATATTTTTCACAACTACAAAATGCCATGACTCTGTCAAGTTATATAACTATGTTTACAATTTCTTTTGGCAATTTTTCTGTCCATAACTGAGTGAATGCGTAAACATTTTTTGAAATATTGTTACTGACAAGATTTTGAGCCGGGAGCATTTGTGTTTACCAAACACGTTCTTGTTTCAGAATGCTAAATGCCAAAAAATTTGTGTTTGATTGGCAAACAGCTTAGAACTTGACGCTGAGTTCAGAAAATACATTGATTGAAAATGGATTAGATTTACCCTTATCGATTTAGTATATCACACTATTGCAAATGAATGGTTAAACATGTAAACACAAGTTTTTATGCTGTAATGGATAGCAAAAGTAAATCATGAATAAGTGTGCTATTTTGGGACAGCCCTGGTACATGTATGTATATTTTTAATATTTCTGTGTAAAGCACTTTTTTAAAATCCACTGTTACATGCAATAATGATATATCATGTTTAATTATCATTATGTTATCTGAATGAACCGAAGTAGTTTATAGTTTGAAACCAAAGAATGTGTATTTTTAAAACACATCCAAATTTATGCTGTATTTATGAAATTTTAGAAAGTGGTTCTAAATATTAAAAATTCTTCATAGAAATAATTAATAAATAAATATCATGGTTTTAGTTTGCATGTGGCATTTCTACTTTTAATATTTCTGTGTAAAGCACTTTTTTAAAATCCACTGTTACATGCAATAATGATATATCATGTTTAATTATCATTATGTTATCTGAATGAACAGAAGTAGTTTATAGTTTGAAACCAAAGAATGTGTATTTTTAAAACACATCCAAATTTATGCTGTATTTATGAAATTTTAGAAAGTGGTTCTAAATATTAAAAATTCTTCATAGAAATAATTAATAAATAAATATCATGGTTTTAGTTTGCATGTGGCATTTCTACAGATATTAACTATAATGTGTCAAAATTTGACATTTTTCCAATTATCATTGAGCTTTAAAAACAAGGTCAAGGACACAGAGAGCATCTCATTTTGTGATCCTTTGGTATTTATAGATCTAGTACATCTTTTTAAAAATTATTAGGTTTTCGCATCGCTTGCGAAAACCTATTGTTCTTCTTCTGTTTTATTTTTTTTTTTTTTTTTTTTTATTATTATTTTTCCGTCTCTTTTTTGTGAACGGCATATCAACAAGATAGGAAACAGTCACAGTTCTGATTTTTTTACCACTTTTGTCCTAAGATCTGAATTTGATCCTAACGTCGAGAAAATTTTCATTTTTGTCTTAATTTTGCCGCTAGGGGGCGTTTTGTAAAAGTGACTAAGGGCTAATAACTCTGTTATTTGAAGTCCGATTGAAATGCGGTTTTTTGCATTGCATTCCTTGTCAGTTACTTAATAAAATATGATAGTTTTCAAAAAGTTGCGTATATATCACTTTCGTGCTACAGGAGGTTGAATGTTCGAATCTCGAAAAAACTGTGAAATGAGGGTAGGTCTGCGAAAAATTTATCCACGTCTTTCAGGAATGAGATAGGAGAATTTTGTTTGTTGCATATGATTCGCAAGACATATACGCACAAAATATATAGTGTGGCGATTTTGAGGAATGCATGGTTTGTCCACAGTACGCGGTCAAACATAACCAATATTTTCGAAAAATCAACATTTTAAAAGCACGACTTTTAAGGTTATTTGCGGCTCCTGACTTTATTTTTTATTCAATCTACATCATTTTTTCACTGTTAATGCAGTTTTATAAAACAAATAAATTCATAGAAAAAAAATCACCCATAATATGCAAAGGTCAAGGTCATATACCAATTAGTATTATTTATATCGGCATAAAATAGCTCCAAATCTAAAAATATTTTATAGAAAGTATATGAACAAAAGTTTTAGTCTGTGAGGAGATCTTTCCATTGGTGTTTAGTTTTTGAAGATCGGACTTCATTTGATCAAATGACCACAGTCCAAAGTTTGATCCTCTTATCAAACAATTGTATATCCATATGTTTCCTCTTTTTTGCTGCTCCTGACTTTATTTTTTGTTCAATCTTCATCATTATTTCACTGTTTATGCATTTTTATAAAACAAATAAAATCATAGAAAAAAAATCCAATTAGTTTTATTCTTATCGGCATAAAATAGCTTCAAATCTAAAAATATTTTATAGAAAGTATATGAACAAAAGTTTTAGTCTGTGAAGAGTTCTTTCCATTGGTGTTTAGTTTTTGAAGATCGGACTTCATTTGATCAAATGACCACAGTCCAAAGTTTGATCCTCTTATCAAACAATTGTATATCCATATGTTTCCTCTTTTTTGCTGCTCCTGACTTTATTTTTTTTGTTCAATCTTCATCATTATTTCACTGTTTATGCATTTTTATAAAACAAATAAAATCATAGAAAAAAATCAAGCATAATATGCAAAGGTCAAGGTCATATACCAATTAGTATTATTTATATCGGCATAAAATAGCTCCAAATCTAAAAATATTTTATAGAAAGTATATGAACAAAAGTTTTAGTCTGTGAAGAGATCTTTCCATTGGTGTTTAGTTTTTGAAGATCGGACTTCATTTGATCAAATGACCACAGTCCAAAGTTTGATCCTCTTATCAAACAATTGTATATCCATATGTTTCCTCTTTTTTTGCTGCTCCTGACTTTATTTTTTGTTGAATCTTCATCATTATTTCACTGTTAATGCATTTTTATAAAGCAAATAAAATCATAGAAAGAAAATCAAGCATACTATGCAAAGGTCAAGGTATTATATCAATTCTTATTATTCTTATCGGCATAAAATAGCTCCAAATCTAAAAATATTTTATAGAAAGTATATGAACAAATGTTATAGTCTGTGAAGAGATCTTTCCAGTGGTGTTTAGTTTTTGAAGATCGGACTTCATTTGATCAAATGACCACAGTCCAAAGTTTGATCCTCTTATCAAACAATTGTATATCCATATGTTTCCTCTTTTTTGCTGCTCCTGACTTTATTTTTTTGTTCAATCTTCATAATTATTTCACTGTTTATGCATTTTTATAAAACAAATAAAATCATAGAAAAAAATCAAGCATAATATGCAAAGGTCAAGGTCATATACCAATTAGTATTATTTATATCGGCATAAAATAGCTCCAAATCTAAAAATATTTTATAGAAAGTATATGAACAAAAGTTTTAGTCTGTGAAGAGATCTTTCCATTGGTGTTTAGTTTTTGAAGATCGGACTTCATTTGATCAAATGACCACAGTCCAAAGTTTGATCCTCTTATCAAACAATTGTATATCCATATGTTTCCTCTTTTTTTGCTGCTCCTGACTTTATTTTTTGTTGAATCTTCATCATTATTTCACTGTTAATGCATTTTTATAAAGCAAATAAAATCATAGAAAAGAAAATCAAGCATACTATGCAAAGGTCAAGGTATTATATCAATTCTTATTATTCTTATCGGCATAAAATAGCTCCAAATCTAAAAATATTTTATAGAAAGTATATGAACAAATGTTTTAGTCTGTGAAGAGATCTTTCCAGTGGTGTTTAGTTTTTGAAGATCGGACTTCATTTGATCAAATGACCACAGTCCAAAGTTTGATCCTCTTATCAAACAATTGTATATCCATATGTTTTCTCTTTTTTGCTGCTCCTGACTTTATTTTTTGTTCAATCTTCATCATTATTTCACTGTTTATGCATTTTTATAAAACAAATAAATTCATAGAAAAAAAAAACAACATAATATGCAAAGGTCAAGGTCATATACCAATTATTATTATTTATATCGGCATAAAATAGCTCCAAATCTAAAAATATTTTATAGAAAGTATATGAACAAAAGTTTTAGGTTTCGAGGAGATCTTTCCATTAATGTTTAGTTTTTGAAGATCGGACTTCATTTGATTAAATGACCACAGTCCAAAGTTTGATCCTCTTATCAAACAATTGTATATCCATATGTTTTCTCTTTTTTGCTGCTCCTGACTTTATTTTTTGTTTAATCTTCATCATTTTTTTCACTGTTTATGCATTTTTATAAAAGAAATAAAATCATTAAAAAGTCAAGCATAATATGCAAAGGTCAAGGTCATATACCAATTATTGTTATTTTTATTGGCACAAAATAGCTCCAAATCTAAAAATATTTTAAAAAAAGTATGTGAACAAAAGTTTTAGTTTGTGAAGAGATCTTTCCATTGGTGTTTAGTTTTTGAAGATCGGACTTCATTTAATCAAATTACCACAGTCCAAATTTTAATCCTTTTATCAAACAATTGTAAATCCGAATGTTTCCTCTTTTTTGCAGCACTGACTTTTTTTGTTCACTCTTATCATTTTTTCACTGTTTATGCATTTAAATAATGCAAATAAACTCATAGTAAATAACGATGAAAATATGCAAAGGTCAAGGTCATAATACCGATTATTGTTATTTTTAATGGCACATAATAGCTTCAAATCTAAAAATGTTTTATAGAAAGTATATGAACAAAAGTTTTAGTTTGTGAAGAGATCTTTCCATTGGTGTTAAGTTTTTGAAGATCGGACTTCATTAGATCAAATTACAACAGTCCAAAATTTGATCCTTTATCAAAAAATCTTTTACCTCAAAAGTTTATTTCAGTGGCATATTTCGAATTTTTTTGCCAAAGTCAAAATAACAACAATATGGCACGTTTTCTTTCTTTCGCCTTTTTTGGCCAAGACATAAAGACACATGATTGCGTTATTTCCCCTTTCACCTTTAAGGGCTAGTACACGAAAATAAGAAATTGCAGATATCAGCCATCTTAATTTACTGCATTTCTAAGACCTAAATTACAATATGTAAATCAATTTTGTTTATCATATTTCGCTATGGGGCACTTTGCTTGATATCTGAGAAGAAAGTCCGGAGAGCTAATGTCAAATCCCCGGCGTCATTTTCGTCCGTGAACAAACCTTTAACCTGGCTTATATCTTTTATATTCTAA
>CM037782.1:21353328-21401137 GCA_021229015.1 Solen grandis
CTTAAAGTACAATTAAATTAAAATTATTGGAGAGGTTAATGGGACTTCTGAGTGAAATTGCTGCTAAATGTAAGATAAAAGAAAGAAAGATGTAAGGGAATCAAAAAAGAAGTTCTGTGTAGTTTTACCAGAAGCCGAATCCACGCTATTTCCAAGAAAAAAATAATAAACGCACGCCTTTTAGCGAACATAATGTTCCTTGATCGACTCGAAAATGTTTAGATTTTCATGTTAAAATAGAAATATTAAATTGGTATTTGCAATTTGAAATCGTTTAGTTTTTCTTATTTAAATGGAAAGATTGAATTGTTGTCATGTAGATAGAATTGGTTGTGACGGACATAATAAACAACAAATAGTAGACTGAAACCAAAGAATAGACTGTATCTCGAATTTTCGAGTCAAATCACGTTGTTTAAACTATAAAACAGGAGTCGAAAATTTTCTACATACCACATCGGCATCCCGTATTAAAATATAGTGAGCTGAGGTCGCAATGAAATTGTTTTGCTGTTGTTTTTGTCGTCTGGCAGACAGATTAAACTGGCTCCGTCGGTCATATCAGACATAGATTATGACTCACTTGATTATTTGCATGCGCTATTGTTTTTAAAGGACATATACTATTACCAATTTATCGTTTGCTAATGTTCTTCTCCGATATTGCTTATCATTTTTAAAAATGTTGTAAAATTCAGAAAGCAATTACACGACTGTATCTGGGAGAAATGGCTTAATATTAAAATGTGTGTTTTTAGTAATTTGCTGCAAAGTTTGACAGTTACTTACGGAACAGTCTTTGCATAGGTCAATATACGAGCATGTATATGATAGTCATTTTGAAATTTAGTTTTAGAGAATGTTAGCAAATGATTTTATGTATTTGTTTATCTTTAAACATGTAGACCGAATTATACATTCTCTGACACATGTCTATTTATATTCAGAGTCACATAATGGCAGAAGGCGGAGCGAAAAATGCAAACACATCTGATTGCGCCAATAAACTATATATCGCCGCTATTGATTTTGGAACTACTTACACAGGGTTTGCATACTCACCTAGAGAGCATATAAATGATATCGCTACAAGTGAGTGGAATACAGACATTGGAGCCACAACGAAAGCCCCAACAGTGGCTCTTTTCACACCAGACAAAAAATTCAGCAAATTTGGATATGAGGCTCAACAGGAATTATCAAACATGCTCGATGACAGCTCGGTCAAAGACTGGTACTATTTTGACCGTTTCAAGATGAAACTTTATGAAACCAAGGTAGAGTGACCAGATTTGCTATATATAACATCTGGCTCGAATTCCACCAGTCATAACTAGCGCTATTAGGGTAATCATAATCCTCATCACATCAGTCGGTCTCTAACTTCTGAACCAAACGGTCCTTTTCAAGACCATCTTCCTTTACATTGTCACTGATAATATTTAAGGCTGAATTAGTTGTCATTCGCCCTCTCGGCATCAAAATTGAAGATTTTTTTAAGTACCTACCTCACAATACATTGGTTAATTCAAAATGTTACCATTTTTTGCATCAAAATTTATCTTTAAGGAGTGCGGGTCACACTCCGGGTCTACACATAATGCCGCATAAGTGCAGAGGGACCCACATCAAAAAGCTAAAAACAACATCAAGGTAATAATTTATGCCAAATCAATTGTGTACATAAAATATTTCGTAAAACAAGAATGGTAAAATGTGATTCAACCTCGTTCAAATATTAATTTGCGCTACATATTGTTGGTGGAATTCGAGCCTGTCTTAGTGTGAACGTGTTTATTGTTCATACCAAAACATGTTTGTTTTAAGTTCAGTATTCACTGCTCTGCAATATTCTGGATGCTATTTATTTTTTATAGATTAGAAAAAATATAAACAAAATGATATGATGTATATCTTACTTTAGGACTTTTTGTCCAAAATACCAGGTTAGTAAACGATCATTATAAGAGTCGGTTATTTAGGTATTCTAAAGCAACCATCCAGGCGAATTAAAGACGGCTATGTGATAAAAATCAACAACTTAAGGAAACGCCACTTTGGTTATCAGAAAGATTGTTTAAAACGAGTTTGCTGCTTAGTGCAGGTGCTTACTAATACAGGTATTACTGTGGAAAAAAATGTCAAGTTAAGAGCTTTTCTGTCTTTCTTTGTTGTTGGTAATACAATAGCTAACTTAATATTTTGATATTACACTGTATGTCTTGATATTTTCCTGTGAATATGCAAATCTATTTTAGAGGTTTTTTGTTTAGAAAATTAGTGCCTTTTTCAGACATTTGTTTTTTTCTTTTTCAGAAATTGAATAGAAAAACTCTTCTTCCGGATAAATTTGGGAAATTTCTTCCAGCTCTCGATGTCTTTTCGTCAGTCATCAGATTTTTAAAGGATGAACTTGAATATGAACTGAAGACCAGAGCCGCAGGAATCCAGGACGAAGACGTGCTGTGGATCATAACAGTACCAGCTATTTGGTCTGATGCTGCCAAACAATTCATGCGTGAAGCCGCAGAAAAGGTCTTACCCACTGGCACTAGAACCACAGCAATGCCAGTTTCATTGGAATGTTGATTATGATTTTTTGTCCCTCTGTGCTGTAAATTGAACAAGGTAAGGAACGGAAACTGACATGACTTGATTACGGAGGTGGTAATTTTGCACAGATGTATGCTACCATAATATTTTATGCATGGTTCGATAATTACCACATGAAATATAGAATCACTGTCAAAACGAAGTAATGACATCAAATGTCGACAATTTCTACATTTTATAAGTCTGCTCCACTATCAACTTCCGGTTTGTTTGTTTTTCGGCGATTCTGATTGGATAGTTTAAAACAGGCATGCAATTTCTGTCGATGTCAATGCCACATCGTTCAATTAGAATCTACAACTACAACAACATAAGCCCTTTCGTAATCAAGTGATATCAGAATCCGTTCCTTATCATGTTTTAATATACAGTACCGGAGAAAAAAATGTGTATTTTTGATAATCAAGACTACAATGACATTTGCAATTCTGCGGTTCTAGTGCAAGTGGTTTTACCATACAAACCTATACATAAACCATATAGATAAGTATACAGTGTCTCTCTCTCATTCATCCTCACTTTCTTTCACTTCTTTACTTTTGCTTCTCTACCTTCCTTTTCTGTCTCTGTCTCTCTGTCTATCTTCTTCTATATTTGTGTGTATCTCTTTCATTCTCACCTTCTTTCAGCCCCTCACCGCATGGGATCAAATCCCAGCTGGGTAATTCGGATTTTCATGTGAGGAAGCCTTCCAGCTGGCTTGCGGTTGGTCGGTGGTTGTACCCGGATGCCTCCGTGCATTCAGGGTCTTCCTCCACCTGTAATTACCTGGACGTCGCTATATGACTGAAATACTGTCGAAGCGACGGTAAACTCAAATAGTCAAGTTATAAACAATATTTTAGCAAAGATAAAACATTCTAGACTGAATAAACACAAATACATGCAGCTTTTACATTCAAAATAAACACTCTTTTAAATAATTAAACAATTTGATGATTCACATTACCTTTTAAATACATTAGGAATACGAGTTCCAGTGCTTACGTGTATTGAAAGAAAGAATGTGCCTGGATAGTGTGGTGGAAACACTTCACTTGCGTCTTAATCCTTGCGTCCAGTCTTTTAATTCGTAAGTCATTAAAAGAGGCAGCTCTCCCCAAAACCATCACCACTATAGAAGGTTTTTAAGAACTTGTTTTGCAACTGATCGACGTAAGTAAAGGGGTTAACGGATACAATCATACAAATATTTGACTTTTCCCTTAAAGTATCCCGTGTATTCACTCCAATATGAAGTTCACATATGAGAGACTGCATCTAATATAACAACAAAGTCTTATTAAACAGAGATAGGAAACTCATATTGATGGTATGTAATCTTCTCTTGTAATTTCACTTTGCTTTCACATGTCTTTAGTAAAAAAGGAGATATTTTAAAACATGAATTTGCGAGAATTGGACCATTTGTTATCTGATTTGGTGAGCTTTAAACTAGTAACCAATGTCATTTTATTTAAATGACGAAAAGCAGAACACAAATCATATAATCAAAGCCCACAACATAATATAAAACTGCCTATACCATAATACTTATTAGCAAATCTCAGAACATGTTTCATATAAGATAGAGAAAATTCAAGAACACGAAAATCTGATTAAAACTATGGGTAGCTGGGGAGGATGGAAAATCATTTTTCAGATTCCTATCTGGTCACTCTTAATAACCACGTGACTCGCTAATAAAGATGGCGAAATTGCCCCAAATAACTTTATCAAAAACGCTTTTAGGGGGCGATTCAAAAATATTTATTGTGCTAAATACCATATGTGACCATAAAAGAAGGAGTTACAGATGTATAAATACGTACCTGTGCGTGTACATGGCACCACTGAATTATTAATCACATTTGTAACAGATTTTTTACGAATGTGATCATTCGTAGCATTTAAGTATGTAAAAAAGTGTTTGTCCGAAATGGGGTTGACATTAGACACACACACCCACACACACACACACACAAGAATTGTGTAATTATTTTCTAACAAAAACAAGCAGGTCATTTTTCAATGTTTACATGCAAAATACAACTCAAAAATGTTTTTTGCCTAAGCACCTGACCCATGTATAAGATTCTAAATTTTCATGATATATTATTACTTTATCAGGCTGGCATTGCGGGTGACAGTATCAGGGTGGTATTGGAACCGGAAGCTGCATCGCTGTATTGTATCAATCAAGAGATATGTAAAACTGCTAAAGTTGACGGAAGCGTGCACCTTGAAAAACTTGCAGAGGGATCCAAATATATTGTATCAGACTTAGGAGGTAAAAATATATTGCGTCTCCGGTTTATAGGTATTTCTCGCATATTGTCGAGAAAACAAAATGTTAACAATGAAATGGTGAACAATGTCGATTTGTGGCTTTGTTGAAATGATAACTTATCATGTGTTTGAAGATATATATCTTTCAGAGTCCTTTCTTGTTACAGTAGCTGCAATCCGCAAATGAGATTTTCGTAGAGTAAATTATTTTATTAACTTATTTTGTTTGTACTCACTTAATTTCACATCAAAATATATTTTAAGCGCTATTCGAACATGTCCCAGAGTCGGCTTTCCGTCAAGCTTTGCTTTCTCTATCTTTGCAACGTGAGGTCCAATCTTAATCACAAAGTACACTAGTACAGAAGTATGTAACCCAGTATGTACATCCGGGTCAAAGTCATCATGAGCCTGTACTGTGATTAAATACTGTGGCTAATGTATTTCGACAAACTTCGATTTCTGATCATATCTTTGTAACGTAAGATAATCACATTCGTAAAACTTCATATAATGGTAAATCACCATATATGCACATTGAAGCTGATAACTTCTAGGCCAATGTCACTCGGCTGAATTGTTGTTGAAATTATGTTTGCTAGTAGTTCGTTTGCTATGTCTGAACAACTACTGATTTGAAAAATTCTTCAGAAACTGTAGAGGCACTACCAGACAGTAAAAAGATAATCATTTCCCATACTGGCCGTTTTTGACAGTATGTAAGACATACAAGTGGTTACCATTAGGAGATCTATTCATAGTGCAAATAGAATTACAGTACTTTTTTATAGAAAGAGTTGTTTCGCTCATAAACTTGTTAAGTCACATCTCTACAAATGGGCCCTACTAGAAATCTTCCCTAGGCATGTCCAACAGGGTGATCCTGATTTTCATCTCGTCCTTTCTATAATATTTCTTATAATTTCTTTCTTTTATTTATTATCTACATTAATTGCGAATTCTGTATTTAACGTGGTTTATACGTCCTCTGCAAAATAATGTCTATGGTCACAATGTTCTTGAATCAGTTTGTTTGGGCTATACATAACCAGGCTTCATCTGTAAAGACCTGTATTAAGCTTCACATAAGATCAATTGTTACAACTTTCACTTTATTGATTCATAATATTAAAAACCGCTATGTTTTTAATTAGGGTTTCTCTAATACAGTTTGATCATTATAATCTCAAATACTGTTTTTCCACACAAAATCACAGAGGTCGTCAACAAATTGTTCTATTCACTTACATAATGCATCCTCGGTAACCCACGAGCGACTTATTTCTGTACTCTCCATATATAAAAAAGGTAGTGAAATGTAGGCAGGCGCGGGTATCCGACGACGGTATAATGTAAAGAAGATGGAACATTGTCAGCCCTCGATATGCTAAAAAATCCACACAGTATTATTACGCTTTTTGTAAAACATGATTATCCACCATCAGCGTTTGAAAATAAAAATGTTTCATGTATAATTATCCAGGTGGGACGGCAGATTTATCCGTTCACGAAGTTTTGGAAGATGGGAATTTAAGAGAAATTATAAGTGCAAACGGCGACGCCAGTGGAGGCTTACTTGTTGACGACGCGTTTCTGAACTTTTTGTATTCGGTATTTGGGAAAGATATCTGTGAGAAAATGTACGAAAAGCATTTCTCCGAAATGTTAAGACTAGAGCTTGCGTTTGAGGGAAAAAAGCGAAGTTTTAATGAGTCAGACATAACCCTGAACTTCCCCAAAGCAGATTTCGTTAACATGATGAAAACCATGTCATGTGAGGAAACATATGACGAAACAATTCAAAAGGCTAAACAGAAACACAGCAACATGTTGCAAATTAATGGGAACAGAATGATTCTCAACAATAAACTTGTTGAGACATTTTTCACGAAGCCTGTAGACGGAATAATTGAGCACATAAAGGAACTGCGAAAAGATGATGAGCTTGGCGAAATAAATATATTACTTTTAGTTGGGGGGTTTTCTGAATCAAAATATCTTAAGAAAAGGATTGAAGAGGCCATCCGTGGTGTGCGAATCATAAATCCGAAGGATTCTTCCCTCGCTGTGCTGAAAGGTGCCGTTTTGATTGGCCAAAAACCAAAGTCAATTACCGAGCGAATCGCAAGATACACATACGGGGTATCCGTTGGAAGAAATTTCCGTCCTGGTGATGACCCAGAAGAACTGAAGATAACAGAAAGAAATAGAGATATTTGTACAAATGTTTTCGTAAAATTAATTGAGAAGGGACAGGTTCTTAAATTTGGGGACAGCTTTAAGACACAGTCTGCACATATTTGTGATGATATTCGCAAGTTGTTCTCAGTGCTTGCAGAAGAACTCTACATATCCAGCGAAAAAGATCCAAAATATGCTAGAGAGGAGGATGGATGTACACCGGTCGGTATCATGATACTGCTTCCAAAAGGTCTTATATGGGAACTTATTAACTTTTTTGAGACAGAGCTGGTCGTTGGATACTCGGAGTTCACTTTGCGTTGTCGTTGTCTCAACTCAGGTGAGGCTGTTGAGGCGAAAATAGATTATCTGGAACTCACACCTTGACATGCTCACGTCTATCTAAAGTTAACAAGAAGAAACAATTAGGTGCTTTCCATTTGCATGTTTGATACGCTTATGACTGTGGGGAGCAATAAACATAATATTGTACGAAACTAAATGTAAGTGAATATTTATGATTAAATGTTTTAACACTGCAATTTCACGTACAAGATTATTTTGTGTGTAAGGCTACTGCAAGTCAAGCACATGACAGTAATGGACGTTTTGTTCTTACTTGACAGTTTTATAGCAGTTAATTAATAGATATTGAATGAATGTTAAATTGTTTATAAATACATTTTCAGCAGCGGTTATGTACATTTTCATTCGATAGACAAATGCTTGATTACAAATGATATTTTGGTAATTAATAATATTTTTGTTGGCCGTACGGAAGTGGTGTGTGTTTGAAGGGTATCTATTCGATAAAATATTTAAAATAAAAAATTATCAAACTCAGTTAATTCATTTATTATGCATCTGTGTCAATATTTTAGGATTTTAGTACATGTATTGGTTGGTTCATAATATATTAGACAATGGGGAAATATTCCATTTGTTTGCCTTTAAAACAGTTCATTCACAGATGATCGGTAGAAATTTAATATATAAAGGAGGTGCTGCAGTAACACGTGACACGTTCCTCAACATGGCATCTTCACCACATTTCGTAAGTTTAGTCTTTGACGTTAGTGCATGCTGAAGAGTGAATGTTGTGATCAGCCAAGTGACGTCAAATGAAAATAGAAAATCTATATTTAGGTCTTATAATTCTAAATATAGTTTCAATACCGTTTGCAAAAATGGGACAAATTCATGACAAATAATCTTATAGTTCATATTATAAACAATCCATCTAAATCTGAACAATGATAGACCAAAGCCTTTAAAATGTTGCTACATAAGCTTAGTTTTAGTTCATATAAAGGGCAAACATAATTACACTAAAAATTACAGAGGGTCATAGTATTTACCGGTAAATGAAAGTTTCCATTTTATGACAGCATAAATGAAAATTGTTTTTGAATGAAAATAAATACATGTATGTGGTTATATAGGACTACAGTAGATATTAAAATGTACTTGGATTATAAACATCATTTTTCTTTTAAAGAAAAGCAAATTATATTTTTTTTATTTGTCGATTTCATCAATGACCTAAAAGCAAGAGATGCACTACTTAAGTAAGCCTATGAAGGAAATCTCGTATATTCGTCGCGACCGCGAAAAGCGACGTCATTTTGATTTTTTTTAAAAGAGGCCATTAGTCTATTACGATGGGTTTATTTTTAATATCTTATCATTTAAACAGCATTAAACGTCAGTCATTCGGTAAGTAGATAATCTTTAAATAATGTATGAAGCGTGAATGCATTTTCTTGGTAGACTATTATGGAAACCACAATAGAAACAAGTCCTTGATGATTTTTACCTTGTAGATTTTTTTATTTATTTTTTTTTTATTTTTTTTTGCAATAAGCTTTCCTTAACTCAGGAATAATGTCATTAGTAAATGTAATAAAACAAACATACCTTAAGTAATTTTGAGGATCAGTATGTTTTAGGGTTGAATAATTACTCTCGTTCTAACTTGCACCTCCGAGACTTCGCGCCGAGAATCCACGATATTTTCCGAATATCGCATCACTTGGTTTCATCTAATGTGTTGGATAATGTATATAGTAATGGATTCAGCTGTTAAATTATATATTTCATACAAAAAGAGTACTGTGTGTATATACGGGTATTGAACAAACACAGTTGAATAGGGGTACCATTTCTTTTCATGCTGTAACTCATTAAGATAATATCGATTGATAGTATATAAATGTGTTATAAAAGCCTACATAATGCTATGTTAAAATGACAAATGATATACAAATACCTTAGATCAAGGATTAGCATAGCATTACTTCTCTATATTTAATGTATATATTAGTTTTTTTATAGTCAAACGGTATTCAGTTCGCTTTTTACCAAACGTTGCTGATATTAATGAGTTATAATGATACTGAATTAAAATGTTGATATTGTCGTTCGTTTTTGCTTTATATTTTCTTTCATCTACTTACTGTTTCTTTTTTTTTTTTTTTCTTTTTTTAGCTCACCTGAGCAAAGCTCAGGGTGAGCTATTGTGATCCCATGAGCGTCCGTCGTGCGTCGTGCGGCGTCAACAATTTTTAGCTCACCTGAGCACGTGTGCTCAGGACGAGCTTTTTGGATCGATGAATGTCTGTCGTCCGTCCGTCCGTCCGTCCGTCGTCCGTCGTCCACAATTTGTTCGTTTGCACTCTAGCATCTTCATTTCATGAGCAATTATCTTCAAACTTTATATCAATGTTTATAACCATAAAATCACGGCCAAGTTCGATTATGGCTGATATCGTAAAATTAGGTCAGGAGTTATGCCCCTTTTAAAATTCAAAAAAGCCAGATTTCACATTGTTTCCACTCTAGCATCTTCATTTCATGAGCAATTATCTTAAAACTTGATAACAATGTTTATAACCATAAAATCTCGGCCAAGTTCGATTATGGCTGATATCATACTATTAGGTCAGGAGTTATGCCCCTTTTAAAATTCAAAAAAGCCAGATTTCACATTGTTTGCACTCTAGCATCTTCATTTCTTTAGCAATTGCATTCAAACTTAATGACATTGTTTATAACCAAAAAATCTCAGCCAAGTTCGATTTTGGCAGATATCGGACCATTAGGTCAGGAGTTACACCCCTTATATTATTTGAAAAAGTCAGATTGCACTTTGTTTGTACTCTAGCATCTATATTTTTTAGGTCATTGTCTTTAAATTTTATAACAATGTTGATAACCATCTAATTTTGGCTAAGTTGGATTATGGCTGAAATTAGACCCTTAGGTCAGGAGTTACGCCCCTTTTAAAATTGAAAAAAGCCAGATTTCACTTTGTTTGCACTCTAGCATCTTTATTTCTTAAGCAATTGCCTTCAAACCTTAAGACATTGTTTATGACCAGAATATCTTGGCCAAATTTGATGATGGCTTTAATCAATTTATTATATCAGGAGTTATGCCCCTTTAAATGTTGAAAATTGCAAGGTTTCACTCTGTTTGAACTTTAATATTTTCATGTTTTAGCACTCATTGTCAGTTGAAAAAAAGGGGGAAAAATTAGTAAGATATTATTTTTTTTCTAATATTACACCCTATTATCACATTTATTTATTAATGTACGAAACAATTTTCAGGAAACGTATGCTTAAGCATTTTCTCTCTAGCAGTTGAATTCAGGTGAGCGATTTAGGGCCATCATGGCCCTCTTGTTAGTGTTTACACTCTATCACCTTTATTTTTTGAGCAATCATCTTCAAATTTTATGGCAATGTTTATGACCATAATGTCTCGATTCAGTTCGATTATGGCTAAGATCCGTCAATTAGGTCAGGAGTTATGCCCCTTTTAACATTAAAAATATGCCATATTTCACTTTGTTTACACTCTAGCATCTTCATCTTTTGAGAATTTTATGGCAATGTTTATGACCATAATGTCTCGATTCAGTTCGATTATGGCTAAGATCCGTCAATTAGGTCAGGAGTTAGCCCCTTTTAATAAAAAATGCCAATTTCACTTTGTTTACATCTAGCATCTTCATCTTTTGAGCAATCATCTTCAAACTTTATGGCAATGCTTATGACCATAATGTCTCGACTGAGTTCGATTAAAGCTGAGATCTGTTGATTAGGTCAGGAATAATGCCCTTTTAAACATAAAAAAGCCAGATTTCACTTTTACACTCTAGCATCTTTATTTCTTAAACAATCATCTTTCTCAGGTGAGCGATCAAGGGCCATCTTGGCCCTCTTGTTTTGTTGTTGTTGTTGTTTTTTGTGTGTGTGGAGGGGGGGGTGTTAAAGAGAGAGAGAGAGAGGCGACCGTAAGCATATACACTCAACCGCTTTAAAAACGCACCTCTAGCATTAATAAAATAAACATAAATATGTTTTAAGAGAGTCAATTTTAATGAAATTTGACAACAGCAAAAATTCATACATGGCTATTTCATGTGGAAGTTTTAGTCCACAACATATTTGACAACAGCTTATAGCAAATTTTGAACTAGTAATGTTTTTTTGTTTTTTTTTTTTGTTTTTTTTTTTTTTCGAGTGATTTTCTCGATCTGTAAAATTACGGTCCATCTGTAACGGTGTCTCACAGTAGATTTACGGGGAGGCATACTTACAGTTGGCCCGTAATTTTACTGGATTATCTTTGAAACCACCAGCTGGGTATTTTCCCGTAAATTTTAAACGGGTATTTTTTTACAGTGAAGAGAGAGAGAGAAGAAAGAGAGTTGTAGCGCAAATTATTCAGCTGAATAATTTACCGCCAGTAGGTCGGACTTATATCAAATTTCACCAGGTTTCCACAGTTTTACGGGGAGTGTATCCCCGCATGCAGTGGTATCTTACCGCTTTTATACATATAACACTTTCCGACAGTTCCAACAGTGTTTCCATCAAATAACCACCAAATAATACATTATGCCTCCACGTGTTGTTATAGGAATCATAGAGTGTTACTCCTGCGATCTATATTTTAAGCTTATTTAGACATCAAAAATAATATTTTACTGTCGGGATGTATGCAAATAGATTATGTAAATGTCTGCGCTTTTTGCCATCAAGTTTTTGATTGAATGGTACAATTGAAAATGTCGAAATGCATAGAAATACCGAAACACAATCTATAATTTCCTAACCTTGCTGCATAACCATATCGACGGGCTTTCTACGGATATCGCTATGTCGACAGGCTCTCTGTAATCGCACCGGTCCTTCTCTCTCACTTTTCATAAGAGCATCCGTTTTATACTTCAAAATAGGTCCAGATGTTCATCGGTTTTGTTATCACAAAGTGGAAGGTAGGATTCCTGATACGGACAAACATTTTTAATGCATAATTCCTATCACTTATCATGTTTTTTTTTTTTTTTTTTTTTTTTTTTTTTTTTGTTGTTGTTTTTTTAGTGTGAGTGGAGGATGGATGATTAATTTCTTTGGTTTAATTGTTTCAAAGATTTCTTTTATTTAATTATTTGTTTAATCCCGCTGTATGTGGTCAAACATTGAGTAAACCAGTCCTGCGTTCAGTTACCCGTTTCAGTCCATAACGTTAGCGCTTGTATCCCTGTTGTATCATAGCGTATAGAATATAAGCTGGGAACCAAATACGTAACAGTTGCAAGTTATTGCTTTGATTACGTCCATATTAAATATGAACATCGTACGTATTCTTTTAGGTATATTTTTCAAGGAGATATCGATAAATTGGCCGATATTTATGTAAATTTCTTGATAAACAGTTTGTCCGAGTTTCAGAGCGCAGTCGCTGATCATTGAAAAGTTTACACGCATATACATTGTAAATATATTTTAATATTTCGTGCACTACTTAATATTGAGCAACTCACCTGTTAAAAGTGACCATTGATCCCTTTTTCTGCCATCGGTCCATCGTGTGTTTGTATTTATGGCAGAGAATAACCGATGCGAACGCAGAGAGCCTGTCGATATAACGGTTTCCGCAGAGAGCCCGTCGATATGGTTATGCACCGTGCAAGTTTACGCACTGTTCATAAATAAATCAGTACTGTGTACCGAAACGCATATTTTGTATGCATTTATTGCGAACCTACACATATAAACCATTAAATAACTATGTATGTAATTGATATCAGGTATTTAATGACATTCATGTAAACACGTATTTAATATTAACCCAGTGGGTGTATATACAATGGATTTATAAATATACTTGTATAAAATTGTAATTCCCAAGCCTATTAATTTACTCGGATTTGGGATTCCTTCATTATTGTTCTCGTAACATTTCGGACATTTTGTATTTGGCAGATAGCAGAAATTATCCGTTTTTGTACATGTTATTGCAAACTCCACACAGTGATCGCCCTTGCAAGCCAAAAAAACAAACAAAAACAACAACAAAAAATCTGTAAGGGGAGGTAACTACTGCGTGGAGTTTGACGTTATTGCGGGGTCCGAAATTTTTAATGAATCAACCAATAAGAAAAACATTGGTTCTAAGTTCGATATGATTCCCCCCAGGCAATTTCGAGCCACTTTGAACAGCAATTGGCTGCTTGTTCTGGTACTGTGCTTTGAATTTTTAACAAAATACATGCCCAGAAAGCATTTATGATTATTAGCCCAATTATCATAATGGCCTTCACAGTTCGGTTTGTAATTTAGCAAATGTAGCAATCAACATATTAATTTTTTTATGCAATCCGTTCATATATACACACAGTATTAAACAACACTTGCAACCATGAGCCAACAATTCTTGAAAGCTAAATTCAAACTTTACGGTAAGTTCATTCGACAGTACTTGATTATTATTCTGGGGCAAAGACTCAAACAATTAAAACAGCTGGTGGTTAAGTTACGACCGGTTAATAATAAATTGGACAAGCCCTCCTTTTCAAAGAAAATTTATTTTAGACTATACAGCTTATGATATATGGAATATAAACTTAGTTAACATTCGTTTAATTTACTCGGGAAAAAAATGTATGATTCCACAATAAATGGTCAAGTATTGTTTACACTGAATTGAAGAATATAAATTGAAAAATATAGATAATAGAACTGCCGATGATTTCATATACATGTATTATTATACATGATGTTTTTGAGTACTATCCCCTCTATTATTTCATCTTCCGCAAAAGCGAAAATGAGATGAGAGAGGAATTCTAGTCAGGCAGATGGTGTCGTTGTATTAGACTTTACCGTCGCTGCGACAGTAGAGAAGACCTCGAGACACTGCGAACCAGCAATAAGACTTCATGAAAAAGCCGACTGACCCAGGATTCGAACCCACAGCAGTGAGGGTTGAGTGACGTTAAGTCAGCAACTTTACCCACTCAGCCAAGAGGATCCCCACAACACGTACATTTGTTACGTAGAAGCACATGTGTATCACACGCCCTGCTGGCCTCAATAATTATGTGCTAGTGTTAAAATAATATATCACATGCAAATCACACAGAGCACGATTTTATCCAACTTATTGTTGAGTACTTGAATACTTTAGCTGGTTTACTCAATGTAATTAAATAAAAGAAATCTTTGAAATAATGTACGCAATGTTTATTTTGAATGCCTTTCGGCCATTCTTGGAGAATTTTATGAACACTTAATTTATACGATATTATCATGTTTCTCAACACTATTATAACTTTAAACCAAAAGAAATTAATCATCAATACTCCACTCACAGTCAAAGAAAAAAAAAAAAAAAAAAAAAACATGATAAGTGATAGGAATTATGCATTAAAGTCTTTTGTCCGTATCAGGGATTCGTACCTGCCTTTTCGTGATAACAAGACCATTGAAAATCCGGACCTATTTTGAAGTATAAAGCGGATGCTCTTCCACCGCGTTATTGCGTCAGTCAATGATATAATATCAACATGTTAAATACATGCACGTGCGCTTTGGGAGTGAATTTTAGAGAAAAGTGGAATTGTATAGCAAGATAGGTACATAAATTTGACAATAAATTGAAAAAGAGTTTGGATAGTGTGGTTTAGAAGCTCAGTGATTACAGTGTGCTCAATGTGCCAGAATAATAACACAGATAATTTTCAACTGTCTCCAATTCGTCTGGATAATTTATCATTAAAATAAATAAATTAAAATGTTTATTTTTACCTTTCATTTTTTTCCTCTCAAACATCGTGACGTCGACATCATTTCGGGTTATTTTGCTGTTGATGGAAAAACAATGTATAAGTGCATTTAATTGAAATAAAAATATATTTTGATACTGTTATTCAAATTTATTTACTTTGTCATTGCTGAACTTTGAAATGTAGGGGTAAGGCCAACTCTAATATGGTAGAAAATGTCAAACCCAATTTCATGAAATAAAATATGTTTAAACATTATAAGTTTATTAAGTGATGATTTATGTCATGAACTTGAATATTTCATAAAAAATAAATTATGTATTGCGTGTCCACCTAATGTAAGAATTCAAGCATTACATATTGAAAATTGAGAAGCTCGCGTTCAAGGGAGATCACTGTGATGGTGTTTCGGAATACTTACAGACCATGGTGGTGAACCTTCTTCTTTCGACTTCAGGACATAACAGTTTCTTTTTTCTTCTTCTTCTTCTTCTTCTTTTTCCCTCTCTTTCTCTCTCTCTCTCTTTCTCTCTTTCTATCTTTTTTAAGTTGAGATTATATCGTTAAATAACTTTGTGAATGGCAATCTTGTAAAAATAATATTACAGGGCCGTCTGAGTACGATCGTAAAAAAATTAAAGTATATAGCACTGTGAAATCTTTCGTTAAAATGAACAATACTGTAAGATTCTATCAACTGCTCATCGATCAGCTTTCAGTAAATTTAGATTAGGGTTTGCCCCAATTCGTCTGGAGAATGACCGTTATGAGGGCTTTAGTGAAGAACTTAGATTGCGTCATTTCTTTAATGATAACTCAGTAGAAAGTGAACTGCATGTTTATTTCATTATGAGGTTTATGATATTTTATGATATTAATTATACTCCAAGGCAACTACCAATAATAATCTATTTACTGAAATACGTGATTTTGAATAATACGTTTTACTGTTTTCCAATACAGATTCAACAGTGATAAGACTTGTGTCAAACCTTTGAGAATTTTTTAGAAAGGCGCTTTCTTTTCTTTGTATTGATAAATGTTTTAGCTGTCTTGTGACAATTGTGTACTCTTTTTTACTTTTACACTATTTACATACTGTTCCTATTTTAAAATATCTTTTTAATATCTTTCTTTGATTTTTACAGCATATCATAAATGCTTCTTTGCTACTGCTGTTAATCGCTTATTTAAGTGTTGTAATTATATCTGGATTTTAATCATTATTTTGCCTTGTATTTTTATCATATGTGAGTTTTGATGAGGAGATGTTAATAAAGATACTACGACTACTTAGCGAGATGTGCACGCACCAAAATCCACAACAACACTATTGAAATTAATTATGAAGTTGAATGAGATAGGTATATACTGACATGACATTTCATGCAGAAATTTTATATGATAGTTATCTACAGTATTTCAGTCATATAGCGACGTCCAGCTAATTACAGGTGGGTGAAGACCCCGAATGCACTGAGGCATCCGGGTAGAACCACCGACCTACGGCAAGCCTACTGGAAGGCTTCCTCACATGAAAATCCGAATAACCCTGCCGGGATTCGAACCTACGCGGTGAAGGGCTGAGTGAGTGTTAAAGTCAGCGACTTTACCCTCTCGGCCACGGAAGCCCCGTTAGTTGTAATATAAATCCGAGATCACTTTAAGGTTGATGGAAAAGTTTGATAACGGTGAACGCATGAAGGAGTCACATGATGTGTTATCATCACTGTCTTATTTATCAAGGGCGTATTCAAAGTCACGCATATGAAAAACAACACTATTAGGTGTATGAAACTACATGTCCGTGTAATGGTGTAAGTAGTTCTTGTACTTTATTTTCTTTACTGATGATTAAGTATTCTGATATAAAGAGATTGTCTGTTATATGCCACTATTAAGTATTATTAGATATATCAACATAAATAATTTGAAGACGTAAGCCGTGACTTCTCACTAAGCAACATTGTATGTATTTTAGGTTTTACAATAATGTTTTTAGGCAAAGTGTTCATTGATTCGTTCGGAAACAAATGTCAATTTTTATCATTTTTTTTTGTATTTTGTTACTTGTTATTAATTGCTAATCATATGACCATTGTTGCAACATATGCTAAATTTTTATATATATATATATATATATATATATATATATATATATATATATATACAAAAAAATCAGGTTTTACACGTTTTATTGGTCTGTTAAGTAGGTCAAAGTTTGTTAGGAAGCTACGCAGAAAAAGAAAAGTATTGAGAAAATGCTTGTACATATAAATCCTTAAGCAAAAAAGAGTCTGACAAAAAATACCGGACGTTTGTCTTCAATTTACGTCCAGTTATATACTTTTGACACCAACACAAACAATGTGCAATGTGATATAGAGTATCAAACAAGGCCGACCGACATGTAGATATTTTGAGAGTATAACTTTCAAATGTATATTTCCATTTTTTTCTTTTGCTCAGCTTATGAAAGCTTGGACGTCACACAAAATGTTAATGGTCTGTGTCCTTCTACCAAACGAAATGTTGAAGAAACATTTTTCTACGAGGAAAAAATGTTCTACAAAAATCAATGCTCTGGATTAAATTGATTCATCTGTCCTTTCAGGAGTATCAACTAAAAATTTTATTGCACATTTAAAACTGAAAATCGGACAAAACTTCAGTTAATATATTGCAAAAGAAATAAAACGCGTATTTTAAAGAGCACAAATGACAAAGATAAGGCAATCTGCAATGTTAATGATTTAATACAAATCGATTAATAACAAACATACAATAGTTATTTCAAATATGGCGAAAGGGGGCTTGACTAGCACCATTCATTGCAGCAAGCTGGCGACCCGGCTGCGGCGACCATGACCAGGCAGTGAGGCTTGCACTCACTAAGGCAGTTCTGTGGAATTGAAGGTAGCCGTAAGGCTGATGGCAGTTCCACAGACCTATGGGTAGCCGTAAGGCTGATGACAGTTCATGATGGTAGCCGTAAGGCTGAAACATGCAATGTGGTCATGGTCGATATTGTACAAGCTTGCATGTTTGACCTTTGCAAGTACAAGAGACTGGATGCTAAGCAAGATAGAGCAGCCAAAGCCATGTATCAATGAACCACAGACTCGAACCCGTTGGGAAGGCCAGACTCGTATGTTGACCAGAGTAGGCAGTGAACACACTGAGGTGCTCACCCTGGTTCAAGTCTGTGATTTATTGGGGGCTATATATAACCAAGAGTTATATAGTGGCCGTGTGACCTTATAGGATGCAACAGACAGCACACGCCAAGCTCCAAATGAGAAAAAACAAAATGGTGGTGGTGGGGTGGATGGTGGTTAGCGAGAGACTACACTATGCAAGAATGAGACTGACCCCGAGTAGACAATGGAATGTCTGGGTGCGGCTAACTAGCTGATAAAACGAGGCTGCTTTGCAAGCCCCACTTTTCTTTTGCAACCAGTTAAGCACAGTATATAGGTCATAGGGCCTAAGTGATGCTGTGTGCGGCATCCCCCTCCCTGATATAACCCATGTTATTCATCTATCTAAAAATAGCATACATGCCCAGGTACGTCTACAAATGTTAGCCCCTCTGCTGAAGCTCTTACATGTATATGTATATAAAATTGATAGAGGACTGTGTTTAACATATGCGCTAGCCGCAGAATGTATCACGCACATACACACTCCCACATACAATGTTAGACAGCAGACATTCGCGCTCTTCAAAACATGGATAAATACATTCATCCAATCCTTTAAAGAGCACAAATGACAAAGATAAGGCAATCTGCAATGTTAATGATTTAATACAAATCGATTAATAACAAACATACAATAGTTATTTCAAATATGGCGAAAGGGGGCTTGACTAGCACCATTCATTGCAGCAAGCTGGCGACCCGGCTGCGGCGACCATGACCAGGCAGTGAGGCTTGCACTCACTAAGGCAGTTCTGTGGAATTGAAGGTAGCCGTAAGGCTGATGGCAGTTCCACAGACCTATGGGTAGCCGTAAGGCTGATGACAGTTCATGATGGTAGCCGTAAGGCTGAAACATGCAATGTGGTCATGGTCGATATTGTACAAGCTTGCATGTTTGACCTTTGCAAGTACAAGAGACTGGATGCTAAGCAAGATAGAGCAGCCAAAGCCATGTATCAATGAACCACAGACTCGAACCCGTTGGGAAGGCCAGACTCGTATGTTGACCAGAGTAGGCAGTGAACACACTGAGGTGCTCACCCTGGTTCAAGTCTGTGATTTATTGGGGGCTATATATAACCAAGAGTTATATAGTGGCCAAAACGAGCGAGTTTGTTGTAAGGCAATGAACGGAGCGAGAGCCCCCAAATAAAGACACCACACCACCGAAACGATAGATAAAATGTTTTTGAAATACATACAAAATTTCCAAATGTACATAGTAAATATCTGCGTGACTTCAGTACCTGACGGCTATGCTTAGACTAGTATAGTACTATTATATCGACAATTTGACAGTAATTATAACCGTGTCGGGTTCAAGAATTGAAATCTGAAAGGTCATTTATTCAGTCTGAAGCAGTTGTAGTGGACTGAATTCGTGGATGAAATCCAAAGTTCAAAACTGGTTGATCGAGATCCGATGGAAGACAGACTTAAACCTATCAATGACCATATAGAGAAGTACTACAAACACTCGTACCTCTCGATGATTTAGTTTGGCCTACTAAATTTCCACGTAGGGAGGTACTACGAACACTCGTATCTCCCATGACATCAGTCGAATTATCTATCTACCTATCAATGCCTTTATAGAGAAGTATTATGAACACTCATGCTTCTCTGGGAATAAAACTTAATTTGGTAGGATATAAGACCTATCTGAAATCTAAACCACGGAGTATACTGACTACTAGCTCCTCCAGCTATCACCTAAGGAGAACGGGAGAGATATACTAAAAACACTCGTATACCTCTCGGACAAATCATAATGGAATTAAACACATCCGCTGTTGAGCTTGGCGAATGGAACTTGCGTCAGCCCTGATGTATCTCGCGTAGCAGTTTGAAGACCATCTCCCCATGGTCTTGATCAGATGATCCGGAATGTGAGCTTTTGCTGCCGAAGTAGCTGCTCCAATTCGGAAACTATGACCGGAGTAAAGACCAGAATTGAAGCCTAACTTCGTTAACAGTGATTTTAATTTCGTAATAAAAAGTTCTCTGCAAAGAATCGTTCCTTTGCTGGTGATGAAGAGAGGGTCGAATGAGTGTGCGCCTGATCTCAATCTGAGATTCATGTACCGGGCCATAGCTCTAACTGGGCACACTTCTGTGTTGGTAGCGTGGATTGAAATTGCAACACCTGTACGAAATATGTCTGCTTTAGAGTTTCTCAAGTTTAACCAGTACATTGAATTGTCATTACTGAACTGTATGTCTCCAAGTATAAGATAAGCTAACTTTTCTGGATTACGACCTTGTACTGTGAACTCTCCACATCTCAAAAAACCAAAGAATGCAAGACTACAGACTGCTTTTAGCATCATTCCTTCATAAACGCCTACAAAACCGCTACCAATTTCCTTAAACATATCTCTTAAAATTGTATAGGTGATAGGCAATCTGTCCATGTTGATATTACATTGACATTTCTTTACACCTCGCAATACCATCTGTAGTTGAGAAAGTTCCGTAGGTGTTGCTAGTGGGGACTGAACGCCAAAGTTTAGGTAGTAGTAGCGTATGCCTGACAAATACTGTTTAATTGTGTCATGACGTAATCGTCTTCTAGCACAGAATGCGACAAAATAAATCAATGTTTGTTCACAAACAGGTGGCGGGACTGGATTATTGTCTGGCCATAACGAATGCTGTTCTAAGAATGCCTTGAAGAGTTTATAAGCTGATGTGTAGAGATTGATGGTACCTTTAGATAATGAAGCATTCCATAATTTGGCCACTGTTTCATCTAAGCAAGATAAAGCTCCGAGAGAGGTGGGACCTTTGTTGGACATTTGTCCGCATTTGGGGCTAACTTCTTGAACCGGTCTACCTGCAATCGAGAGAGACAATCACTTAAAATATTGTTTTTACCTGGAATATGTCTTGCATGAATAATGAAATTGCCTAAGGCTGCACACCATGTTAATCGACGCATCAATTTCATGATAGCTGGAGATTTACTGCGACCCTTAGAAATAATTGCCACAGTAGCTTGATTGTCACAATGAAACACAATTCGTTTCTTTGCCCATGATTTGTGCCAAAGCACAACACTGACAACAATTGGTATCATTTCCATGAGAGCTATAGACATGTCTTTTTCCCCTAACTTTGGTAAATCTTCAGGCCATGTTTCTGAAAACCATTTTCCCTGATAATATCCTCCATATCCATATCTACCACTGGCATCAGTATACAGCTGCATGTCAGCTGATTCAGTTACTTGGTCATCGTAGAAAAAGGATATTCCATTCCAGTTCTGTAGAAACTTCTGCCACATCTTGATGTCGGTTAGGCAATCCTGATTCAATCTTACATGATGGTGGAGCTTTTTAACCGAAGCAGCAAGAGTCAAAAGATATGATACAAAACTTCTCCCTGGCACTATCACACGAGAAGCAAAATTAAGATGACCCAAAACACACAACAGCTTTCGTTTTGTAATTGAAGATTTGTCGCAGACGTCATCAAGAATTGACTGTATCCTAACAATCTTTTCCCTAGGTAGCGATGCAACCATTTCATTTGAATCTAGGTCAATTCCAAGGAATGTCATTTTGTGTCTGGACCTAATGTTTTATTTGGATGGATCTTTATATTTAACGTCCCAAAGACATGTGTCAACAGAGCCATGTTTCGAAGACCATCTGAACACTTGGTACAATCGACAAGAAGTCATCTAAGAGGTACAGTAAGTGCGGAATTCCATAATTATTTGTAGCTATCCAGTGAATTGCTTCGGACAGTAAGGAAAAAATCTTTGGACTGCTTCTAGAACCAAAGCATAGACGCCTGAAAAAATAAAACTTATTTTCCCAGGATATTCCATGAAAACGCCATAAATCTGGTTTAATTGGAATCAATTTAAATGCGTCCACAATATCAGTTTTGCAGAGCAAGGCTCCACGACCGCAGTTTTTAATGACCTGAATTGCATCATCAACTCTGACATAGGAAACAGAATATTCCGACTTATCAATGAGACTGTTCACACTTGAATGTTCTGTATTTTCATGTGGCGCACTTAGATCAACTATCAGTCTATGTTTCCTCGAGTATTTACTCTCCACTATGCCAATTGGGTTAATGCGGTATATGTCGTATGGTGGCTCACTAAACGGTCCAATAATATAACCATCGTCAAGCTCTTTCTTTAATAAACTTGATACAATGTCAGGTTGTTCAATGGCTGACCTAAGATTCCTACAGTGAAGGTTTGTGGTTGGTAGCTCCTTCATACCAGTATCAAACCCTTGGCGCAAACCAATTAACAATCCGTCGACAAATTGCCTGTTAGGATGGTGAAGTAACTCTTTTTCCAGGTTTACTATATTAATGGAAGTGAATTCTTCAGTATTTAGTCAATGCCTCTTGCTAAGAACATGCTGGTTATTAAATTTTCCTTTGGGGCATTCATAAGCAGGATGGTTGTCCATTTTGCAAATATCACAAATGTGCACTATATTAGCATATTTGTGGTTGGCCTTACACCTGATGCGTTGAAATTGTTGCACACTTCTTTGCCATTGTAAAAAATTCTAGGCCGGCCATGGCGGTCCATTTTTGAGGCGTCATACTGGTTTGTAGCGTGTTTTCCCTGCTGCCTAGGATTACTAGTGGTATTTCTATTTGATGCGTTCGTTGGACAGAAACGTGTTGTATGATCTGAGCTGTTACAGGTGTCGCAAGTGACATTTCGCAAACCAGAAAACGTGGTCAGGTAAAGTTTTGTATCACAGGACGACCAGTCAACTGCAATCCCTTGCAGTTCATATTGCTCAGCCTTTCTTGAGAAAGCAGTGTGGTAGTCATAAAAATGGGTCCCTCCATATTGACGATACATATTATCGATCATCTCCGCATATGTATCCAATTCTTTGCGTCTGTAGGGCTCTACTTCACACAGTACATTTCTGAATTTGCTGAATGCAGTCCTAAACTCGTGGATGTTAAGTGGTCTGTGCAACCTGTTATCACTAGCCCGGATAACAACATGTTGGCCCTGCTTGTCAAACACTTGCGTCTCGCTACTGCTTTCCATACCCGTAAGAGCATCAAGGCTAGGTTGATATGTTTGTGGGCAAGAATGTCATTCTTTATTTTTGGTGAAACGAGATTTACCGGTAGAAGTCGTAGAAGTAGATAGGTCGTCGAGTATCTGACTCAGGCAACAAACGAACGGTGGTCGGCGCATCATGCAAGAGAACACCTTGTTGATTAACACAACGTTCACTATTTTGATCTGGAAGAATAGTATGCCTACCTGGTTGGTTCATTTGACGCGAAAGTTCGGCCAAATTGGCTTGAACTTCGCCAATTTGCCGCTGTAGTTGAATCATATCCAAAGTCTCGGATTGTTCATGGCGCCGCCATCTTTGCTTGTGACGTCAGCATAATCAGTGTGTTGGGAAAAGCCGTCTTGTGACTCTCGATATGCTGACAGCTGATTATATAGCTTCAATAAAGTCTTTTGAGGCGTGTTTCTTGGTAAATCTATTCTCTTTTTAAGAAGTTCTGTCCTTAGTTTAGATATAGTCCAATCTTTTGTCACACTAGGTTTGTGCGGCGAACGACTTCGGTATTCGCGACTCCTATCAGGCGATGCTGAACGGTTCCGACTTCCCGCACCTTTCGTTATGCTTCTGCCCTCCTTCCCGGCATTTTTTTTTTTAATCCTGTATGCCTATATGATATATTTACACTATATCCTTTCTCTAATTTAAAATTCCGATCACGATAGTTAGATGTTTAGGTAAATATTTTTTTTTTCCGTTCATATTAGCGAGAGACTACACTATGCAAGAATGAGACTGACCCGAGTAGACAATGGAATGTCTGGGTGCGGCTAACTAGCTGATAAAACGAGGCTGCTTTGCAAGCCCCACTTTTCTTTTGCAACCAGTTAAGCACAGTATATAGGTCATAGGGCCTAAGTGATGCTGTGTGCGGCATCCCCTCCCTGATATAACCCATGTTATTCATCTATCTAAAAATAGCATACATGCCCAGGTACGTCTACAAATGTTAGCCCCTCTGCTGAAGCTCTTACATGTATATGTATATAAAATTGATAGAGGACTGTGTTTAACATATGCGCTAGCCGCAGAATGTATCACGCACATACACACTCCCACATACAATGTTAGACAGCAGACATTCGCGCTCTTCAAAACATGGATAAATACATTCATCCAATCCTAAAAACAAACTTACATCAAATATTTACTATATATTTCATCTAAGAATTTTTTAAATTATGCAGTAAGCATTTTCAATATGATTACATACAAAAACAATAAACATGCAATCATATTGTGTCGACTACTGTTTGTAATACTACAATCCTGCTTAAAGGACTATTAAATTAAATTTAATAGAGAGGTTAATGGGACAGATGAGTGAAACAGCTGCTAAATGTAAGATAAAAGAAAAAAGATGTAAGGGAATAAAAAAAAAGAAGTTAAGGGTATACGAACATGGGACCTTTGGATTTCTATTCCAGTGTGCTACCCACTGCACCATGGAGACATTACACTACGTGTTGTGTAGTTTTACTAGAAGCCAAATCCACGCTATTTCCAAAAAAATAAAATAAACGCACGCCTTTTAGCGAACATTATGTTCCTTGATCGACTCGAAAATGTTTAGGTTTTTATGTTAAAATAGAAATATTAAATTGGTATTTGCAAATTGAAATCGTTTACTTTTTCTTATTTTAAATGGAAAGATTGAATTGTTGTCATGTAGAAAGAATTGGTTGTGACGGACATAAAAAACAACAAATAGTACACTGTAACCAAAGAATAGACTGTATCTCAAATTTTCGAGTTAAAATAACGTTGTTTAAACTATTAAACAGGGGTCGCAAATTTCGCCATACCACATCGGCATCCCGTATTAAAATATAGCGAGCTGGGGTCGCATTGAAATTGTTGTTGCTGTTGTTTTTGTTGTCTGGCAGACAGATTAAACTGGTTCCGTCGGTCATATCAGACATAGATTATGACTCACTTGATTATTTGCATGCGTTATTGTTTTTAAATGACATATACCATTACCAAATTATTGTTTGCTTATGTTCTTCTCCGATATTGTTGATCACTTTCTAAAAATGTTGTAAAATTCCGAAAGCAATTATGCAGAAACCCGACTATATCTGGAGAAATGGCTTTATATTAAAATGTGAATATGTGTTTTTCAGTAATTTGCTGCAAAATTTGGCAGTTACTTACGGGACAGTCTTTACATAGATCAATATACGAGCATGTATATGATAGTCATTCTAAAATTTAGTTTTAGAGCATAGACTTTAATCTAAGTTTTATCTTTCATGCGACATATCACTAACTCCTGTTGTGTAAAGTGATAAATGCTGAGTGTCAGCAAATGATTGTATGTACTTGTTTTTCTTTAAACATGTAGACCGAATTATACATTCGCTAACTGATTCATGTCTGTTGATATTCAGAAAGTCACATAATGGCAGAAGGCGGGGCGAAAAATGCAAACACATCTGATTGCGCCGATAAACTATATATCGCCGCTATTGATTTTGGAACTACTTACACAGGGTTTGCATACTCGCCTAGAGAGCATATAAATGATATCGCTACAAGTGAGTGGAATTCAGACATTGGAGCCACAACGAAAGCCCCAACAGTGGCTCTTTTCACACCAGACAAAAACTTTAGCAAATTTGGATATGAGGCTCAACAGGAATTATCAAACATGCTCGATGACAGCTCGGTCAAAGACTGGTATATTTTGACCGTTTCAAGATGAAACTTTATGAAACCAAGGTAGAGTTTCCAGATTTGCTATATATAACATCTGGCTCGATTTCCACCTGTCATAACTAGCGCTATTAGTAATCATAATCCTCATCACATCAGTCGGTCTCTAACTTCTGAACCAAACGGTCCTTTTCAGGACCATCTTCCTTCACATTGTCATTAGGAATGATAATATTTTAGGTCGAATTAGTTGTCATTCGCCCTCTCGGCAGCAAAATTGAAGATTTTTTAAGTACCTACCTCACAATACATGGGTTATTTCAAAATATTACCATTTTTTGCATTTAAATTTATCTTTAAGGAGTGCGGGTCACACTCCGGGGTCTACACATAATGCCGCATAAGTGCAGAGGGACACACCTTAAAATTCTAAAAACAACATCAAGGTAATAATTTATGCCAAATCAATTGTTATCATAAAATATTTCGTAAAACAAGAATGGTAGAATGAGATTCAACTCGTTCAAGTATTAATTTGCGCTACATATTGTTGGTGGAATTCGAGCCTGTACTTAGTGTGATCGTGTTTATTGTTCATACCAAAACATGTTTGTTTTAAATTCAGTATTCACTGCTCTCAAATAAATTGTTCTGGATGCTATATAGTTGTTATTGATTAGAAAAAATATAAACAAAATGATATGATGTATATCTTATTTAGGACTTTTTGTCCAAAATACCAGGTTAGTAAACGACATTATAAGAGTCGGTTATTTAGGTATTCTAAAGCAACCATCCAGGCGAATTCAAGACTGCTATGTGATAAAAATCAACAACTTCAGGAAACGCCACTTTGGTTATCAGAAAGATTGTTTAAAACGAGTTGCTGCCTAGTGCAGGTGCTTATTAATACAGGTATTACTGTGAAAAAATGTCAAGCTAAGAGCTTTTCTGTCTTTCTTTGTTGTTGGTAATACTATAGCCAACTTAATATTTTGATATTACACTGTATGTCTTGATATTTCCTGTGAATATGCAAATCCATTTTTAGAGGGTTTTTTTATTTAGAAAATTAGTGCCTTTTTCATACATTTGTTTTCCTTTTCAGAAATTGAATAGAAAAACTCTTCTTCGGGATAAATTTGGGAAATTTCTTCCAGCTCTCGATGTCTTTTCGTCAGTTATCAGATTTTTAAAGGATGAACTTGAAGATGAACTGAAGACCAGAGCCTCAGGAATCCAGGATGAAGACGTGCTGTGGATCATAACAGTACCAGCTATTTGGTCTGATGCTGCCAAACAATTCATGCGTGAAGCCGCAGAAAAGGTTTTACCCACTGGCACTAGAACCACAGCAATGCCAATTTCATTGGAATGTTGATTACGATTTTTTGTCCCTCTGTACTGTATATTGAACATGGTAAGGAACGGAAACTGACATGACTTGATTACGGAGCTCGTAATTTTGCACGGATGTATGCTACCATAATATTTTATGCACGGTTCGATAATTACCACATGAAATATAGAATTACTGTCAAAAGACAACCTTAACGAAGTAATGACATCAAATGTCGACAATTTCTACATTTTATAAGTCTGCTCCACTATCAGCTTCCGGTTTGTTTGTTTTTCGGCGATTCTGATTGGATGGTTTAAAACAGGCATGCAATTTCTGTCGATGTCAATGCCACCAACAACAACATACGCCCCCCAAAACGGATGTTGATAGTGGAGCAGACTTATGAAGATGAATTATTGATATTTCACGTTTTTTACTTCGTTAAGGTTGCCTTTTTACAGTGATTCTTTATAGCAGGTGTTAATTGGATATCATATTGATCGAACCGTGCATAGAATGTAATGGTAGCATGCATGTGTACAAAATTACACCTTTCGTAATCAAGTGATGTCAGAATATGTTCCTTATCATGTTTTAATATACAGTACCGGAGAAAAAAATCGTATATGAAATGAAATTTGCAATTCTGCGGTTCTAGTGCAAATGGTTTTACCATACAAACCTATATATAAACCATATAGGAAACCTTCCAGCTGGTTTACGGTAGGTCGGTGGTTCCACCCGGTTGCCTCCATGCATTTGGGGTCTTCCTCCACCTGTAATTAGCTGGACGTCGCTATATGACTGAAATACTGTCGAAGCGACCGCAAACTCAAATAGTCAAGTTATAAACCATATTTTCAGCAAAGATAAAACATTCTAGATTGAACAAACACAAATACACGCAGTTTGACATTCAAAATAAACACTCTTTTAAATAATTAAACAATTTAATGATTCACAGAACCTTTTAAATACATGAGGAATACGAGTTCCACTGCTTGTGTGTATTGAAAGAAAGAATGTACCTGGATAGTGTGGTGGAAACACTTCACTTGCGTCTTAATCCTTGCGTCCAGTCTTTTAATTCGCACGTCGTTAAAAGTGGCAGCCTCCCCAAAACCACTATAGAAGCTGTAAGAACTTGTTTTGCAATTGATCGACGTAAGTAAAGGGGTTAACGGATACAAATATACAAATATTTGACTTTTCCCTTAAAGTATCCCGTGTATTCACTCCAATATGAAGTTCACATATGAGAGACTGCATCTAATATAACAACAAAGTCTTATTAAACAGAGAAAGGAAACTCATATTGATGGTATGTAATCTTCTCTTGTAAGATTCACTTTGCTTTCACATGTCTTAAGTAGAAAAGGAGATATTTGAAACATGAATTTGCGAGAATTGGAAAATTTGTTACGTGATTTGGTGAGCTTTAAACTAGTTACCAATCTTTGTTTAATATATACCACAAACACAGTATTGTGGAAATGTCATTTTATTTAAATGACGAAAAGTAGAACACAAATCGTATAATCAAAGCCCACAATATAATATAAAACTGCCTATACCATAATACGTATTAGCAAATCTCAGAACATGTTTCATATAAGAACGATAGAGAAAATTCAAGGACATGAAAATATGATTAAAACGATGGGTAGCTGGGGAGGATGGAAAATCATTTTTCAGATTCCTATCTGGTCACTCTTAATAACACGTGACTTGCTAGCTAATAAGATGGCGGGATTCCCCAAACTACTTTATCAAAATCCTTTTAGGGGACGACTCAAAAATATTGTTGTGCTAATTATCATATGTGACTGCAAAGGAAGAGTTACGGATGTATAAACACGTACATGTGCGTGTACATGACACACTGAATTATTAATCACATGTGTAACAGATTATTTACGAATGTGATCATTCGTAGCATTTAAATATGTTACAAAAGTGTTTGTCCGAAATGGCGTTGACATTAGACACACACAATTATTTTCTAACAAAAAATAGCAGATCATTTTTCAATGTTTACATGCAAAAATACAACTCAAAATGTTTTTTGCCTAAGCACCTGACCCATGTATAAGATTCTAAATGTTCATGATATATTATTACATTATCAGGCTGGCATTGCGGGTGACAGTATCAGGGTGGTATTGGAACCGGAAGCTGCATCGCTGTATTGTATCAATCAAGAGATATGTAAAACGGCTAAAGTTGACGGAAGCGTGCACCTTGAAAAACTTGCAGAGGGATCCAAATATATTGTAGCAGACCTAGGAGGTATAAATATCTTGAGTCTCTGGTTTATAGGTATTTCTCGCATATTGTCGAGAAAACAAAATGTTAACAATGAAAATGGTGAACAATGTCGATGTCTGGCTTTATTGAAATGATAACTTATCATGTGTTTGGAGATATATAGCTTTCAGAATCCTTTCTTGTTACAGTAGCTGCAATCCGCAAATGAGATTTTCGTAGAGTAAATTATTTTATTAACTTCTTTTGTTTGTACTCACTTAATTTTACATCAAAATATATATTTAAGCGCTATTCGAACATGTCCCAGTGTCGGCTTTCCGTCAAGCTTTGCTTTCTCTATCTTTGCAACGTGAGGTCTTATCTTAATTACAAAGTACACTAGTACAGAAGTATGTAACCCAGTATGTACATCCGGGTCAAAGTCATCATGAGCCTGTACTGTGATTAAATACTGTGGCTAATGTATTTCGACAAACTTCGATTTCTGATCATATCTTTGTAACGTAAGATAAACACATTCGTAAAACTTCATATAATGATAAAGCACCATATATGCACATTGAAGCTGATACCTTCTAAGCCAATGTCACTCGGCTGAATTGTTGTTGAAATTATGTTTGCTATTAGTTCGCATGCTATGTCTGAACAACTACTGATTTGAAAAATTCTTCAGAGACTGTAGGGGCAAAAAAGGATAATTTCCCATACTTGCCGTTTTTTGACAGTATTGGTTACTCATTAGGAGATTTATTCATGGTGCAAATAGAATTACAGTACTTTTTGATAGAAAGAGTTGCTTCGCTCATAAACTTGTTAAGTCACATCTCTACAAATGGGCCTTACTAGAAATCTTCCCCAAGCATGTCCAACAGGGTGATCCGGTGGATTACATTTTTTTTTAACTGATTTTTCATCCCGTCCTTTCTATAATATTTCTTATAATTTCTATCTTTTATTTATTGTCTACATTAAGTGCGAATTCTGTATTTAAGCGTGGGTTATACGTCCTCTGCAAATAATGTCTATGGTCACAATGTTCTTGAATCAGTTTGTTTGGGCTATACATGACAAGGCTTCGTCTGTTTCATTTTTTGCTAAACTCAAAACATTAAAGACCTGTATTAAGCTTCACATAAATTCAGTTGTTACAACTTTCACTTATTGATTCATGATATTAAAAAAGCTATGTTTTGGATCATCATAATCTCAAATACTGTTTTTTCCACACAAAATCACAGAGATCGGCAACAAATTGTTCTTTGCACTTGTATAATGCATCCTCGGTAACCCACGAGCGACTTATTCCTTTACTCTCCATATATGACAAAATTAGTGAAATGTAGGCAGGCGCGGGTATCCGACGATGGTATAATGTAAAGAAGATGGAACTTTGTCAGCCCTCGATATGCTAAAACATTCATATAGTATTATTACGCTTTTTGTAAAACATGATTATCCACCATCAGCGTTGAAAAAATGTTTCATATATAATTATCCAGGTGGGACGGCAGATTTATCCGTTCACGAAGTTTTGGAAGATGGGAATTTAAGAGAAATTATAAGTGCAAACGGCGACGCCAGTG
Source organism: Solen grandis (assembly GCA_021229015.1). NCBI lineage: Eukaryota > Metazoa > Mollusca > Bivalvia > Adapedonta > Solenidae > Solen > Solen grandis. The sequence goes on from CM037782.1 coordinate 21,384,606, forward strand.
GAGGCTTACTTGTTGACGACGCGTTTTTGAACTTTTTGTATTCGGTATTTGGGAAAGATATCTGTGAGAAAATGTACGAAAAGCATTTTTACGAAATGTTAGCACTGAGCTTGCGTTTGAGGGAAAAAAAAGAAGTTTTAATGAGTCAGACATAACCCCGAGCTTCCCAAAGCAGATTTCGTTAACATGATGAAAACCATGTCATGTGAGGAAACATATGACGAAATAATTCAGAAAGGGTAAACAGAAACACAACAACATGTTGCAAATTAATGGGAACAGAATGATTCTCAACAATAAACTTGTTGAGACATTTTTCACGAAGCCTGTAGACGGAATAATTGAGCACATAAAGGAACTGCGAAAAGATGATGAGCTTGGGCGAATAAATATATTACTTTTAGTTGGGGGGGTTTTCTGAACAAAATATCTTAAGAAAAGGATAAAAGAGGCCATCCGTGGTGTGCGAATCATAAATCCGAAGGATTCTTCCTCGCTGTGCTGAAAGGTGCCGTTTTGATGGGCCTAAAACCAAGGTCAATTACCGGCGAATCGCCCAAAATACACATACGGGGTGTCCGTTGGAAGAAATTTCCGTCCTGGTGATGACCCAGAAGAACTGAAGATAACAGATGGAAACAGAGATATTTGTACAAATGTTTTCGTAAAATTAATTGAGAAGGGGCAGGTTCTTAAATTTTGGGGACAACTTCAAGACACGGTTTTGCACATATTTGTGATGAGATTCGCAAATTGTTTTCAGTGCTTGCAGAAGAACTCTACATATCCAGCGACAAAGATCCAAAATATGCTAGAGAGGAGGACGGGTGTACACAGGTCGGTGTCATGATACTGCTTCCAACAGATATTATGTGGAATTTTATTAACCTGTTTGTGACAGGCTTGTCGTTGGATACTCGGAGTTCACTTTGCGTTGTCGTTGTCTCAACACAGGTAAGGTGTTGAGGCGAAAATAGATTATCCCGGATCTCACACCTTGACATGCTCAGTCTCTCTAAAGTTAACAAGAAGAAACAATTAGGTACTTTCCTTTTACATGTTTGATACGCTTACGACTGTGGGGAGCAAAAACACATATTGTACGAATCTAAATGCCCTGAAAGTAAATATTTATGTTAAATTATTATTTTTCAAAATGTTTTAAACTGCAATTTTTGCGTACGGATTTTTTGGTGTAAGGCAACTACAACTATCAAGAAATGAAGAAATGGCGTTTTGTTCTTACTTGCATTTTTTTGCAGTTTTAATAGTATTAAATGGATGTCAAATTTTTATAAATATTTCCGGCGGTTATGTACATTTTCAATCGATAGACAAATGCTTGATTACAAAATGTTTTTGGTAATTAATAATATTTTGTTGGCCGTAGGAAGGGGGTGTGGTTTGAAGGGTATTATTCGATAAAATATTTAAATAAAAATTATCAAACCCAGTTAATTCATTTATTATGCTCTGTGAAATTTTTGGGAATTTAGTACAGTATGATTGGGTTTTGATTATTAGACAAGGGGAAATATTCCATTTGTTTGCTTTAAAAAAGTTATTCACAGAGACGGTAAAAAAAAAAATTATGCTAAATTTCATTTTCCAAAAACTTATCTTTGAAATTTGATTGTTTTAAAAAAGAAATCATATTTTGCATGTCAACAAAACAAAAAATGTTTTCCGATACGTTAACCAAAAAAAAAAGAATATTAATTTAATTTTAAAATTTATGCAAAAACTTGGAATAACTGTAACGAACCCTTTTTTCACGGTGCTATTATAAATTTACCCAAATAATTAGTAATTCATTTATCCTTAATATTAATAAATTTGTGTTTAAAAATTGGGGCGTATATATATTTTCTGTGTATAAAAATTTTCCCCCCGCAAATCGGTAGAAGTGTTTGTTTTTGGGGGTTAATTTAGGGTAAGTTTATTACAAAAGAACTAAAGATCATTTCCCAAAGGACAAATATAACGTTATATTATAGTGTAAACAAATGTCTTTTAAATTATGAACAGTTTTTTTCTTGTTTCAAAGTTTACTATAACCCGAATTTATTTTAGCCGAAAACTTTCGTTTTTTGAAAATACCGCAAATTGTATTTAAACCTATATACCAAAAGAAGATAAGTTGGAGCGTGGCTACGGTAACGGAAGTAGTTAGTGACAAATCTTATACAAAAAAATTCGATCTTTAAAACCTAATTAATTTAAAAAAAAATTAAATTCTTGTTATCAAATTTGATTTCAGTTTTTAACATTAAAAACTAAAATAAAATTAAATGTGTAAAATTTTTTTGGGTTTTTAAAGTTTTTTTATTTGCGTTTTATTTCGTCTTGCAAATCGCACAAACCTTAAAAAGGGGGGTTAACAAAACCATATTATGGGTTAAAAATTAAAAAAATAACGCCCCATAAATAGGTTTTTTAATTTTTCTTTCTAACACCCCTTTGGAAATGTGATTCTTTCTCATTCAAAGTTTAATTCATGGTAGCTTTTTCATTTTTAAAATCAAATGTACCAATTTTAGGTTTTTCATCTTTTTAAAGGCAAAAATACTTTCCCTTTTTTTAAGTCGAAGAAAACCCCTCCATGAATAACGTCCACTGGGTCATTTTTGGCATCCCCAGATAAAACAAAATGCACAAATGCGAAATTGAGGTTAAAAAAAACGTTCTCCATAAAAAGCAAATTTTTAAAAAAGAAAACGGTACTTAATAAACCATAACACTGTAACACAAGTTGTATTTGAAAAATGCAAGTAAAAAGAAAATTTGAAATTTGTAAAGGGAAAAAATTTGGGGGTTAACAACAGACCAATGAAAACACACCAAAAAAATATCATTTTTTGCAATGTCAACACAAAAAAGTGGTGTTTCGAGATGTTAACCGAATAAAAATAAAAAATAAAACATCAACACAAATTTAACGTACATTTATGCAGAAACTTGGACAAAAATGTACACGATTCATTTTTTATACCCCCAAAGGGTGGTATTATGTTATCCCTGGTTATCCTCCGTCTGTTAGCATTTTTTTCTGATCAAAAGAAACTTTTTTTTTTAAGATATGTTACGCATACAGAATGATGTGCAGATGTAGGTTTGAGATGTTTTGGGGTTCATGGTCAAGACCACTTAAAGGGTAAAATGCATACTACATTTTTAATGTTAGAATATTTTGTGTCCGCTCGTATCTTAAAAACCACTGGAAGGTCAAAATTATTTGAAGAAATGTAAACCTCGGATGTAAAAGCGAGCGGGGTTTCGATCCCCTTGGTTCAAGGAAAAGGTCGCACTTGAGAGTTGTCAGAAATTTTTTGCCCACCTATATCTTTAAACCCGAGTAAGGAAATTAAAATTTATTTAACAAAAATAAAACCAAACGAGAGGATATGCAGAGTACGGGTTTCGGATGTCTTTTTTTAAAGGTCAAGGTCACATTGAAGGCACTTGTCATACTTTTAAAATGTTTGAATATTTTGTGTTCGCTCTGTATCTCTTGAATCTCTTAACAATTTAAATTTTTTGAAAGAAGTGCAGATCAAGTGCAAGTCTAGTTTTATTGGGTCAAGGTCATAGTATGAAGCAACAGTCTACATATTATTATTCGTGTATGTTTAATACCTACAGATGTTTACCAAGAGGGGACGAAAGTTTACCCCCTTCCCCTGTCCGTTCACCGACTGTCAGATCAAAATTATGGGGGAATTAAAAAAACAGTCGAAATGTGCAAACCGTTAGTTTTTGTGTTTTTAAAGCAACAACGAGCCGTTTTTTTTTAAAAAGAGTTTATTCATTCGTAAAGGGGTAGTTCACTTTCATTCCCTTTTTTGGGGGCGAAGGTTTGCTCAGTGAGCTCTTTTTTTAAGGGGTTGTTTTAATAATGATGCAAATTCAATCCCTATTTGTGATAACAAATTTTCTCTAATATTATAAAAATTTTGTTTAAAATGTGGGGCGAAATTTGTTTTTCTGCGAATATATATATTTCACCCAAAATCGGTAAATGCGTGTTGGTTTTTTTGGCTTAAATTTTCGGGTTTAAAGTTTAATACCATAAAATAAAAACTCAATTTCAATGGCAGAAATTTGGGCCCGTGTATTTTATCAATGTAAATAAAAGTCATTAAAATTTTTGCCCCAAAAATTTTTTTCATTTTCCCCCATACTTTGGGTATAAACGTCGTATTTTTTTTTACACCCATATACCTATTCGTTCTTCGTATACAACGCAAATTGTATAAAAATTTTGTATATCCAGGAGATTGATGCAAGGTTGTAGCTGATGGCCACGGTACCCAAACAAGTCTGGGTGATAAACCTAATGATAAAGTTTAAATACTTATAAAGAGCATTAAAAATAACATTTTAAAAAAATTTACAATCAGCTCATATAATAATATGCTTTAGTAGAGTTGTATTGAGGATGAAGAGTGAGAAGTGGGGACAAACAATCCACATTAAAACGGGACGTCACTAACAGGCACTGGACCGCGGGTCATGAAAGAAAAGAAACGCAAAAAACTCTTTCTTGTTTTTAGTCCCATAATTAATACTATTGACTATTTGAGTTTACCCCTCGCTTCGACAGTTTTTTTTAGTCATAAAGCGACGTCTAGCTAAATTTCGGGGAGGGAAACACCGAATGCACGGAGCACCCCGGGGAGAACCACCGGTCACCGCAAGCCAGTGGAAGGCTTTATCACAGAAAATCCGAATGACCCTGCCGGGATTCGAACCCACCGGTGAGGGGCTGAGTGATTTTAAAGTCAGGACTTTACCCTCTCGCCCCCGGAGGCCTCCCCCCTCCCCCCAAAGAAGAAAGCTTTTCTAAATCCGTTAAACTTTAGGGGGAACGGAAGCGCTAAGCATTATGTCAAATCGTTGATTGAACATTGAAAGCCCCAAAGTGATGCGTAAGTAGGTCTTATTTCGTATTGCATTTAAATCGTTTTGTTTAGAAAATATTTTAAAAACATTTTACAAAGTAATATTTGTCTTTTTTGATGTTCAGTTAAATGATTTTTTATTCTTCAATTTCAACAAAACACTCTATGTATTCCAAAAGTTAACCAAAAAAAAAAAAAAAAAAAAAAAAAAACAAACAAACATCAATTTTCAAATTTTAATTTTATTTCATGTCAATTCTTAACACAATAAAACCTCATTTTATCACGGTTTCTATAATGAATGATGCAAATTCAAGCTTTAAATTAGTGTTAAATTAACTCTAATAATATTAACATTTTTTTTTTTGAAGATGTTGGTGTATTTTTTTTTTGTGAATATAATTTCGCCCGCACTTCGGGAAAATGCAGTGTATGATTTATTGCTTAATCAATGGGGAATTTTTATTACATTTGAAATATAGACAAAATTCTATGTCAGATATTATAATATACACTAAATGTCAAAGAATGTCACTTAAAAAATGCAAAATTGTTAAACAGATGTAAGGCCACGTAGCCAATGCCCACGATACACCGTGCGTTTTTTCACCCTAAAACCGCAGGCGAGGAAAACATGAACTTCCGAAAAATATCCGAATTTTTTTCTGAAAACGTATACGAGTTTAAACCCGGGGTTAAACGTGCCATTATGTGTGTGATAAATAAAATTGGCGGTGAAAAATTTACAATTATGCTGACCCATGTTTTAAGAGGAATAAGGAATAATATTTTTTATCTTCCTCTAAATGATTGGGGATACTGTACGGAAGAAGGAAAATAATCGCTCTTTCTGATGTTTTAATCTGTAAAATCTTTTTGGAAAACATTTTCTTCCTCAAAAGATTGAGGGATTCGTACGGAAAAGGAAATTATTGGGCTCTTTCTGAGGTTTTTCTTTAAAATACATTTTTATTTTAAACGAGTAAAAATACCCCCAAAATAATTAAGACTACGGGTGACAAGAAAATCTGTATGTTTCTTTGAAAAAGCGCGGTAGCATTGCTTTAGTGTGCAAGTTAAAGGTTTTTTATTAGTAAATCTTACATTTTTTTTTTTAAGCCCTTTTTGAATAAAAAGATGTTGAATTTAGTATCAAAACAATCTCACTAGAATTATACTTATTATAACGCATTAATAAAATTTTTTTGGAATAAAATGTAAAACAAGGGGGCCAAAAGGGGCCCCGAATCACTCACTGGCATCATTGGGCTAGAAAATAATGACCCGGGGGGGGCCATTTTGACCCCAGGCCAGATTTAACAAACTTGGAGGGGTTTAGTAGCGCTGTTACATACCAAATTCAAAACTCCGGCCCCTTGGGTTTCTGTGGAGAAGTTTTTTTCAATTTTTTTTTTTCCTATACAAGCCTTTTTTAAATCAAGTGACCCCGGGGCGTGGTCATTTTGCCCCCAGCTCTTGATTTAACAAATTTGGTAGAGATCAAAGACAATGCTAAAACCATATATCAACCCCCCAGGCCTTGGGGTTTTGAAAGATTTTAAATTTTTTTTCCAAATTACTAGACTTTTGAGTTCGGTTCGGTCATATAGCGCCCGCCCAGCAAATTTACAGGTGGAGGAAGACCCCCAATGCACGAAGGCACCGGGGAGAACCCCGACCTTTATAGCCACGGGGGCTTCCTCACATGAAATCCGAATGACCCTGCCCGGTTTCGAACCCAAAGCGGTGAGGGGGTGAGGAGTTCTAAATCAGCACTTTCCCCCCCGGCCACGGGGTCCCCCCCCCCTTTCCCTTTTTTTCTTATATAAATCTATGCTAAATCAAGTGACTCTTTGGGGGGGGCAAATTTTCCCCATGGTCATGATTTAACAACCTTTGTAGAGACCCACTAGACAATGCACTCAAAAAAAAATGAAACTCCAGGGCCCTTTGGCCGGTAAATAAGTTTTTTTGGGGATGACAATTAAAGGAAAGATAAGAACAAACAGGGTTTTTTCCCACGCGCTGACCAGCCAGTTATAATAAAAATCCAAAGGAAAACGCAAAATTTAAAATCACACAAAAAGCAGTGTATCCCCTAAGGTGGGGAATTGTTATGGGTACTAAAGAAGCGAACTTTTATTTTTTTTCTCGCATTTCATAAGTTCAACAAACAAAACAGACAAATAACAATTCAATAGAAATTATTTTTATGAATGATCTTTTTGGGAAATTTATAAAAAATGGATGAAACTGTGTGAACGGCAGAAGTTAGTGTTTTGATAATTACTTTCTTTCAGCCATCAAACAGTTACATTTTACGGCTGAAAATAACTTTTTTTGACAGTTTTCTTTCAGGGGGTGTTTCTCCGTATGGGGCTGAAATGTTTCATGCGGTAATTTGGGAAAATTTTTTTTTTTTTTGATCTACTGATCAAAACTTTGGGAAAGCATCTAAATACGAGGGGGGAAAGCGAAAGTGCTTTATATTTTATATCACTTAGCATAGTTTCGTTTTCACCCCCCATATGCATTTTTTGGCGGGTTACTTTCTTTTCATATTTTTTTTTTTCCCGAGTAATTCGTTCCGTAAGCCGCGAAAGTCTGCTTGCGCAGGGGGACTTTGAACTACATTTCGATTACAGAAATGTGTAACCCATCCTAGCGACTGTTTTCCCGTAAGGCCCCAAAAAATTTGCGAAAAAAACAGTGATTTAAATTTTTTTTTAGTTTTTTTTTTTTATTATTTTCAGCATTGCAAATATATTTTGAAAACACACTCGGTATGGGGATTTTTTGACAACAACAGGTGAAAACGATGAGATTCACTCGGTATAAAAAGATATAAAGCAATAAATAAGCAGTCACGTGATATTTTTGTTCGTTGTTAAATTCAACGTCCAAGCAACAACATTTAAGTCATTTTGAACTAGTCTTTGATGCAGCAGAATGTCTAAGATGTTGAACGCTGTGTGACAGATTAAGACAAATTTCAACAAGACTGACTGTTTTTTTTGGGATTTTTGAATTTTTTTATTTCTTATAGATATTATAAAATCATATCAAAAAAGCTACGCAATTTAACGGGGTTTTTAAAATAACCTATATTCTTTTAATGAATCGTTTTAAAACCACTTTTTATATTTTGAATTGATTTTATAATACTACCGTTCTCTTTTTACATTTTTTAATTGTCGACTTTTCCGACGATGGCCCGTTAGCCTTTGAAAATGCGAACAACAGAGGATATCCGGAACCACAAAAAGAAAGAAAAAACAAGGTGTTCATGTAATTGTTGCTGAAAAGCATGCAAACAACATTAGTTCTACTGTATTTTTTGGGGACATTGTTCTTTTCAAAACGGGGGAAAAATTTTTCGTACCAACAGGGAACTTGGAAAAAAAAAAGTTCGTTTTTCCGGGAGTCAGTCTATTTTTGTTAGCACGATTGAAGCGTGGTAAGCATGGGTCAGGGAAAAATTTTTAGACGGATCCGAAAACCCTGTGATCAAAGTTTGGAGGGGAAAGATACTTTTAAAAATGATCCGGCACACTTCTTTCCACAATCATTGTTCCACCTTTAAATGTTAAAGTGGGAGTATATATAGAGAAACGGGTTTTATTGGATAAAGTTTTTTTTACCTGCGGGCCAAGAAAAATAAACCGGGGCCTTGGCTATTTATTCTATTTATCCATCATTCTAACAAATAATCTGTAATTTTAAATTTAAACACGAAAATAAAAGAAAAAAATTGGACCCCCAAACTATCTCCCCTTTAGTATTTTTCCGCGTGTGAACAAAAAAACCGTTCGCTACAACCTAAGTAGTCCCAGGATTTAAAAAAGGTTTTATAACAATTCACGAACTTTCGAAATTTTTTTATTAAGATAGCGTTAAGCATTTCAATTTTCAAATACTCGCAAGAAAAATATATTTAAAAAGAATATATCTTACAGGGTTTGACCCCAATACACAAAACACATTTGAACCAAGAAAGTTTTTATGACGTCAGAGAATAAAATTTCACGAATGATATAAAGCTAATTTATTCGATAGGCATTTATACCACGATGTGAGTCTGATGAAGGATAAATATGTGAGGGGTCTCTAACAATAAGGGTCCACGGATAAATCGAAGATACATCGTATAAGTTTACCCCAATACACGATCGTATTAGTCAGAAAAAAATCGTATCCAAAAAACTATATCAAAAACACGTGTTTTTGGGGGATTTCATTTATTAAAAAGGCTTTGCATCAAAATAAATATAAGCAAAGTGTCACTTCTTTATGAGCTGTAATATCCTGTACTGACGCCTTTGGGAAGCAATCAAATTTTTTTAGGACATCGTCGGATACCCACGGTTTTTTTTATTTCATACATCTGAAGCGATGAATGGAAATTTTTGGAAAAAACCTCGGGGGTTTCCACGATATTTATGATTGCTTCGGGAAAACCCGGGCCCTTACTTTATCTGGGAGATACAGATTACAGGGGTGTTAGCATGTATTCGGATTTCCTCTTTCTTTTATCAATATGAAACAAAAAACCCCTTTTTTTCTTCGAAAGATATTAAGATTGGGAAAGTGTAGGGCTGTAAATAATTATCAACCGACCAACCCCAGTGGTAACACCTCATAAATTTACACAGCGGTAATGCGAAAACTTGTCATACAAACATTTTTTCCCCCCCCCCCCCCCCGCTGCTCCCCCTCGGGAAACGGGAGGTCTGGGTTCGTTGCCGGCCGCAAATGACTGAACTATTGTCGGCGGGACGTTAATCCAAAAAAACAAATCTCTTCTGCACTGGGGGGGAAAATCTCCATTCATTTCTTTTCCAACTGATTTTTTTAATGCTTATTACAATTTTCATAATGTTTGTTATAATTACGATTTCAAAAGTTATTCAGCTTTGAAATTTTTATTTGAAAATTCGTTTTTAATACATGTAATAGTTCTGTCGCCATATCAAATAAAAAAATTTTTTAGTTATCGTTCATATATTACAAATTCTTAAATGTAGATTTTAATTGAAAATTGTTTATTTATACTTTTATATATACTTAATTTAAAACGCACGTTTTTAACGGGAAAGATTCTTTATTTTTCATTTTTGAAGAACAAACAAAGACCCGTGAGTATTAAAATTGGAAAAAAATTTTGCAAAGGATAATTAATTACTGGCATATTCCGCACTCGTATTTTTCCGTAGAGGGGGGCTGCTACGAACAGGTGTCAGAGCCATTTTCTTAAAAGCTGGCTTACATAGCGCTATACTGCATAAGAATCAATGTTATTAAAGACTGATATTATTCGTAACTTTAATTGGAAACCGGGCCTGGGGGAGATAAAGGGCCCCCTAAAAGACGGACTGATATTTTCCTCGGCCCCGTATTTTTCCCTCTTACCCACATGTGATATTATTCGTATATCTAAGGCGGGGTTTTAAAAATTTCTCATATCTATTTTTCATATTTTCGGATATTACTCGTACCCTTTGGTTGCGGGGTCTGAGTCCGTGTAGAAATCTCACCCCACTCATAACGGATTTTGAGGGCTTTTTAAATGTCAAACATGTTTTCCCTAAGAAAATTACCCCGTATGTTTTTTTTGAAATCTGACCCCGGGTCGAATTTAGGCCTACGTTAGACGGTTTTTTTTTTTAAAAAGTCCCGCCACCCCCAACAGAAATTTAAACCCTTTGGAGATTTTTGCTAATTATGTAGTGCAGATTTTTGGTGTGCAGCCAAAACAGCATATCATGCATTTTCCATGGGGGCATGATACCACACACATCACTTATCCTCCACCGGGTCAATCAGCCCGGGAGCTCCATTATAGGCTGAGCGCCAAGCAAGATAGCTAACCAGTACCATTTTTATAAACTTGGTATATCGCAGGGGGAAATTAAACCCCACGATCTCCTGTTTCGCTCTGATCACCGGTCACGTAACTTGTTAAATATAAAAGAAAAAATTTTCATGTAAAAAGAATTTTTAAAAAAGCGACCTGGATGGAATTCTCAAAACCGGGGTTTTTTCCCCTTGTACACTACACCCCAAAAAGATCTGCGAAAGGGTTCCCATAAAACTAAACTGGGTTTCGGAAACCTTTCGAGACATTAATCAAAAAAATGGGGGGACCCTTTACGTTGGGAAATCATTCGGGATCCCCAACCCCCGGGCCCCGAATGTTTCAAAAAAACCTTGCGAAGACTTCCCGATAAAGCCGAGCGAATAAAGGGGGAAATTTCCCCGGCACCCCTATATGGTTGCCGATGATCACTAAGCCGCCCCAATATAACATTCGGGGGCCCTATAATATTCGGCGGTAAAAACCCCGAAGTGTTTTTGATCCCGATTAAACCCCGAATTGCCCCGAAATTTTCCCAGAAATGTTTGGGAAGGGAAAAGAGGGGCCCCAAAACATCGCAAAAGGGTTCCGAAGCATCCAAAAATTTGCTAATTTCCCCTTCATTCGAGAACCATTCGGGGTTCCCCAGTGTACAAGCCCCTTTCAGACGGCCTCCAAATTTTTTGCATTTGCAATGCAACTCTTGGGAAAAATCACAAATTAAAAATGAAAACCCCTTAAAAACCCCCGGGGTTTAAAAAAAGATCTGACACCCGAAGCACACCATTCACCTTTTTTTATGACTATTTACTTTCCCCCATGTTTTATTTCGCTTATTTTTGCCCCTTCTTTAAATATGATAATTTTTTGGTACTTATAAAAGTTTAAAAAAAATCGGGTTTTAATCTTAAATGTAAAAATAAAAAAATAACCCCTTAAAACTAAAAAAATAAAAATATAAATTTTATTAAAGAATAAGTAACATAGTAAAACATAAATCTAATCTCATTAAAAACAGATTCATATGCTAACTGGATCTGACCACATCGTTTTAAAAGGGTCGTCTCAATTGACCTTTGTATAAGCCAATCCAAAAACGGGGGGCTACAGAAACATTCCGAAAATCAGGAGGGAAATATAAAACCCCATCAATCTCACAATTGGGGAAAATAATGTCTAAGCGGGCCGGGGCTTAAATTTGGGAGAGCGGGGGTTTTATTCGGTTTTGAGCGTTCGCCCCGTAAGCAAAACGCCCCGGGTTCGAGTCCCGGTCAAGCTCCATTTTTTTTACCCTTTACAAAAGTTTAACTGATGCCAGTTAGAAACGTGCTAATTTTTATTGGTTAAAAATCGGGGTACTTTTTTTATGCATATAATAATTAAAATGTCAATCTGAGGGGACCCCTAAAACATGTTTTTTCAGTTCCCAAAAAGCGGATAGAAAAAGGGGGCAATTTTTGGGGGTGATTTTTAAAAGAATTGCTAATATCATATAGTAATTCGTCAAAACAAAAAAATTATAATTTTTCAAAAAAAAAATTTTTTGGGTTTTTTAAAAACCCCCGACCCCCATTTCAGTCTCTGGAAACTGCAGTATCCCCGCCCTAGACGTGGGTTTTTCCACATCCATCACATTAAACCTATCCCGGGTTTTTAAACCCGTCCTGGAGCTCCCTTTTTTATGCTGAGCGCCAAGCAAGGGGGCTAAAAATGGCCCCTTTTTTTCGACTTTGGTATATCGTGGGGCCGGGGGTCGAACCCACGACCCCCGCACCGGGGGCGGACGCTCTAACCACTGGCCCCCCCGGACGGGGTTTAAAAAGATCTTTTGAGCGTCCCGAACAAAATATGATGACGTCATTTTAATAATGTTAACAAAGCCATGTTAAGTATTATGCATTAAATTTTTAGTATGTAAAAGTTTTTAATTTAAAAACAGTATCAAGTAAATGTCTTTATTCCCCTTTTCCCCCCTAGTTGTCAGCGCCCACATCAACCATAATGGGGAGAAAAAAAAGGGGGGCAAATTTCCGCCAGGGCCAAATTTCCCCCCGGGGATCCCCCTTCCATAGGGGCCCCCAAAATCTCCCCCCTCCCCCGAAAACTCCCCTTCAACCGATACACTGACAAGATGGGGGTAGTTCATCCCTGTATAAATATAAAATTATGTACTTTGTTTTACATGGCAGCGATCACTGTTTTGTTTTCCTTTTAAAAAAGAAAAATTTATTTTGCAAACTTTCAGAATAGGATGCCCTGGTAACATTATGGTAACACGCTTCGCTTCTCAACAATGCCTCCAGGTTTCGACTCTGGTCCCCGCATTTGAAAAGGAACAGTGGTCGGTCGTCAGACACGTGGGTGTCCTCGGGTTCTTCTCACAATAAAGAACACCATACGCTGCCACCAGGGTCATCGAGAGTGATTTATTGTGATTAATTGTTGTCGGGAATAGTGGGCTTTTACAAATCTCCCAGATCTACAGTACCAAAGCAACACAAGCAATTACAAAGCAAACCTCATCCACAGACTTCCTGAACAATGTCAACTTAAGTTTCGGTATATGAAATTGAATTAATAAATGAAAAAAAGATGAATGAAATACTGTCGAAAACGACGTTAAACTTGAAAAACACAAAAAGGGAAATCCTCCCCATGTAGAATTAATACAATGTATTGGTACTGATATTGTTCACGTTTAAACGCTAAAGATCAATCAAATAACAAATCTTTTAATATGAACAAACGAACAAATAGTTTATACTTAACTTAACGTCGTCTATTCCAGTCACACAGTATGTCGTAAATGAGATACATAGACCCCTGACACAGAGTATAATGTCCAATTCTGTAAATCCGTTTCGGGGGGGGGGGGGGGGGGGGGGGGTAAATTTCGATGAATAATGCATCCATTCACGAAATCTTTACTTTAAACAGAATGATGTTGGTGGTTTTTGTAGAAAAACAACAAAAGATAAAAAAAATTTACACCACACACACACAATTAATAAAAAAAAAAAAAAAAAAAAAAAAAAAAAATCATTGGGCTCTGGTATATCCATGATTTTTAACTCGACTCTGCTTTCTATCTATACAGAAGGTAATAAAACACGTATGGGTAATTTCGCAACAAAACACAGGGCGCTGCTAGCATGCTCACGTTGATAACGAAATTAAAAATTTTCTTTAAAACCCTAATGTTATCTTTATTTTACTTCTTTTTATATATTTTATATGTTTACCCCATCATTCATTCATTCATTAATTCATTTAGTTATCTATTTATGTTGATCTACTTAATTATCAAGTTTATTTTGATTAAGGCAGGTAGGGGTAGTAGATTTACTGATCAGGTGGTAGGTAGGTAAAGGGAGGCAGGTAGTTTGGTAGACAGACAGACAGACAGACAGACAGACAGACAGGGCAGACAGACAGAAAGACAGACAGACAGACAGATTGACTGACTGACTGATTGACTGACTGAATAATTGATTGATTGATTTGATTATTGATTGATTTACACGTTTAACACTAACATCTTACGGCTGACACTGGTTAATTAAATATTGGCATTTCTAGCCACCGGGTTCCGCTCCGTTCGTTTTGTTCCATTCTATTTTGTTCTGGTTAATCCCAATCATTCGCGAGTTCTCCATTATTTGCCGAAACACTCGGACTTCAAACAAAACAAACAACGCATTCCTTCATGTTTTTGTTTGTTTGGTTGGTTAAAAAACCCACCAGCAGTATTTCAGTCATCTGGAGACTATGTCTACTTTAGACAGATATATTGCTGCCACACTGCAGTATCACGCGTGGACATGTGGCATGATACAACACCGTCACATTTTTCCTGACACCGGGCCAACCAGCCATTATGGCTAAGCAAACAAGCAAGGGATCTATAACATACCATTTTTTTCGACCTGGTATGACACGTGATAGATATTTAATCTTCAGATTCAAAAACATGATGTCGACTGAATAGTTTTAATTAAAGACTTGAATTTTAATAATGATAAGTCAAAAGTCTCTTTCTTTATAGTTAAGCTGGTATATGTCAAAGTAATACGCCCCCATCCCGCGTGGTTGGTAGTGATTTAATTTGTTATTTGCATATACATACATTTATTTCTTAATATAATACATCGATGAAATTATGTCAAAAGGGTTACAAAAAAAATTCAATGTTTATCAAGGGAAATATTATTTTATATTTCAATACAGTTTACACACTAGGAATATCCGTTGTTATTCTAACAGCGGGGTACCGGAAAAGCGTCATTTTTTATTATTCATTTATTTACTTTTATATTTTTTTTACAATCAATTGCTTGATAAAAATATCCACCCTATGCTCAGTGTAGACAATGTGTTTAGGACACATTACTTTCTTAAAGCACACTTGATATTTTAGACTCAGAATAATGGATAGTACACGTGATTGCATCTCACTAAAGTCATAACACAGAGCTAGAAATGTGGGGTTTTCTGAAAGATGGACGTTCGTAAATAGTTTGCGATCGAAATAGAAAAAAATAGGTTTGTGATAGTCATTGACTGACCCTTACCACACAAAAAGAAAAAAAAAAGTATATTTGGTTTTCCCCAGAGTGAGGGCCGTATTTATGACACGCCAGTCCCACCGTAAGGTGTGTACATGCATATGATAGGTAGGATCAACTCACCATTTCTTTGAAATTAGTTTGATAGAACAGCTTCTCGTCGCTGTCCTGGAAAAAATAAAAGTATACAAGACGGAACTGTCGGAAATCATCGGGTAATTTTCCCTGTAACTCATACTAATTCCTCTCGATGGTTCCTAAGGGTTTGGACCAGTACTTTGCGCTTGGGGAGGTCAGAAAAGATCCTTTCCCCCACCCGGGTTCGAACCTTACCTCTGGATTAAGGCGACCTTTACTGTGAGTTGACGACTTTGCATATATTCAGTCATCTTGTGGTAAAAAGTAACAGACGCACGGAAAATTACGTAAAGCTAATTCAAGTCCTGCCAAATCCTGGTTAAAAATGACTTTAAAATATGTAAGGATGTGTATCCGTGATCGTTACACTCATTTACATTGTCAAAGAATTAAACATTTTGAATGTTAAAAAACCAGGCACCGATACAGGACTTTAAGTGTGTGTGTGGCGGGTCCCTGAATTTGCATGGCATGATTGCAAGTTCTGATCCAGCTTGGGAATTTTTTTGTTTAAATTAAATCTCATTAAACATAAAAACATGAACTACCTACCCCTCGCCCTCGCCCGCCTACGTGAATCCGGGCGTGTGCATTTTTCTACTATACAAAAGAATATTCAACATAATATGCATAAACGCTATTTAAGTCAATCTCTCCTATCAGCATTCTCATTAGGATCATGAAAAAATGAAGCCCAAAGATTAATGGAGCACCCACCCACCCACAAATAACTGGGATCCACAAGACAATTGTCAGAATCTTGCTCAACCGGCAAGAAATTATAAAAGTATGTGGCTTGCGAGTTGGTGAGACATGAGACAGAAATCAACATGGTATTGTGATGATTTTTTTTCCGTTTCGTTATTTTTCCCCATTGTGGTTAATTTCGGAACTTTCATGTAGGTTCAATTTAAATTCAATTTCAACATTTTAAATCATTTTTAATAGAGAAAAGCTTCTTAAATATTTTAATACATCTAGGTGAAATATGAACTAAAATTTGGCAGGAAACATTTATTCTAGCCTAGTACATGCATACCTCGTGTTATTAATACGGTAAAAACAAAGGGTTCC
>CM037782.1:21401237-21451237 GCA_021229015.1 Solen grandis
TCATATTGTGGCTGTGAAGGCGGCTCTTGTTTGTTACTCGCCGAGTATCAATTTTGAGTATCAATTTTCGTTCGTATACAATGCAAATTGATACTCAATTGAGACAGTGACGTCGTGGCACCAAAACCTCTGTGAACGTCACGCACAATAACGCGGCGTCATTGGTGTTCTCGACATGTTTGGGGTGGCCAAAAGTGTCCATCAAATAAGTTTCAATTTAATGACCATGATAAGACCCCTGAGACATAATATACTTATGAAAATTAATCAAATGTTCGCTTTCAGCATTGTAATCAACATCTTTTAAAATTACGTGCGCCACTCTAAAATAATTATGATGATAAACTGTCCAAATGCTAATGATAACTAATACGTATATTTACTTAAAGGCCATTAAACACATGAGAACAATGTTACAAGCGATCACTGTTTCTCAGATACTTTCAGCTGGTAGACTTTTGCTATAGGCTTGTTCGAAACACTTTTCCCATTCGAATTTTTGCTAGTCTCCTGTGAGACCATGGCGTTACATCATTGTATACCTGCACGACGTACCCAACGGATATCTTTTGCTGGTCGTTCTCCGTTGTCCTGTGGTGTTCTCGTAGAAAAGCGGTCAGG
The DNA here is from genome assembly GCA_021229015.1 of Solen grandis. Lineage (NCBI taxonomy): Eukaryota > Metazoa > Mollusca > Bivalvia > Adapedonta > Solenidae > Solen > Solen grandis. Next base: position 21,401,859 of record CM037782.1, read on the forward strand.
TATTTGCATCTCCCCCGGAAGTAGTCAATGTTGGTCCTCTGTTGGTTCGCGTGCTTTAGAACGTCAGCACAATTTTCCGTCTCAGAAGTACACATTCTTCGTGTAAAGTCAGCGTACGGTAGCGTCTTGTTCTTTCTGTCGTATAACTGGTGTGCTGGTGCCAATATCTTTGTCGTTTAAAATCACCTCAATCTCTGTCACAACTGTTCTCAGCACCTCAAATGTGATAAATGCATGTGTCAGCTTTTTCTTCAGCGCAGTTTTGTGAGGCCAATCAACCGCCGTGCTATGGTGCACATTTTGGAATAAATATCCGTTATTCCCCTGTTGCTCACCTCCTGTTGTAAAGTTGGCGACTTGAAAAGTCTCTTCAAAGACGCTTGTAATCACGTATCCACAGCATATTTCATCTCATTCTATGTAGCTGATCCAGTTACACGCGCAACTCGACAATTTTTAGTAAATTTCTGCACAAATGCTGTAGTTCATACTAGCTCCTTGTATGTCCCAAATCTGTCAATGTCCATGATATGTAAAATACGTGACGCGTACTGTTGAGGACTTGTCCTTGGCGGTCTAGAAGTGTTCAACCCGGAAGAAGGTGTACTAGAAGCGGAATCAGTTTCATATTCTCTACTCTCCTCTGCATGTAGTCTGTCGCAGTGGATAAGTCGTCTGCATGGGTTTCCATATATGTTGCGTGGGGCTAAGGGCATGTCCCAGTCATTTTTCTTTTTCCACAGATCTTGAGTTTGGCGCGTACAGTGACCAGACTCAACGGACCGAGTGGGTCAAAACTTCTGAAGAGTTTAGCTAAATGAGACGTTTGGTCAATTTCTCGGAGAAATATGTTTTTCTTGTAAATGACAATTTGTCTGCATATGTATTCCATCTCAAACCGAGGATGACAATTTGTCTGCATATGTATTCCATCTCAAACCGAGGATTTTACCGGTTGTGTCGGAGTGAAGAACGTCGTCAAAGCATCGCTGCTAGACACCGAAGATCTGAGATTAAACCTATCATGTCATGCGACTCCAGGAAGTATTGTTGTAAGTCGGACTCCTTGTAAAAGTTATACAAAATATTGTTCACATACAAACTTTGTTCCAAGATGTCGCCAGACGGCAGGTGCTTGTTGTTGATATGCTTCAGTAGAGTGACATTGAGGATGAAGAGTGAGCAAGGGGCGACAAACAATACCGCAAAAAAACGGTACGTCACTAACAGGCTACTGAGATCCGCTGGGTCAAAAGAAGCGCGTAAAATCTCTTTCTTGTTCATCTAGTTCCACAGGTAAGAAAGCATTTTCTAAATCCGTTGAAACTTTAAGGTAAAGGAAGCGCATAAGCAAGTATGTCAAATCGTTGATTGAACATTGAACGATAGAAAGTGATGCGTAAATAGGTCTTATTTCGTATTGCATTTAAAACGTTTTTGTTTAGAAAATATGCTTAAATCATTTTGCAAAGTAATATTTGTCTTATTTAGTGTTGCAGTTAAATGATTTTGTATTCTTGAAATTTCAACACAACATTCGATGTATTCCGAAATGTTAAACGAAAAAATATAAAATAAATAAATAAACAAGCATGCAATTATCAACTTTAATTTTATATTAATGTAAATTCTTAACACAATAAAACTTCATTTTATCACAGTTGCCATAATGAAGGATGCAAATTCAATCTTTAACTTAGTGATGTACAATTAACTTTAATATTACTAACCTTTTTCATTTTGAAAATGTTGTGTGTGTGTGTATTTTTCTGCGAATATGATTTATGGCTTAATTTATGGGTAATGTTTTATTATCATTTGAAATATAGGCACAATTCCAATGTCAGATATTATAAGTATATCACATAAATGTACCTTAAAAATATGCAAAAGTGTTAAACAGATGCAAGGTCACTGTAGCCAATAACCACGATACAAGAGTGCGTATTTTTACCTCTTTAAACCGCACGCGAGGCAAAACATGAACAGGTCCGAAAAATATACCGATATCATTTTCTGAAAACTGTATATGAGATTAACCTGTGTAAACGTGTCATCTACTGTGTGTGAGAAATACAAATTGGCGGTAATCAATTACAATTATGCTGACCGGCATGATTTAAGACGGAATAAGGTAATAATATTGTTAATCTTCCTCGTAAATGATTGATGGATACTGTACGGAAGAAGGAAAATAATCTGCTCTTTCTGATGTTTAATCTGTAAAATACTTTTTGTGACAAACATTTTATCTTTATTCTTTATTCTGTAAAATGCAATTTTTGACTTAAACTGAGTAGATAATACGGCCAAAATATATTAGAAGACTAATTGGTGACAAATAAATATTTCCGTTTCATTGAAGAAAGCTGCATGGTAGACATTGCCTTAGTGTGCAAGTTAAAGGTGTTTTATAAGTATATCGTTACATGTTATATTTTTAAGTCCTATTTGAATAAAAGAGATGTTGAATTTAGTATCAATAATATATACCCACTAGAATAATTATACTTATTATAACGCATTAATAGAAACATTTTGGAATGAAATGTAAAACAAGAGGGCCATAATGCCCTGAATCACTCACCTGGTATCATTAGGCTATGTAAAATCAAGTGACCCCTGGGGCAGTACCAATTTTGACCCCAGAGCCATGATTTGAACAACCTTTGTAGAGACCCACTAGAAAATGCTACACAAAAAACATATAAACTCCAGGCCTTGTGGTTTTTGAGAAAAAGATTTTTCAAGTTTTCTTTTTCCTCTATTAGCCTATGTAAAATCAGGTGACCCTAAGGCGGGGTCAAATTTGACCCCAGTGTCATGATTTGAACAAACTTGGTAGAGATTCGCTAGACAATGGTGCAAACCAAATATCCAAACTCCAGGCCTTGTGGTTTCTGAGGAGAATATTTTTCAAGTTTTTTCCTATATTAGCCTATTTTAAATCAAGTGACCCCTGGGGCGGGGCCAATTTTGACCCCAGGGTGGTCATGATATTAAAAATTGGATATGAGCATGGTCTCTCTTTCTAGGTCATATCCTTTACATATACAACTGAATAAATTTACACATTGTAAATGTAATATCTCATTAAATTAAAAAAAAAGAATAAATTAATATACATTGATATCACTTTAAGGATATAATATGAATTGAATGTAATACTAATGACGGTCTATTTATGTGGAATAAACACGTGAGCTGAAAAGAACTTCCTTAATACCTATGCATGTAAGTGTTAACTGCTGTTGTATCAGTATCAGATTTTTGCTCATTTACTTGGTCAAATAAGCTTGCTTCTGGTATACCGTGATCATCGGCTACACCCATGGTGTCTCCTGGATACACATTAATCGAATATCAATTGGCATTGTACACGATCAAACGTATACGTCTATTTGTATTTAAAAATGCACACAATTGAACGAATTAGCTTTTCAGAGTAAAACAAAATACAGTTAATATAGGCACAATATGAGACGACATGAAATAAACACTGTTGTATAATATTTAGTGACAATCATTTACATTTTACGTAATATATTTGCCATATCTGATATCTGAATTGAGCATATCAAACATTACATAGATCATATACCGCATTACGGGGTGAAATATATATGCGCAGAAAATATTTTTTTGTTAGGGAAGCATTTTACCAATCATGCAACCACTCAATTATGGCTTGTTAAACTATCATAAGATAATCCAACGGAACATCAGTCACAGCGTTTATTAAGCGTTGTACATGTACTTATAAATCCTTGTATCCATGGGATTTACTTGACCCCAGATGACTTGTAAGATAACATAGCCATTCACGTAATACGAAGAAAAAAATAGGGTGTTATATATTTACAGGTAAAAAACACGGGGTGATATATGTACAGCGCTCAGTTATAAACCGGATTGGAAGTGGTCAGTATAAAGGGAGATCAATGCTACGAGCGCGTATATATGGTTTCTTTGTGAAACCTAAATGTTTCGATTTTGTACTTAATGGATTGCATACTGTAAATACTGCATATATATATTCTACTCTCCCTCGTTAATGTTGGTGAAGTCTTTGTTTCCTGGCAAATAAACTTGGCAAGTGTAGGTCACATTACACGGGAAAACCCTATACTTCAATATAGACTACGTTATCCTCGAAGAAGGTGCTGCAGTAACACGTGACACATTCTTCAACATGGCATCTTCACCAGATTTCGTAAATTTCGCCTGTGACGTTAGTTCATGCTGAAGAGTGAATGTGATCAGCCAAGTGACGTCAAATGAAAATAGAAAATCTATATTTAGGTCTTATAATTCTAAATATAGTTTCAATACCGTTTATGACGGTATTGCCTGTGGTGGGGAAACCATCCATTTTTTACGTGCAAAAATGGGACAAAATCATAACAAATAATCTTATAATTCATATTATAAACAATCCATCTAAATTGGAACAATGATAGACCAAAGCCTTTAAAATGTTGCTACTCGTAGATACGCCTGGTTTTAGTTCATATAAAGGGCAAACTTAATTACATTAAAAATTACAGAGGGTCATAGTATTTACCAGTAAATGAAAGTTTCCATTTTATGACAGCATAAATGAAAATTGTTTTTGAATGAAAATAAATATGTGGTTATTTAGGACAACGGTAGATATTAAAATGTACTTGGATTATAAACATCATTTTTCTTTTAAAGAAAAGCAAATTATCATTTTTTTATTTGTTGATTTCACCAATGACCTAAAAGCAAGAGATGAACTACTTAAATAAGCCTATGAAGGAAATCTCGTATAAAAAAAAAGCGACGTCATTTTGATTTTTTTTTTTTAAAGAGGCCATTAGAGTCTATTATGATAGGTTTATTTTTAATATTTTATCATTTAAACAGCATTAGACGTCAGTCATTCGGTATGTAGATAATCTTAAAATAATGTATGAAGCGTGAATTCATTTTCTTGGTAGACTATTATGGAAACCACTATAGAAACAAGTCCTTGATGATTTTTACCTTGTAGAATTTTTTTTTTTTTTTTTTTTTTTTATTTTTTTTTTTTTTTTTTGCAATAAACTTTCCTTAACTCAGGAATAATGTCAATAGTAAATGTTATAAAACAAACATACCTTAAGTAATTTTGAGGCTCAGTATGTTTTAGGGTTGAATAATTACTCTCGTTCTAACTTGCACCTCCGAGACTTCGCGCCGAAAATCAACGATATCTCCCGAATAGCACATCGCTTGATTTCATCTAATGTGTTGGATAATGTATATAGTAATGGATTCAGCTGGTTAAATTATATATTTCATACAAAAAGAGTATTGTGTGTATATAAGGGTATTGAACAAACACAGTTGAATAGGGGTACCATTTCTTTTCATGCAGTAACTTATTAAGATAATATCGATTGATAGTATATAAATGTGTTATAAAAGCCTACAGTATGCTATGTTCAAGTATTAGCATAGCATAACTTCTCTATACTTAATGTATATATAAGTTCCTTTAAAATTGGCTTCTGTTTTTTTATAGTCAAACGGTATTCAATTCGCTATTTACCAAACGTTGTTGATGTTAATGAGTTATAATGATACTGAATTAAAATGTTGATATTGTCGTTCGTTTTTGCTTTATATTTTCTTTCATCTACTTACTATTGTTTTTGTTGTGTTTTTGTTGTGTGGGGGTGTAAAGAGAGAGAGAGGCGACCCTAAGCATATACACTCGACCGCTTTAAAATCGCTTCTGGCATTAATAAACATAAGTAGTACACGGGTCGGTTTGGCGTCAAGACTGCGCATGCGCAGGAGTGACGTCATCAGGATTTTTTGCACATGTGCGGCGGCCATATTTGTTTTTATATTTAGCATGACATCATCGTTCTAATTTTAGAATGACATCATTGGTCTATATTTAGAATGATCATATCGGTAGACAACAGGATTTAAAAATAAATATGTACATCATATTATATATACAAAAGTAACAGGCGGCCATTTTTAGTATACAGAGGTGACTTGTATACTTTATCTATGATCTACTCGCGGAAATTGAGGGTCACTTAAATTCGATCTAAGATAGTGTCCTAAAAGATATTCTACTGCTACTTCTACTATATAATGATAATAATAATCATATTAATAATTAATAATATGTCTGCTATATAGCTACAACAACAATAATAATATATAATAATATACTTCTACTCTATAATCATATTAATAATTAAATATCATGATCATGTCTGCTATATAGGTACAACATCAATTATAACAAAAATAGGATCAAACATTAATAATTATGAATACTATGAAATAATATATATCAAATAATATGTCTACTATATAAATTATACTATATTTATGATAAAAATATTCAGTCTACCTTTACGATGTGTTCTGTTGAACGTCCTGCCTTCAAAAAATAGAGTGCAACTATTGCACTCGTTTCCCAGGCCCATACCACCTGCGTTAACAATAGACGATCTATTTTAGCAATGGAACAATAGCGGTGTTGATTCAGGGACGGAAATGCGAACAATGGCCTATTCAACTGTCAAAAGTTAATCCCTTTAAAGTTGCCACTCTGACTGGCGTGTGTTGATTTAGGACACATTTTTGTATTTTACCTCATTTTGTTATACTAAGAATTTTGAATTTATTTAAATATATGTCTAAAAAAGATATAAAAAAAGGTAATACGTTTGACAATTTTATTTACTCCTCCTCTCCCTCCCCCTCCTCTCCTCCTCTCCCTCCTCCTCCTCTCCCTCCTCCTCTCCCTCCTCCTCTAAGTAAGAAAGTGATCAAAGATTGTAAGAATAGGCTAGTACATACGTAATCTACATTGACATAATGTACAATTGTACTGTATGTGATAAAGTCTTTACAAGAAAAGACAATATGCTGAGGCATCAAAATAACGTTCACGATAGTAGCGAAAATGTTTCATTGGAAAGTGATGAAAACGACACGATACAAACTATTCATGATCAGAAAATGACCTTTAAAAATCCGTTTACTATGGTCATATCGGGGCCCAGTTCTAGCGGTAAAGTGAGTGGACTAGACTTTTTCTGTCATATTTGATTGAACCGTCGCCCGAAAGAATTATATTTTGTTTCGGACAATGGCAATCTATGTACAAAGAACTCGAGAAAAGATTTCCATTCATAGAGTTTGTTCACGGTATACCGGCCCATATCGACAATCCCAGATATTTAGACATTACCAAGAGAAACCTTATAGTCTTTGATGACCTGATGACAGGAGCGAAATGCGATCAAAGAATAGCTGATATCTTTACACGCGGCAGCCATCACAGAAATTTGTCAGTCATTTTTTGACCCAAAACTTATTTCCTCAAGGCAAAGCGTGCCGGGATATCGCCCTTAACACGCATTATTTGGTCCTATTTAATAATTCGATAGACAGGCAACAAGTGGCGACCTTGGCTAGAAGAATTTATCCATCAAACAGTAACCTACTTATGAAGAAATTTGAACAAGCAACTTCTAAACCGTACGGTTACTTGGTCATAGACTTGAAAGAGAACACGCCGGAACAGGACCGTTTGCGTACCGACATATTCGTAAAAAGCAATCCTGAAAGAACGAACTTGTTGCCTTCGGATATAAATTCTGAACGTGACAGCGACTCTGAACTTGACAGTGACAGCGATTCTGATTCTATTTATAACGACGATGAAGACCTAAATAGTAAAAAGAGGATTACCACTTTCAGCGGACCACCCGGTAAATGATTTCGCGAAGACCTTCAAGAGCAGCAATCGCTTAAACGCATATGGGACAGGCGATTTAAGGAACCCTTAAGAAAGTCTAATCAGGAACGGTTCGAAAACGAGGTGAACGAATACTTAGGGAGAGGATACTCGCAAAACGAGGCTGTATCTCGAGCGGCCAATGACTCATTGCTCCAGCTACATAAAGAATTGAGAAGAGACTACGGAATTTTTTTGATAGACTTTTACGTGTTACAACAAGACGCTACGCAACAATAAATATTACAATCGGCATACAAACTCAGACGGGAACACAACATGACTTTCCCCGATTCTATACGACAGGCCGTAAAATTAAGAAAAGATCTTTTTACGGAAATATGGCCTAATCATGTGACTAATGAGAGTGATGACGAAAGTGAAGAAGAAAATAAGTAAAAATACAGCGAAAGAGACCAGGAAAAATGCGTAAGAATAAGCTAATATTTGCTTGATACTAAATGAAATCATGGGATCGATAGAAGTATATGACCCGGAACAACAAAGATGGGTTCCGTACAACCCTGACCCCGAGGCGTTGTATCAACATTTAAAAGATTTGAGGGACGGCTACGTTCAGCCCGACCACCTTGGACGATATATTGTGGGTAGCGGTAGTCTAAATAGAAAGATAGCCGAAATGAACAAACAAAAAGAAACCCCGACCTTAAACCTAGTGACGCCCGTAGCACAGGCCATTGAAATAGCAAAGTCCGAAATAGAACGAGCGCGTGATGCTCCTAAGAAGAAAAAAACCGTATGAACGACCTAGGAACTATCCGAATAATTGGAGAAAAACCAAATACTGAAAACGATGAACAATATCGAGCTCGAACATTTGCTGAAAGGATATCCAATGACTGTGTGTTTTGCCGATGAAGTCAAAATAAAAAGAGGAAATTGTGTTATTTCAAATACGATAAAAACTGGAGAACGTGGACAACATTGGGTGTTTTGTTTGTTTTTTCCCGCACAGTGGACCCGACGAATTCTTCGACTCCTTAGGACGAAATCCAGAATTTTACCAAGTGGACTTTGAAAAACGTTTTAAAAGACCCTATTTTATGAACTGTAATCAAATAAAAGACAGTGACTCAGACGTATGCGGACTATACTGCGTGTACTATCTGATTAATAGATCTGCCGGAACATCAATGAAAGATATTGTTAAGCCTTTTGACGCGAATAACAAGAAATATAATGACAGACTTGTCGCCAAATTGCTTGATTCTATATTGTAATTGCGTTTTTATATTGAATTTTTCTTGTTATAGTTAATAAAATTGTCAAACGTATTGCCTGTTGTTGTTTTTTATTTTTAGACATATTTTTAAATGAATTCAAAATTCATAGTATAACACCATGAGGTAAAATACAAAAATGTGTTTCATTTCCACCAAATCTAGTATGCATAAGAGAGAGAGAAAGATCAATAACAAGTCAGTCGGTTGTCTATGAAGAGAGATTTTATATGTGATGACGTCATTTCCGGTTATACCACCAATACACTTCCGGTTCATTAAGTTCAAAACATAGCTTTGCATGAGACCTTTACATTGATACCAGGATCATGTAAATCGGTCGAGAAAAGACTGAGATATAGCCTTAAATATATTTTTTGGAAAATATTTGAATTTGGCGCCATTTTCCAACTTGGAGGTCACGTGACATTTTTCAAACGCTTATATCTCGTGAACGAATAAAGATAACCCTATAAAAGTATACATTTTTGACATTAAGGAGACGATACCTTTCCAATGATGTATATATCGGGCAGGAAATGTAAAATTTTAAATTAAGGTTTAAAAATCGCTCTTACGTCATAACTCGGTAACGGCTGAAAATCGAATCGAGAACATTGGGTTTATTTTGAAGCATTTTGATAAATCTATCAATTGATATAAAAAAATATGAAAATCGATATCGTAAACGGTTAAAACTGATTTAAAGCTTTTTGTTTCAACCTCGATTGTTGTTCCATCACTCTTAATGGATACTTGACAATCCGCGAAAACGTAATCCCCCTTTCCACTTTTAAGAAAGGAAGCTAATGCTTCCATAAACTGAATAAATTGTACATACAACATGGTGAAATTTTCGTGACTATGTTGTTATGTACAGATATGTATATATAAATATGCATTTTGATTCACTTTATCAAATTTATATTGAATACAAGCATTTGGACATTCAGTGATAAGATAATTATCACAGGCATTGGAACCGTTTAAAAAAGTTCTTTGTTCTACGATTTTACCGAAAACGTTAATTTAGTGTGGAAACAACTAAGGAACATTTTCCATTCATATTTGCCGGTATCGAAAGATAATGATCAATACATAGGTTATAGATTAGACACAGTCAGGTGTACAAAATAACTGATCTTGATAGATTTTTACCCTCATTGTTACAATATTGTCAAACCTTTGTTTCAAAGAAAATTGTAGTTAATTTTTTTTTCTACAATATAGGTGTGGAGTTTATTATTAAATAGAGAAAGGGTTAAAGTCCATAATTGTCATTTATGTGCTTCATATATATAATATTTCGGACTGTTTATTTAGGATTTCAAACGGCGTTGCTTTAGTTCTGTACTGTGATGTGAAATACAGACTAAGTATGTAGAATCTGATGGAATCAGACACTTTAACAGTGTTAGCATTATTCAGAATTTTGTGTAAAACTAAGTAAAGTTGAGCTATGTAAACCCCCGGTGATTCTTTTGGTTTATATGACAATATTTTGATTAAGATTTGATTATCATTTAAAGATTTGGAAGTTTAAATTTCAAAAGTTATAACTCATTGAAACGGATGTAATCATATATCGATTAAAGTCGTTTTAAAAGCAGAATTAAAAAATAAAATCTGCATTTTATTAAAATGGATAATTGCATTTAAGACACTAATTACAATTTGTTATGCTTTGTAAAATATGCAGCTGGTTTGTCAATAACAACACCTTTGTTGGAAAATTATCAGATCAACACTGGATACGCCATGTGAGAGATATCGATCTTTTTTTCCTCACCTGGATCGCGTCAAACATACCTCCAGATATACATGTGTTAAATCTCAAATTATTGCAGTAGTCATTCTAAGATGCTTGTAATTTTGTGAAAAAAATCTAATTATAAAGTATATACAATAAACTAGAGGCTAAAATTTGTAATCAAATAGTGAAAAGGGTTTAACTTCATAATTGTTCTTTATATACTCCATATATAATATTTTGTACAGTTTATTTAGGATTTGAAACGACTTTGATCTATGTCTGTACTGTGTACATGTATTCACTGCTAGAATCAGAAATATGTGTAAAACTAAGTAAAAATAGAGTTATGTAAAAAAAAAACACGATGTTTCTCTTGGTTTATATGACAATATTTTGATTAAAATTTGATAATTATTTTAAGATTTGAAAGTTTAAATTTCAAAGTAATCATATATATCGATTAAAGCCGTTGTTTAAAAGCATTCTAACAAACTTATATTTTATCAAATAGATAATTGCATTTAAAATACTAGTTACAATTTGTTTTGATTAAAATCAATGCTTTGTAATTATACATCTGATTCCCAATTACCAAGTGGGTCGGCAATCTTTATCAGATCAACACCGGGACACACAGGAGAGAAGCAAATGAGAGATATGAATATGTGCACCATGTACCATTGTCATCTGTACACTCCTATCAGAGATAGACATCCTTTCGTATACCCCACCAGACATGTACGTATGTTTGACCGCCGTGTGGGGCGGCGATCTTTATCAGATTAACACCGGGCACACAGGTAAGAAGCAAATGAGAGATATGAACATGTACCATTGTCATCTACACACTCAGAAATAGACATACCCACCAGACATGTATGTGTGTTTGACCTCCGTAACTAAAAATTCTATACTGATGAGAATAATAAGCCATTCTCATGATATCAGACACCTGCGAGAATTACGTCATGTCTGCAAAAGACTTATGGCATCAGACATCTGCGATGATTACGTCATGACTAGAAAAGACGCCTCATTGTTCGCATTTCCGCTCTTAAATCAATACCGCTATTGTTCCATTGCTAAAAAAAGAGTCTCTATTGTTAACGCAGGTGGTATAGGCCTGTGTGATGCAATTGTTGTACTCGAGTCATTTGAAGGTAGGACATTGAGGAGTCTACATCGTAAAGGTATTTAATTATAAAATATAGTATTATTTAGTATATTATTAGATATATATTTTTGCTATAATTGCTGCTGTACCTATATAGCAGACATTTTATTTAATTATTAATATGATTGTTATTATCATTATATAGTAGAAGTAGCAGTAGAGTATCTTTTAGGACACAGTCTGAGATCGAATGGAAGTGACCCTCAATTTCCGCGAGTAGATCTTAGATCAAGTATACAAGTCACTTCTGTATACTAAAAATGGCCGCCTGTTACTTTTGTATATATAATATGATGTACATATTTATTTTTAAATCATGTTGTCTACCGATATGGTCATTCTAAATATAGACCAATGATGTCATTCTAAAATTAGAACGATGATGTCATGCTAAATGTAGAAACCAATATCGCCGCCGCACATGCGCAAAAAATCCTGATGACGTCACTCCTGCGCATGCGAAGTCTTGACGCCAAACCGTCCCGTATACTACTAACATAAATGTATTTAACGAGAGTCAATTTTAATGAAATTTGACAACAGCAAAAATTCATACATGGCTATTTCATGTGGATGTTTTATTCCACATCATATTTCACAACAGCAAATTTTGTCTTGTACATAAGGCGTACATTTAACTGGTAATGTTTTTGTTTGTTGTTGTTGTTTTTTTTGAACGAGTGATTTTTTTCGATCTGTAAAATTACGGTCCATCTGTAACGGTGTCTCACTGTAAAATTACGGGGAGGCATACTTACAGTTGGCCCATAATTTTACGGGATTGTCTTTGAAACCACTTGCCGAGTATTTTCCCATAAATTTTAAACGGGAAATTTCTACAGTGAAGAGAGAGAGAGAGAGAGAGAAGAAAGAGAGTTGTAGCGCAAATTATTCGGCTGCATAATTTACTGCCAGTAGGTCGGACTTATATCAAATTTCACCGGGTTACCACAGTTTTACGGGGAGTGTATCCCCGCATGCAGTGGTATCATACCGCTTTTATACATATAACACTTTCCGACAGTTCCAACAGTGTTTCCATCAAATAACCACCAAATAATACATTATGCCTCCACGTGTGAGGAACCATACAACGTGTTGAATCATAGAGTGTTACTCCTGCATTCTGTATTTAAAGCTTATTTAGACATCAAAAAAATATTTTACTGTCGGAATGTATGCAAATGGCTTTGTAAATGTTTGCGCTTTTTGCCATCAAGTTTTTGATTGAAGGGTACAGTTGAAAATGTCGAAATGCATAGAAATACCGGAACACAATCTATAATTTCCAAACGTACTATTCATTAATAAATCAGTATGTACCGAAACGCATATTTTGTATGCATTTATTGCGAACCTACACATATAAACCATTATATAACTATGTATGTATTTGGTATCAGGTATTTAATGACACTTATGTAAACAGGTATTTGATGTTAACCCAGTGGGTGTATATGCAATGGATTAATAAATATACTTGTATAAAATTATAATTCCCGAGCCTATTAATTTACTCGGATTTGGGATTCCTTCATCATTGTTCTCGTAACATTTCGAACATGTTGTATTTGGTAGGTAGCCGAGATTATCCGTTTGTGTACACGTTATTTGCGAGCTTCACAAATTTTTAATGAATCAACCAATCAAAAAAACATGGGCTCGAAGTTCGATATGATTCGCCCCAGGCAACATCGAGCCACTGTGATCAGCAATTGGCTGCTTGTTCTGGTACTCTGCTTTGATTTCTTTTACAAAATACATGCCCAGAAAGCATTTATGATTATTAGCCCAATTATCACATAGGCCTTCACAGTTCGTTTTGTAATTTAGTAGATGTAGCAATCAACATATCACTCTTTGAAAAAAAAAATCAGTATAAAAACTTTTGATGCAATCTGTATATATATACACACAGTATTAAACAACACTTGCAACCATGAGCCAACAATGCTTGAAAGCTAAATTCAAACTTTACGGTAAGTTCATTCGACATTATTTGGTTAATATTCTGGGGCCAAGACTCAAACAATTAAAACAGCTGACTAAACTTGACTATTTGAGTTTACCGTCGCTTCGACAGTATTTCAGTCATATAGCGACGTCCAGCTAATTACAGGTGGAGGAAGACCCCGAAAGCACGGAGACATCCGGGTAGAACCACCGACCTACCGCAAGCCAGCTGGAAGGCTTCCTCACATGAAAATCCGAATGAACCCACGCGGTGAGGGGCTGAGTGAGTGTTTAAGCCAACGACTTTACCCTCTCGGCCACGGAGGCCTCTAAAACAGCTGGAGGTTAAGTTACGACCGGTTAATAATAAATTGAACAAGCCCTCCTTTTCAACGAAAATTTATTTTAGACTATACAGCTAATGATATATGGAATATAAACTCGGTTAACATTCGTTTAATTTACTCGGAAAAAATGTATGATTAATCAAAGTACTTTCCACAATAAATGGCCAAGTATTGCTTACATTGAATTAAAGAATATAAATTGAAAAATATAGATAATAGAACTGCCGATGATTTCATATGCATGCATTATTTAACAATTATACATGATGTTTTTGAGTACTATCCCCTCTATTATTTCATCTTCCGCAATGAGAGAGGAATGCTAGTGTTGTCGACTCGTTGTATTGGACCATACGGTCACTGCGACAGTAGTTCAGACAGGTGGGGGAAGACCTCAAGACAGAGGCACCCGGGTAGAACTACCGACCTACTGCAAACCAGCAATAAGATTTCATGAAAAAGCCGACTGACCCAGGATTCGAACCCACAGCGGTGAGAGTTGAGTAACGTTAAGTCAGCAGTTTTACCCACTCAGCCATGAAGATCCCCACAACACGTACATTTGTTACGTAGAAGCACATGTGTATCACACGCCCTGCTGGCCTCAATAATTATATGCTAGTGTTAGAATAATGTACCACATGCAAATCACACAGAGCACGATTTTATCCAACTTATTGTTGAGTACTTGATACTTTAGCTGGTTTACTCAATGTAATTAAATAAAAGAAATCTTTGAAACAATTAAACCAAAAGAATTTAATCATCCATACTCCACTCACATTCAAAAAAAAAAAGAAAAAAAAAAGATAAATGATAGGAATTATGCATTTAATTTTTTTGTCCGTATCAGGGATTCGTACATGCCTTCGTGATAACAAGACCAATGAACATCCGGACCTATTTTGAATATAAAGCGGATGCTCTTCCACTGCGTTATTGCGCCGGTCAATGATATAATATCAACATGTTAAACGACATGCACGTGCGCTTTGGGAGTGAATTTTAGAGAAAAGTGGAATTGTATAGCAAGATAGGTACATAAATTTGAAAATAAATTGAAAAAGAGTTTGGATTGTGTGGTTTAGAAGCTCAGTGCTTACAGTGTGCTCAATGTGCCAGAATCTCTTGGTTCAAGTCCAGGTCAGGCCGCAAAATGATTATGGGTTTTATTTCACTTAAATCTAAATGTGACAGAATCTACAGCTGACACAGACAATTTTCAACTATCTCCATTTCGTCTGGATAATTTATCATTGAATAAATTAAAATGTTTATTTTTACCTTTCAATTCTTCCTCTCAAACATCGTGACGTCGACATCATTTCGGGTTATTTTGCTGTTGATGAGAAAACTATGTATAAGTACATTTATTTGAAATAAAAATATATATTGATACCGTAATTTAAATTTATTTACTTTAGGGATAATTAAGCTTACGTTATACTTCTGTATTTATGGCGAGATTCTATGGAGGCTATTCGTTGCCAAACATCCAGCCTTGTAATCATGACAATTTATACTTCGGTTCAGCTATACAGTTTTGTAAAAGTATAAACGTTTATCCGAGAGGTACATATTGTGCTCGTATTGTGCGTTTTGATTATCTCGATTTAACTAGTAACGTTTTTACTTCTAGAATGTAATTTGGTAACATGCAGCTAAGATAAAATGCAAATAATATTTATAATTTTTCAAACTCAAATTTACGAAATGTACAACGACATACACGACACGTTTTACCCCGTACATCACGACATTCGAGAATGGAGCCGCATCAGATAACACTCTCAGGTTTACAACTGCATACTTGACTTTTACATTTCTACGCGATTAACATTTGTAGACGATTTTGCAACTCCCATATATGGCAGTATCACGGAAATAGGCGAAGATTTAAAGGCGGAGCCAAATTTCACGAGCGGAAAATAAAGAGAGGTAACTCTTACACCATGATAAATCGGTAAGTACAAAAATTTGGATTTTCTAAGTTAAATATTATTTTTTTTTTTTTTAATATATACATGGTAAAAGAAAACGAAAAAAAATATGGTTGAAAAAATGTTATGTAGATCTATGAAAGGGAAGTTGCTATGTACAGACATTTAAGCTTCATAATTTTGGTTTTAATTTTACTAACGTTATAAGTGAATATTAAGAAAGGAAAGCTTTACATTAGAAACTGCATAGATTTTTTTCTCTCTTTTTTCTTATCCAGTCATACCCTAGTATTAAGGTTATATTTGTTATATAGTAATTAAATGTTACTTAATATTACTGGGAAAGGCAGCAGCAAGAATTTGGCCTGTAAAAATTATTGTATAGATCTATCTGTAGCAAATCTTCCACCTGTTTTGACTTGAAAATTGGACAATAGTAAAGTAGCAACTTAACTGAACCTTAAATATCAATTTGACTTATTCCTTCTATAAATATATTTGTTTTGCATAAAAAATCTTGATTTATAGTCAAGCAGTAATTTTTACTGTCTGGAAAAAAAAAACCATTAAGAGTTGGATTAAGAAACAGACAGTTGATGGCATGTAACTTTTGTGTATTTTCTTAAAGAAATTAATCAATCTGCAGGTATATATATGAACAAACACAGAGATTCAAAATAATATTGGAAGTCAGACACTTTTTTTTTGCATCTAAAACATTAATATACTAGGTGACAAGCAAAGGGTCAATCTTTATTAAAGCAGGAGATCTCTTATATCTTTATAGAACATCTCCTGATGAAAGACATACTTCAACTTGAACTTTATACTGCCAATAGTCAATATTGACTACTTAAGGCACCTTAATTTTGGATGTGTTCTTGAATTGTTATTAAAATAAATTGAGTCCGGTACACCTCAGCTCTGTTTGTGAAAATTATGCATTGTTTTTCTGAAAATTGTGAATAAAAAAATCGACTTTTTTTTATGAAAGTGGCATTGAGCGCGAATTCACAACACCAGTAATGGCAGTGGCTAGATATTATATTTTGAAAAAAGCTCAATTGTGGTGAAGTGGGTTCTCATATCATGTGGCTTTGGTGGTTCGACTAAAAAAACATCAAAGTTAAAATCCTGGCCAGGGATATAAAAATCTAAATATAAATTTACGCCATGCTGTGCTTATATTGGTGGCTTTACAATGTAGGTAGGGTACGTTTCAAAAACTAATCTTTTTTATATCTTCTGATGTTGATTCAATACCTGCATACAATGGCACTCATGCAACTGAAACACATGATGCTTAGTAAATAATTGTGATACTGTTTAATTCTCATAATGCATTTACCTTGAATGTGTAGACCTACACGCTGCAACACTTCCCTTATTCGAACATGGGAGATAACTGCGTGGAGATTTGCCAGTCGCTGTCGGAAAATACCAAAAGTGAGCGGACAATTACGTTTATTTACGATGATGTAGTGGGCGGGGAAATGGGCGGAGCTTATTTATCAACATTGCAAACGTGTAAACCTGGATTAAGCTGAGCCGAATCATGATGGTCGGACAATGTAAAGTTGCGAGCGTTAAAGTAAGAAAGCGTTTTGTAGTTTATCAAAATGCATTTTGTTGAAATACGTATTTACAATGTTGCATCGGCAAATTCAGTCCAAGAATGTATCTCTGGAGCTTAAATACTAAGAAATTCAAACGAATTGTGTATTTTGTCGGAAAATAAACTGTTCAACTCAGATCAACAAGGCTGGATTTTTGGCAACGAATAGCCTCCATAAGATTCCGTCATATCTCTTCCGATCAAACACGTTTTCGACTTCGTGAACTGTTGTAGCGCGATTCCTTTGGCAAGGGGGTGTTTTTTGTACCTGATTGTCTTTATCCATCCCTTCCATGCAAAATGATAAACAATTTTATGAAAATCCACCAAATTTCAAAGGAGTTACGGCAATTGAAATGACATGATGTACGTTTTCAGTGGAAGAAGTTACCTACCTTCATATTATACATAAGGTCATTGATTTTTTTTTCAATGGGCAGCAACGTATCGGGTACCTTTGTGGAGAATGTGCGACTCTTTCTTCATAATTAAAACGACGCTCTTTTAACACGAAAATTCGGGACACAGACATTGTTTGGTTACAGTCCACTATTTTTAATGATTGTCACACCAAATTGCTTCTGCATGATTGTAAATTGGCAGAAGCAATTTAATCAAGAAAAAAAATACACAGTTGTAAAGTAAATATTTTTGAACGGATAAAGGAATATGATGTTCGCTATATGGTTTTGAACAGCACCACATGTTTATTTTTAAAAGCGTGAGTTCAGTTTTTGATAGCAATCTAAATAAGTATTTCATATTATTAATGTCTCGATGCATGGTGCAGTTGAGTTGGTAGAGCCTCGGGCTATCAAGCCAAAGTTCCCGAGTTCGAATCCAAAATTTACGGGTTGATAGATCAATCTGCAATCCTTCCTTTCCATATTTTAAGAGAAAATCGCTGATTCCGTTCCAAGGGTTACTATTAAATAATAAGATCCTGGAGAAGCCTAATAAATGGTTCGTACCCTAAAAGCAAACGCTGGAAGTTATATGATTTTTATATAATTATGTGATTTGTAGGTTTTCACTGCTGCAACCAATAATGGACAGTATCTCTGTGTACACGCTTTGTAATTACATGTAAAACCAAAAGTTTTAAATTGATGCAACACTAAATAAAAGCTCTTAAAGGTCTTCATCTTATAATCAGTTAGCAATATACTATCAGTTCCAAGTGAAGTTTAACTTTGAATGTTTAAGTTTTTTTTCAGGGAAATGAGTGGAAAACCATTTTTTTTAAGAAATTACAGGACTTATCATTATAAGTCATTATATACACTCAGTCCTAAAAGAAAGTGTGCATTTTTAATTCTAAATATTTCAATATTTAGCAAACATGTCAGTTTCAATTTTCGCACAGTATTTCTCGTGTGCATCTGGTCCAAACCAAAATCCCTCAATGTCAGGTGGTACACTTTGGGCTATATCGATGACAAATACACACGGGTTATACGGTGGTAGTGTGTGAGAATTGAAACTAATATGTTAGCTAACTGTTGGAATATTTAAAATCAAATAGTGCAAGATTTCTTTGGAACTGTGTGTATTTAAAGGAGACGCTATCTGGACGAAGCTAAAAGTTTTCAACCCGAAGATGTCCTGTGGATGATCACAGTCGCCATTTTTTGGTCCGATGCCACAGTTTATGTGAGAGACCACAAAAAAGTTGCAACCTATCTTCCATTTACCAACCAACATCAAGAAAAGTATAATAGGTATATGGCAAATAAAATTATGTCGTTCATTGAGATATGTTCGGCCCTCACAGTAAAATATATTTACCTAACCTTTTGTGGAAAATCAGTAAAATTGTTCCAAATTACAAGCCACTCGATTTTTCACCTTTACTGTTCTAGTTTATGCTTAACGCAACATTAGAACTTAATGTTTTTATTACAAAATGCATGACCCGGCATGTTACTTTTGTGTAACAATAACGAATAGTGTTGATTTCTATACAAATAATGTTATGGTTTTTAATCGTTGTATCTACACGTTATACAGACCGGTATTTTCTTCATTGAACTTACTATATGTTTTTGACGATATTATATATGACCAAAACATAACTTATCAAATAAAAATAGGTAAAGGCGGGAAAGGTTCAGAAAATATGACGTTCCCTGACACCTGACTGTCAAATTCTGAAACTACTATTAGCTTTCTATATTAGACATATTTAAACGAATTCCATATACGTGTCGTGGAGGGAGCTCTAATTTTGTGTGTCTGTACTATGCGCCAGAAACGCCGAAGTATAACAACTTTTGCATCAAACATAGTCAGAGCGCGCTAGCTAACGTACACGTACTGTTGGAGAAAAAAAAACAAACAAAAAAACATCATCGTGTTCATTGTCAAGATAATAAGCATGCCACTTACTTTCAGTGTGGGATATAATGATGATGAAAAGTAAACCAATGCAAACCAACAAAAAAGGATTTTAGAAGAACGTCAATGTGTGTATATCATACTTTTTTCTGTATTACATTTTTTTCAATCTCGTAATTAAACTGAACACGACTGAAAAACACTGTTCTATTAAAACAAATCGCTACAAGTATTGTGCGTTTTAACTGACATACCTACACCCCTGAGACTCATATATAAATACGATCGCATCAACTGTGAAAATGAAGCTACATGTAAATGGAAACCAATATTTTATCCAGATATTGAAAATTAACTGACTGACTGACTGACTGACTGACTGACTGACTAATTGATTGATTGCCGAGATATCTCTATTTTATGCATACTTTTACAGCACTTCAACAGTCAAACGTTACTTAGATATAATTGTAATTTAATTACTTAAAATTCAAAATTTCGATTTAGGTATTTATTTATTTAAAAAATGGGAATTGGGAAATAATTGGAGTATATATTACCGCAAAAATTTGCAATTCAGTTTCGCCAGAATCAATGTAGTTCTGCTCGAATTAAGTTCTATTCATTTCTTCCTTTTTTTTTTAAAGAATATGAAAAATATGAAGAAAAAAAAAAGTAGTTCTTATACATGTCATTTTATATCGTATATAGTCATGGGAAAATGTGTGCCTTTATTGATTTAGTGAATGTATTTTACTAGTCCCAAACTTGGACGACTTCCGTTTCCGGTCCACGAGCAGTGAATGGATTTCTGCGCAAAACACGCATATTTCGCAATAATATCTGTATTTTTAGTGGCCAATTCATATAAAGCTTTTTACAATGGAAGACGCAGGTCTTGACGACTTCTTTGCTAAAAAAGACAAGAGTAAAAAGAAATCTAAATCATCTAAAGTAACTCCAACTGACATTATAAACAAGACAGATGAACCGGTGAAAAAAGAGAAAAAGAAGAAAGATAAGGATAAGTCACAGACTGCGGCTAATACCGCTAACAATACTTCTTCAGGATTAACAGTAAACCCAGCGGAGGTTTGGGTTGTCATTTGATCCACTCCTCTCTTTCTGCTCCAACAAACTTTCTGCTGTTTGACCCTTTCACATTCATGCCTTTTTACGTAATGATAAGTCCTGTAATGCGCATTAACAATTTCATACATATCCTGGAGTATCTAGTTCTCACCAGAATAAGAAGTTATTGCAGGAAAAAGTAACAAAACAATCTTTCACCTTTATGTCAAACAATTTTATCTTCGAATGCAACTATATATTCCCTTCAAATGTATTAAATTGTCAGTGGTAATGGAAAACAAATTAAATAAATAACTGCCCAGTACTAATAGCAGTCAGAAATATTATTCCCAAAACGGCATCTGGAGTTCTCATTAGTGGCCTCAAAATGAGTATGTTGTGAGTTTTGTGGACATAAAAACTAAAAGAGATTAAAACTATAAACTATAGTTGCAGTGAAATTCTGTGGTCTTCATAACAGCACAGATTGGTGTGCAAATTTAAGATGATCCACAGGAGAACATCTAGGATCCATTTTATTACGGGTACCCACTGAGTTTGGGGTACAATTGCTGTTTTTCTGTTGCACCCCTTCATATAGAGAGTCCCTACAAATCTGGGATACATGGCCGATTTGGGGCATAAAAAAGCCCATCTACAGGTAGTAAATGGACATTCTGTATTAAAATCATCAAGTGTGAATTTTGCTATCAAACTATGGCTCTAAATAACTGATATACATAGTATTGTTGAGAAGTGTATTGATAATCAAATATGCACTTATTATGTTGGTTTACATAAATCGGTCATTAAAATTCACTCATTATCTACTAGCTGAGAGTCAGCTGTAGATTTAACGAAAAGTTTAAAAGAATATAAAAAGAAGCATTTAATAGTGAAAACTGTATAAAATTGGTACTTCTTTATGAAATGATTTTCCCTTACATTTTTCATTAAAAAAACCTGTGAAAACAAGAAATCAATCAATCAATTTTGCAAATTGTCAGTTGTTTTACTGTCAAATTACATCACGCTGAAATGAGAAACCACATTTATGTTTGTAGCTTGAGAATACAAATATGGTGAGAACTGAATACTGTTTGTCTAGCCAATTTGTAAATAATTCAATGCATTACTGGTTTTGTTTATTGTCAGATGATTTGCCAGCTTTTTAAGTATGGAATGAGATCTTGATTGGTTTTATTTTGTCATCATAAAAAAAATATTGTCAGAAAAATTCAATATCAACAGCAGACAGTTTAAACCTTTCCTACGTCTCCTATCTTCTGCATGTGCCTGCGTGTGTTTCTAAATATTTACTAAATAGAATTTAGTCACATCCATTGATTCTTTGTAGACCTTATCCTCTCTGGATCATCTGGAGTGAGACTATGCAGTTAATGTATCACTCTAACTTCTCTAAGTCTAATCAGTTTTTCTCACCAAGCTTACATAAGTTACTTGAACAATCAATTTCACTAACCATTTCACATTCACTGCAATCATTTAAAAATAATTCAGGTTTTAGACTAAAGTATATTCTGATAATGTTTCTTCAATTGTATTGATATATTTTGCCCCACTTTGAAATGGAGTTGGTGAAGCATATAAATTTGCATTATTCGTTTGTCTAAGTTCTTACCATCACAAAAGCTATATGAGCCAGAATAAAACTTAACTTGGGAAGTAGTGCACATTTGGTTTCATTTAAGAATTTTTTGTGTTGTAGCAGAGTTATGGCTTCTCATTGAGTGGCACAAAGTCCATGTCCAAATTCAGGGCCCTCGATCTCCATTTTTTAGTGCCGATATTGGGCACCATTTCCCCAGCCAATAAGTGTTTTTTTTCCCCTACAATCGAAAATATAAGAGCTCATATGAATAACAAGAATGGTCAAGTGGTAGATTGTTGCACAGTATACCATTTGATTTCCATTTCAGGTTTACCTAATAATGCTACAAGAACTTATTTTGTACATTTTTATCAATATAATTATCATATGAATGTGCAGCAAGAATTGCCTAAAATTCCCCCTACAGGAGAAAACGTCACATAAACTCCCCCTCCTGAAGGTAGAGGTACTGTTCCCCCAAAACTGAGAGAGAGAGCCCTGCTAATAGACACATTTCTAGTTTTTATTTTAATTTCTTGTATATAGAACTGTCTATATAGAAATCTATTTAAGGATTTTTGTTGACTCTAACACATTAGAATCAGTCTGGGTAACCAAGTTTCAACATAATGTTTTCTTCTGAATACAGCCACTAATATATAGAAGATTTTTAAAAAATGATTTTGTTTCTTTATTTGTAAGATTACAATATATATCATTAGGGTTAATAGAAATATGATAGTTATTTAGACGAGCTGAAAGTGAAAATGCTTATTTTCTGTGGCCACAGTAGTGTCAGTGCTGTTTTTCTAAAGCAGGATGAAGAATGGAAGGAAGTGGAGGAGGAAAAAGAGAAGGATTACTCGGGACTGAGAATAGCAAACTTACAAGTGAGGTATGTCCTGCAGTCGTTATTTTTTTTTCCAGGTCCCTATAATTAGGGTCACCCCATTTATTTTCCTCATCAGTACATCTGTGTGGGTCAAGGTCATCCCACTTCACACTATACATAATTAGGAATAATTTATGCAATACAATTAATTATTATGCAAAAATATAATACGTAAATTAATATATAGGGTCTTGAAGAAAAGAACAAAAAAAAAAGCAAAACAAAAAAAAACATTTAAACAGGAATAGTCATCTACATTTTTGTAGGAGAGGCTCTCAAAGATGCCCCTCAAATTGTGTAAATAACCCCCAAATATCTTAAAATTTGTCTCTTTATCTAGTTATAACAAGGGTCTTTTGTCCCCTATTTGGAAACACCAAAGGAAAACCTTGGTTAATGACTGATATATTTATAACAATGTGTATAACTTCTTGTTGTATTTGGCTAAGTACATAGCATTGGAATTTTCTGAAACCCTAAACATTTTGTTTTCAGCGTAATAACTCATTTGTGTCTGTATGAGCATTCGTGTTCACACCATTTCAAAGAATGTCCCATCAATATTGCTGTACATTTTGTGAGTTATTACTCAAACATTGGTGTCCACTCCGTCTTGTAGTCATAGTACATGTGTAACTCTTTACTTCATAGAGACTCATTTTGATGCATTGGCAAACAGAGGAGACCCAGATCAGACAGTTCCAATAGGAGCTGTCTGATCAAGGTCTCCTTTTTGCTTATACAATATTGAAACAAAGATTCTACAAAGTCTGCATTGAAAAGAAAAATCAGCTATTGCATATACCAAAAATTCAGTAAATTATTATTTATTAAGTCATAAATTTGCACATGAATATTCATTAGGTAAAGGGATATCATAATATTATTTCTATTCATGTAAAACTTGTTATAATCACATAAGAAGTAAATTTTTTTTACACGGAAATGTTTACCACTGGTATCAGTTTTCTGCAGTTTTGTAGATTGATACAGGTGCTTATGTGCTTATCAGAGATAAGCTGGTGTTATATGTATGTACATGTATTAGGCGTAGATATACATAACATTCAGTCATGTAAGTAATGATTGTGACAAACTTCAGTGAGAAACCTGAGAGCGAGAATGACGAGCAAGCCGGTGAGAATGAGGAGGAGGAGGGGGACGATGGTGAAGTGAAGGAGAAGAAGGATGCAGGACAGCAAGGGCCATGGAAGGCTTCAGGAGGAGCTCCACCCCCTAAACCAGTCATTGGTAAGTATATAAAGCCCCTGACATGCCCCCCCCCCCAACACATACAACACTCTCACTCCCAACACTAAATCAGAAAATTAAGTTTTACTTAAAAAGTATTTCCTGCAATGGCAAGAAGCTCCTTAAGATTTGTAAAAGTAGATTAAAGTTTTAGAATTCTGAGACTTGATTTCTAAATAAAAGGATACTTCAGAATTCTGAGGCTTGATTTTTAAATAAAAGGATACTTCAGAATTCTGAGGCTTAATTTCTAAATAAAAGGATACTTCAGAATTCTGAGGCTTAATTTCCAATTAAAAGGATACTTCAGGATTCTATGGCTTGATTTTCTCTCATGCAGCCCCAGAACCTGTGCCAGAACCGCCAAAAGAAGAGCCCAAATCCACCGGAAAATATATACCTCCCAGCCAGCGGGGCGCAGCTGCCGCCGGTGCTACTGGTGCCAGCTCAGGGCCCACAATACCTGCACACTTAAGGAAGAAAAAGAATGCGCCAAATATCAAAAGTGAAGAAGATTTCCCAACACTTGGTGGCGGTCCCATGCCAGTAGACAGGTAAGTGAGCCTCCTCCTCCTTATGGAGAGACTTGCTTGTATGTTTGTTTTTTTCAAAGGAAAAATAGTCGAGGTATTGTCATCACTCCAGCATCATAGTTGGTGGTGTTTGTTACGTCATTGTGGTGAAAAACTTAACCTTAGCCATAACTTTAAAACTGTTTCTCATCAAACTTCATATACTTGTTCACTGTCACAAGTGTTACATTCTCATTAAGGGCCATAGCTCTTAGGACAAGTTTGACCTAATTAATCTCCCCCTTTCAAAAACAAGAGTTGGCATTCATTAGCAGTTTTCTTGTTTAGTTTGAGCATGAATATCATAGTTACTGGTACATACAGTTTTTGTTTTTGAGAATTTTGGGTCATGACTCTAATATTGAGAAAAGAACTCTTGTATTTCAGAGCACTTCTTTTATAAATTTACAGGATATCAGTCTTTTGGAGAGCCTCATTGTTAAGGGTCCAGACTTTTAAATTCCAAGTATGGTATTTTGCCACATGTCTACATTATATGGCATTATACTTTATCATGTTTGGTGTTTGCTGCCAGCAAAACCATTTCTTTTTCTTCAAGAATTAAAATAAAAATAAGAAATAATACATTTGTTTTCAATAAATAAGTGAAAACTATTAGAAAAAAGTAAATGATTGGAATCAAAAAATTAATTAAGATTAGTATTTATTATGATAATTGTATTTATGCATATACAGTGAAGGAGGGAATATATAGATTGGTTTCTTATTGTTTCAGTGATACAAATTTCTTATTGTTTCAGTGATACAAGAAGCTTTGAGAGAGTCCAGTACGGTGGACGACAGACAGACAACCCCGGCAAGGACACACAGCAGCTGTCACTAGGCAACAAGTTTTCAGCCTTGCAGGATTGATGTTAGTTGCTATAGTAACTGAAAACACATCACATCCATTTCCATTGAGTATCAGTGGCTTGCTCCATGGGAAATGATAATGTTCACACGTTTTCAAACATTCTGAACATTTTTGTTTGTATTTTGATAATGACGATCAACTCAGTATTTGTCAAGGTATATTTCTGTATTTCAAATGAAATAATAGCACTTACAATTTAAATAGCCAGAATTTTTAAAGAAAAAAAAAGGATCTTGATCTGACAGCCTTATTTTTATTATTTTTCCATTTCTGATATTATTTATGAATCATACTGTTTTTTTTCATTTACTCTAAGTTGGTTGTTTTATTTATTCCTGTTTATCACAGTTTTCATGTTGGTCTATACTGTACTTTAGGGTCATTCACGACAGTATTGTCACAGGTTAAATACTAAAATTGTTTAAATTTTTTTTTTTTCCTTTGTACATGCATGATACATGTGTATCAAGCGAATATTAATTTGCTTTGTAAAATGAGACCAGTCTTGGCATTATTCATGTGCAAGCTTTGGTTGTATACTTTCAACTCATAGTGTATAAATTGTTACAGAATTTGCACTTGTGTGAAAGTTTGTCTATTTTAATATAGACCCAGGGTTGAGAGGTTGAACACATATATTCAGTTGGGTGGTGGGGGTTTGTTTTCTTGGTCCTTTTTGTGATTTTTAAATATCTTGACATTATTGTACCGTCACAGGATTTTTTCCATTTTGAAAGTGGCCATTCATTGCCATCATCCCCTCTAGAAATTCTTAAATTCATGCCGTTTTTCCAAAATGTCAACATACAATAAAGGGATACATAAGGTATCTTTTAAGTTGTAAAATAGTTAATAGAGAAGAGAATTTAAAACAGGAGCTTAAACTTGATTTAGTGTAAATTTCTGATGTTACATAATCGTTTGTGTTCAGTTTGTATTACTTCTTTATTATATAGTTGAGAGTAAAGCGCAATTGTGTTGAATTTGAGATTTATCTGATTGGTCACAGAAGAATCTTGCTTAGCTGCAGCTTTTGTTAGGGTGCAAAATTTCCTGGTATACATACTGAATTTTATTTCAAGATGATGTTGAGCATACTTAGCTTGATTGGAGTATGTCTTACTATTTAAGTAAATGCTTTTTACTGTAGTAATGGTGTGTTTTCAGGCTGTACACACTATTAACAATGATCTGGGTTGTATCAGCCCACTGCTATATAGAAACAAAGTGTGGCACATGATGGGAAATGTTGGGTTAAAACCAAATAAGCATAGACATAATCTCCAAATGACTCAAGGTTAATCCCAATAAACGAACAGACAAGCCAAATAAGCATTGCAGATGTTCCAAGCAGGCTGTCATTGATGCATAGAGCTGTCATGTACATAGAATTGTGCAAACTTTTAAACATGAAATTACGAGACCTTTCCATAAAAATGTTGCTCACATGTCAAGTGCATAATACCATAAGTTTTGAACATCAAAGGGTTTAGATTGTAAAATTGTGAGAAAGTCATTGTTATATAGAGGTTTTTATTAAAAACTTACCTGCTGGCTGTATGTAATGCACAGTGCTGTTGTGGGAGTTGTCCCCCTTGACATTTACCAAAATACTATGACATTTAGATATCAGAAAGTAATTTATGCAATTCAATGCAGGAATTACTATTGATTTGTGAGTCTCATATGTAGGATTTGCAAAAGATTTATTCACTTTTGTAAATGTTAATTACCTTAAACAGAATTGCTTCATTTTTATGTAATAAATGTGACGGTCCCATTGGTGCGTTGTTTTTTTTCTAAACCCTTTGATGAATATTGGTAAGATGTTAATCCTAATCACATGTTTGACTTCTTGTAAAGCTGAATAAGTCTCATCCTGGATACATGGGTCATTCCTAGATTATTTTGCCTCATATTTACTGTTACTTATGTGTACAATTTGACATTTGATTTGTTACGTTTTGTCTTCACTCTTTGTTTTGTTATTCCTGTCTGTTGGTATCATATCCAGGATAAAGGGATAATTTTATTTTTTGCAGAAGAGTTAGAATGGGGATATACATTGTAGATAAGATAATTGGTGTGTGTCATTTTTTGTTTAAGGTATACTCATTTGTAACATCTTGTTTGATTAGTTATACACCGGGAACGATATGCTCTGTGTTCAGTTACTATTTAAAGTCACTAACATGAGCGTTTGGATCAATGTCATATCTTGGGGTATTAAAAACAAGCAGAGAACCAATTTGCAGCTATTTGCCCATGAGAGTGACCTATGGGGTATTTGAATGTATGGAAGATAGTACATATATGACTATTTTAAAGTAATACATATTGACTAGGTACATGTATTGATCATAAAATAGTTATATGTTAATGATTTCAAATTAATTCAGATGTTATCATACGGTAAAAAAACTTTTCATTTTGTTTTTATAATGAACATCTTACTTTTTATTTCTCATCACTATAAACATTTTGTTTAAAAAAAAAAAATTTAAAAAAAAAAAAATATGGACTTTGTTGCCATTAAACTTGTATGATCAGTAAGAAAATTGGTACTTAAGTCATTTATATATTAAGTATTCAAAGATCTCAATTTGTAATACTTGGGGACGTTAAACCCGATAAACAACAATTTAATACTGGATTTTGTTTATTGAATGATAAAAATAAACAATTTAAGACTTACTCATGTTCTTCAGTTGTCTCAATTTGTCATTTCTTCCAATTAGGGTAACAAAATAGCCATGGTTACTGAATTCTCTCAACCTACTTAAAATACTGCAGACTCCCATTTTTTAAGTTGAAGGTAGTAAATGCATTTCTTACCATTTTATTCCTATTTTCAATTCCAGAAAAAATTCAGTTCTGAAAGAACAATTTATAAATGCTTGTGACATATATAGAATGAGACATTTCTGTACAACATAAAAAATTATGTAGTATACGATGATTTCAGATATAACAGTCACACAGTTTTTTTTTTTCTTGTTTTTTTTTTCGCCTGAATTTTTTTTATTACTTATTGGAGCAGCTTGAATGAAGCTAGCTCTCCAGAAGGAGAGATAAAAAAAAAAAGTCACCTTTGTTCATCATCTTAGTGTCCTGGCAGAAGGCTTGATTGACACAGATAGACAGTATAGGGGTTACATTGTGAATCTGTATGGTGTTCAACCCTATACTACTAAAGAATATAGTGATTATACCAGTGGCCTTATTCGTGGGGTAAAAAAAAAGATATATCTTTGGTAAGAAAAAAAGTCATATAAATCCAGAATGTTCTGAACTATGTAACACTAAAACTTGAAAACTTATTTACCAGGTGAAGGGAACAAATATTTACCATTATGGACATTTTCATCAAATTTCTGAATGATAAATCAGAAATACTGTCTATCAGAAAGAACAGATTTTATTACAGGATTACACCTTTTCCGCATGTTAGTCATGTGCAGTCTGATCTTGTTTTATACTTGATGCTTAACTTATTCCGTGACAGCTATGGAGTGGTAGAGGGTTAGCTCCTATATGAGATTTAAGTAGCTATGAAAAGAGACTATTATATGTTTTTAAATTTTCATGTAATATACTTTTTCTAATTTTGCTGTTATGCTTGACCTTCTGTAAAGGTGGATGCAGAGGGCTGTTTATAATGCTTACATTTAATTAACTTTTTTGACGTGACTTTTAAAAAGTGAGGCCAGAGATTTATATGTTGCTTTTTGATTTACCATACTGAACTATTGATATGTGTGGAATGTTGTTATAAAGGAATAATTCATTCACAATAACATGATAAACCCTAATTAACGTTGTATTTTTGAAAATCTGGTTATAATGTGAATGATAATATTGAAAATTGTAAAGTTCATCAAATTTTAGAGTGCAAGATATAACACCATCTTTTTCTTAGGTCACAGAAATACATGTATTACATTTCATACTTTTATTCTTGAATATCTCAACAAAATGACAATGGCTAATGGTGTTTTTGGCCTTCTCTTTTGCTTAATGATGGAATTGTTTAAATTTCCAATCAGTTTTTGTTTTTTCTTTTCTTTTTTAAGTCAAGTAAATATATCAAGACATCTTTTTCTTCAGAATTATCCAGGTTCTGATAATATCCCTTGTTTAGTAAGGATGTTCACCATAGAAAGGTGCTTTATGGTACCAATTCCACAATTAGGATACTTATCCCACATACGTGGTATTATGTGGTACTACAAAGAATTGAATGAAAGGTTTTCAAGAATACTGAATTGTCATATATAGCAGGACATGAACGATATTAAATGATAATGTGTATAGAGTAAAAAATCCTGTGTTATTATTGAAATAAAAGAAATTGAATTTTTTTCAGATAAAAATGACATTGTTTATGTATGTATTAACTGTTGAAATAGCTCGGTGCAACCACTTGTAAAGACACTAAACAGATGCTTGTGGTGTACATGTTTTGTGAACCAGAATTGGGGATGTACAGTGTGTGAAAGTTGATATTTGTTGACAATGGGACACATTTTATGTGCTTACAGAATATGAACTGTTACACGGAATAACTGTTTATGACAGAGCTGGTGTTAAGTGTGGAGATGTTGAAATTCTAGTTACAATGGGTAGGCTTGTATACCTTGACCAATCTATGCTCAGGGTTAGTGTAATGAGACACAGATGTGTAGTCCCAGTTTAAGCCTGAGTGACACATTTGCCTCAAAGACATGCATGCATGGTTCATCATAGAAAAATCCGACCAGATATACAGCAGTTTTCAGTCATGGCAGGGTTTACTGTGTTTTCCTGGTTCCCAAGGAACTAGTGAGTAGCAAACAGTATAATTGGCTGCAGGCTGATCAGGTTTTATACTGTTGGCAAAGAATTATTTCCTTGATGGCTTTCGTATGGTAAATGGGGTTGACACTTTGAGGTACATGGTCAAGAGATGAATGGGTGGAACAGTGCAGCGCTATGTGATATCAAACACTCAACATTCTTATTGTAACTAGAGGGAAAAATGCATAGGTCAATAAAACCTTGAGATGAGAAGATGAAAAATAAAGAAATCATCAAGTTGATTTTTGACAGAAAGTATTGTTTTCTTTTTAATTCCTGTGGTTTATCAGCTTATGCAATCACTTGAGCACGATGTGTGTTTTTGTGATCACCCTGTGTCTGTCGTCATGCATCGTCCTTCGTCAACAATTTGCTTTAAACGGCATCTCCTCTGAAACTGCAGGACAGAATTTGATTTAACTTGGCAGGGACGATCCTTGGGTGAATCTTAACAAAAGTTGCTAAAATAAACTTGATCCATATAGAACACTGGTTGCCATGGCAACAGAAAGAAAAAAAATAAAAACTTTAAAAATCATCTCCTTCAAAACTACGGGCCAGATTTCAAAATGTTAGTACAGATGCTTCTTTGGTAACCCTCTACCAGTTTTGCTAAAAATATTCCAATCCGTAAAAAAACATGGCTGCCAGGGGCAGGTCTAATTTGCCTTAAATGTTTATAGTGAAAACTTAAACTACATCTCTGAAACTGCTGGACAGAATTTGATTTAACTTGGCAGGGATGATCCTTGGGTGAATCTTAACAACCAAAGTTGCTAAAATAAACTTGATCCATATAGAACTCTGGTTGCCATGGCAACAAAAAGAAAAAATATAAAAAAAAACTATAAAAATCATCTCCTTCAAAATTACAGCCAGATTTCAAAATGGTTTAGTACATTTGTTCCTTGGGTAACCCTATACTCAGCTGAGTGATCCAGGGCCTCTATGGCATATATCAGCATATGTATTTCCAGTATTCAGCAGTGTAATTAAAGCCCCACTTTTAACTAGAACAATAGCTTTCACATACAAAATCATGTATGAGTTTGTGTAAACATTGTGAACCATTGGCTTCCTATAATCCCACTGGTCCCAATGGATGTGTGGTTAGAGTATCTGCCCTTCAATCTTGAAATTGTGGGTTCGATTCCTGGCCGTTACATAATTTGACATTTAACTTTACCTTTATTTTCAACTGTATGAATTTGACTGTCCAACAAAAAAAGTAGTTTGAAAATTGCTTGTTTGTATACATAATACACATTTATAGGCCAACATCGAGATGAAAAAATACATGTCAATACATCCCTGTATTACCCTGTATTGTAAGGAAAAAAAAAGGTCAAATTAATGTCAAATTTGATGAGCAATAGCTTCCTTGCTTAGTCATGGCATACAAGGGTAGTTCCAGGACTGCTTGGCCTGGTATCAGGATAATGTGACAGGGTGTGATGTCGTGCCACGTGTGTGGTGTGATACCGTAGCGTGGCAGCAATATATCTGTCTTCAGTAGACATAGGCTTCAAATGACTGAAATACTGCTAATGGGACATTTAACCCAACAAACCTATATCCCAAGGTGGCCTTTTGATAACCTGTATGTTAGTCTGGAAAAATATCATAAATGCATATAGGAAAAGAAGATTGAACAGTTTGTCAGCCCTCATTATGTTTAACAATGTAGGAGAGAGAGAAAATGAACTTTTAAGTTTTGGCCAGTCAGAATGTTTACATGTTAAAATGTTTAAATCCTTGAAGAAGTCACAAGGTTTCTAATACTCAATTTTGACCTTCAACCACCAAACATGGTCTTGGCTTTTGAGCTAATTGCACCAGACAGGCTCTTCATGAAGAACAATTATTAATTTTATGCCCAGCCAACAACATTGGGGGTATATAGATTTTCAGTCTCTGCATGCATCAATTTGTCCATCATTCCTCAGGTTTACTTTTGCGTTTAAGCTTTTTTTTTTTTTTCTAATAAGATGACTATACATCTTTATGAAACTAGGTACATACACATGCACATCATGATATGATCTATTTGATATTTATGAATTTTATGGCTGTGATCTAAATTCCATGGTTGGTTGAACATGATAAAATTGATTGTTCTGCCTCGGGGATAAAATTGATTGTTCTGCCTCAGGTTTATCTTTGCATTTAAGCTTTTTAGTCCTCTACCGGTCTTTACACCGGAGGGGACTCTAGGTTTGCCCTCCGTCTGTCTGTCCGTCTGTCCGGATGTCCTGAAATCTGGATCCCATGATTACTTGAAAACCATTTTTCTTGGACCAAAATTCTAGTAGCTATGGTAACGAAAAATTATGCTTCTCATAGGTAGGGGACTCATGTTTGTGTGCAACACCAGTTACTTGTTTTCTATGAAGATGACTACACATCTTTATGAAACTAGGTACACATGTACATCATGATATGATTTTTTTAAATTTATGCAAATTTACAGTTGTGACCTATATTTTACGTTAGGATGAACCTTGTAAAATTGTTTTAGCCTTAGATTTACCTTTATGTTTAAGCTTTTTTTTCTAAGAAAATGACCACATCTTTATGAAACTAGATACACATGTACATTATGATATGATATATATAATATTTATGCAAATTTATGGCTGTGGCCTATATTTCACGGATGAACATGGTAAAATTGTTCTGCCTCAGGTTTACCTTTGCATTTAAGCTTTTTTTCTATGTAGGTGACTTCACATCTTTATGAAACTAGGTACACATGTAAATCATGATATGATCTATTTAATATTTATGCAAATTTATGGCCTTTACCTATATTTCATGGTTGGATGAACGTGGTAGAATTGGTTGTTCTGCATTTGTGTTTAAGCTTTTTTCTATGAAGATGACTTCACATCTTCCTGAAACTTGACAAACATGTACATCATGATATGGATCATTTACTGGTAGTGTTTATTTGATTTTATGGCTGTGGTCAAGTACAATTCTGCCCCAGATTTATTTCTGTGTTTAAGCTTCTTTTTCTGTAATGGTAACTTCACATCATCATGAAATGTTATACAAATGTACATCATTACTTTCTTACCATATTAGTGTCTCAGGGACACATTTTCTTGTTAAAGCAGAATATAGTTTTTGCTATATTCCAAGTTAATTTTGGCCAGCCAGCAAGGTAGTTGTCTTTCTATTGCCAATCAAGCCATTAATTGGCAATTTATTTTTAATGCATGGTTGGTCTATTTTCAATAATTCAAAATAAGTTACCATTTTAGCTGTTTAAATACATACACAGTTGTCATTAGCTGATAATACAGAAATGTAAATAGGTTTAATATCAGTAAGATATTGATAAAAATATATTAATGACTTATCACATGACCAAGAAAAGCACATGGCATATTGGTCACATGACTTTCTGCAGTATGATGTAATCATTTAATTGGGGTTGAAAGTCTCATCTCCCCTTGAGACTCTTTTCTACAATTTGAACATGCTAGCTGCTTTTCTTAAGATACCTCAAAGCATGACAGAGTTATATCCCAGGCAAAAAACAATAGACAGTTGCCAGCCTGTTAAGTGTCAACCTATGCTTAACTAGTAACAACCAGATTTTTCTATTGGAGAACCTGGTTAAAAAGCTCAACCACTTTAATATGAATATATATCGTCATGCAAATCATTCTCAATCCTTTTCCTCATGAATATTCATTTAACTACAGTAAACCTTGAAATGTTGATGGTATATGAACTGTGTAGACTGAGCTACAATATTGTACAAGTAAATAGAGGAGCTCCTTCCTGAAGCTTGTCTGATTTAGGTCTGCGTCATTTGCCACAGCATCAAAACACATTTATATTAGATAAATTGGTTATGGTCACATGTATATGTGAATAATTCTGTTATCATGAGGCCATACGTGTAATGTAATATCCAAGGAGAGTCTCACTCTGCTTTTAGCAGCCCACATTATGGCGCCACGGAATTATACCGCCCACTCAGCTATCCATTTACACCTGGGTGAAGTGAAACAGTGTGGGGTAAATTTCTTGCTCGGAGAAATTAGCAATGCCCCTGACAGGATTGAACCTGGTACCTCTCAATCCTGAAGCGTGTGTCCTACCACTGGACCACTGCTCCCTAATTTTATCAAACCTCACTATATTCATAAACATTGTACAGGACTGTTCCATTTGATATTTCTGTGGTCAATAATAAGAACAAATGACAACACTGAATATTTCAATATTTTATAAAATCGATTTCACAAACTGTACAAAATAACAAAGACCAATGGTCACAGTCTTAAATGGAACATTTCGCTTGGTAAACAATGAAATTTGCCCGTGTTATACCATTCAACTTGTGTGTGAAACTCAAGCAACAGTATTACACTTCATTCTGTGAATGGATGTTGTTATTTTAAATCAAGGGTTTGTTGCATAACTATTGTAATTGCTTCTTTATTTAAACAAATGTATGTAGATATCATAGGTTTGGACCAAGTCCTCGAAATGAGTTTAACATGTTTGTTTGATAACTCTTCTTACAAGCTCAAAGCTATTAGTGTTAGTTCTATACTTTGAACATTTTAAATCAAGATCAAAATTATTACTTACAGATACACAGTAGTGCCCACTGTGCTTGATCATAGGGAAAGAAAACATTCCCAGAGTCTCTAATTTTTGTATCATATTACAAATCAATATCTCATTATATGCCCATGTATTTTCAATTCCTGATTTTTATTGACAGTCTGGATATAACTAACCTTGTCATAAGAGGAGGAGAAAAAAAAAATCTATCAAACCCTGCTTCTTAACCTGATACATTATTTTTCAACTTTATGTCTATAATTGATAGTGTTGATGTAAATCTGACTAATTTTTATTCCCTCTACTTCACAAACGTAGGAGCCATATAGGAATGATGCTCAATATTTCCTGTCCCGTCATGTCCCATCCTACACTTGCATTACATAGAGACAAGATTGAATGTGAGGTAACTAATCCTTTATAGTGATAGTTCTTGTTTAATCATTATAATATTCTTTAACAGGTTTTTTTTTTACTCAACCTGGTCGTCTCCCTTTACTTTTTAATAGAACTGTCCTCAAAAAAAGTTACATATATAGCAATGAACTGTATTACATGTATATATATCATACAAAAAAAAATAAGTGTGACAACTTCATATCTTTAAAACCTCTTTTATACAAACATACAGCAAAGTAGAGGTTTACTATTTACTGAGAGCAATGACTGCTTAAGGGGCAGATAACTCCCGCCTTTAGTACATTGCATAATGAAACATCAGAAGGGAAGGCACTTAGATCCCAAAAACCATCTGCACTATACAAAATCACCACTGTGTGTACTTGGGAGACCAACATGCTAATTACGTTTGTAAACCAGATCAGCAGGTTTATCCCTTGTTTGTTTGTTGTTTTTTTCCAAATGGGAGATCAAATGACCCTTTGTTATGTAGATAAAGAGAAACATTTTGAAATCTTTAAGGGTGGTTAAAACAATTTTGGGGTCAGAATGGAGGATTTACTGGTAGTGCATCGTGGAAAACCTCGGATCAGAATAAAAGAAATCAACATCCAGATGGTTTTACCATTTTTCCTCCTCTCCATGGTGCTAACCATGTACCATATCAAATAAAATGATCAGGCTATGGGTTAATTACAGACTGATCTGGTTTAAAATTGAGTTCACAGGTTGTTCATTATAAAGGGCTTGTGTGACAAAGGGTTATACTCCTAAGATTTCAAACATACATTGTACCTACATTTACATTGGTGTCATTATCTCCATGACGGGCAATCAAAATTGTCATATTTATCAGATAATATAGATAGACAAAGTGTGGGAGAGGAACAAAGTTGATTATCCTTTTCCCTCATAGAGGAAACCATAAAAAAGACCTATGCGAACAACATAAAACCAGATCAGTCTGCAAGTAACTCGCAGGCTGATCAGGTTTTATGCTGTTCGCTGCTCCTCAGTGGTCTGGAAATGAGGATTTTGTAATTAAATTTGGTAAGGTTTAACTGTGGTTTTCTGCAGATCAGGCTTTATGTGATACCTATTGAGGGCGTCAAAATGAGTCTATATGAGGGAAAGGGTCATGCTATTATTGCATAGCCATTTTAAAAAAACATTAAAACTTAACACAGTCATAAAATATACAAACGAACACAATAATACATGAGGCTGTACCTAACAAACACAATTTTTTCTACAGAAACAAAAACTATGCAATTTCCACTCTATGGAAAGGGAAAATTTCCTACATATATTTCATACATTTTACAGTCAAACCTGTAAAAGAGGGTACCTGTATTAAGCAACCAACCTGTCCTAAACAAAGTATTAGCTCTGGAAATGATATTTTGCAATACATTTTGCCTTCATTTAGCAACCACCTGTGCTCAACAGCCTTGTTCCTTGACTGGCCATCAAATACAAGTTTGTTTATACATGTGTATTTTGACAAGGCAATGCCCTCTCCATTTTCTGTGCGATTTATCCCCGAAATATTGTCAGAAGGAAAAAGAAGATAATTTTGATTCTAATTACTGGCCTTGAGCATTGCCTTCAATGCTGATTATAAGAAAATATCACTCTCCGAAATCAAAGCTATATTACTAGTATGATTAATATTACCAGGGGTAATTCTGTCATTTTTAATACTATGTGTATATCCTACTGTTAAATTACACCAATTTCCGTCCAAATAAACAGTTCCACAATGTTTAAGTTTCTCCTCCCCCTTTTGCTATTTTGACAATTTCTATTCATGCTTAGGTCAAATGCTTACAAACAAAACAAAACATGTTTTATTGAGTACAGTGGATCAATCATTCACCACATGCTTCACGCTTAACACTGATTGGATAAGCCAGTTTATGTTGCCAGAACTAAGTATCACAAAGTAACTATTAATTATATCTTACACTAAAAGTAATGAGCTTTCATGATTTTATTCTAATATATCTGAAAAATTTTGAAAAACCCACTGAATGGCATTAGGTTATGTTTGACATCTTATAAGTT
The DNA here is from genome assembly GCA_021229015.1 of Solen grandis. NCBI lineage: Eukaryota > Metazoa > Mollusca > Bivalvia > Adapedonta > Solenidae > Solen > Solen grandis. The sequence goes on from CM037782.1 coordinate 21,440,157, forward strand.
GTTTTGTTGTTATCCTGATGAAGACATAAGCTGAAATGTTGATACAATAACATATGAATATTTTTTACATGTTATTGTTATTTGTCTCTTATTTCAATTTCAAAATAAAATAAAGCTACTACTCTGTCCACAATTTCTGTGATATCCTCAGCATGATATCTCTTCAGGGCTTTTATAATAGTTTCTAAGATATTTGTGGTACCTCTCCCATATTATGAATATAATGTCATTTAAATGAAGTCCTTTAGGACTAATTGCATTTTTATAAAAATATTCTCTGGTACCCCATGCATAAGTCTCAAGAATAGAAATGAATATCGATATGTCAAAAGTTAAAACGAAGTATTCATTATCAAACTTTTATAATAATTCTTTCAAATGAACCTTTTACAACATCTGTAAATGGAAAATACCACCCAAACTTTTCAATTACAATTAAAAATAAGCACTGTCTAAAATGTGAACTTTGATATTTTCCATACTAAACAGTTAAAATAAATAAGCTGACATGAAAATTGTAAACAGAGCAGGATTTCAGGTGTTAACATTCACACAAATGCAGATAATTACATGTAATATGCTTTAGTGAGGGGAAGAAAGTCTTTGTACAAAGTCCGTGTGAAGTTAATTTTGATTTTCTAACAGGACACCTAACATCACACTGAAATTCAACATAAATGGGTAAAAAAAACATATATATAAAAAAACAACAATGCAATTCAAATTATTCTTTAACAAATAAAAAAGCAACAGTAACTTCACATCAATTCAGATAAAAGGTCTGATTGAAATTTGGTGATAAGATGGTTTTTATAGTTTGAACATTACAAATTAACACTCTGTGGAATATTTCCTTCATGCAGTCTTAACCATGAAACTCCTTGTCAGTCAGTGCCTTAAGTCATGGTCATCTTAAAGGCCATTTCTCCATTTCAAATACTGGTATGAGACCTTTGTGTATGGTTTGTTTTTTATAACTACATGTACTAATGTGGTTTGCTGGCCAAATTATCAAGCTATTTATAGAACAAATATTACTTATTCAATAAATTTATGTACCAATATGTCTCCATCAAAAATGTTTTTTATGGCAGAATGGTCCAGGTTTGGGTGTATGGTAGAAACCCAACCTTTTGTAAGCCAGCTGGAAGGCTTTCCTCACATAAAGAACAGGTGATCATACCAGGGTCAAATTCCACCAACAATTTTTAGTGCTAAGTAAAACTTAAATACTTAAGGGTGAATTTCATTAGTTTCTTTCTCTAATAAAAAAATACCCCAATGTTTCATTTCTTATCAATTTTGTCAATTATTAAGGTAATAATCATTACTTTTTAGTTGTATACTTATATATTTCATATAATAGTAATGGTGGAATGTGTATCTACCTAGTTTAAAAATATAAGTATTACATAGTGCTAAATATTGTTGGTGGAATTTGTGCCAGGACCTAAGTGACCATACTAATAACCTGATGAAGAATCTGTACTTATAAGTCAATGACACTAACCATTTAACAACAGAGGTCATATCTCTCTCTAGCAGCACAAGACAACTGAAACCTGTATCATATACTGACAGGGATCATGTATAGGCCTAAAATGCCACGACATATAAACATACAATCAATTATAATGCTGATTAATACCCAAAAATTATAATCTTGAAATGCGTGTCAATTTGAGCTAAATTATGTCTTGGTTTTTAAAATGTGTAATAACATGTTACCATCAATGATTCCTTAACTTTCTTTATGGATGTCTTGAAAACTGTCTTCATATATTTGACATATTTTTAACCCTTTATCTCATATAATGTGTTTTGATGCTTGGTAAGCAGAGCAGATATCAAACATGGTTATTCATAAGGTAAAGGGTTAATCTAAAGTCTTGTGTAAATGACAACTGAATGGAAGTTCTGCTTATAAACTGTCACTGGTCAATTCAAAATCTTTCCATTTCAAGTTCTGCAGTGAAAAGTAAGCTGCATATTTACCCGTTGTAAGGGGATTGTCCTTTCAAGAATAGGTTAACTGCTCAAAAACAGTATCATAAACAAAGACATGTGCTCTCTTGTGTAAACTAGCTTGAACACTGATCACATGATATCCCAGTGTAGCTATTGGATAATCTGACAATTCAATTTGAATGTTTATTGAGTCACTAGTCATGATTATCCAAGGGTCAAATTACAAATCAATCAATAATTTAGCACTTTTTTTTCACATATTTGTGTCATGCATGATAGTTGAGGGTCTGTGTTGTGCTGTGCTATGATTTGTTCATCACTGCTGTTGAGTTCCCAGCGATGTTGGACAGCAGGATGTTCTGCTGACTTATGGGTAATGAAATCCTCTCCTGATTTTGCTGATCTACCTTGGTGGGCAGAACGGTCAGCACATGACTACTGAGGTCTGAGGGGGTGATGGTCAATGTGGTATTGTTTACATTGGACACGAGGGATACGGGCTTCACAACCTGGGGGCTAACCGCTCCTGCAACTATTGTCTGAGACTGTGCTGCTGCCGCTGATACTGCCGCTTGTGACGCTGTTGACATAGTCCCTGATGCAGTCACCATATTGAACTGATTGATCATCTGCATCTGAGAGAAAGAAGATGGCGGATTGATCCGTTTTTCCTTCTGTCGTCGATTACAAAACCACACCCTTATCACTTCTTTTTCCATATTTAAATTATCAGCCATTGCACCAATTTCTTCCCCATTTGGTTTTGGATTTGAGAGGAAATTTTTTTCCAGAGACACTCTGATTGTCGTTTCTATGCTTGTTCGCTTTTTTCGTCGACGTGAGATTGAGTCGGGTGTTAACACTTCATTGTCATCACCAGGGATCGGCGCATGACTGGCCGTCACTGAATTTGCATCCTCTAGCCACTTACTCAACAATGGCTTCAACTTACACATGTTTTTGAAGCTCAAGTTCAAAGCTTCGAATCTTGAGATTGTCGTCTGGCTAAAATCGTTTCCGTACAACTTTCCCATCGCAAGACCTACATCCCCCTGCGTGAAGCCTGGAATAAAATGCACTCTACATAGTAAGATGTTTTAAAAACATTTTCATGTGCATTACTGGAAAGTTTCTTGTTAAAAAAATCTCTTTTAACAAAATTGAACTGCCCTTTATGTTAAGTTTTATCACAACCACTCTTAACATGTAAAAGTTATCAACTCACTCAGTTTTAAATGCAGACTTATATCCAAGGGGCTTATTTTTTAAATTTATCTTATCAAAACATATCACATAGACCTGGACTCAAGTTCCCCAAAATACAGAGGTAAAATCTAAGGTTCAACCTCAAATATCATACTAAAATCTCTACTGAATTTAATGGCTCAACATTGAACATGAAATCATACAGGTACAGTTTTTATTTTCATCAACTCGGGCCATAGTGATTAAACTGGGATTGAGGCTCTCAGCATAAGAGGTAATAAAACAAGAGGCCCATGATGGCCCTAAATCGCTCACCTGAGATAAATAGGTTGACCCAAGGAACATCTGTACCAATTTATTTTAAAATCTGGCCAGTAGTTTTGAAGAAGATGATTTTTAAAGTTTTCATTTTTTTTTTCTTTTTGTTGCCATGGCAACCAGAGTTCTACATGGATCAAGTTTATTTTAGCAACTTTTGTGAAGGTTGACTCAAGGATCATCCCTGCCAAGTTTAATCAAATTCTGTCCAGTGGTTTCAGAGGAGATGTTGTTTAAAGGTTTCTCTATATACATATAAGGCAAATAAGCCCCACCCCTGGTGGCCATGTTTTTTTACGGATCGGAATAATTCTAGCAACTTTGGTAGAGGTTGACCCAAGGAACGTCTGTACCAATTTATTTTAAAATCTGGCCAGTAGTTTTGAAGAAGATGATTTTTAAAGTTTTCATTTTTATTTTTTTTTTGTTGCCATGGCAACCAGAGTTCTACATGGATCAAGTTTATTTTAGCAACTTTTGTGAAGGTTGACCCAAGGATCATCCCTGCCAAGTTTAATCAAATTCTGTCCAGTGGTTTCAGAGGAGATGTTGTTTAAAGTTTTCCCTATATACATATAAGGCAAATAAGCCCCACCCCTGGCGGCCATGTTTTTTTACGGATCGGAATAATTCTAGCAACTTTGGTAGAGGTTGACCCAAGGAACATCTGTACCAATTTATTTTAAAATCTGGCCAGTAGTTTTGAAGAAGATGATTTTTAAAGTTTTCATTTTTTTTTTTCTTTTTGTTGCCATGGCAACCAGAGTTCTACATGGATCAAGTTTATTTTAGCAACTTTTGTGAAGGTTGACCCAAGGATCATCCCTGCCAAGTTTAAAAAAATTCTGTCCAGTGGTTTCAGAGGAGATGTTGTTTAAAGTTTTCCCTATATACATATAAGGCAAATAAGCCCACCCCTGGCGGCCATGTTTTTTTACGGATCGGAATAATTCTAGCAACTTTGGTAGAGGTTGACCCAAGGAACATCTGTACCAATTTATTTTAAAATCTGGCCAGTAGTTTTGAAGAAGATGATTTTTAAAGTTTTCATTTTTTTTTTCTTTTTGTTGCCATGGCAACCAGAGTTCTACATGGATCAAGTTTATTTTAGCAACTTTTGTGAAGGTTGACCCAAGGATCATCCCTGCCAAGTTTAATCAAATTCTGTCCAGTGGTTTCAGAGGAGATGTTGTTTAAAGTTTTCCCTATATACATATAAGGCAAATAAGCCCCACCCCTGGCGGCCATGTTTTTTTACGGATCGGAATAATTCTAGCAACTTTGGTAGAGGTTGACCCAAGGAACATCTGTACCAATTTATTTTAAAATCTGGCCAGTAGTTTTGAAGAAGATGATTTTTAAAGTTTTCATATTTTTTTCTTCTTTTTGTTGCCATGGCAACCAGAGTTCTACATGGATCAAGTTTATTTTAGCAACTTTTGTGAAGGTTGACCCAAGGATCATCCCTGCCAAGTTTAATCAAATTCTGTCCAGTGGTTTCAGAGGAGATGTTGTTTAAAGGTTTCTCTATATACATATAAGGCAAATAAGCCCTGCCCCTGGCGGCCATGTTTTTTTACGGATTGGAATAATTTTAGCAACTTTGGTAGAGGTTGACCCAAGGAACATCTGTACCAAATTATTTTGAAATCTGGCCAGTAGTTTTGAAGAAGATGATTTTTAAAGTTTTTAAATTATTTTTCTTTTTGTAGCCATGGCAACCAGAGTTCTTCATGGATCAACTTTATTTTAGCAACTTTTGTAGAGCCTCACCCAAGGAACATTCCTGCCAAGTTTCATTAAATTCTGTCCAGTGGTTTCAGAGGAGATGTCGTTTAAAGAAAATTGTTGACGACGCACGTCGCACGACGACGGACGACGGACGAAGAGTGATCCTAAAAGCTCACTTGAGCACAAAGTGCTCAGGTGAGCTAAAAACAATTATTTATAAGTGGCATCACCACACAAAATATGACTTTTTTATGACCACAAGTACTCAATTTGTTTCATGATTTTCACTATCATCATTCTTATCTTAATCTATTTTTTTCTCTCCTGTCTTTGAAATATCCAATAGGATGTGTAACACATGTATCATCTTTATCAGTATGACATCATCTGACCATTGGTTTCATAAAGGATAAATTTTGAAATTTTCAAAATAGAGTATACATGTATTAGGAAACCAGCTGACCCACTGGAGGCCTAACTTTTTAAGGGATAAACTTCCTATTAGCAGTTATGGTAGAGGGCCATGAGGTGACTATATATGCCAATTGAAATAAAATATCTTAACCATTGATTTCATAGAAGTTTTGAAAGGTTCTATATAGAGTATATAAGGCAACTAGCCAACCTGCTAGGGCCTCATTTTTCAAACAATCAACTTCATGTACCAATTATGGTAGATGGCTATATGGTGAACATTTGTGCCGTATTTTAATGAAATTGTGAGCCAAGGAGAAAATTGCAATGCAAACCCTAGTTCTGCATGGATCAAGTTTTTTTTGTTGTTTTTTTGTAGCAAGGGCTACACAAGAATCATTCACACCAGTTTCATCAATTTCTACAAGGCCATTTTAGAGGAGATGTCTTTAAAAGCAAATTGTTGAAAACAGACAGCAACAGGGTGATCAGAAAACATGCAGCTTTCTTGGTCACTTGAATGGCATCTAAAGACATGTTTGCCTGAAAAACTTACCTAACTCTATCCTCCGTCTCTTAAAGGACTTGGCAAACTGCTCTAGTTCTTCTAGATCTATATTCTCCTCCTGCTCAGATAAAAGTAAAACTTAATTATAAAATACTTTTATAATATATTCAAATTGACCGATTAATATAAAACAAAATATGCCATAACTGAATGTAATATTTGCCTATATATCGATTTACAACACAATAAAATCACTGCCTGAGGCAATAAATATCATATGAATATTTAGCAACATTGGAAATTCAAATACAAGTATTTATGATATTATCAACAGAAACAACAATTGAAAATACTGGTGTGCATTCAGTAAACTTAGCAGTTGCTAACATGAGTGGTTGCACCCCCATTTTATCATTGTGTAAAGAATGTAACCAGGGTACCAAATCGCAATAAACTTATTGCTAGCTAACAGTCACCTTTACTGAACACATGGCTGATAAACTTACCGGTGGCACTGCTAATCCACTATTGGAAAGGTCAGGATTGAGAGGCGGAGACTCTGGCCTGCTGGCTGTCGTGGTAACCAGCTTGGCTGTAGTTGGGGGCTGTGTGAGGGACTGAGTTGGGGTGGTGGAGGGTATAGAAGAAATCTGCTGCAGTTTGATGGGTGACGTCTGCTGAGGGAGGGAGGCAGGAACAGCTGCTGTTGTCAGCCCAGGGATCAGGAACCCACTCTGTAAGGGCGAGAGATGTTCTATTATTGTGCTAGACAAATATACAGTCTCTCTCTTTCTTTCATCCTCACTTTCTTTCACTTCTTTACTTTTGCTTCTCTACCTTCCTTTGTCTGTCTCTGTCTCTCTTCTTCTATTTTTGTGTGTATCTCTTTCATTCTCACCTTCTTTCAGCCCCTCACCGCATGGAATCAAATCCCTGCAGGGTCATTCCGATTTTCATGTGAGGAAGCCTTCCAGCTGGCTTGCAGTAAGTAGGTCAGTGGTTCTACCCGGATGGGTCAGTGCATTCGAGTCTTCCTCCACCTGTAATTAGCTGGACGTCACTATATGACTGAAATACTGTCGCAGCAACGATAAACTCAAAAAGTCAATCAATCAACCACTTTCTTTCTATTTTTTTCTTTACTTTCTCTCGCTCTCTCTAAAAAAAAAAAGCACATTAATTTTCATAAAATTTGCATCCTACATATTATAAATAAAATTTAAATCAAAAATAATTCCAATCTAAAATATCCCTTTCCCTCATTAACATTCATGTACAAATTTATGATGATGAATATTAATTAACTTTAAATGGTATAGAAAGCAATGAATTTTAATTTACCATGCAGACAGTATAGAATCTGAGCTACAATATTGTATGATCCAGCACAACTTGGCTTGAATAAAACTGTAAACCAGACAGTCTGCTCTTGTAACATGAAAACGTGCCCAATTAAAAATATTGGAGCCAATTTTAATTAATTCCAACCATTGGCCTTCAACTGTATGGGCCCTGGTCTGCCAAGATTTCGTAGACCTCAACATGTCTATAGGAGGTAAAGGATTAAATTTCAGTACAAGAGTGTTCTCTGGAACACACTTGTCACCTGCTGAAGCATGACGGACAGACAGACGGACAAACAGACAATGGAAAAGTAATCTCTATGTATCATCTCTGCTACAGCATGTGACACAAATGAGTATGTGGCTGAATGTACAACTGACCAAGCCAGCTGATAGTCCAGCAGAGGGGGCCTGTATCATGAACTGCGGCTGGAGGGCGGTCAGCTGAGATGGGTTCAGGAGCACGATCTGCTGCATTCCCGGCACCAGGGAGGTCGCGTTCATCTGGCTCGTCACCGGCAACGACTGAAACAACACGCGTGACATCAGACATGTGAGTACATGGGGACACTGGTAAAACTGGCATGAATTGTACTAGACATGCTTCAAATGGGTTTTAGTGGTGAAAAGAATCTGCTCGCAAAAAGCTTTTTAACTAAACCCAGCTTATGTTCATCCGACATAAATGCAGATACTTCTATAGCAGTGAAAATGCAGGTTAACATTAACTTCACCATTCAAACATGCATTTTTACACCATAGTAAACCAAAGAAAAGACTTATATGCCCAGGCTCAAATTCCATCAATAATGCTAATGGCAAGCACGAAGTATTACTTAAATTCTTGAATAGGTAAAAAGATATTCCACATTTCTTGTTTTACAAAATATTTTAACCCTTTCGTTACCTACAGAAGATTCCATCCTACACATGAGACCGCATATTTGCCAACAAAACAGGTTCATTAGTTTTGGCGGGTTTTCAATGTCCCACACATCTTGTTGGCAAATACGCTTGTATTACTTGGATTGGTGGACTTTGAGCCTATTCAGGTTTATTTCAACTGTTTTTATTACCTGTTTTTTCGACTGAATTCCAATATCAGAAAGTATATATCTTTTCCAATTTGAATACGAAAATACAGGCAGATTATAGTTAGAATAGTTGATTAACAGATCATTATTACATAACTTTTATGTGTAAGCCCTTCAACATTTAAAGAGGCCTTTTTCAATAATACATTGATAATAAAAGCGGGCCAATAAAAATGTCACTGTCAGACCGGGGCCAAAGGTGATATCATTTATTGGCCCTGCTTTTCCTACAATTTGATTGGCTAAAGCAGAGAAAAATTATTATGTAATAAAATTGTCATTAAATAAGTGATTTGATATTGACCCTGTGATTTGTCCTCAGGACAGTCGTACTGGTCCCTAGACAAATAACAGAGCCAATATCAAATCACTTATTTCATAACATAAAATATATACTTAATTTTTACAGTGATCAGAAAAGAATTTTCATCAATGGAACAATGGCCCCTTCTGAGGCAAAATCAATGTGACATTTTCAAAACTAGTGAGACATTTTCAAAATGTGACGTGTTATGAAATGACTACAATTTGCTTTTTAAAGTGACTCTAAGTCTTGAGTGCATAATATTAACAACAAACTCAAACCATCATAAAATTAAAACTTTTGAAAAAAAAAGATGTTAAATGACAAACTAATATCTTAATTGAAAAGTTGCAGAACAATATAATCACAAAAAATGACTGTCAGAAACAAAAGAAAAAGACAATAGACTAGACCGTACAACAGCCAATCTAACATAACAATCCAACATTTGTCACTGTAACAATATATCTATTTCTATATAGTCTATATTTCACAATTCAGAACGGATATTTTTCTCATAAACCGTACAGAACAAAATGTATCGAGGTATATTATTAGAATGCAGTGACCTTGTAATGTATGTGCTTGTGTCAGTTTTGAAAATATTAGGCAAAACGTAATTAACTGATAAAAAGCAATTTACCTAATGCGGTTTTTGCATCATTATTGCTGTAACCAACCATAAATAGACAAAAAGTTAATTGTTGTCAGATGGTTTTCCTAGTTTCATTTTGGACAATACTGTTTGGTTATCAATTTTTGTGTACTTAAAATACATGTACCCATTGGAAAGAGACTTGCAAGGAAAAAAACAACAAGAAGATGTTGGCATTTTAAAACTATTACTCAAACTATCGGCTATAATAAACATCAAGGTAACAATGCAATTGTAAGTATAATATTACTGGATAAAAGATGCATTGCATCTGACTTGCAGAAGCAGAAGAACATTTGTCACTTGCAATCGAACACCTGCAAAACATCCAGCATCAATGCCTCCATAAAAATTAATACTTCCTATCCCTCTCGGATTCTTACACGAAAAAGACTCAATCTGATTGGTTGATACACCAATTCCATGCCTCGATGAATCAATAATGTCTATCCCTATCTTCGATTTTTTATATTTAGAAAAGGAATCCCCCTCTTTCGGGCTCGGACTATGTTCGTACTTACGCTTTTTAAGCACTGTATTGGGTGAGATCTAAAAATTGAAATGCGACAGGAGCACATCCAGTGCAGAATACAATGTGACATTTTGATTTTTAATGTGACTTTGGTGCATGGTTTTCCTGAAAACTGATTTTATTGCAAAAAAATTCTCATTAAAGAGTTCATCTACCCAAAACAGATAAAAAAAAAAAAAGCCCTGCTGAATAAAATTTGAGCCTGAGATCGTACTTAAGTATTTTTGGAAACGTGGAGCCTGATGTGTGTTAACAGCCTCAACATCTCGTATCAACTGACAAAAAGCAAATAGCATAAAAAGCATAAAACCTGAAAAGCTTGGGAGGCTCATCTGTTTCTACACTGGCTGCATTGGTCAATATTTTGCAAGTGACAAACGGTCTATAATGATGAATACAGACACTACAGAAACATAATCTTTCATATCCCAAGAAACATCCTTACCTGTTGTAATGAGGGCATTGTGGCAGCCTGGGACTGAGCTGCTTGTTGCTGCTGCTGTTGTTGTTGTTGCTGCTGCTGTTGTAGTTGCTGAAGTTGCTGTTGAAGCTGCAGCTGCAGCTGAAGTTGTTGCTGAAGTTGCTGTGGGTCAGTGGTGGGCAGCTGGAGATTGTTAGTCTGTAGAGGGGCCGAGACTGCAGGAATCTGTGTCATGAACAAGCAATGGTCTTTCTTATTGTTTCATTTTTGTATATCTATTCTTTTCTTTCTTTCAAAACTCAATATTTTGCAGGTTTTTAAAGTTGTGCAACTCATCTTAACTTTTTACCTTATATTACCAGTAATGAATATTCATGTACAATTTTATGACCTTATGAATAGTAATTTACTGAACTATTTATATAATCTTATCCGACACCCACTGGGACCAACTGACAATGTCGGTTAAGACAGGTTGTCGGATAAGGCAGGTCATTATAGACCGTACCTTTAAAATTGATAGTCCATGCCGTTAATACAAACTTTCGTTCATGAAAATTTTCGAAATTTATTATTTCCTTTGAACA
>CM037782.1:21451337-21501337 GCA_021229015.1 Solen grandis
AAGTTATCAATCGTAGTCTAAATTGGAATCCTCAAAATTTTCAAAACGGGAAATATATAAGTAGCAGTTTGGATTTCTTCAGAGAATTACAACGATCTTGTGACAAAGATTTTGATGATTTTTTTAATTCTTCTGGGAGATCCTTTGGCTACAATTAAAGTTTTCTATGAGTACTTTGAATTATACTTTCTAAATTTTGCATTATACTTTTTTATTGTGATAAACTTCTTCAGGACTTTGCAGAATTAATATACGCTGATCCTGAATTAGTTATATTTGTGCGCGATCAGCAAGATGGCATTAACAATAAAAACTTTCATTGATGGTTTTCGTCTGCGATTGGATCATATCATTCAAAGGAGGAAAAAGCATCATGGGACACTAAGATTTGAATTTATAAAGAGAAAAAATATGTTCTAATCATCCTCGGTACCCAGGCTGTTCATATTTTTATATAATACCTTGGACAAATTGGCTAGCGAAATTTCGTTATACATTAATATTTATAAGCTTTACCGACCAATGGAGGAGTCGAAAGTGAAAGTAAAACTTCGTTGCTTGGAAAAGATCGGTTATTGACAGAGTTGAAAGATCTGCCAGGTGTGAAACAAACACCCACAGAACAATAGTATTTTTAGACGTTTTTCAGATAAACTTGAGCCCACGCGTCAGCTTCGTTGTCTTTGTTGATGTGTCCAGCGATAAACCGTTCAAACTGCGATAATGGGTTGCGTAAGGGGCTAAGCATCGGGTCACGTGATGGGCTAAGCATCGGGTCACGTGATGGGTTAAGCATCGGGTCACGTGATGGGCTAAGCATCGGGTCACGTGATGGGTTAAGCATGGGGTCACGTGAGGGGCTAAGCATCGGGATCCGATACCCCCCCCCCCCCTATTTGACACTACTATTACCTGTTTTAATAATTTATATTATATTTTAGCTCATCTGAGCACAACGGGCTCAAAGGTGAACTATTGTGACCGATGAATGTCCGTCTTCAACAACTTCAAACGACACCTCCTAATAATATCCTGAACCAGTTTTCATAAAACTTCACAAGAAAGTTTTGTTTTTTTTAGAAATTCTTGCGAATTTCGAATTCATTATTTGGCACAGATGTTGTTTGAGTAACTCGACTAAGATTGTTCGAATTATTCAGATCCATTGAAAAACAAGACCGCGAGGGGACGGAGCCTATTTTCCTTATATGTATGTTGTAAAATTTAAAATATCTTCTTGTCATAAAGTAATGAATGTATCTAAAAACATTTTGGCTAAAACGTTCCTTTGCCCTCTCTGTACAGAGATTGTTAAAAATATTTGGGTCCGTTAAAAAGCATGGTTGCCAAGGGAGGACCCCGTTTTCCTTTTCTGCGTATACAATAGATATCTTATAACTCTTCTTGTCCAAAACTTTGGCTCTGGCTGGATTAAGGTATACATAAAAGTTTCTAGGCTCTCATTTCAAAGATAAAAAAGTGTACCTGTAAAAAATGAGGCCTCCATTAAATCGGCAAACTTCATTGGACACAAATATCATCCCATGGCCTTTTGCGCAAAAATTGCGAAAATAAAGCCCTTGAAAAATGAGGCACCCAAGGGATCAGCTAATTTCCAAATATGCTTGTATTTTCAGAATTTCAAATTGAAATTTGAATCCGGTTGCTGCCCTGTAAATGACCATGTTAATTCAAGTGACCTGAATTGTTTAAATAGGCTAATGGTACTCTTGTGATAGTTCTATCGTCAAAATGACCCTCTTGCTAAACAATATATCAGATAATGGCAGCACCAAAAATGTTATTTCGGCGGCCAATTGACCCTAGAAGTAGATGGGCGACATTGGTTATTAACAAAAGGGCGCCATCTTGGATGACCAAGCTACTATTTGAATAGCTTATTTGCACTTAAGCAATTTCTTGTCTTTATAGATACTTTTCATGCTGTGGCTTTAGTATCCACAATAAAAAAATTTTCCATGTGTACATGTATATATCTCATACAGACAAGGTCCTGACCGCAGTATTTTCGGAGGGGCAAGTCTTAATTAAGACTCATTCTTACACTAGAACCTTAAATCTCCTTTAATTTCAAGCAAGAGAACAATATTAAGAGATAAATCCTGAGATCTTACAATATCTTAGAGGACGCAGCAATCCCTTCAGAACAAAACACCACTCACAGACAGATTTAAAGCATATTCATTTTAGATGAGATATATTGTTTTATCTTGCATTATCTTACAGATACATCGAAAAATATAGATTGGGCGAGAAATTCAGAATAGAAGTGGAAGACTGGCTTCAAGTAGAAATTGACGACGTTGTGAAAGAGAATCGCGGGAAGCACATTGCAAATGTGGTCGAGAAAATGTTGACTGAAATGGACAGTAAGTACGATAATCGGGTGACGCTGTTTAACATTTTGGACCCAGATGAGATGAATGCCATAGCCATTGCTGCCTACGACGACGCTGCTAAAATATCTGAGAAAATTCTGAAACTGAAAGTGGATCATATCACCGCAGATATTTCAGACATACAGTTGAGACTCCGTGGAGAGGATCAGAGCTGGGAGCGACGACCCAACATTCTTAGTCATCTACGATACTACGCGAGTCTTCCGAATGATGACATCAAACGTGAGTCAGATACGGTCTTAAAAGAGTTACTGGAGACTATTTTAGAGCATATCAATAAGAAATACACGGTTGACACAACTCCTAATATGTTGTCAGATACAGAGACTGACGCTCTGCTTTCGATATCTTACGTTTCCGTGGACACAGAGCCGTTCCGTTACGGCGAGGTGGTTGTGTCACTCTACTGGAAAGCCATGCAGGAAGAGATACATGGTTTTATTAACATGCTGCGCATCTTCCCGGGGCAGTTTTCGTTATCCCAAGAAGACTATCAGAAGTTGGAGTACTATGTCAGGAAAGGCAGTCACGTGCCTGAAGACGTGTCCGGATTGGCTGCCGGACTCTTGCAAGCTATGGGGACGTCTAGCGCAGCAACAGCCACCTACTCTGCCAGCAAGCGGAGAAGTGTCAAGTTTCAAACATGAAGAATATTCAGTGTCTCTTTACCTCACATTGTACACCTCAACTTAAACAAGATTTCAAATACAATGTACGACGTAAACGTTTAAGTCAAACTTTCCAACGTGGCCCAGTAAAAATCGCACAAGTCTTTGTCATGCACTGTTACTCAGACGTCATTAGCGATTATCTTCGAAAATCATTCTCTATCGTACGGAAAATTCCGAATGTAGGTGAAGTATTACAAATGAATAAACTGTATTATACGTGGAAAGAATGCTAGTTTTCTTAAGGTATATATGTAGGTGTAGCCTTTCTTATATGGAGTTCTCAGGAATTTGCTTCAAATTTAATATGTATGAATTTGGGCTATCGAATTAGAGGAAACTAACTTTTTTTTGTGTCTAGTGGAACCATACTGCATCTCAAATGCACCATGGAATACTCAGACCTTTGTTGTAAAGAGCATCTCAAACTGAAATTTATATCAACTCAAAATTTTAAAGATCTGTTACTTCCTTGTATAGTGAGTAGAAAATGTGCATTTATGGATACATGCGTATACTTGAGAAAAATGTATACAGATATGGACGTAATACGATTTCGTATATCTTCAAAAATTGAAGAAAAAAATATTGTGATACAAATCTCGAGACGTTTATTGAGCTATTATGTTATTTTTAATTCTTTTAACGGAGATATGGAAGTTATTGCATGCAAGAAAAAATATCTTGACCGGATTCGAGGAGTCTCCGCGGCTGAGTGGTTGTTGTTGTATTGGGGTTTACCGTCGCTGCGATAGTATTTAAATCATATAGCGACGTCCAGCTAATTACAGGTGGAGGAAGACTCCCGAGTACACAGAGGTACCCGGGTAGAACCACCGACCAACCGCAAGCCAGCTGGAAGGCTTCCTCACATGAAAAATCCGAAGTCCCTACCGGGATTCGAACCCATAGCGGTGAGGGGCTGAGAGATTTGTAGTCCACGGCTGAGTGGTACTGTCACTTAGGAAAATAAATAAATAAACTGTTTATTTCCACTAACACCACCCTTATAAATAATGTCGATAGGTCGGCAGACTTTTTTTATTTGAACTTTTTTTTTTTACTTTTTAAGAGGATGTGAGGAAAACCATCGTTTTGCGACAATGATAACCCGAAAACTAAGGAAAAGAAGTTTAGGGTCGGTGCCAAATCAGAAAAAAAAAATTTAAAAAAAGAAAGAAAAGGGTCGGTCGGGTTAGTGGAAACAAGTACAGGTAACTTCTTTTAAGATGCCTGAGCCAATAAGATGGACGTCGCTATATGATTGAAATACTGTCACGGCGATGATAAACTATTTTTGGGATTATCTGACAATAATTATCATGCATTGTGTGAGATGTTTATTTACTTCTAAAGTATATGTGTTAATTAATATTTATGCTAAATTAGCTTTTGAAATTAATCGGTGTAACTGCAATATTTGACATTTTTATTTTGCAATAAAATATATATTTGGTAAGTTGATTATTTGTTGAGTTTATAAACATTTGTCTCAATAATAAATACAAAAGTGAAATATTAACATTCAGTTGTCTGTAAATCTGAAAATGACCAAGGTCATTATTCAACGGATTATTGAGAATGTTAAAACGTTAAAAACTGTTCCGGCCGTGACTTTACCCCCCCCCCCCGATTTTCAGGAGATGATCCTTAGTTTTTGATAAAATATCATAAAGGCATATCGGGGACGGTCCCTAGTTAGTACTGAATGAAATTTGATATTGAAATAATTGGAATCTGGTCGGTGTTATTTTTACAACGTTTAAAAGTTGTAACATCGATTACGAAACAAGTTATTACTACTAATTCATAAATACAATCACTGTCTCATATGTGAGGGCCCTCCTCATGCCCTGGAAATGCCGTGTATGGACGCGCGACATCCATACCTCACGAATGCGACCCGGAAATAAACCAATTGGTGAGAAGCATTGACGCATTGGAGAGAAGCAGTTTTGTTTACCCCTATGCTATCGGTACAAGTCATTTTTGACCCAATTTTGCGTATTTGAAACAAAAACTTTCAACTGTTTATGAATTATTTATCATCAGCTGTCGGACCGAGGAAAAGCGCCCCTCCTGTGTTGTTAAGGTCACTTAAAATTAATCACATACATTGAATTGTATTAGTCGTGTGATATGCCGTAATATTCATTCCCAGCGACAGTGTCTCGGTCATAGGGGGCTGTGTATTGGATACATTATATAATAATAACAGTACCATTTTTATGACTTTGTATATTGCGGAGATCGAATCCATAACTTCTGGCTCCTGAGGAGACCCCCGGGAACGGTTCATCCGGGAAGAATCACTGACCTTCCACAAGCTAGCTGGAAGGATTCCTATCCAAAGTGAACCATCAATAGTGTAAACATGTAATAAGTAGGAACAGTAAAGTAGGGTCTGAATGGGAAGGTATCTGTGCAAAAAGGTTATCTATTGTTTATGCCCATAATGATTAGATTTTTAAAACTAAAATCTTAAAGAAAAATAAGCATTGTTTACCATGCATTGCTTAAGTACTGAAATCATGACCATAATTCCAGTACTTAATCAAAATGTGGCTTTTGACCTCACACTGAAATCAATACCGCCTTCAGTTTTCGGTGCTTCAAATGTATTGTAAGGTACGAACAAATTGTTCTTATATATACTGTATCATTTATTTGTTTTTATAAATACATTATCAATTATAATTTTGAAGTTTTTTACACCTGAACGAGGCTGTATTATGGTATCATTTGTGGCGTTGGGCGTCTGTCCGTCCCTTAGCAAATGCATGTGCAGGTAACCCTCCTTTATTGGTCAACAGAATTTCTTCATACTGTAAAATCTTTAATTTTCGTTGACATTTAATTTCATTGATTATGTACCTAAAGAAATTTTGTGGGTACATTTATTTTTTTATCTATGTTCTAGAAACGTGGGGTCTATATAAGAAAAGTTTTCGTGGGGATTAATATTCGTAGATAAAACCCACCGCGAAATCAACGAAAATTAGTGTCCCATGAAAATTAATGATTTCACAGAACTTGACTGTAGGACTGATATTGATTATTCAGTTCTGCACAAAGGTAAAATAACTTGGAAGTGCATTATTTGGTCTAGAGATAGTGAACTTGCGGACAACTCCTTCTTTATTTTTTAAATGGATGAACTCTAGCAATTATTGCACACAGCCATGAGGTGACAATTTCTGCCAAATTTAGTTCCGGCCATCGGTTTCAAGAGATGTTTTTGTATGTTTCATAATTTAAATCCTGTTGGTTGCCATAGTAACCAGAGTTAAGCATAGAAAAGGTTTATCTTAGCTATTTTTGAGAAGGCCAACCAACGATCATTCGTGTCAAGTTTCATCAGTTTCTATCCAGTGGTTTCAGGGAAGAAATTATTGACAACAGGCGATAGCAGATAGTGGACTGTCCCCAATCGCACTTTCCTTCAGCACTTTGTGTTCTGGTGAGCTAAAAAGCATCCCAGCATTACAGTTTTAAGATATATTGAAATACGTGACTAAGTTATTACCTTTATATCAACATTTGTTAAGAAGTTAAATACTTGGGTATTTACAAGAATAGTTAAAGTCACCTATAATTACTTAGTGCTAAGAATGGTTAGAGGCACTTAGTCCTAGTCCCTATTCCCTCCACCAGACTGCCCTTATAACAAAAGTAATTTCATAGAGTGAAAAATGCAACTATGGAGTATTTCAATCACTTTATTTAAGAATAACAAAGCAAAGTACAATTACCGGTACATACATTTGCACAACTCGCACAACTTGCGTCCATCCACACACATACAGACAGACAGATACTAGGTTGACTCTTCCTCCTCTAAAGATTCCTGTTTTCGAGTTGTCCGGATCATGGTAGCTCGATCTGGCATCCATTTCGGGATAATCTTCTCGTGCACTCTCCACTTGCCGTAAATGTTCGCTACGTGTTTCTCAAACACAACATACTCCAAAACGTCACGTGCATGATCAGGAGAGCCGTACATTAGTCGTCCAAACCTATCATAGACTGCTAATTTCTGGAAATATACAAACTTACTGATTATTCCCATGTTCAATTAATTTAAATATCAAAAGATCCATTTTTTTTTTTTTTGGGACCATAATATCATGACCTTTTTTTCAGATTTTTTAATTTTTAACTTATTACCGTCACATTAACAATATACATGTACAACAAAAGAAACTATATCAATTATAGATAAACTTGTAACACATTTCACAAAATTCAATTTATTCACTTATCCATGCTGCCTACTTGTTTTAATCACAACCGAAAAAAATGCATATATGGAAAATTGACAAATTAAGCGTATAAAGACATTTTGAGAAACTAAACAGTACTTTTAACAGTCTACAGATTGAAAACAAAATCACTGACAGTCTTGATGCTTACTGTTTAACATCTGACAAATTATTCTGAAGGTGAACCCTCTTAGGGTTTAGCAGGAGCCTCTGATGGAAAAACCCACTTAACAAACCCCATCCATGAACCACCCTGTCTAAACACCTTGCCCCGGACAGGGTATAGATATTTGTAGAGCCAATTTCTTGGACTGACCTGTGTCATATAACCAGACAACCCTACGGCAGTGGTTAGTATCTCAAGCATATAAATAGAATTTAATATAAAAGGTCATTTCAAATAATTTATGTTCTCATAAAGACACATTTTGACGCCTTGGCAAAATATAGTAGACACAGATCAAACAACTCATAGTGTAGCAATAGACCATTTCACTCCGAAATGAGACATAAACCCACGTATATCAACAAGCACCTCCCGAAAATCAAATCTACATGGTGTACATAATTCTACACATAGTTTGATAGGAAATAAACACACATATGAAAATTTTCCCAGTCACTGATTGGTTAATTTAAATCAACGAATTATACCCGAAATTGCAACTTGTCTTATGAAATGATCAATTAGATATTCTGTAAGTCAATTTGAATGCATCTGTAACCATTTACAAAGTCCATTTGCTGTACCTATCCCTATCATATGCTGAGGGATATTCCTTATACACAGCTTTTACTCAACCGTTTTAGAAGAATCTGAACTTTTTTGTGATATGAGGTGTGACTCAATGTAATGTGACATGATGGGTATAGCCCCTCACCGCGTGGGTTCGAATCCCAGCAGGGTCATTCAGATTTTCATGTGAGGAAGCCTTCCAGCTGGTTTGCGGTAGGTCGGTGGTTCTACCTGGATGCCTCCGCGCATTCGGGGTCTTCCTCCACCTGTATTTAGCTGGACGTCACTATATGACTGAAATACTGTCGAAGCGACGGTAAACTCAAATAGTCAAATCATGATGGGTATACTATATAGCCTCACTCTGATGTGTGCAGTGGAGGTACATATAACCCTTTAACTAATGAATATTCATTCACAAATTTATGACTTTATGAATATTCATAGACTGATCTTTAAACAGTATATGAAACAATGGATATTTCTTCGTCATGCAGACTATGTAAAATCTGAGCTTGAAAATTGTATGAGCAAACAGAGGAGACCCTGATCAGTCAGCTCCTGAAAGGAGCTGTCTGATCTAGGTCTGCTATGTTTGTCATTGCATTTCAGGTATCCAACGGGGCCGAATATAGGCCCCGTTCCAATGCTGTCTAGGTACATTTTTTCCCAATCAAGAAAAAAAATTCCCAAAGCTAAGAAATATGTTATTTTAAAAATAGTAAATCGCTGTAAAATCAGTTTTATTTACCATATATTAACAAGTCTTGTAGGTAAAAGTCTACATTCATGAATTGCTGCATTGTAAACTGAATAAAACTGAATGTTCTTGATGTACAAGTTTGTTTTTATGATGTTTTAAGTGAGCTACTGTATGAATTCCAATGGGTCAAATTTCCCAACTTCATTGATTAGACAATTTTTTTCTCAATTTTACTGATAAAAAAATCCCCAAATTTGGCAGGGGCCTTTTTCTCAAAAAACCTGAAAGAAGCACTGCATTGGGTCAAAATGGGTCTATATAAAGTGATAGGAAAATGAACATCAATATTTAGAATAATCCTGTGTACAACAAACACAATTCATGTTAAGACATAAAATATTACATTTTACTTATACCTGTTTTGTATGAAATCTGACTGTGACTTGACCAAAGTAGTTTTCTGTCATCAAAAATTCCTTGCATGTGTAATGTACAACTTTGGGTGGTTCTACAGATTCAACAAACTCCCATCGCACTGTTTTATCTGTCAAGCCCTGAGTCATCTTCTGTAAACAAGTTACAAAAAAGACTTCATCAGCTGTCAACAATAGCCAACATTCCTTTATAAGCAAGTCACAAAATTCAGCTTCCTATATTCTTATATACAGCAAAGAAACTACAGTTTTCCTCTCTAATAGGTATAGAACCAGCATTATACATTATAGAGAACTGCATGACATCTACATGCATAAAATATTTCTGTTGAGAACTTCTGGCCTAACCCAATTTTAACATAATGTGAAATAAAATATGTTTATACTGACTTACAAAATGTATGTGAAAATGCACCTTCAATTCAACAAAGCAAATCACAAAATAAATGTTCCAGGCCCAATGCTGGTGACAACTTTTGAACTATTTGGGGGTTATTTAGACATTTTGAGAGTTTAAATGAAAAATAAAAATATGTGTGTCCTGGAAAACACTGTCATTCTAATGGGGCATATAAAAATGGATCTACAATGTACATTTATCACATAACCAAAGATATTTTTTTAAAGTAACAAGTGCTACAATCGAATGAACACCATGCCCTCGAAAGGGCCTTAGACCTTAGGGTCAAGGTCATTCAAAGGTCAAGGTCACCTGGCAGGTAGAGCTCAGGTGCATGCACCTGTAAAGTTTGGATGCTGTAGGTGGAAGGACTTCCATGTTATGGTCAAGGTTAGGGTTTTGTGACAAACCAAAAACAATATGCCCAGATCTATTCATCCAGGGCCATAAAAATGAAGGTAACAACTAATTAAACAGAAACACTGCTATGTTACAAGAAGTAACATACGTTTGAGAACAAAATAATTGGACTAGGATAGGAAGAGAACACACAGGACAGAACATTTTGAGAGGTGACTGGGAAAAAACTCTTTAAGTAAATAAAAATTGAGAGAGATAGAACAGCTCTGTGGTGTGCCCTCAACCGTTAAATGATGATGATGATGATGACTTGTTCTATTGCACAGGGAACAAAAAGGGGCAAAATATATTAATTTAAACAGTCTACATATGCAACACACCCTTGGTTTTAAAAATAGAGTTATTACTGAAACTGATGAATAGTTCATTACCCTGGCTTGAAACATGGTAATAACAAAATAGTTAAGCAAATGATGTGGCTGGTTAGGATGCATGTGATATTCCAGTATAAAGGTGTTAAAAATCCCTATGCACCTACTGAGATTTTAGAAGTGAAAATAACACAGTGGTGGCTCTGTGGTAAAGCACTGGACTGCTAATCCTGGGGTCTGGGGTTCAAATCCCGGTGAAACTTGGAAAATTTCTGGGACATTTTTCCTTGTTCCCAACCTAACTAAAATCCAAGACAGTAACGGATTTGCTGTAATCGGCACGATTTACATAGACCATCTTTCATAACCATGCGTTCCTTTGTGTAAATCAGGTTTATCATAGACCATCTTTCATAACCATGCGTTCCTTTGTGTAAATCAGGTTTATCATAGACCGTCTTTCATAACCATGCGATCCTTTGTGTAAACCAGGTTTATCATAGACCATCTTTCATAACCACGCGATCCTTTGTGTAAACCAGGTTTATCATAGGCCATCTTTCATAACCACGCGATCCTTTGTGTAAGCCAGGTTTATCATAGACCATCTTTCATAACCATGCAATCCTTTGTGTAAACCAGGTTTATCATAGGCCATCTTTCATAACCACGCGATCCTTTGTGTAAACCAGGTTTATCATAGACCGTCTTTCATAACCACGCGATCCTTTGTGTAAACCAGGTTTATCATAGACCATCTTTCATAACCATGCAATCCTTTGTGTAAACCAGGTTTATCATAGACCATCTTTCATAACCATGCGATCCTTTGTGTAAACCAGGTTTATCATAGGCCATCTTTCATTAGTTTAGCTATTTGGTAATTTGTTTGTCAATTTGAATACATCTGTGAACTCTGGAGAGGTTCATAATGCATCTGAATAAAGTGTAGTTCAATGGTATAGGAGAAACATACTTACATCAATAGCTTGTGGAGTACAAACATCATTTATTTTTTCTGCATTTTCTTTGAGACTGAAAAAGACATGATTATTTTATGGTATCAGTTCATGAATGGCTGTGAATTGAGTCATATGATCTAATTGTATGTGGTATCAACACATGAGTGAGAATTGAGTTGACATGTGATTCAACTTTATGTGGTATCAACACATGAATTTTTGTTTGTTTATTGGGTTTATCTCACTGACAGTATTTCAGTCATTTGGAGACGATACCTACTTGAGACAAATATAGTGCTTCCACACAGCAGTATCACGCCGTAGACATGTAGCATGATACCACACCCAGTCACATTATCCTTACACCAGGCCAACCAGTCCTGGAACTACCCTTATATGCTGAGCACCAAGCAAGGGAGATATACCAGTACCATTTTTTATGACAACACATGAATGACTGAGAATTGAGTCATGAGATGTATTCGGAAAATGGATGTTTGTTTGTTTGCTTGTTTAACATCCAACTGACAGTATTTCAGTCATTTGGGGACTTTTGCCTTTTGACTTTTATACTTTTATATAAGAACAGATCTTTATTTTTTCTATGCTATAAGAAACAAAGCAGAATGGAACAGATCCTTATTTTTCTAAATATGTACATTGTACACTGATACCAGTCAATAATAAATATGTAGCCATCCATCATCGATTAGTCTGTCCTCTCATCAACACATAACACATGCACCCATACAATGACCTTTACAACCTGATTTCCTTTAACTTGATAGTGTTAAACTTAATAATTCTCTCTCTCTCTCTCTCTCTCCACTTTTCACTTAACATTAAAGCATTCCAGGATAATGTATTTGAATAAAACAATGCAGTTTTTTGAAAACATAAAGACAAAGGCAATGTTACTGTTATACAAAAAATCTAATGTTATCATTTGCTATTTCATTCAAGAAAATGTTCAGAAAATTTCAACTAAAACAAACTCATAATGCAAGATAAGAACTACTCTTTCGATATTCTAAAAAAATTTCATACATTTAGATCCATCTATCAATACCGAATTTTAAGGCTATCTCAGTACAATATCACAATGACAAGACACTGAAGCAACCAGTCCTAGAACTACCCACATATGCTGAGCACAAAGTACAAGGGAGATATACAACAAGTGCCATTTTTATCAACTTTGGTATTTTGCATCTTGGAATCCAACACACAAGCTAATTAACAAGGATCATCCTTAAAGCTAAAGACCTGCAGCAGCTAGTAAGAAACAAGAGGGCCAAGATGGTCCTTGATCACTCACCTGAGAAAGATGATTGCTTAAGAAATAAAGATACTAGAGTTTAAACAAAGTGAAATCTGGCTTTTTTAATGGTGAAAAGGGCATAACTCCTAAATTAACTAGTCAATATCACTATAATTAAACCGATTGCGAGATTATGGGCATAAACATTGTCTTAAAGTTTAAAAAGAATGTTTAAAAAAATGAAGATGGTAGAGAGTAAACAAAGTGAAAACTTGCATTTTTTGTATTAAAAGGGGCATAACTCCTGACCTTATTAGCCCATCTCAGCCCCAATTGAACTCAATTAAGACATTATTGTCATAAGCATTGCCATAAAGTTTGAAGATGATTGCTCAAAAGATGAAGATGCTAGGGTGTAAACAAAGTGAAATCTGGCAATTTTTGAATATCAAAAGGGGCATAACTCCTGACCTAATTGACTGATCTCAGCCATAATCGAACTCAATTGAGACATTATGGTCATAAGCATTGCCATAAAGTTTTAAGATGATTGCTCAAAAGATGAAGATGCTAGAGTGTAAACAAAGTGAAATCTGGCAATTTTTGAATATTAAAAGGGGCATTACTCCTGACCTAATTGACCGATCTCAGCCATAATCAAACTCATTTGAGACATTATGGTCATAAACATTGTCATAAAGTTTTAAGATGATTGCTCAAAAGATGAAGATGCTAGAGTGTAAACAAAGTGAAATCTGGCATTTTTTAATATTAAAAGGGGCATAACTCCTGACCTAATTGACCGATCTCAGCCATAATCAAACTCAATTGAGACATTATGGTCATAAACATTGTCTTAAAGTTTGAAGATGATTGCTTAAGAAATAAAGGTGATAGAGTGTAAACACCGAAATTGTTGACGACGCACAACGGACACTCACAGGATCACAATAGCTCACCCTGAGCCTTGCTCAGGTGAGCTAAAAACAAAACAAGAGTGTTCCATAGAACACTTGTGTCACCTGCTGAAGCATGATGGAAAAAGTGTGACAGACAGACAGACAGATGGACGGACAGACAGACGAATGATGGAAAAGTGATCCCTATGTGTCACTTCTGCTTACAGCAGGTGACACACAAAAAAACAACAAAAAAAAACTAAAAAAAATGATAACTTACTTTTGAAATAATTTCTGGGCCTCAATATATACGTCCTGAAGTTCATATACAATTTCATTTTTTTTTATACCTTCTTGAAGCTGCTTCAATTTCCGATGGTCAAACAATCTACCGACCGATCTCTGGGTTTTCTCTTTAATATCAGTCAGTCCCTAATAAAGAAAGAAAAGATATTGAAAGAACTTCAAACTCTATAAAGATTAAGGCGGCATAACTATGGGTACAAACTTTGTCTGTCCAAACTGAGGTTAATTAACCCTTTACCCCATGAATTATTTACAGAAAAGTGTATGGCTAGCAGGGGCATTTGAGGCCCGGGGGCAATTATCAATTAGATGGGGCAAGTGTCACTCAAATGCCTATTAAGCCATTCTTAATATATTATTGGATACATATTTTTAACATCATTCTTTGAATATTAAATTGGATAATATTGTCACCATTCAAAAACAGTGTACACAGTTCACTCTGATCAGAAAATTTACTATAAATTTGACAGCCTATGGTTGCCAATGCCATTATATCTATCAAATATGTCTGACACAAGTCATACTTGCTTAAATGACATTTTCAATTAGATCTACTGGCATTATCAACGAAAAAAAAATCATCAAGATACACCAACAATTTAGATATACATCCATATAAATCCTTAACAAAACTATTTTTGCAGGTGTACTTCGCAAATCATGATATCAAATGTTATTTAAAAGGTAAAAAACGTTTACAAACATGGAATCTATTTAAAATTGAAATGACAGCACTTTTTCACATGTTTGTTTTTCCAAGGGCATTCTCATGAAAATTGCCCTACTACTAGCAGGGCAAACCTTTTCAGATACAGATAATGGTTTCTTTCAGCAACATTTTTGTTACTACAATGTACCAGTATATTTAGTAACAAGTGCATTATTAATGTCTGAATTCATGACTTACTGAATATCTATTTGAAGAACTTATAATGGAATATGAAAGAATGGATTTTTCATTGCCTTTCAGGCAGTGGTAATAAAAAATGCTATTTTCTAGAGCTAAGTAACAACAGCAAGGTCAAGGTCACTGACCTTAAATAACCAAGTGCCATAACTCTGTCATAAAACATTCTGATTACACATGCTGATGATATCCACAGCTAGACTAGTATTGATCAATACTGAGAATGTTCATCCAATTCAAGCCAGGGTGAAGTGCATACAAGGTTTTGTCAAAAATACAAAGGGAAATAACTCTGTGATATTTCATTTGACTCAAATGTGCTGACAATATGTTGGGTGGAAACTCCCTAATCCAGACCCTCTGTAACCTGGATTCCTCTCCAAAGCGGACACATTCTTCAGTCCCATTCCAAATTTTCTTTGTGTTATAGGGAAAAAACCTCTGTAATCTGGAACCTCCGTATTCAGTACTCCGGACAGCTTTTGAAGTCCCAAATGTCATAATCATACATAATTGGCCCTCTGTAATTCGGACATGTTTCTTTAAAAATTAAATTTCGTAAATGTCCATTTGGTAGTCTCCTGAAAATATTTTTCTTGTATTAAATTTTTTATAATTATACACATACTTTTATTCAGGAATAGTTTCTCTAATTAATCAGAATAAGAACTTTACCCTTTATGATTATTGGGGAAATTAACAAAAATATAATTTGAAGATGACTATTCACCATGAAGATTCTTTATGCCTTAATCAGAATTGACACACTCCTATATACATTGGAAATTCTGTATGAATACCATTCAGAGAGTACACAGGAAACAAATTAGTGCTTTTTACGTGCAATGATCTAGAAGTAGTAAGCCAATCAAATACCATTATACCTGATTCTAATTTGCATAATCACTCAAGTGAAATGCACTAGACTGTGTCACTTTTTTTCAGATGCAACTGAGACAGTAGTTTGACATATGTGTCAATCATCTGCTTGCAGAGGTGTGACAACTTTTGGAAATAAAATGTTTGATTATCCTATATCAAAATTCCACTTTATTTACACATATTGATTTATAACCACTGTGAAAGTTACACATTCAAAGCAACAGGGTCGAAATATGGTAAACCTCTCTAAACCAGAATTCTCTCTAATCCCGACATTCTTCCTAGTCCGGAGGGTGTCCGGATTAGGGAGTATCCACAGTACAACTAGACTTAATACTGATCAATCCTGTTAGGTTACATCTAATTCAAGCCAGGTTTTTGAGATGATAAGCTGACAAGATTGTGAATTTGTTTTTGAATCAATGTAAAGGACACAAGCAATTATATATTGGTCAAGTGGTAATATATATGACTGATGATCCAAATGTTGTGGTTCAAATTTCAATACCTTGTTGGGAGCAAGGATTTTTTAAGGCCAGGCACTAGTTCTAGGTTTTGAGAAATATTGATATAATATTTAAGAAATTATTTCCCAATCAGCGTAACATAAATAAACTAGAAATTAGTTCAAATTCAACTCTTACTATATCCCATTTAATCAAATTGGGGATGAACTGTGTAATAATTATAATAATTGAACTGCACTGGACCAGTCACATTTTACTATTTATCTATCATTTATTGCCCATATGAAAGCTATCATAAATTTGACCATTGCAACTAGCAGAAACCCAGATCATCTATTCAGTACAGTAGCTAACAGGCTGACTGGTTTATACATTGATATCATAGGTTTTTATAAATACCTTAAGATCTTAGCCTGGGAACTGTTTCTATTTGTATCCAACTTTCACTGTAAGTGAGAGTTTATCTAGGGATAAAATCTGAAAGACTTGCTCTATTTTTTTTTAGACTAAAACTCATTTAAATCTGCTAAATGAGAGAAAAAATACCTTTAAACAAGAGGACCAAGATGACCCTGTACCGCTCACCTGAGTAAGATGGCTGTGTTAGGCATAATGACAAAAAATCTGGCATCTAAAGTGTTTTTCTAACATTTAACTAAGTGACCTACATATTGATCCTACCTGAATTTGCACTCAACTGGGAATTCATGCAGTCATCATTCATATCAAGTTTAATGAAGACTGGGACAAAAATGAAGGCCTCTAGAGTGTTCACAAGGTTTTTCTAAGATTTTAACCTGGTGACCTAGTTTTTGACCCCACATGACCCATTTTCAAACTCATCCTAGATATCATGTAGACAAACATCCTGACCAAATTTTCTGAAGATTGGGCCAAAACTGTGGCCTGTAGAGTGTTCACAAGGTTTTGTTCTAAATTTTGACCTGGTGACCTAGTTTTTGACCCACTGACCCAATTTCGACTCATCGAGATATCATGTAGAAAACATCCTGACCAATTTATGAAGATTGGGCCAAAACTGTGGCCTATAGAGTGTTCACAAGGTTTTTTTTATAAATTTTGACCTTGTGACCTAGTTTTTGACCCCACGTGACCCAATTTCGAACTCATCCGAGATATCATGTAGAGAAACATCCTGACCAAGTTTCATGAAAATTGGGCCAAAACTGTGGCCTCTAGAGTGTTCACAAGCAATTGTTGACGACGGACAACGCACAAAAGGCGATCACAAAAGCTCACTCAAGCACAAGTGCTCAGGTGAGCTAAAAAAATGTAAATCAGTCATACGCAGGAGTTTAATCTCTCACTCAGTCACTGGTCCTGGACAATTTCTTGCTGATTTTTTTTTTTTTTTCATGATTTTTTTTTTATCAAGACAGACTACATGTTAATCTTTAAATGATTTAGTACAAAAGAAGAAAAACATACAGATTATTTAAGAGGTTTAGAAGGAAGATAACTTACATGTCTGGACAGTGGTGAGACCTTCCCATCACCCTCTGGTGGTATATATGGGTCAAAAATTCCACCTGTCAAAAAATACATGGTGTTTCATATAACCACACTGTATAACCCTTTACTGAATGAATATTCATGATTCATGTACAGATCTAAGATTAAATAATCATTAATTTACTGATATGAAACGTTGGACTTCTCGCTGAAGTGTAGACTTTCCAGAATCTGAGCTACAATATTGTGAGAGCAGACTCTGGTCAAACAGATCCTTCCTTGGGATGTCTGATCTGGGTCTGTTTTGTTTGAAAGGTTAAGAGTTATATATGGTTATTTGTGTTCATTTCCAAGTGTTTGTTGTTTTTCATTTGTTTAATTAACCCTTTACTTCATACCGGAAGACATTTTAACGCATTGGCAAACAGAGCAGACCCAGATCAATATCTCCCCTGTTTGCTCTTACAATATTGTAGCTCAGTTTCTGCACAGTCCATGTGGCAAAAAGGAATTTATGACTCCATCTATCATTAAAGTTAAGTTAATTAATATTCATCAAGACATAAATAAATACATAATATTCATGAGATAAAGAGTTAACTAATCTACATGTAAACCTTTTGAGGTGTCCAAAAATCCTCCAGTGTGACAAGGCTAGCAAGGGTACAAACTTAACAAAAACATCACTGATTTTGTACTTATAATCAGATGACTAAGAATAGTCAATCCATCTATTTTAATGTCCAAGCATGCATGACATGCAAAATTATTCACAGCAGAAAATATATTTTAAAGACAATGACATATGATTTACTAAAATTAACATAAAGGATACATTTTGACACAAAACATTTTGGAGTTATACTGCAGCAGAATTTATGATAAAATATAAGCCCTCTTGAAGGTTCCTAGGTTGGACCAGTACTATGCACCTGGGAAGGTCATGAAAAATCAATACTTTCCGCTGGATTCAAATCCACATTCTTCATATCTGTAGCTAGATGGGTTACCATTGAACCATGATAATAACCTATGTATCATAACAAGAGGGCCAAGATGGCCCTGAAGTCGCTCACCTGAGAAACAGAGCCTTCATTGCCTGCACTGCTAAGAAATGTAGATATTAGAGTGTATAAATGGCAAAGGCAAATCGGTGTGATATTCTGATATTTCAAGGGCCTAAAATGTAGTTCTATTAGTCAAATATCAGCCATAATCAAACTCCACTGAAATAGTGTTGTCATTATCATAGTGTATAAGTTAAATGATAAATGCTTATTTTAATTAATGATGCTTAGGGTGTAAACAAAATAAAAATCTGTCATTTTTTATTATTCAAGGGTCATAACTCCTGACCATTTTGGCTTAAACACCAATAATCAAATTTGGATGAGAGATTATGGCCATAAACATTGTCATGACATTTGAAGATGATTACTAAAGAAATGAAGATGCTACAGTGTAAACAAAGTGAAATCTGACATGTTCATATATTAAAAGGAGAATAACTCCTGATCTAAAAGACAGATATCAACTAATTGTGGATGACAGCTGGATGATGGACAGTCAATGATCTTAATAGCTCATCCGGAGCACATGTGCTCAGGTGAGCTAATTATTAAAAGAAAAATACCTGTATGCGTATAATTAATGTAGTCCAGGCCCTTTCTCATTGTTCCAACTTTCTTCTGCTCCTTTCTTTCTTCATCTAATGTTTTCTTTCTATATTCAAAACTTTTCACAAATGGGTTCTGAAATGACCAAGAAGTAGAAGAAAAACACATTTCTGAACTATTTCCAACTCAAAAGATATGAAATGATTCCAACTATTAGCACCCTAAATCATAACTAATAGTCTTACTCATATATTAAGTTATATCCATAAACAGCTATTTAACACCTATAACTGATTCACCATTATGTTAAATTGACCATCATTTTAGGTACAATAAATACTGGTAAATACGGCAAATACTGGTCAATAGTGGCAATGCCAAGTGACTCCAAAATCAAATGGGATCATCTACTAATCATGACCAATGACCCGATGAAGTTTGATGAATGTGGGCCCAAGCATTCTCAAGTTATTGATCGGAAACGATCTTTTTTTATTTGCTGGAGATCAGAAACGGAACTTTTTTTTTTTTTGCCCTATGAATACCAAAGACAATTTATAACAAAAACCATAAACTTCACCTTTCAAGGATGCATATGGATGATACAAGGAACACATCTTTGTGTTATGACAAACACTTTTATTAAATTTAATGAAAAAATATCAGTAGATATGGAAGTTATAGAGCGAACATGAAGATGTAGCCTGTAAGTACCAAAGGCAACTTCTAACAACTACTGTGACCTTGACCTTTCAAGGACACATATGGCTGATGCATGAGACAAACACTTGTGTTATGAGGAACACTTCTGTAAAGTTTTATTGAAATCCATCCATAGATGTCCAAGTTATGGAGGTGACACAGGGATGTAACCTATAAATACCAATGACAATTTCTAACAACTCCTGTGACCTTGACCTTTCAATGACACATATGACTGATGCATGAGACACACCCTTTTGTTATAAAGAACACTTCTGTAACGTTTAATTGAAATCCATCCATAGATGTCCAAGTTAAGGAGCAGACAAGAAGATAAAGTCTATGAACTGTATTGCCATCTATTCTAAGATAGCTCTTTCAATCTTGAATTTGATCATTTGAGTGTTCTGATATAACACTGGAATGGACCATGATTGAGTGATCCTTAGCAGATTTTGTGCAGGGGTTGACACTTACAGTGTCCCGGGGTCCCAAGGACACCAAAATTTTATAAGGGACTCCTGGAATTCAGCATTTTAAATAGTGAGGTGTCCCTGATTTTGCTAAAATATGCCCAAGGGACACCTGTCGAAAAAGTTAGTGTCTACCACTGTTGTGCAGTATATTATTTTTATTACTTACATGTGAAAAATCCTTAATTTTCTCAAGAGCTTGAATAAGTGACATGCACCCATCACACATGCCCTCACAACCTGACATTATCTGTCATGCAATGATTATAACTACAAATCTCAAGTAAAGTACCAGTTCTAATGCAGTACAGGTCTGTCTTCAAGCAAGCTATATTTTTGCTTTAGTAACTTCTTTATTTATACGTTGACTAGGAACAATTTCTTACAACTTTAACTAATTATTAATTAATTGGTTCGTGGATTGGACCAGTACTTAGCACCTCAAAATCTAAACATGTTCCACGCTTCATTTCATACAAATAATAACGTAATAATAAAAAATAATGGTAGAAAAATATATTAATTTTATCTAAAATACAGCAAGGAAGATTAAAGTATGCACATTTTCTTCAGTACAATATTGAATTTTAAGTCAAAAGGAGTGAGAGAAAGACAGACAAACAATACCAACTTTTAACATTTTAGCTCTCCTCTGTGCTCTGAACTGTGGATCATAGTGTTTGTTTCTCATATACATCACAGGAGTGTAGTTTATCAATGGCATAGAAGAACATCGCAACAAAGCCGTCTGAAAATAAAATGAATTATGAGTTGTGATATATTTCTCAGGTTCAACTCTTAATTTCAGACTTTAAACATCATGATTCGACACTGTAAAAATAAAAACCAGTTAACTGTTCTCAGAATTTTTTTTTTTCAGAAGATAAACGAGAAATAATCAATGTGTCGTCTTAAACTATTCTGCAATGACCATCACTAAAAAATAGTCGAACGAACCCGAGGACGCAAACGATCTTGCAAACCATTTTCTTCAAGAGGAAATGACTGTTAAGTCGGTTAAGCATGTATTTTATTACTACTGGCCAAAGTTTGACACACAAGCTGTCAGTAGCAGCATAATTTATAAATCCAAAGGGTGCAACACAAATTATCTTACCGACAATGTCGCACATTTCCCCGAGACGGCCATTATTAAATTCTATTTACTTCCCTTGTTTCTGTAGACAAGTTTATTTTGCGGAATACAGGTAGTCTGGATTACCTGCCATGTAACTTTCATATTTTCTTTCAAGCGCATCCGTTTTTAGCTCACCTGAGCACGAAGTGCTCAAGGTGAGCTATTGTGATCACCTTTTGTCCGTCGTCCGTCGTCCGTGCGTGCGTGCGTGCGTCCGTCCGTCGTCAACAATTTGCTTTAAAGAACATCTCCTCCTGAACCGCTGAAGGGATTTTGACCAAACTTCACAGGAATCATCCTTATGATGCCCTCTATCAAAGTTGTACAAATTATTCAGATTGGTTGAAAAAGTAGGTCACAGGAGCTAAAAATAGATTTTAAAAACTCAAACTTTGAAAATCTTCTTCTGCAAAACTGCAAGGCCTAGAGCTTAGATATTTGGTATGTAGCTCATCATCTTATGGGCCATTACCAAGATTGTGCAAATCATAGCCATATGGTGATAAATGCCCCCGCACCAGGGGTCACTTGTTTTACATAGAGTTATATAGGAAAATCTTAAAAAATCTTCTTCTGTAAATCCATAAGGCCCAGAGCTTAGATATTTGGTATGTAGCATCATCTAATGGTTCATTACCAAGATTGTTCAAATCATAGCCCTATGGTGATAAATGCCCCCGCACCAGGGGTCACTTGTTTTACATAGAGTTATATAGGAAAATCTTAAAAAATCTTCTTCTGAATCATAAGGCCCAGAGCTTAGATATTTGGTATGTAGCATCATCTAATGGTTCATTACCAAGATTGTTCAAATCATAGCCCTATGGTGATAAATGCCCCCGCACCAGTGGTCACTTGTTTCACATAGAGTTACATAGGAAAAGACCTAGAGCTTAATCTATAGATTTGATGTGAAATATTGTCTAGTGGTCCGTACCCACATAATTCATAATTATAGACCAATCATAAAAAAAATATTTTGCAATATTACTAGTTTGAGAGATTATGACTAGATAATGGTTAAAATTTGGCCCTTGATTGAATCACTTTTTACTTTAAATTACATACTTGATATATGTTTTATATTAAAATCAGTATCTACGATTAAATAAAATGATAAAAAGACTAAGAGAATATATTGTGTCAATTGTATATTAAATAAAGGTTTTCTTTAAGAAAGATTTGAAAGTACAGATAATCGTATTGTTGGTAATAAAAACACATTCGGTCGTTTTAGGTTATAATATTATTAACCAATGAAAAATTAGGAAACTATTCAGCCCTCCATTTCCGGTTTCAGTTTGGTAGGTATACGATTCTCTTCAGAAATTTCAACGAATTATCGAAGATCATTAATCTAACATACCTAAAAAGCGATTGAAAAGTAGGTCAGTAGGTCAAATCTTAGAAAAACCTTGTTTACACACTGGAGGCCACAATTTTGATTCAATCTTCCTCAAACTTTGTCAGCACAAATGTCCTCAGGTGAGCGTCTTTAGGGCCATCTTGGCCCTCTTGTTTTAATTATGTTTCTTTCTCCCATCATTATTTTAGCTGTCAGACATTGTGAAAGATACGGAAATGAATCTCGCCTCCATCGGGGCTCGAATCCACAACCCCTGGTTCAGTGAGCCGGCGTTTTACAACTGAACGTTGAACTATTTTGATATCTTGATTAAATAGCCATTAAACACTTATTCAAATTTGCTCCTATTCATCCTCACTGATGTTTATAGCATTGTGAAACTTACATTAAAGTTTAGTCCGTTATATCGAAAAGGGGAGACATTTCTGTACTATCGGTTACAATTAAACACACAGATGTTGATGTAACATGACCCCCCCCCCCCCCCCCCCCCCCCCCCCAATAATTGTCTGCACAGAATGTAATCGTCCATTTCGATATCTTGCATTTCATTTTCCCGCCTGTCGCCCAGTCGAGAAACATTTGATTGACAGAGAATATGGTAATATGAATACTTTCCCGGCTTAGTGCAACAGGTTTAAGTTAAGCCGGGAAACTTCTAAGTAGGATAGAATATATTAAGACATTTCTCCAGACAATAGAAGCCTACGCTCGCTTCGGTCTTCTATTTTCTATAGAAATGTCTTAATATACTCTATGCTATACATAGTTATTGTGTAACCTGCTGTAAGCAGATGTGACACACAGGGATCACTTTTCCGTCGTCTGTCTGACCGCCGTCCGTCTGTCGTCCGTCAAACTTTTTCCGTCACGCTTCAGCATGTGACACCCGTGTTCCAAAGAACACTCTTGTTGTTAATGGGCAGCTGAAGTTCAAGGTTATATAGAGACTCGACGCCAGCTTGGCATATAATTTCATACACAGACATATTCACCATTGCTGCCTATGTCTGCAGTATACACACAATCGATAAAATACGAAATGGAGCAACTAATCTCATAATTAGGTATATTTCACTACTTTTACTCATTTAAAAAGGAATACTATGTACAACGTAGGCCTAAACGTGCAAAACAGATTAAAATTCAAATACGACCCATTTTCAAATGGCGCATTGTTCTGATATACTTTCTGATGAATTATGTGTAATCATACTTAAAACCAGAGGCGTATGACATTTATGTCTCTGTTAAGACATATTTGGTATTTATGTATTCAACACAACTATGCTATGAAGGTAATCGTCTTCAGGACCATATTGGCCCTCGTGTTAAATAATATTCGAATCATTTTATTATTATTATTATTATTATTAGTGCTTGTCTATCGCCTAGGTTGCCTTATTGTAATGCGCTGTTGCCAAATAGTTATTTTTTATCGTAATACTAAATCAGTACTTAATATGTCTTGAGCTTAATAAAAGAGGGAGTAAAGTAATTACTCGTACAACGGCGAGAAATCTCGCGCAGCAAGGAGTTCGTATAAATAAATCGCCAAGTCACATTAATGATAATGAATAAAAACTCCCATGGCAACAATAGACTGTCGTCGGAATTTCTGAAATTGCTTTTATAATTAATTATAAACCTAGCGATTCAGCAGTGATGAACTCAATAGAGTCAATAGTCATATGACGCAAAAAAAATAAAAAAAGATAAAATAATAAATAAATAAATAAATAAATAAATAAATAAACTAAAACTCGTGGTACTAGCCAGCTGAACATACTTATTGTTTCATGATATCCCCGCCGGTAAAGTCTCAGTGCCTTTGGCACTTTGATTCGTTTCATAATGGTCCGAAGTGAGGGTTAAGAGCCTGATTCTATGACCTTACTTCAATACTAGTGAACCTGATATACATTCTGTCTGTAAATAAAATGCCAAGGTATGTGTGAACTACTTTGGGAAAATTACGAACATGATGCGAAGAGCTTTTTTATGCAGGTGTAGATCTTCATGTATGTAAATTGTAGTGCTGTTCTGTTTGATAAATGACACGGAGTATAAAAAATAGATGTCTCCGGCGCAAAATAATTGTAAAAGAAAAATATATAAGCAAGAGAACTTTAACACATTAAAAGTATTCGTTTGCGCAGAATTTCATGCTTTGATACACTAATGAGCTCGATGTGATCCAGTTAAATCGGCTACGGTAATTATGCAAATCAGCAATGTCTAATTTTGATTTCCATTAACATGAGACTGTGGTTTCGCCGCCAGTCTAAAAACGGGCCAGACAGATTATTACATGGTCAAAATGATTTCCCGCTTTCATTTAGATAAAAAACTTCCCTTTTCAAGTGTCTATGTATATGAACACGTTTACCAAACTGAATTACTAATTTGAACATTGCAGTACAAACATTTCATGTTCTTTTATTTAACATATAAAAATAAATAATGTTTGTCGTTTTATAACGTATCCCGTAGATGCATGTTAATAAATAAAGATAATAGGCCACACTATCACGATTCGCGCCACGATTGAAATCGCGGTCTTATTAGTGGTCTGGTATCAGATCATATCAAATCTTGAGGTAAGTCGTGGCAATCGTTTTTTTTGCCAGTCAAAAATTTCTACGATCAACATGAATAATGTTCAGTCGTAACCATCGCATCCATTCGTAATGCATCGTACCAAAGCGCCACACAGCGCATCTAATCGTGCTTCCATATCGTGGTGATCGGGATCAGTCTTTGACATCAACCCCTGGAAGGCGACTGGATCTTCCAGTCTTAGATAGGTGTCTTGGAGGCTGGAGAACTTACCAAGCCCTAGTCTTCTCTCCTCTGTGAGCCATGGACGCACTCAAAACTGCCTGACTGCAGCTCTCCTGACTCCTTTTCGTAGATGGTCTGGCTGCAGCTTGTCTTCTTCCTCTCTGGTGATGATATAAGTATACAGCAATACTGTAAATGGTACGTTATCGTCCTGAACTCCTGCCATTATCAAAGGCTGTGAATTCTATTTATTGAAGAAAAATATCAATCCTGAAAATCTTGAAAAGACCATGAAACAACGAATTCGAAAGTCGGGCTGTATATACCAATCTCCAAGCAGAGTTGTCGTTCGTTCCTCACATAACATCTCTGCAGTGGGCTCATTGACAAGAATCTCGTCAAAACAGAAAGCATTCATTTAACGCGGATTTAAGTGTATTTTTAGAAACATTGACTAAATACTTTTTGAATCATCATAAAACGTGTGTAAAATATCAATTTCAGTTGTTATTATCGGAACTATTTTCTGCCTTATTTCGCCGATGGGAACAATCCGCAAACGCTCGTCTGCAAATGTAAATATTCACTATATATATAAATATATAGTTCAATATTTGGAACTACTTTCTGAGCCCACGACAGAGGTGAATGTACCCGTCGGGGTCCAATCGTAGCTCAAATCTTCGACCGTGATCTTAAGACCGTATCCTGTCACAACAGAGCGCATCAGTTCATGATGACCGTGTCAGAACGTATATGCACGTGCCAGATCGTCCCAAATCGGGAACCCCGATCGTGATGATCACGTCAGATCGAAACCCCATTGTGGACCCGATCGGGACAATCCTATCTTAACGTATGTGATCGTGTCTGAGCGGGCGACCAGATCGTGTCAGACCTTCGCCTGAAAAATACCAGTCGTGAGCATATCGCACCAAAGCGCAACAAATCTATCAGAACGTATCGAATTCCATCTTTGGGTATACGAACCTGAATTTACAAAAGATTCCGGCGATCAGCTACGAATAGCCAACCATGGCGTTCGTGACGGATCGCACGATAGTGGGAACGTAGCATTAACAGTAAAGTAACTGAAATACTATTGCAGCGACGGTAAACTACAAAACAACAACTACTAAAAGAACAGCTGCATGCGATAAATCATTACTAGTATAGATCTATGTTTAATTTATACCATTCTAGAGGAAAAATAATTGGTCGAACAAATTATGTTTAACTTCTAACATGACGTCATATAACGTTATTGACGTTCCGGAAGTTGCGTACGCTAACCTCCATAACAACGTTTAAGTTAAAATGGATGAGACAGAATTTTTTTTCAAAAGATCCATTTGGAGAATTTTCAGAGGTTTGTTGTTAATTTCTTTGTAACTAATATCTAATTAATAGGAGTCTATACACGCATTTTTTTCCCTGAGATTGAAATACTTATACTCAAATGTAACGTATGTATACATTGTTAAGTAAATAATTGAACATGAAACAGCGTCATTTTGAATTAGTACTTATTTCTTTAGTCTGTACATAAATGTAGGTCCATTAAAATGACGGATATGTGAAGATTTCAGGCTCAAATTTGAATATCATACTCAAATCCCTACCGTAACTACGGACATAGTTTGCGTCGGAGTATGAAAATCATACATCAGTACAGTAAAACCTCGCTTTAAGACCTACACTGGTTCCGGAGAAAAATGGTCTTAATTAGCGAGGTGGTCTTAATAGTGAAGTTTACCAATATGGTCCGAACAGGTCTAATATAAATAAGTTTAGGTATCTTGCATTATAATTTGTTTCTTTGTATTATTACTATTAATCATATATATATATACATTGTTTGGTTGTTTAAAAATAAGAAAGGTTTATAATAGAAATATAAACGCTGAAAAGAAATCTCAAAACTGAATTTGAATTTCAAAAGAGTGGTTCATGTCAATCTCTTGACTTTAGGACAACATTTTACCTCTGTTTTGTTTAGTTTGTGTCCCTGATTTTGCCATCATTTTTATGACTATACTGTAGAATTACAATGCACTATATTTAGTATCTATTTAGTATGTTTTATCTTAATATCTGGACTGTACATTTACTAGTGTTACCTATGAAAATAAATTGCTGGCTGGCATGATCGTCCATCTTAGACCTTTAATTCCTTTCAGTAGAAATCTCATTAGACAACCAAAAAGTCATATATCAATCCATAATCATTATCCACGTTTTGGAGGTGGTCTTAATAGTGGAATAGCGAGGTAGTCTTAATTATGGGACATGCGACCATTGGATTTCTGCTTAAAACTATTTGGTTCAAGAAATGAGTGGTCTTAATAGCGAGGTGGTCTTAATTTCGAGATGGCCTTAAAGCGAGGTTTTACTGTACCATTTTTTAATTTCGAGATCACGGGACCAGATGTTTTGTTTTGGTTAATATAGTATAAGAAAATCAGTCAGAAAACGACCCAATTCGTCTACAGATATCCTACACTTACACACTACAGGTATCCGGCCGGACCTCCCTAAGCTGCCTGATTATGACGTAGTCCCGAGGCCCTTTCCAGTCACACTCCGTTTCATCATGGTCACGTGGGGTAAGAACCCCAGATACTGCACGTGTGGCGATCCTACCCACGCTCACGTGCTATATGAAATGGAGCACAAGTTGATCTGGATCAGGAAAGGTAAACGGAACATAAACATTCATTGAACACAACAAAAACATATGTAGCAGGGTTAAGTTTCTTACAAGAATTAAAAGGACATCCTGGTTTTTGGAAAGATTCAGGATAAACAAAACATTCGAAGGCTACACCAATATGGTGCCAAAAAAGGCAGACCTGCGCCGCCCGATAACACGCAATATTCTAGTCACAATCATTGGTCAGCTAAATGTAGTTCCCTACAATCGGTTTGAAGCAGACCTGTTCAGGGCTATATTTCGGCTTATACCGTATAAGCGAGCTTGTCTCACCTAGCGATGCAAGGACCTATAACCAAGTTCAACTAAATGCTCTCTCACTATCACCGGACTTAAGTCCGCGTCCGCTTAGATAAAACAAAAAATCAATCAGAATGGAAAACCAGTAATACTATGTATTCCTAGAGAAAGCAGTACGCCATGTCCAGTACAAGTTATTGTAGAATATTTTAAATGGTCGCCTGTGGGTGTCGCTACCTTTTCACACAATGGCGGTGCGCCAGTAACCAGGCAACAAGTAACATCAGTCCTACAAATGTCTGGCGCGCATAAGCTTTGGCACACGATTCCATTTTTCAGTCACACAGTTTCAGGATTGGCCGAGCAACTGATTTGTCCATAAAAGGGGTCCCTGATGATATAAATTCAGCAATGGGTCGTTGGTCATCAGACGCGTACAAGAAATACATACCACAAATTATTCTACTTTAATATGACCATTAATACATAGTGATACATAGAAACCTGCCATATGCGGCATACAAATGTTAGTATTAATGGATAGACTTAGTCCATTACATCATTGCATCAGTAAATATATTGTATATTATGCCTTTATTACCATTTTTTTTATAAATTTAAATTTTCACTACTTCCTCAGATGTTTGGATCCTAAGGGACAGCATCCCTAAACGCGTGGGTATGTGGGCCATCAGAGGGGGAGTCCTAACCTGGGGTTAGATTGTGAAATCGGATGGTGGGGCATTGGCGGCCTGACCTGGGCACAACTGCGTAAGGCAATTGAATTGAGGGTTCTTTAAGATATACCACCAAAGGTAATCGTATGTCATTTGGGGGTAACGACATCTGCAGCCAATCAACAGCTCAGATATGCAATAAAATAAACATGGAGATCAGGTACTTCAGAACTGCCTTCCCCCAAACATTTCTGGTCTGGGTCGATATAATTGACCGTCTTATTTGGCGGTCAGCATCCTATAATAACATAAGAGAAAAATTGAAAAGGTTGGACCGATACGGCCGCCTTTGGACCCGCAATACAGGTCCTCATGACGTTCTTACTGTGGACATCGATCCATCAGTGCCGGGATTTTACCGGTCAGATGGTGTCCATTTGTCTGATGTTGGCTTGGCCTTCTATGCAGATGCGCTTAAAGCCGTGCTCAGCAAATATATCTAGGGTGCAAAATACTCTCATCATTTAGTTGCTACGCTATGTCTGTTTATACTGTGTGGCTCAGTGGTAGGTCAATGACATGGTGGTTCCATGTCACATGTCTACGTCGTGATACGACAGGGTGTTGGCACTATACTTGTCCCAAGTTAAGTTCCCAAACGTTAGTCTCCAAGTGATTCAAATACTGTGGGTCGACACAAAAAGCAATAAACAAGTGTTAGTTCAGGGAGAATGCCAGGTCAGGCCGCCAAACGTATGCAACACAGCCGAATTCACAGCTGTACAAATAAATAACGAATTTACAAGCAACTGCTAGAATTAGATAGTTGTCTAAATAAGGTCTATACTCCCAGAATTTTGGGGATACATTTGTCAATTCATTGTGGCGTAAAATTCTGTCGGTGTGATGTATGCAACACAGAATAGGTCTAAATTAGATAATTTAAGTATAAATATGTTCCCGTTGGCACCTGGTCTCCGGGGGGGGGGGGGGTGCGGCCTTTAACAGGGCATTGACCGCCTCACGGTTGGGAGATAATGTCCCACTTGCATAAATTTAGGATGAGGCCTACCGGCCCAACAATTTTGGTTCTCCTAAGTGACTGGACCCATGGTGTGTCGGATAAAAAAGAAACGGAATTTTTGGTTTTCTAAGTGTCTATATAATTTAGTTACCCGCGTGGGTCTGCTAATAGTGTGTCCAGATCTGGGACAATGTGTGTGTGTTATCAGGGCTTATCCACCCTTACTTGCAGGGACGTCAGATGGTTTTAGTTGGTCTGACATCATCACCCTGTGTCAAGTTTGGGCAGGCTGGTGGTTATGGTTGACCCGCCTGAGGTGAAGTAGCTGAGACCTAGATCTGGACAATAATTTTGTAAATTGTGTGTTATCAGTGTTTATTAAGCACGTTGGTCTAAAATAGGTAACTTAATATATGCCAGACATGCCGGCGGGATTTTTGCGCCGACAACTTGTGACCTTTTACTTCCACTATTTAATTATCATAAAACACAGGTTGTTTGTTGATTTGGCAGTATTACTGCTACCTCTCTTGTCATCCAAAGGAAACATTATCTGTTGATATGACAGTACATGTATATGTAAGAAATACTAATTATAATAATGTCAATATAAAAGTTTAGCCTTGGGTTTTTATTTCGACTCATTAAATAAATGAAATAAGTAGGTTATGAGTTGATGAAATTGACTCTGTATATCGAGTAAGCAAACGCTGTTTCAATATTTAAGCAACAAAATCATCTTATCTTATACACGTACTACATTTAGTGATCAATGCAACAATAACAGTATAACATGTATATGTATAAAATAATATTTGGTTTTGACTTTATTATAGCAATTGCGAATGATCCCGGAATCAAGGAAGGTGGACTGAAAATTAAAGGTGAACTGGATGGAAGACAAAACATTGATCTTGCTGTCCCTGTACCAGCTACTGATGATGATGATGATGATGACAGCTCTGGAGGTGTTCTTTATATCTATGCCAGGAGCTGCTAAACATACACAGTAAGTTTTTTTTTTTCAAATATGCATTGTCTTACTTTAAACTTATTTCTTTTACTTTATTTTACATCGATTACGAAATAAAAAATTAATCACAACTTATATAAATCAATCTCGATAATTCTGATGGTGGCGTATGTAGTCATTATTGTGGAAGGAAACCGGAGATCCCGGAAAAACCCACGTGTCTGAACGGGCGACCACTGTACACTCTCATATATGTGACCAAGACTCGAACTCGGGACGCATTGGCATATGAGAAGCGATGCGCGTTACAATTTCGATATCTAGGCACCAAATATTTATTTCTTTTGACATTCTTACAACTTATACTAATCCCAGTGTGGAAACTGGCGTGCCTTCAGTATGTAAAACCGTATGTAACAATTTGCTAGCAGTCAGCCTGATGCTGGTCACGTTTATCTATATACCGCATAAGGTACGTCTTCCCCAAAGACAACTTCATAGGAACTGTTGCATACGGTTTGAAATACTGAAAGCATGCCAGTCTTTTGCGTCAATGGGACTCGAACTCACAATCTTTGGATCCGCAGTCATGTAATTTAACCTTTAATACATTTCAGCGCATTCAGATTCCTTTGATTTTGTCATTCAATGTTAATATACATTTTTACCCTCACCCAAACATTTTTCTTTTTCAGATATCGAAGACGAAACGATGGAAACCTACTGTCTTCTTTTCCTAAACCATTTTGCTTATTTGATTTCTTGTCCAATCATTGTTTAATTATTTTGTTTGAATGTACATAATTGGTGTCTAATTAAACCATTTTATAATCTATCTAAAATGTTATTATATCTTTTAACCTAGAACACATATTTAATCTTAAAATTATTCTTCAGAATAATATCTGGACTACATAAATTATTTCATGAGAAAAAAATCAAGGAAAGTGTACTTTTCGTTTATAAAGTTGGTTGCAAGAGGACCAGTGAATTTTTTTAAGAAATTATAAGGTTCTAAAAATCTTTTGAACACACACACACACACACACACACACACTATTTCAGTGGGACATAGGTAGTTTTGAGGAAAAAAAAAAGAAAACAGGTAGTTATTTGGGGGAGGAGCAATTGAACGAACATGGACAGACCATACTTTTTAAGGACGTTTCAGTTTCAGATTTTAATTTTGGCCATTTCTTTAAAAATAAAATGTTTAGATTCTTGTATGTTGAGGGTCCAAAGTACATTTTTTTTACATTTTCAGAAAGTCTTCATATCAGGAGATTTAATATGAAAAATATAAAGGAAATCTGTCCATTGAACTTATTTTATCAAGAATTGTTTCTTATTATAAAATTTATAGCTTTTGGGCACGTTTTCGATATTTTTGGAAGACACAATGACTATTTTTCCTCGGAGTGTATTTTCCCTGCATGTTTGACAGGAATTTCGCCTGTAACTTATATAACACATTTAAAGTTGCAATTTATGATGAAATATTCTGAAAATATTATTTTGGTATGCTATTTAAGCATTTAAAATGCAGTCTTTCCAATTTTTTAATGCTTCATTTTTTTCAACAAATTTTAGCACAGTGATTTACCATAAGCTAATTCTCTAAAACGAGCATGGTGGCCCTCCATTTTTAATTCATATATCTAAAGTACTTATGTGCAAAATTTTAGAAAAATCTGTCCGTTAGAAAAAAAATCACAAACACATGCTACGGTATAAGTTTTGAAATGAAGAGCGCGGACATCTGATCTGTATAATAGTGTTATACAGTGATACACGAAATGAAATGATTTTAATGACAATTTTTTGAATTTCATGTAATATTTGCTCGACGATTGTATGTAAAAGAATGCTCAAGAAAATAATTTGATTAGATAAAAGCAACTTCTGAATTAAGAACACATTAACTTCTAATCTATTCGTATAAACGGAAACTAAATGTTTATAATCTAACAGCCCACTGTCCTATGCATAAATCAAGGTACAGTGTTGTATGGAAATAAAGTTACTTCTGGGAGAGGGTCAAATGAAATCGCATGCGCAGTCATTCTTGTTCATGAAAAATTTCCAGTAACTGTGGCCGTTTTTTTTGTTTTGTTTTTTGTTTTTTTTTTCGTT
The DNA here is from genome assembly GCA_021229015.1 of Solen grandis. Lineage (NCBI taxonomy): Eukaryota > Metazoa > Mollusca > Bivalvia > Adapedonta > Solenidae > Solen > Solen grandis. The sequence continues at coordinate 21,484,691 of CM037782.1, forward strand.
TTTAGGCGCACCGCAGAACAAAATCTCTGTTAGGCTGTACATATTAAAATCTAGCAAATCCAAAATTAAACTTTCATTTAATAAGTACTCTTTTTATTTCAAGAAAGACAAGATCTGAAAATTGCCCAGAAACTTGCCAAATATAAATATATCAAAGAAATCACTTACTTTCAAATTGTAGAAAGCTTGCTGAAATTTATGCCAGAGGCAAGTTGCTAACAAGATTTGTAGTCTGGTTCCCGGTCGTCCTCAAAATTACAAATAACGTACTGTAAGGTGAAGGTACCCCAGCTGAGACCCATAGTTGTCATTTAATCTTATTGGAACAAAAGAAAAGCCAAACAGATTTGATACGTGTTGCACAACATTATATTTATTAAATAAAAGGTTTGTGTATGTTAATAAGGAACTTCAATCCGTATAGCCCTTTCAATTTCGATAAATTTGGCGCATGCACTCTTAGCAGACTAGCTTTTGCGTGCTATAATAGATTTCGCACAACCGTTTAGGCTTGATTAAAGGTTTAATTCACATAGTAAGCATAGTATATTCCGATTTTTGAGAAAATGGTTGTAAATCAACAAGCAAAGAAAGAGATATTTTTCATGTATTCTTTAATATGTCATGATATTACGACATCATTTACACCATGTTCAGCATAATATAGTTTGCTTTACTACCAAGCCGTGTTTCATGTTAAATATAGAGAGCCATAGTTTTTCGTCATTACAAATAGGTGCAAATTAACATAAAATAATACTCAACCAATCTCATTAAAATCATATCCTAATTTGCACTCCTCTACTATCCCCGATTAGGATCTGACAACATCGCATTAGGAGTCACGTCAGATTGACCTTTTAATTTATATGCATAAACAAGTGCTCGATTTTAAATCAATTAAATAGTGCGAGAATAGGGTGAGAAAAATTTGCAGCTTGACCGGGACTGAACCCGGGGCGAATGCCGAATGAGCTACCGCTCTACCGAATGAGCTACCCGGCCGCTTAAGCATCTTTCTACCCTATTGTGAGATTGGTATAGCAGAAGGAAGAACCGTATCAAACGATTGTGTAGCCGCCGATTTGATTGGCTTATACAAAGGTCAATCTGAGACTACCCTCTATACGATGTGGTCAGATCCAGTTAGAATACTGAATATGATTCAAATGAGATTGAATACGCAATATGATACATTTATACATTTAAATTCTCATTCTTGCTCTATGCACGTAATGTTTAATCATGTTTGTAAATATATCGCTTTAGATGATGTAATTAAATTGTTTGAGGTTGTCATAATACACAATATATTTTATTTTTTGAATATTAATAATAAAAAAATTTTGATAATACACTTTGCTTAAAATTAAAGTTTTAAATTTTTGTATAGAGAAAGTACATTATTATTAAAAATATCAATCACGCGTTGTTTGGAATTATCACTATGTGCATCAAATACTTTTTAGCCAATTACCTTTACATATGATTTCAACATATGAACATTGTTTTCGATGAACAATAAATAATACGTAAACAGCAACAATACTACTGGAACATTTTACAAAATTACAAATGTATTCTATTTAGAACGCCTCATAAAACCAAAGAAAACTTATTGTTCAATATGGAGTCTACAAATCATACCCTAGGATTTAACATCGAAATTTAAGATACATTCGTTTTAAGGCTTTTCAATATAACATTTGTTAATGTATCAAGATAAGAGTGCAAACAAAGTGAAATCTGGCACTTTTTAATATTAAAAGGGGCATAACTCCTAACCGAATTGGCCAATATCATCCATAATCGAACTTGGCCAATAGATTATGATAATAAACATTGTCATAAAAGTTTGAAGATGATTGCTTAAGAAATGTAGATGCTAGAGTGCAAACAAACTAATTGCGGACGACGGACATTCATCGATCCTAATAGCTCATGTGCTCAGGCGAGCTAAAAAAAAAGGTCAGTTATGACATGCCAAAATATCACAACTATCAATTAAATATTCACTAAGAAGCAATTTTCTTTAAGTGACCAATTTACAGTGATGGGAAAGTGCATTTAAATACCATTTCTTTACCCCCAACCCATTTGTTATTTTGTCAAATTTTTATTTTAAGGCAAAAGTTTTTAATTCCAATTTCCTTTAAAAGGTGGGTCCACAATTTAGATAATATCTATAAAGTTATTTTAATTTATTTCTTGTCCTCATAATTGACCAATATTAAAAAATATGAAAACCTGGAAGTTGACCTAGAACACATCAATGGATTTGCGAAGAAAACCTCACAACAGGACCTCTAAGTAATTACGAACAAAATATATCGTACAGTATATCATTTGTTAACCATACATGCATGCATTGAACAAAAACCAATTTCGACACATAAAAGATGTACGTAATAATACGATTTGATGGGTTTTAATATGCAAAGACGTCATTTTCTTTCCATACTTTACCTAAACACAGTCCATGGAATTCTCCCCAAGATGTTGGTGGGGGACTAGTCAAATAGTCAGAAATTTTACCAACATAAAAAATGTTTAATAATATAATAAATCCATAAAATGTATCAATTTTGAAAAGATAATAATGTTTGCAAGACAGATATAATGCAGGATAGCTGAAGCCAACAATATAAAAGATTTTTTTAATAGTTTGCAAAAATTTACCAGGGGGCGTTTTGCTCTGGAAAAACAACAAAGAATGGAAACGTTAACAGGATACTATCTTACAAAATGGCATACATATGTAAGAAATATATACATGTAAAATATAACTATAAAATAAACTTCATGGGGAATCAATAGAACGTATTTAATAATAATATTTACATTACATCGTCGAAACAAATGCACAGACATTAATATAACATTTAAATACATTGTTTAATACATAAATTATGTCAAATGATCAAATTGTGCAACAATACGCAGATGTTACTAAGTGACAAAATGGAAACTACTGTAAACCCGAAGGAAAAATGAAAAATACTAAAAATGAAGGAAGAAAAACTATCATTAAAAGATCTATATTAATCCATTCAAGGATTTATCTACTTTCAGATTTTAAATACCTTTGTCGGATTAATATGGTAAAATGTATATGTAAACAAAATCACAAAAAAAACATTGCAAGTCTCATTTAAGTACCTATATAGATTTTCCATGTCCTAATATTTTTTTCTCAAGGTTTATAAATATAAAAGTTAAACAGAATACATATTCCATTAAACAAACCACTGTAAAACATTTTCCCTTACACACCTGATATTAACTGATAAAAATATCAAGACTCTATATATAGCTTGGTTTAAGCAAATTTAATGAAAGTCAAATCTTTAAACTGATTAGTCATAATGTTGAGATGAAAATTAAATTTATATTCCCTTTTGATTATGAATTTTACTTTGTGCGTTACCACGACAAAAACGTTACATAAAATTCAACATATCTACATTGTATCTCCTTTCCTGAAACATGCAAAACAAGATAAACCAAACTCTTTTTTAAAACTTGAACCCCGTTCACCGTTTTTTTCAAATGCGGTACCATAACTGTGTTCACTCTGTCCTAATGAAATGTGTGAAATAAGTATGACTTGTCTTTCAAACGCATCTTGTTTATCAAAGTTTTTAACTTTCAGCCTATAATATTTTGAATTCTTTGAAAACTGACAGCATACAATCCATTATAAACTGAAGATATGGTAAACCTGTTATTATCAATCCATTTACAATACAAAAAGATAGTGGTATTTCAGATAAGACAATGCCGAATTTCTTGTGAAGCAGTTATAAAAAAGCCCCTTTCCATTAGGCCATTTTCTGTGACACTTCAAAATTACCATGAATATGTGAATTTCCCACCAGATGTCAGTAATGTGTAGTAGAGCGGTTCTTCAATCTGTACGTTAATCACCTGTTGGACACACGTCACTTGGGTTATTTAAGCAGTTTTGCGGAAATGAATCCAAAAATGTTCGTCCATGTTAAATAGTCACATAAGCACAGTAGGGTGTGTCGCCACCGGTTTATTTCGGAACATGTGGCGGAGTGGTCTGCTGACTCTCCTTTGTGATGAGGTTCAATAAGTAGACCAACATCTTGACCGACATCTGAAACCAGAAAATGTATATATTGATATAGAGTAAAACAGAAATATACACGTATCAACATTTAACAATTTGTCGTTTGGAACAATATACCTAGTATACTATATTGTCTGGTGAAGACCTTGATGTTTGCGTTTTTACATGACACACCGACTTAACCGTAGTAGACACACTTGTCATACTGCTAGCGAGTGTACGACAGGATCTGTTTGACTATTTGTCACACAATGTATATAATCCAGTTACTATACCCTCAGAAAGACATCCATACTCTCATAACCTTGAGTAAAGATTCTAGGAAAAGGATGTGTGTAATACATCGTGGCGTTCTAATAATATTGAATTGATTTGCATTTGGTCCTATGTTCGAATCCAGATATGGGCAGCTGGAATTTACCTGTTAACATTTATTAAAATATTTTATAATGGACAGTCACGCGCGGGACAGATATAGTGTTGCCTCTGCGATATTACACTTGGCAATAACCATTAAAGTCGGAGGTTTGTCCCGGACAAGAGTAAAGAAGTTTTAAAATTAAGGTATTAAGCAGATACGAGTATTTCTTGAGATACAGACATTTTCATACATTTAAGATGACCGCCTATTCAGTGTTTGCAGGTATGGAGGTATGAAATTTTGACCCCTGAAAAATACACAGATATAAGAAATACGAATACGAGTCCTGCAAAGAATGCAAACTGCAAATTGCAAATTAGCAAAAATATGGATTGCTTAACCAAATAATTTATGAAATACAGAAATGCCGAACTACTCATAAAATAAAAACAATGAATTGCACCTCTAAACTACATCATGCTTGTACCACCGACAATATAAGGTACAAGGAGACAGATTCCTAAGACTACTATAGAGCTTTTGAAATTTGATTCCGAGGGTATGACTGATGAGAAAAACCCAATTTAATTATGATCAACTATCCATTCCATTAAAAGGATGTTTGTATCCTTATAGGTAAATAATATATATATTCCATGATAAAATTCAGGTTTTTGTATAAACATATATACCCTCGTATTGGAATACAAGTGACAGGAGACTGTATCAGGTAGAAATCCATGTCATTCCCTCGTATCATTTCAGCTTGCACAATAAACGTCTTTCTCTTGTCGTCCCCACACTGTATCCAGTAGAAGACATTGCGCTTCTCTTGGTCCCTGCTGTATTCAACCTGCGTTCAGCAGATCGTCAAAATGTCCTCCACAGTCCCCATCTACTTAGCCATGGAAACATTTACACACGGTCTTCCAACATTTATACAAAAATGATTTGGATCTTTAAAAACAGGGGACAAAAAAGTTATGGGCTAAACTAAATATGCATATTACTCTTTAAAGAAACATTTATTTTCTTAGAATACCCTTGCAATTTAGCAATAGCTTCATATTAGACGGTTGCTTATAAATAAGTCACGCCAACAATGTACTACAGGAGTCAATTCACGAACCAAACACAGGAGACGTCTCCGCGAAACTACTCTTGGATACCACAAAACCAACTGAAGCTCACACAACTAATACCGAATAAGATCTGCAGAAACATAACAACTAACACAGAAGCAACAAATCCAACACAGCTACACATTATAGAACAAATACTATCATCTGGTTTCAATGAAATGTTATGAAAATCCATTATACACTAAATGACATTCTGTATAATAAACAAAGACCGAGATATTTCTGTTTATAATGAATTATTTTCTAAGCATAATTGTGAAAATGAGAGAAACATATGTACCTTTGTCTTGAGTATGTCCAATTGGGTTTTCAGAACAACCTTCAATAAGTCTTTCTACACGTCAGATGCAAGCTGAGGCAACATTTATACATATTGATGACCTTTACTAAAAATAGAAAGTGATGTTTAAAAATGGAGGACAAATTCAAAGTTCGGTGTTAATTTAAATACTATTTACTTAGAATTCTCTCAATATAAATAATACTCCCGCATACCGCTTTGACAGTTTTCTCTTGCCTACTGATTGAATATTAATTTTAATTATAATCATATTAAGACCAAAGTGTGAGGCATTTTAGTAACAACAGAACTTCATGTAGTGTGAGTGTAGGACTGGACGTGATGAGCGTGACTCCTATATATTCCTCATGATTATTTAAATAATGTTTTTATTTTTCTACATTAGTAGCTGAAAGCGGGAGAGTAATGTATGTCATCATAGAGCAGGTCCTACCATTGGGTTGTAATAAAATATGTGCGGGTAATTTGCTATGAAATGTGATGAAAATGATAAATATACGAAGCCTTTAGTCATCCTATTATCAATAGAAGATTCATGTGCCTTTCTTGGTCATCCACTGCGCATCTAAGACCATATCCACATATGTCCTCCTACAGGTCACTGTTAAGCACAGGCATATGTTGTTGGATACCGATGACCTAGAAACTGAAAACGTATATCCCCTTTCTATTCTCAATGGGAAGAGGGGCTTATATAAAATTAATTGGTTTCTGGTATTTTGTAAATGAAAAAAAGAGTTTTTTGTATGGTTTTGATTGCAAGGCAGACTGAAGGCATATTAGGGTCAAAGTATGTGTTGTAAAATATTACACAAACGCTTAAAGGTTAAATTTTAAAAATGGATACTTTCTTTTTTGGCTTAGTATATACATTTTGTGCGACAAAGTGATGAAACTATAATGTATATTCTAGCCCTTACCCTTAGTGCGTTCAGTAGAAGTTAATTGAACCATTCTCAGTCATACATTGCGTAGCCAGGACAGCCCTCAAACTGGCCAGGGTCAAGTTCTTGGCGCCTTCATCGTGCAACAAGGAGTTCTAAAATAAGCTATAGATTATAGACGTCTGGGAGCAAACGAATTTCGTCGTTCTATATCATTACGTTATGCTTTTAAACCTGATTAAGTATGCGATTTTCATGTTTGATGTAACAAAGTAGTAAGAGTTTGTCTTATGATTATGTAAACTAAATCAGCACCTGCTGATTTATGCATATTAATTATGCTACATAGCAGTGGTTAAGTGTGGCATAGAAGTATGCTTTAGTATTTTGCTATTTGACATTTGTACATTTATTGAGTATGCAATGGTTAAGTATAGCACAAGAAAACTCAGAATGACTACCAGTTGCACTATAAACTATATTAAAAAGTATCAATTTAAGAACTGAATTTGGTACGTCTTGACTTTGCTATGATACAGAGGTTGTTCCAAAAATTTATAATGAATTATTGAAATTATTGATTTGCTACAGTCTAATTTACTTGCCGAGATTCTTTAAGTAGGCATTTGCCAGGAGTTTTGCAGGATGATTGTCGTCGACGTACAGTTTGAAATTGTGCTTTTTCTAGGTTTTGTACTCAGTGTTTTACCACTTACGTTATGAGGTTAGTTCTCAAATCCCTGATAATTATTTATACCCTAAAACCGCTTATTTGGTCTGTAAATGTCAATTATTTTGCTTTTTAATGTGATGAAAATGAGAAATGCATATTGCTTGTCCAGTAGAATCACTCACTGCAAATCCAGGACAAGCTACAAATCCAGGAGAACCAGTCTTCAAACAGGTCAGGGTCTAGCTGAAACCACCTCTACTAGAAAAAAACATATTTAAAATGGAACACACATGAAGTTCGGGATAATTTCAAATGACCATTTCAAGAAACATCTTATTTTCGAGCTGAACGTTAAGAAAAAAAATGGTATACAGGTATAGCAAACAATACGAATGCGTTTAAATGAAAGATGCCAGCCCAGTCCATCTTACTCTAAAATTTATTATTGTTTCCTATTTCCCTATTTTCCTATTTTTAATAAAAAAAATTCTGCTGTATATAGTAATTAAAATGAGAAACATACATTTAGCGTTACATTCAATGCGTGCAGTAGAAGATGCATGTGCTCTTAAGTCATCCACTGCGTGTCCAGAACAGCCTTCACTTGTATCCTACGGAGTTCGTGGTTAGAAAGTATGGACCAACATAACATTGAATGAAATGTGTTGTTGATAGTCCTCCTTTTTCTGTTTATGCTATCAATGTGTTTTCCTATTTATCATGAAAAACTTTGCTATGTCTACTGACGAAAACGAAAATGGGGAAAAAAACGTATATTGTCTTTACCTTTAGTTTGTCCAGTAGAATTACATGTGCTTATCTACGTCTCTTTTAAATACAGTCTTCCTCCATGTAAGGTTTAGCTGAAGACATCTTCATGTAATGATGATCAGTTAAAAATAGAAATCGGATCATTTGAAAATGAGAGAAATTAATACGGCTCTGCAACAGTGGTGCCCCGCCGGGATACGTAGGTCAGAACCAATTTTTTAAGTTTTTATCTTGATGTACAATTGTTTCAAGCTTTTTGATGGTGTGAAATCATCTTAATAGAAGAACAGGCTTAAACATAAAGGTAAACCCGAGACGGAACTATTTTACCATATTCATCAAACAATGAAATATAGGTCACAATCAAAATTGAAAAATATTGCATAATTGATGATATGATAAACTTGTGTACCAAGATTCATGAAGATGTGATGTATCTTCATAGAGTAAAGCTTAAACGCAAACATAAAACGTCAACATATTAATTAAACAGCGAAAGGATTGCATGGATATTGAATAGTTCATATCTAATTGTGTACCAAGTTTCATAATGATATGATGTCATCTTCATAAAGATAGACTCAAAAGAAAAGGTAAACCGAGTCAAACAACCAATCTTATGTTTATCAAACCATAAACTATTGTCACATCCATAAATTGTGTACATATTAAATAAAAAGTTTATATCATAATGTACATGTCTACTAAGTTTCAATGTGATTTGAGAAAAAAATTATATTCCAACCCCAAACAAAGTTGGCGGGACATAAAAGTAATAATCGGGGTTAATCTAAATAAGTTTAAATGTTATATAAATGGAAATATTTACTTTTATACAGATATGTAATTGAAAAGTGGATATTAGTATCACTGCATAGAGCATGTGTGTTTTCCTATTGTTATTATTTTAATTTACTTTGTTTTGCGTAGTGATGAAAATAAATAATACGTAGCTTTAATTTTGTGTTCTGTAAAAGGACAACCATCCACCACTTATCCAGGACAACCTCCACATAAATCTTCCGGGTCAGGGTCTAAATGAAGTCGTCTTTATCTACTTCAAATAAAAATTGACGTTTAAAACTTAGGGATAAAAGCGATGCTCATCAAATGACTATAGAAAGAAAAGTTTTCTTAATCTAACAAAGTTACCATCGGGCTTTAAAGAAATATGCTGCTAGTACTTACTCTAAAATGTTTCTGTGATGTCAATGTTTATGCATAATGATAAAAACAGGTTCGACCATTTTCATTACTATTTCAGATCAAAAGTATTGGTTCAACCCCTGAACCTTAGAAAGGGATTAGTAAAATTATATGAACTTGTTTACATATCAATGTTAAATAAACACTTTCATTTGAATTTGATTATTTTTCAATGCATATTGATGGAACTGAAGAAAATAAATGTAGCGTTAAGCATATGGGTGCAGTAGAATGAGTATTCAGGAGAACCTATACAGTCTTCCAACAGATCGGTAACGATGGCCTCTACTGAAATAGAAAAAAAGCGAAAAAAAAGTATATTTTGTCTTATTCTTTTGATTTACATTGTACGATACATCTAGAAATGACTCCTATTAAGTTTAAGTCAATATGATTTTCTATTTTCAATACATTATTTTGCTATGCATATGAATTCAAATTAAAGCAGCATGTGAAGCCTGTATTCTTAATGTGTCCAGTAGATGGTCCATGCCTTATCACTCATCCACTTACTAATATATAGAGAGAAATAATTATTAACTATTTTCTCCATTTGTTTCTGAAAAGTAGACAGTAGTAGTATAACACAACCAAATTACCACCATATTTAATGAAATTTGTTGTAAGTTATGTTGTTAATTCCTATTTAGAATTGATTATCTTGTTATGCGTAGTGATAAAAACTAGACTAGCCTATGTGTGTCCAGTAGAGGGACAGTCATCCTCCGCGTATCCTTGACAACCTTCACATACCTTCTGTTCTAGCTAAGACGGTCTTTACTGGGTACCGATGACATCTTCTAGTTGTTGTAGTTGTATTGGGGTTTACCGTCGCTGCGATAGTATTTCAATCATATAGCGACGTCCAGCTAATTGCAGGTGGAGGAAGACCCCAAGTACACAGAGGTACCCGGGTAGAACCACCGACCTACCGCAAGCCAGCTGGAAGGCTTCCTCACATGAAAAATCCGAAGTCCCTACCGGGATTCGAACCCACAGCGGTGAGAGATTTGTAGTCCACGACTGTAACCGCTCGGCCACGGCGGCACCGACATCTTCTAGAAATAGAAAGTGGACATTTAAAAATGATTTCAAATGACTGGAAAAAATCCGGCTCTGGTTTAGGTAAACAACATGAGGAAAACATTGCCACCGAATTTTAATGAAATCAGCTACTAGTCCTTACCCGAAAAAAAATCAGATTTTATTATAATCAAATACATATTTAAAAGAAATTAATTGTAAGCTTAAAGTCAAATCGTTATTTACTAACTACCACTTTTATTAAAATCATTGGCTAATCTTTCTTGCACTATATGTGTATGTGCTATCACGGTTAATATGTGTAGATAATGAAGAGCACCGTGATCCAGTGCTAAAACACCGGACTACGGATGCGTCGGTTATGTGCTTGATATCTGTTGTGGGAAAATCCTTTCACGACCTTCCCAGGCGTAAAGTACTGGTCAACGAGTGGGGTTTATATAGGCTGCATGATTTTTTTTCGAATCGATAAACTAAACTTAAACTATTCATTATATTATGCATATTGAAGGAACTGAGAAAACTATTTGTGGTATTAAGGATGTGTGGCCAGAAGGAGTTCCAGGTGGCCATCAGACTGCATATCCAGGACAGCCGTAATATAGTCTTCTAACATGTTGGTGATGATGTCCTCTTCTAGAAAAAGAAAATGGATGTATGAGCAAATATAAAACAATACTAAGAAGTTCTGGGATGATTTCTTGCAGGTCCGAACCCCATTTTGATTAATTTTTCATTACTTTTTCGTTCAACACAACGGTCGGGAGGGATTGTTAAAAGTTGTTAGAACATTTTTCACAGTCGTGATTAAGATGTACTTCAAACTGTTTTTAAACTAATTTGCTATGCATACTGTTTTTTAAACTAATTTGCTATGCATATTTATGGGACTGAGAAAATTATATGTAAGAAGCATGTGCGTTTTGTAGAAGGCCCACCTGTCCATCTAAGTCAGCCACTGTCTATCCAGGACATCCGCAACAGTTTTCCAACAGGTCGGTCACTATGGCTTCAACTTGAAGTAGAAACGAGCGAAAAAGCCAATGACGTTCTGGGTTGTTATAGATTATTGACAATGACTTAGAACGTACAAATTTCTTTTCGTTATTTTTTTTTATTTTACGTTATTAGATATGTCTAGAAATTGCTGTCCCTCTCGAAAATATACTTTAAGTTAACAATGTGTGCATCCTATTTACAATTAAACATTTTGCTTTGTATAATTATGAAATTAGAGCATCATGTGAATCCTTTATCTTTACGAGTCCCGTAGAAGGTCCGAGCGCACATATTACTCATTCGCTGCTTATCTGGACAACATTCAAACGATTTTTTTCTTAAACGACATGGTCATACTTTCAGCCGTCTTAATGTAACGAAAGCCTTTACTGGGAATAGAAAATGGCCCATAAGGAAAATCGAGGTTAATCTAAATAATTTTAATGATAAAGAATTATTAAAATGCGTAGTGATAATTAGAAAAAAAAAATGCTGCGTTTATCTTTTTTGAGCCCAGTAGAAGGGCAGCCATCATCAGTGTATCAAGTCTTCCTACAGTTCCAATCTTACAGGAGTCCCGTCTTTATCGGGTATCGAGGACTAAGAAACAGAAAACGAGTGTTTAAAAACTAAGGGACTAAAATGAAATGAAAGTTTAATCTTAATTAATCATACACTAATGACAACGGATGAAATCATTTACTTATTCCAAACTCTTAATGTAAATGTGTAAACACTGTCAACGTGCGTCTATAATGAAGGGCGCCGCGGTCCAGTGGTAACATACCCAACTGTGGATCTGAAGATGTCTTATGACCTTTCCAGGCGCAAAGTACTGGTCTAACCAAGGAACAGTGGAGTAGGATGAGTATCTGTTGTTAGAATCTACATTAAAAATAAGTTGCATATTGATAGAACTTAAAGTATATGGCCTGAAGCATGCGTCTCAAGTCGAAGATCCACATGCCCATCTCGTCATCCAATGCGTATTCAAGACAACAATAGCATAGTTCTCCAACGGGTCAGTAACGATAGCTTCTACAAACAGGATGTATGTAAAAAAGCAAAACAAAAACAATGAAGTTCCGTGTTGTCTTAGGATTTACACGATTATTTCTCTTTTTTTATTTTTTTAGATATTTCTAAAAATGACTGTTGTGAAATGAATAATTTTCTTCCCAGCAGATATTTATCCCATATCGCCATATGGTGGGGAATTCGTTTTAAGTTATTGTTTATATTCAGAAAAATAAATATGTCAAGCCTACAATGTGACTAGGAACTACAAAAACATTCCAGCCAAACACAGGAGACGTCTCCACGAATTAAAATTACACTAGGATACCACGAGACCTGAAAACATCAAAACCAAATCAGCACAACAGTTCCACCACCTAAGAAGCAACACATCCTACACACTTGCAAACAGACTACGGAGCAACCCATATATAGCAAAACAAGCATGATGAACCTCACAGTAACTTAAAAACAACTGCATCAATCGAAGAGTTCCATAAAACAACCGCAACAACAACACGATCTGAAATCCCCCAAGTTACAATAGATGACAACCACAATCCCAATAGAACATCGAAAGGCTTCACATATTACACATATTTTTGATTTCATCTGACATCTGCTGGGAAAAAAGATCTCCATCCCTGAGCAGTAATCGAACATAGTCTTCTAATAGGTCGGTAACGATTGCCTCTACTAGACTAAAGAAAATAGATGTGTAAAAGATTTGTTACAAAGTTAAATGTGTGTGACTGTTTATAATGAAGGGCGCTGTGGTTCAGTAGTAACATACTTCACTGAGGATCCAAAGGTGATGGGTTCGAAAACCATTAGATGCAAGGATTTTTTACCGACTTAAAATGCGAAACGTACTGATCCAACCCAGGAACCGTCGAGAGGGATAAGTATAACCTGAGATCTGACGGACAGACGAACCGACACACGGACGCACGGACGGACGCACAAACCGAAAATCTATATGCCCCGCAACGGAGTTGACTAGACATTAAATATATTTTCTGGATTTGTAGAGCAGCATGAGCAAATATTACTACCGGGATTCGGGTTTTAATGTATTGCTTCTTTCACTGACCTACTTAATTATTTCAGTATGCGTAGTTATGACAGAAGTCATCCTCTATGTATCCATGACATCCTCCTACAGGTCAGATTCTAAACGAGGTCGTTTTTATCGGGTAGCAATGATTTCTATACTAGAAATAGAAAATGTGTATTTTAAAACTGGGTGACCGAAATGAAACCAGATTTAACCAATATACTAGTTTCGTTTTTATATTAAGGCTGAAAGTCACATAGTTATATACACAACTATCACGGATGAAATCATTGACTAGTCTCTATTATATCCTAAATGTAAATGCCTTAACACAGTTAATGTGTTTCTGTCTACAATGAAGGCAGCCGTAGTCCAGTGGTAACATACCCGACTGCGAATCCGAAGGTTGAGGATCAATATCTCTGTGTGTGTAGGGGGGTCTTCCAAGCCGAAAAGGACTGGTCTAGCCCAGGAACAGTCGAAAGGGGATTCGTACAAGTTGTATGGCCTTAAGGATGTATGTCCAGAATAAGGTCCACGTGCCCATCTCTCTCATCGGTTTCTACTCAAAAACGCTAATGCATGTATGAAAAAATGCGAAGAAAAAACAAATATTGAATTTCTGGGTTGAATTATTTAAAGAAAAGTTTTTGTCTTATTTTTTAACTTTACATTATCTTGTCTAGAAATAGCAGTCCTTTTCATTCTAAATAGTTATAAGTTGTAAATGTATATTTCCTGTTAATAATAAATTATTTTGCTTAAAACGATCTAAATTAAAACAATGCGTGAAGCCTTTATCCTTCCTATGTCCAGTCCTGTGCAATTATCACTCATCCACTGCTTATCAAGACTCCATTTACACAAGTATTCTTAAACGACATGGTCTAACGAAGCAATCATGTAATGGTATCCTCTACAAGAAAAGGAAATCGACGTTAAAAACGTAGAAAAATGTATTTCTTTATAAAGTTAGATGAATATATAAGCAATTATTTAGTCTCTTTATTTCGAACCGTCGTGTTTAAAAATGTGTTGCTACTCCTTGTTCTATCTTTTATTTCAATATCATTTTCCTGTTTATAACAAATCAGTTTAATATGCTAAGTAGTAAATCTGAGAAATAATAAATGTAGCCTTTGCATTTTTGTCCAGTAGAAGGTAGATGTGCCCTTCATCAGTCATCAACTGTGTAATCAGGACAGCCTCTAAATACAGTCAGGGTCTAGCTGAAACCGTCTTTATCATGTCCCGATGACCTATTAGAAATAGAAAATCGATTAGAGACAAAAAACATTTTGTCCAGTGGAAGGTAAATATACCCTTATCAATCATCAACTGTATGACAAAGTACAGGCAGGCACTCAGGGTCTGGCTCAATCAGTCTTTATCATGTCCCGATAATCTCTATAAGAATAGATTAGAGACAAAAATAATGTTCAGATTAGATTTTATAATACCAATTTATAATTATATACTGTTTTCTACAATTGTAGCTGTAAAGTGGACAGTATAAGTACAACAGTATGATTACCATCGTGTTTTAAGGGAAGTGTTGAAAGTTATGTTGTCAATGCGCCTTTTCCTATTTAGGATGGATTGTCATATTAATAATTATGAGTAATGAGATGAAAATTGGCATTTTGTGTCCAGAAGAGGGACAGTCATCTTCCTCGTATCCATGACAATCTTCACATACCGTCTGCCTACTGCTTCTAGCTTAGGGAGTCTTCATCGGTTACCTAGGAATTCTACTAGAAATAGAAAGAGGACGTTTATAAAATGGCATTAAAAACGAAGTTCGGAATTAATCATTTAGATTATGTAAACAAACTCTTTTCTTCTAAATCTCTTGCTCAGTGTTAGATGGAGGTTAGGTTGACATATTAAGAAAACATTATTACCGGATATAAATGAAATGAGCTGCAAGCCTTTACTCTAAAAGGAAATTCAGATTTTGTTTAAATCAAATACATGTATGAACATTTTACAATTCGACGTTAAACTAGTAAGTTTACTTTAAACTACATGTATTCATTTTGATATACATAAAGATGGAACTGAAAGTAGTTTATGTGGCCTTAAGACTGTGTGTCCAGTAGAAGGTGCACGTGCTCATCTCACTCAGCCATTTCGTATCCAAGACAACCGTATCATAGTCTTCGAACAGCCTCAACTAAAACCAAAAATGGATGTTTGAGACAAAAAAACAAAACACGAAAACAATGAATTTAAATAATTATTTTGCTCTGCTAATGATGAAAATTAGACACGGTCTTACTGAAGCTATCATGTAATGAAAGCTTCTACAAGAAATAGATGATTTATTCGGGGAAAGCGAAATTCAGGGTTAAATATTTATAAATAATAAAAGTATATATTTTTTTTTTAAAATTCGAACTGAAAAATATGGTTATACCGCATCGAGGAACGGCAGCTATTGGGTTTTAAAGAAATTTGTTGCCACTCTTTACTCTAAATGATTTCCTGTGATTACAACTTCAATGTGGATTTTCATGTTTGTGAATTACATTGGGCGCTATGCATAAAGGTGAAAATGATAAAATATCTTTGTCGCCTTTATTTTGTACAGTAGAAGGGCAATCATCCACCGTATTATCAAGGACAGCATTCACATAAGTTTTTCCAACAGTCCAGGTTTTAGCTGAGGTTGTCTTCATAAGGTATCGAGGACTACCTCCTAGTAAAAATAGAAAGGGTGTTAAAAGCAAAGTTCGAAGTTCAAATGACCATGTTAAAAAGGTTTTCTCCTAAACTGGGTTTTAATGTCATGTGCTACTAGTCCTTATTCTAAAAGTAATTTCATGTTTACTCTTAAATCACATACATAGTAAAAAGTAATAAATTTCAGGCTAAAAGTGAAACCCACTTTAGTATATTCACTAAAAACTACTGTTTATAATAAAGCATTAGCTAGCAAACAACATGTGCTTTTCTACTTATACTGAAGGGCACCTTAGACCAGTGGTGACATACTCAAGTGCAGATCCGAAGGCTTAAAGGACTGATCAAGACCAGGAACGGGGGCCGCCGTGGCCGAGCGGTTACAGTCGTGGACTACAAATCTCTCAGCCC
>CM037782.1:21501437-21551437 GCA_021229015.1 Solen grandis
AAGGTCTGGCCCTTTATCAAAAAATGCCAGATTTCTTCTTGTTTACACTCTAGCATCTTCATTTCTGAAGCAATCTTCCTCAAACTTTACAACAATATTTATAGTCAGTCTCTAGCAGGGTTTAATTATGACTGACATTTGCTGATTTGGTCAGGAGTTATGACCCTTTAATTGTCAACAACTTAAGTATTTACACTCTAGAAGCCACATGTTTTATCCAATTTCCCTCAAAATGTATATCTTGATAATTGATCATGGGCAGGGCCTTGTAAAAAAAAATAGGTCACTAGGTCAAATCTTGGTTAAATCTTGTTTACACACCACCGGGCACAATTTTGTCTCAAACTTGCTCAGAATGCTTGTCTTATTAATATCTCAGTCAAATTCGATCATGGGTAAGGCATAGTCAGTAATCAGGTGAGCGATTAAGGGCCATCATGGCTCTCTTGTTTTAGGTATGTTTTTTTTTTCCATATTTTATTACAACAGACTTGAGTATCAGTGAATTTGGTCCCAATCACCAATTTCTAAAAGGACCATTTTACCTATCTTTATAATAACTTTGCGCCTACTTTGTCCTGAACACTTTGTTGGTAACTCCTCATTGCAGTGGATTCAAGTCTAAGTAGAGTCACTTGCATTTTTAATCCCCTACTGGTGTTAACACAAGATTGGACAATAGGTTTGCCCTCCGTCTGTCTGTCCCTCCGTCCATCCATCTGTCCATCCAGAAATCTTAAAAATCATTATAGATGATATTATGAAACCTGGTATATGAATAGATGGCAATATGGAGATTCTGCATGTCACTTTATTTTTTTTTTCTCTGACTAAAATTCTGGTTGCTGTGGTAACAAAAATTATGCACATCACCAATAGGGGACTCATGTGTTGCGTGCAACACCAGTTACTTGTTTCATGTGAGGAGAGTTGATCCAGCTGGCTTGCGGTTGGCCGTGGTTCTACCTTTTTCTACTCCGAGGTTCCTCCACCTTTAGTTAGCTGGATATCACTCTGTGACATACAGCAAGTGTTGACTCCAGGACAAGAACTTTGAATTGAAAAGTAACTCTTGATTTGATTTAGATTCAGCTAAATGCCTTGGCACTCTCTTCATGATCAGCTTCTCACACAAGCTGCAAATCAACTGCTGTATAGGTGTAAATGTAGAAATAATTCACTGAATTGTTTGCCGACAGTATTTAACAGTATTGCATTCCTAGGCATTAATGAATTTATTGATATGCGAGATCTTGTTACTCTTTTGATATTAAGCATTATATTGATAATCAACTGTAATTGTGCAAAAGATGTGGACGTATATAGATAAAAGAGTAAATGATCTTATTTCATTTTTTTTTTCATAGGACTTGAATTAACACACGAGCTGATAGGGGTAGGTTCATTTTCTCTTCATGTGTAATATAAAACAGATGGACATTCCACATTCAATGAGAAATCAGTATTGACTTTATATTCCTCATGATTTAAATTGTGCATAATTTATCAGTTTTCAAATTCAAAATTTCGTTTTTTACAGGTTTAACTCACAGGGAATTTTATTGCATAATTTCTTCACACTTTTAAGTTATATGTAATCATTAACCCTTTCCCTCATATAGACTCATTTTGACGCACTCAATAGGTACCACATAAAGCCTGATCTGCAGAAAACCACAGTTAAACCTTACCAAATTTAATTACAATATCCTCATTTCCAGACCACTGAGGAGCAGCAAACAGCATAAAACCTGATCAGCCTGCGAGTTACCCGCAGACTGATCTGGTTTTATGTTGTTCGCATAGGTCTTTCATGGTTTCCTCTATGAGGGAAAGGGTTAACTACATGAAAGCTATATGAAGGAACTAGCTACCAGTATAAAATCAGGTCATGTTCATGTCAAGGACCCAACAACCAGTATAAAATCAGGTCAGTCTGTCAGTTACTTTTTGTTCAGTTCACCACTCAGCAACAACTTTGAGATGAGAAGATGGCATTAAAACCTTAAATTAAGAACTGTGTTGTCTATTTTTGCTTTTTATTGGTCTAACATGGTTAAAAAGCTCACTGTGGTAAAGGTTTAAGAAGTTTGTAACAGCAGCTGTAGAATGAAAAGTGATATATATCTTGTGATTGTACTGATTGCAAACCGTTAAGCTTGCTTCATACTAAGACAGCCCTCTCCTAATGCGAGTTACATTTTGTCTTCTGTGGGTATTTTTTCTTCTCTATGTTTTCATTGTAATGTAATATTACTAACACTTAATTTTTACTCAGGCATTACATATTCTTAATTACACTCCTTTGGATTACAGCGTAATCTTTTTGTATTAGCATTGTAAGCAGATTGTATTTTGTTTCACTTGTCAGTTGGTTTGTTTTTCTTTCACTTTCTTTCTATCATTTTCATTGTCAACGTAGATATTTAAGACTGTCATTGATAGTCAAGCATTTTCACTCTTTTTATTTTTTGCAACGGGTTGTATCAT
This sequence comes from Solen grandis, assembly GCA_021229015.1. Taxonomy (NCBI): domain Eukaryota; kingdom Metazoa; phylum Mollusca; class Bivalvia; order Adapedonta; family Solenidae; genus Solen; species Solen grandis. The sequence goes on from CM037782.1 coordinate 21,503,928, forward strand.
TTAATGAACAGGTCCATTAACCTTAATTTATATGATATAAGTTGATAATATTTCTGTTACTCTCAGGAAGGATTTGATGGAAAGTTCATTTAGATTATGATCTAATCAAACATACAAATTTATGACTTGATGATGATTAATTTGCCAAACTTCAGTTGGTATATGAAACAATGGATTTCTCTTTGCTATGCAGACTGTAGAATCTGAACGACAATTTAGTCTGAGCAAATAGAGGAGCCGCTGATCAAGTAGCTTGGCCTCCTTGGTTTGACAAGGTATCAAAACATTTCCACATGATGTAAAGGGCACTAATATCATTATTTAGAATAGGCGGGCACTTAAATAAAATATTTGTTTATTTTCAATTAAGTTTTTTCAACATATATGATTTATTACACGTGTGTTAATAACTTGTTATATTATTTTTGTGCAAAAGCTGGCCTAATTACATGAATAATTGTGGATGTTTGACATACCAAAAATCATTCTGCTATACCAATATGTCAGATTTGCCCATTGGATGATGCTTGCTTTTTGTTTTTTCACTCATGCATAAAAACATTCCATGATGAAATTTGTTAATTACACTGGACTGAATAGTATAGGTTTTTGCACATTCCATTGTTTTTTATATCTATTAAAAAATTCAGTTTTCTTTCAGAAACGTGTATGAAAATAGAGGTTGCATATCAATCTGATTCCTGATAATGTGAAGTTATCGCGTTTTTTTATGAAATAAAGAGTGCACAGATTATCCTGACTCAAAATCTTCCTATGTGTGATTATGTGTAACCCATGTCCATCATTGCGTTCTTTTATGGTAGATATACTTAACCCATTACTTCTTGAATATTCATGTATAAATTTATAACCTCATGAATATTAATTAACTGAACTTTAAATGGTGTATTAAACAGTGAATTTTTCTTTGTTCTGCAGACTGTGTAGAATTTGAGCTACACTATTGTATGAGCAAACAGAGGAGACCCTGATTAGTCAGCTCCATAGGAGCTGTCTGATCTGGGTCTGCTCTGTTTGCCAGTGCATCAGAATGACTCTATATGAAGTAAAGGATTAATGATACATGTAAACACAGATGCAAATCTACATCTTCGAGAAATAAAAAGTCAGGAAAGTTCTGTTTAGCAAGGCTTTTTCTGTCCTTTTTAGCTTACCTGAGCACTACGTGCTCAAGGTGAGCTTTTGTGATCGCCCATTGTGCGTCGTGCGTCCTCAACATTTTGGCTTGTTAACACTCTAGAGGCCATATTTATTGGCCAATCTTCATGAAACTTGGTCAGATGTTTGTCTCCATAAAATCTTGGACAAGTTCGAAATTGGGTCATGTGGGGTCAAAAAGTAGGTCACAGGGTCAAATCTTAGTAAAACCTTGTTAACACTCTAGAGGCCACATTTTTGGCCCAATCTTCATGAAACTTGGTCAGAATGTTTCTCTCTATAAAATCTTGGACAAGTTTGAATTTGGGTCATGTGGGGTCAAAAAGTAGGTCATGAGTCAAAGCTTAAAAAAACCTTGTTAACATTCTAGATGCCACATTTTTGGCCCAATCTTTATGAAACTTGGTCAGAATGTTTGTTTCCATAAAATCTTGGACAAGGTCGAATTTGGGTCATGTGGAATCAAAAGGTAGGTCATGAGGTCAAATCTTAGAAAAACCTTGTTAACACTCTAAAGGCCACATTTTTGGCCCAATCTTTATGAAACTTGTCAGAATGTTTGTTTCCATGAAATCTTGGACAAGTTTGAATTTGGGGCATGTGAGGTCAAAAAGTAGGTCAGTATGAAAAATCCAACATATGTTGCTAATTTATAATCAGGTGAGCGATTCAGGGCCATCATGGCCCTCTTGTTTCATATTGCTTTATTTTTAATGAAATAATGTGAAATTTCACTGTTTTCAAATATTTCACTGTTCTTAAATACAGAATTATTGTCACTGAATATATATTTGTTACGGAAGATTTCTAATTGTGTTGCTGATTTGTTGTTTTATATTGAGTTTTGTTCCCGGTCACAAATGATGAGATCCAAGTGTCGTAGTGGGTAGAGATGTTAGTACCGTGTCATAGCCACCATTCCACTGTTGCGTCTGTCTGTGTAACATTCCTTTATGTTAATAAAACTTTAAGAAAAAAATATATATAAATATACAAAAATGAGAAGAAAAATGAAACAGATAAATATAAAAACGTCACCCCACCCTAGATAGTTCTCATTCTCATCATTACAAACTTCATTTCTTTCATTGTTATCATGAATATTTCTGGAAGGTTCAACAGAAGCCAGTGCTTTTTAGGGTTAACTTGTTAACCATAATTATTATTACTGATAATTTCTACCATTGTGATCTCCTTTTGAAGTTAAATGGGCTTACTAAGATAGTTTCTCAGAGTTGCATGTTATATAAAAACAGCTAGTTTATTCTTTATCCCTTTACCTCATGAATATTCATTTACAAATTCATGACTTGATGATTATTATCCTACTTATACTCTAAATGGTATATGAATCAATGCAGGCTGTAGAATCTGAGCTACAATATTGTAAGGAAACAGGAGACATTGATCAGACAGCTCCTTCCAGGGGCCGTCTGTTTGCTCAAGGTGTAAAAACATGACCATACAAGGTAAAGGGTTAATTTAGGCCTTAGAAAAGATTAAGAGCCATGTTCATTTTGCCTGTAAGATTTTGTCTCTAAAGAATATCTGCTTATAAACAATTACAGTCAGTTGGACCTTAACCACATGAAGGATTTTCAAGTGAATTTACTCATGCAACCTGTATAGAAACAAATCAATTTGCAAAGCTGATTTTTTATTAGAAGAAAATTAATATTTTGGCTGGATACTCAAAATTTTAAGACATAAAAAGCTTCCATATTTATTAACGAAATTTGTTCAGAATTGCCATTCTTGTGACTTATATTGTTAAAAATACTGCCTGATTAAAGCATGATAGTCCATAAAATGAAATAATGGTTTTCAACTGCCTCAAAATATGGAGTACCGGTAGATATCGTATTTCAGAGAAATATGGCTGTTATGTAACTAGATCCACAATTTTAACCCTTAACAATTCTCATTTACGACAGTTTATTCCATGGTTACCATGGCAAAGCAAAACCAGTCTGAAAGCCAATATTACACTGAGGATGGTCTTCATTATCATCTCCTATCTTCATCTTCTTTGTACTCAGAAGTAGAAAATAGTACATTACCTGGCCTGGTGTTTGTGAAAATAAGAACTATATTAACCCTAACCTTGCTAAATATCTTATTTGGACTTGTCTTTTCTTCATTATGGACTGTACCATTAGTTGTTTATGGGGATGTTTGCTGGAAAATTTATTTACAGAATAGCGGTCAGTGCAGACCATGATCAGACTGCACAGATGTGAAGGATGATCTTGGTCAGCAATGGTTGCAAAGGCAGTCACAAGGGCCCACTGTATTGTATGTGTAAAGTATAAGTATTTTTGTCAAGCTCAAGTCTAAAATATGACCATTAGATTCTATACTGATTTGAATACAACACTTGAGTTTGAAGCCTGTGGCATTACTTCAGTGGGCTAAGTCAGCCTGTGAGCTAATTATAGCTGGCAGACTGATCAGCTTTTAAAGTGTTTACATAGGTTATTCCTTGATGAAGAGCATAGAAAGTTGTACTGATGCTGTCTCATCCATTATAATTGGGTGTTATCACCTTCTGATTTTCAAGGTACAGAGGAGCAGCAGACAAATGAAAACTTGATCAGTTCTTTGTTACTTGTAGGCTTGATGTTTTATACTGGTAAATTGGGTTATCCCCTTGAAAGTTCTTGTGTGATAACGGGTTAAGAAAGGGTCATTTATTTAAAATTTATACAAAAAAAAAAATGAATGAATAAAAACACTATTGGTAGCTTGTTAGGAATTTATTAGATACAAAGAAATATGTTTCATTGTTTTGCATCATTTTTTGTCTTGCTCAGATTTGTACCAGTATTTGAAGTTTTCAGATATGGTGGTTTATGTGATTCAGTGCATTATACCTTTTATTTGCAATTACAATGAATTTAGCTAAAAAGCATTTCATAGAGAGTAATGTAGTTGGAAAAATAATATACTTGTAGTATGTATGATAATCCGAGATGTCTAGTTTAAAATTTTACAGCTGTATAATTATGATGACAGGGAAACCAAGATCAAGGGTGAGACGCTGGTTTAGGATAACCTCAAATTAAACATTAGTGGGCATTCATTTTCAAGGAATTGATTTTGTAACAAAAGAATCTGCGATTTTGTCATTCAATATATTATTTTCTCATTTCGCATTTGCATCATTCATTAGACAGATTTTTAATGTTCTACCTCTGCAACAGAATGATTGTAATAATTAGCTTTACTTACAATAATGGTGAATAAAATGTATCTTTTTATGTTAATGCTGACTTGTTTTATTGATAGTACCCACGTTTTGTGACTGCACATTGATGCACAGTCACTTGTATCCAGTTATATAGAATATGTTTTTGTGTCATCTGCTGTAAGCAGAGGTGACACATAGGGATCAGTTCTCAGTTGTCTGTCACATTTTTCAACAGACTTATTCTGCAATAACTCCAGGACCTGTTCTACTCTTGCTGTTGAAATTTCATTGATAAACAAAGTCTGACAAGAGGAATTGTCATGCATAAGGTCCATAACTCTGACATCAATGTTTTTTTAGTTTTTCTTCATTTTTAGTCATCTTTCCTTATAATTCCGCAGTAACACTTTTTGTGTCACCTGCTGTAAACGGAGGTAACACAAAGGGATCAATTGTCTGTCTGTCCATCATACTTTGTCAACTTTTCCCCATCACACTTCTTTCAGCAGGTGACACGTATCCCAAAGAACCCTTTTATCTTTCATGAATGGTCATAGCAAACTATTTGTGAAAATCCCAAATGGTTAAGCCGTAAGTGAAAGTGTATTTTTTTCTGACCAAAATTGAGAAAAATATGATGCAAAAGAAATCAACATAAGAGTTTTCCATATTTTCCTATCTTTGGGTAAAAGTATCATCCCTCATTAGAAATAAAACTTTTTTCTTAAAGATTTTAATAAAATGATAGTCTTTTATTATTGAACATGCCTTAACCTTCCCAATAAGGACTCTCAAGACTTACTGGTTGCAGAGTGGTTACATCAGTCTCAAAATTGGGAGGTTGTGGGTTTGATCTGCGACATTCCTAAGTCATAAAAAGTGGCACTGGTATAGCTCCCTTGCTTGGTGCCCAGGACTTGTTTGCCCTATGTCGGGTTAATGTTACTGGATGTTTAACCCTTTACCTCATGAATATTCATGTACAAATTTATTACCTGATGAATATTAATTTACTGAACTTAAAATGGTATAAATGAAATACTGAATTTTGCCAAACAAACCGTGTCGAAACTGAGCTACAATATTGTAAAAGCAAACGGAAATAGCTCCTATAGAAGCTGTCAGATCTGGGTCAGCTGTGTTTGCCGAAGTATCAAAATATGAAGTAATGGGGAAAATGCCACATGGTTACAGCAAAATACTGCAGTATGGCAGCAATATATGTGTCTCAAGTAGATATAGTCTCCAAATGACTGAAATACTGTCGGTGGAGCTGTATTTCAAAAACTACATGGGCCAGAGCCACAAACTTTTACAGGAATACTCGCAAGCCTGCAATGTTGGAAAACTAAAAGTTTGTTTTTTGTCCAACATGTGCATACTTATGGCCCATGAATCATTTGCTAATAGCTGTATCAAGCAGATCTCAGAAACTGAATAAGCCAGAATAACAAAACTTGAATGTTCACCAGCATAAAACAGACACACAAGTTTTTATTTGCTGGTTCACCTTATGTGTGCAGAGTTATGAACCTTCGATAATTTTGAAAATAGTTCTGTTGTGTATATCTCTGTAACTTTATAAGATAGAGTCGCATAACTTTACAAAAATGTTTACCAGCAATGAGCATACAAAGTTAGATTTTTGTTGTTGTTTTACATAAAATGCAGAGACATATGGCCCTGCTTCACCAGTTTGACTCAAAAGTTCAACTTTTTATCTCATAGAAGTGTTTTGATATATTGGCAAACAGAGCAGACCCAGATCCAAACAGCTTCTGTCATACAGTCATACAATACAGTAGCTTAGCTTCTACATCCATATAAAAAGGGGACATAATTCTTGAAACTAGAGAGATTTGCCTTTCACTTGTGATGGACCTTATGCCTTTAGATTTATGGTGGCAAATACATGTCTTGACAAATTGAGAAGCAACAAAAAAATTGTAACATATTCATAGACAGTACATCATCAGTCAAATACACAACTCTCATTTTTCCTTGTGAATATTGATTGTACATGTATACCTGTTCCATTTTACAAAATATATTGAGAGAGCTTCAAGTGACAAGTTTGGACATCAAACACAATTCCAATATAGCCCTTTCTTCACAAAAGAGAAAACGTTTACCTGTATTGTATACTCTGTTGAACAGTGACGTGTTGATATACAAAAAGGTCTGACCATGGTCAAAGTCAAGGTCTCAAAATATTCATGTAATCATATAGGTTTGATTAATGACACAGTTGATCAAGCCATTTGAAACATTGACATAAAATACAATATTAGTTTTCAAATATTTTTACCATAGGGTAAGGTCATAGAAAATAAGATAGAAGATAATTTCCCATCAAACAACTTATGATGTTCTTTTCAAGAACAGCATGAAGGTGTCTGACTTGAATATCATGCATGTGAAAATGATATTATAAAGATCAGTCAAGTGTCCAAATTTTGACCTTGAGATTGGAATTCAATAACATTATCAATCAATGACAATTAACAAGGGTGTAACCTTTTGCAATAACAGTCATTTTTTATCTATTTCATTTACACTTGTATATTTTATCTGAATACAGTAAGATATAATCATCATCTGCATAATAATCCCTAATTTCATATCCTGGTTCCCAAAATATTGTGACGTCATCATGTCCGAAGTATAGAGGCTTGTGCTATATGACATCAGAAATAGACATGATTTTGCAGTATTCAAACTCTATGAACCTTACCAGCTATTTATGAGATGCAAGCATGTTTGCAAAAAGTTAAAATTCATATTTTTTATATAAAAAAATGTCAAAGTATGTCTCTAAAGGTTTACTTTTGTAGAAAAATATGAATTAATTAGATGCCCAAGGGCCACATGTTAAGCCTGCTGCCTAAGGTGCACATTTCACCTTTAAATGTGACATTGAATATATGGAGCTAAGGACCCAACACATGTGTACAACATACCACTTGATTAAGGAAATCTTACAGCGTAATAATTTTGAATCCTTTCATTCAGAGATATATTGCTGTCCAGACAAATCAACCACCGTGACCTAGCTTTCACTCTAACGTGCGACCTTGACTTTGTTTTTTAATGGGGTGGGGGTTAGCATCCCACCGACAGTAAAGCATGAGCTTGACCTTGAAGCAATTAGCCCAACTCCTGTGTGCAACACTTTATCTCATTGAGGTGAACAATACTGCCAACTTATTTGAAAATACTGCAACTTATGTCTTAACGACCACCTGGACAAACAAATCTGGATGACCGGTACTCTCTAATTAATGCATTAATGTACAAAGAACAAATAGATATTATTGCAACTATGTCAAGCTTCCTCAGGTGGGTTTGACTAAAAGTTGTCAGTTTTTCACCTTGCAAAATATTAAATCTCTGATGTGTGTAAAGTTTACTGCGCAGCACAAAAATCAAAATTTCAGAAATTATAAAAAAAAAACATTCATCGAGTAAGCTTGTTGACCTTTTATGTTAAACTTCAAAATATTTGACATCTGCATTATCTAACACAGTTTTATTGTGAAGAACAATTATTTTTTTAAATGTATGGTAATTAAGTCAATTATTTTCTATCATTATTTTGTGTAACTGTTTTGAATCTGTTATACCCTCATTCACACCAACAACAGGGATATATTATCATTATACATTTGTCCATTTTTTCATCTCTATCCAAATTTTCAACAAGACCGTAATTATCCGTTATCATATGTATTCGAATATATATTAGTCCGTGCTTGAATATTACACTTCCGGAAAGTAACTTCCGGTAGCGGCAAAAATAACAATGAATTTAGAACTTTTAGGTAAACTATAGAATTTTATACACAACAGGTTCTTCCAATAGCACAATAATCTATTTTATCATGTTTTAAACTGATTTCATCATGCAGAATTCATAAAAAACATTTCTTATAATGGAAATCGCCTTGCAATTTCTCCGTAATAAGCCTAAAAATGTGGGTGGGGAACTGCCCAACATTGAGTTATTCATTAGGGTGCCTTTGGATCTTCGATGAACGGTTGAAATTCTGCAATTTATCTAAATCCTTTTTATCTTTACCTTTATTCTATTTTGTGTGACTTTCGTTGTTGGAAGTATTGAAGTATAAAAGTTAACGTCATCCCAGCTGTCTAAACCTTGATTGAAACACAACAATTGGCCGGTCCAGGTTCATAATTATATAGTCTTTTATTTTCAGTAAGAAAGTAAACCAGACAGTGACTTCAGTTATTAAAATTTTCTACTAAGAAACTTATTTAAGTTGTAATATAAATTGTAATGAAGTCACCTCAGTAGAATTTATAACCAGAGTCATAACCACATGAAAGTTTTAATAAAACATAATTTTACTGTTACCAATTTGAATACACTTAGTCTTGTTAATTTTCTCTAATCTCAAACTTTTTGTTGACAATGTTTCCAGTTAGGCTAATATACTGTGATGTGGCTGTTATCAACTTGATGATAATCGCCTATTAATTTATCAATATCGACAACTTTGTGATAATCTGAATATGATAAATAACAAGAGATCGCTATACCAACCAGTGAACCTCATTATACGACAAGTTTATATATGCCCTTTAAAGAAAGCTAATCATTTTGCTCAGTTTAGTGTAATCAGTGTTTTTTTATTCTGATTTTGGGAAGTGGTCTGACCTTTTTTAGGGGATTATCCGATAAATAGTGCATGATTTTTACATTTTTTGGGGGAGAAAATAAGCACATTATTGGGGAAAACTGTATGAATTCAAAGGGAAAAAAAGCCTGGTAATGATAAAATTTATTTTCTCCTCAGATCTCTAAAGCCCTTTTTATATTAATGTGTGTCCATTTTATATTTCAGAAACATTTGGGCAGAATTATCCAGAGGTAATTTTTAATAATTATTGATTTAGAAACTAAAATTTAGATTGTTATAATGACTGAAACATTAATAAAGATTAGGAATTTAACTCTAAACCTTATGAGTATTCAAATACAAATTAATGACTTTGATGCATATAAATATTCTGTCCTTTTTAAGTTTGGAAAAATTTGCATGACAACATGTAATTTAAAATTTTAGGAAGCTGCCAATAAAAATTAACCAGCTTCTGCTGTGCAGATTTTCAATTGCTAACTTTGATCAATTCTGAAATGATGTTTTGCTCATAGTTACACAATATAATACTTGCTATTAACAGTATTCTTTAGACTATGGAATGAAAATATAGCAAGTAATTAGAAGGTGTTTACTCCTATTATATATTTTATTTAAAGCTCTGTTGTTCAAAGTAAATTTTGAGAGCTTTTGTTTTAATTTGTACTTTGATTTCAGGACTTTGATGGCACCCTGGATTGTGTCAGTATAGCCATCACTTGTGCATTCAACAGACAGGGAACATTACTGGCTGTTGGATGTAATGATGGGCGACTCGTTTTCTGGGATTTCCTGACCAGAGGGATTGCAAAAATCATCAATGCTCATGTACATCCAGTGTGTACATTAAGGTATGTTGTTATAAACCATACACAGTGTTCCTCAAAAACATTGGAATAGTTTTTAGTTGCAAGTGGTTTAAACTTTATTTTTTGTTAATATGTATACTAAGTCTTGTTCTGTTTAATACATACAACTTTAAACATCATAGTGAAAAATAAGGGCTTACACAGTTGTCTGGCTAAAGGTCAAATATTCCCATCCCTCTAATTGAATATATATATATTGAAATTGAATTCTTGAAGGGGCAAAAGGCACTTTAACACTTTCATTGAATTAGAATTTGTGGGGTGGAGCAAAAGGTAACTAAATCAAGCCAAACATTTTCTACAAAAATAAATATGTATATGGAGTTTTACCATTGCTGCAACAGAATTTCATGTCATATAGCTTAGTACATATGGACCAACAGGTATATAGTTAGACCAACCAACTTACCATACTGTATTTATGTTTCAGCTGGAGCAGAAATGGGTGTAAACTGCTAAGTGCAGCAACAGACAACACAGTGTCCTTGTGGGATGTTCTGTCAGGGGAGGTGGAGAAAACATTCCGCTTCCCCTCCCCTATCCTGAAAGTACAGTTCCATCCCAGGAGCAGGTAACTGTTGGCTATACTAGAGACCTATTTATGGTTAAACCTCTCAAAAAATGACTGTCGGTCGGTCAGTTGTTCTGATAAAAAACTTCCAAATAGGTAGACAGATTTTGATAATTTTTTATGCACTTATTCATTTCAACAAAATGAAAGCCAAGTTTGACATTGACTTGACTTGACTATTTGAGTTTAGCATTGCTTCGACAGTATTTCAGTCATATTGCAACGTCCAGCTAACTACAGGTGGAGGAAGACCCTGAATGCACGGAGGCATCTGGGTAGAACCAACGACCTACCACAAGCCAGCTGGAAGGCTTCCTCACATGAAAATCCGAATGACCCTGCTGAGATTTGAACCTACGCATTTAGGGGCTGAGTGAGTGTTAAAGTCAGCGACTTTACCCTCTCAGCCCCTTTGACATTGAGCAAAACCCATAAATTCTTGACACAATTATGCCCCCTTTTCCAGTTAGAGTATGCCTTATGACCCCTTTTTGACATAGACTTATCTCAGTAAAATGATTGCCAAGTTTGACTTTGGAAAATTGAATTAAGATTAGTTTTAGTGTGTTGACATTTTTTAAATATAAAGTTTTTGGATAAATAAAGAAGTATTCCAACATTTTCGTCATGGATTTACTTCAAATCTCTTTTTAGCTCGACTATTCGAAGAATATGAGAGCTATTGTAGTTGCCCTGGCGTTGGCATTGCAGCTTTTGGTTAAAGTTTTGCATGGATGATGCAAGTTACTATCAACCTTATATCTCACTAACCATGTATGGTATTGACTTGAAAGATTATGAATATGTTAAGAGTCATCAGACAACCAAGGTAGATAACTCTTGACTGCATTTAATATGAATTATGGCCCCTTTTTAACTTAGAAATTTTGGTTAAAGTTTTGCATGCAATATAAATTTTGGTTAAAGTTTTGCATGCAAGCTTCTGTCAGCCTTATATCTCAATAACCATTCATGGTATTGACTTGAAAGTTTATGAATATGTTAAGGAGCATCAGACAACCAAGGTAGATAACTCTTGATGGAATATATTACAAATTATGGCCCCTTTTTAACTTAGAAATTTTGGTTACAGTTTTGCATGCAAAATACTCTCATGCTTATATGTTTCCAGGCATGCAATTGATTTTAAACATCTTTAATATGTTTAGGGGTATCATACTTTCATGGTAGATAACTCTTGATAGAATATGTTACAAATTATGGCCCTTTTTTAAATTCTAAATTTGGTTAAAGTTTTGCATGCAATGTACTTTCATGCTAATATCTCAGTATCCAGGCATGCAATTGATTTAAAACATCTTTAATATGTTTAGGGGTATCATACTTTCATGGTAGATAACTCTTGATTGAATATGTTACAAATTATGGCCCCTTTTTAACTTAGAAATTTTGGTTAAAGTTTTGCATGCAAGGTACTTTCATGCTTATATCTCAGAGTCAAGGCATGGGAATGATTTGAAACATCTTAAATGTGTTTAGGGATATCATACTATAAAAAAAGATAACACTTGATGGAATATATTAAAAATTATGGCTCCCTTTTAACTTAAAATTTTGGTTAAACTTTTGCATTTAAGCTACTATCCAGCTTATATCTCAGAAATTGCTTGTGGAATTGACAAGAAAGTTAAGGAGTGTCTTCAGGGGCATCAGTAAACCAAGAAGGATAACTTTTGGACTGAATTTTATGCAAATTATGGCCCTTTTCTTGGTTGGTTTTTTGGTTAAAGTTTTGCATGCACAGTGTTATGCTTATGTCACAGTAACTAGGCATGGGATTGATTTTAGACTTCATAAAGATATTATGGGGTATCAGACTATCAAGGTATATAATTTTTTACTATTACTATGTAAAAGGTATGTGAAGGGCAAGAATTGAAATAGATTTCATTTGATTTACTAACAAGCATTTTGAATAGTCGAGCGTGCTGTCCTCTGACAGCTCTTGTTGGATTAAATTTTACATTGAATTATGTTTTAAGTATGTATAAAGCTTAAATGAGGGTAGTGAGATGAATAGTTCACATGTAAAGAAATGCTTTGTCAGGTCTACTCACTCAATTTTGAGTGAAAGGATATAAGGGATTCAGAGAAACCGGCTGCATTGTACAGACATCTGCCAAATAGACCTTTCCTATGTTTATAGAAATATTCAAATACAGATTATTATGATATATAAATAAGTAGTCAACAGTCCACCTTGTTTACACAAAAGAACACGTACATTTGTTTGTAATACTGTTTTCAACCAGGGTATCCAATAGATGTAAACATTTTTAGGTCAGTGCTTTTACTCGATATTCAGGACACAACTTTGTCTTGCATCAAGATATTTTAAAATAACTTGGTATCATTGTTAATTAATTAATCATGGAAAACTGATCATGGGCATAACACCTAGGTCAGTAGCTCAGAGGTCAAGGTCAGACTTAGGTGTTGAAGGTCAAAATTGATACATAGTTTGATTGTCCATACAGAAAAAATGTTTTTCTGTTTAGGAATTTATATTTATTGCATGTACATGTAATTTATTATTCAATATATTTCTGTTCCAGTGAAAAGTTCCTGGTCTGCCCCATGAAACATGCTGCAGTGACTATGAACGTGGATGGATGCCACAAACTTGTGCCCTTGGACGAGGATGTGAGTATGCAGACTACTATTTCTTTACCTGTGGGTCTCTTCCTTTCTCTCTGCATCTGTCTTTGTCTTTCTTTCTCTTTCTGCCTGTCTCTTTCAGTCCCTTTTAGATAGTATTGAAATATATTGTAGCAATGATACAGTTGCAATGTGCATGTTTTTCTGAACAATTTAGACTCATAAATGATATGTCATTAAATCATAATAAATGACGTTATTATAACTTATTTCAGTCTGACCTGAACATAGTGGCATCTTACGATCGTCGTGGCAACTTCATTTACACAGGAAATGCAAAAGGAAGGGTGAGCAAACTTTGAATGAGTATTAGAAAATTGATGCATTGAATGCATTTAATTATAGCTAAATACTATGAAATGACATGTGTATTACCAGATTGAAGTAGTTATGTAAAGGAAAAACAAAGTCTAAACAGATTCAAGAATATAAATGAAAATATGTGTGTTTATCCTTTACCTAGAAAATCAGTGGTAGTGGTTTTTAAGGGTTTTATGTTTTGTTGTTTGCATCTGTGTTGCATACAATATGATACAAGTGTGTGCACATTGTTATTTTTTGATAATTTTTTGCAGGTGTGTGTATTCACAGAAGATACCCACAAAAACAAGGCATCATTCCGTGTAACCACTGGAACACTCAACACGACAGCCATTAAATCGCTTGAGTTTGCCCGCAGAGGAGAGTAAGTTATGCTTGAAACTCAACTCAGCAGTTATGTCCTCTACTGAATAGTAACCACTAGAAAAATTATATATGATGCTTGCAATCATGAAATGTATTTTGGCTGATTAAATTAACAAAATTTGGTGCAACGAATTGTTGAAAAAGTTTTTTGTTTTGTTTTTATTTCTCTTAAAAAATTTGGCAAATTTTAATATCCATGCAATGGTAGTGTATATTTTAAGAAGATATAAAAATGATTAGAAAAACATCCTTGAAAATAAATAAAATTAGCTGAAATTTATCTTTTTGTCCTTCATATCAGGGGTTGTTCAACCACTGTTCATAGTAACTATTGTTTAAGATATAGGTCAGTCTAATTATTACTCTTCTAATTTAATGAAGAGGAGAATGCTATGAAATTATCCACATAATAAGGTGTTTGTCCATGTCTCAATACTGATTATTTTATTCCTGCTCACACAGGGTTTGGACTTGATCTGCTCTGACTCATTCAGGTTCTAAGTGTTCCCACTGGTGAAATCCTTAAGTTTAATTGACCATTTAAGGAGAAGAGATCAGTTTATGAAACTCTCTGTTTTAATCTGACTCTGATCTGGCTGTGGGACATGCGCTGATAAATCTTTGTCACTAAGCTGGATTAAAGCCTCGGGTAAATTGGTTCCCGTACTACTATCTTGACAAAGTGCACTATCAGTTTCTGTGTTTTCTGCTTTTATACATGCAGCAGATTTTCTATTGACAATTTTGGACTGAGACTGATTTGATAAATCAGTTACAGAGGAGTGGAGCATGATGTATTTCTGGATAATATCCTATGTTGTGTTACAGCTGTTTCCTAGTGAACTCTGCGGACCGTATCATCCGTGTGTATGAAAGTGGGGAGGTGCTGGCATGTGGGAAAGATGGGGAACCAGAACCCATACAGAAACTTCAGGACCTGGTGAACAGGTGAGCTGGTAACCAGCCATGCTTACATTACTTTGAGTCTGTCATTATTTCACTGGTTACCTGGAGGTTGTGGGTTTGATCCCTGGCTGCAACAAAAAAAAAGTCTTTAAAAATGGAACTGATATCTTTCTTGTGCTTGGCACTCAGTTCATAAAGGTAGATCTAGAACTGGTTAGCCTGGTGTCAGGATAATGTTATCAGGTTTGGTATTATGTCACTTGTCTATGGTATGATATGGCATCGAGTCAGCACTATATCTGTCTCATCAGACAAAAATTCTCTTAATTATTGTCAGTTGGACATTAAACCCTAGCACACAAACAATATAGCACTTAAAAGGAAGAAAAATACTTCACTCATAGACTGTTCATTTTTAAATGTCATTGATATGTTATGAAAATTAAGAAAATGAATTAATTTGATTGTAAATAATCAGTCAGCTTGATTCGTCAGAAAAGAGGGTGAAAAATATCTAAAGTTTATTCATGGCATAATAAGAATATTACCCCCCCCCCCAGCAGTGTTCGAATCCACAATCTCCAGATCAATGTTTATTCCTTATTATGGTACCTTAGAAACATAGTACTCATCTAAATATTGATTATATGCAATCATTTGTCCAATCCTTTCAAAAATGATATCTTGAGAGGCCTTTGAGGAACATTAATCAGTGTGGGCAAAAAGAGTAGTGTCCCCTTATTACCAAGGATTGTCCTGTTAACCAAAATATTCAATATTTGAGAGGTCTTTAAGGGGCAGCAATGAAACTTTGCTCTTCTATGCCATGATAAATGGTCCCTCACCAGTTTATGGCTCATTCTCTCTGTTAAATGTCAAGAAAATGGTCCATTTTTATGTAATAATTTACTAATATGTTCAATAACTGTAGAAGAACAAAACATCTCTTTTCAGCATACTCTGCCTACCTAATTTGCATTAACCTAGAGTTACTACTTTTGATTCTTTATATTAGTATCATCTTTAAATTCAGGGGTGTAAAAATTTCTAAATTTATTATTTACCCTTTCCAAGTCTGAGGTAGTCAAATCAAGAAGAAATACAAAGAGTCTGTTCTGCCCTGCTGGCCATACTATAGCAAGTGGAATTTTTCACCGCTGAAATTGTTGACCGTGTGTGGTGTCATGGAGGTATAACTCACCACTAGCTTTACATATTGCATTTCTCTGACACTGGTACAGAGATTTTCATGGTAGACCTGTTACATTACAGAACACTATGGAAGAAGTGCTGTTTCTCAGGGGACGGGGAGTACATAGTGGCGGGGTCTGCCAAGCAGCACTCGCTGTACATCTGGGAGAAAAGTGTGGGTAATCTGGTCAAGATTCTTCATGGCACCAAAGGAGAGATGCTGTTGGATGTGTCAGTAAGTGTATAGTTGTGGTACTTGTGTTAGGATGGTGCTGTGCTGGGGACTGCTTGTCTGTTACTGAAGAAGTTGACATTACTACATTTAACTCACATAGTTAATTAGGGAATAATAAGAATAATGAGCATTTTCCTGTCATGTTGCATATTGTACTGTCCCGTTTTGCCAAATCAATATCTTAATACCCCCCGCACAATGAAGTTGTAAGGAGGGTATACTGGATTCAGCTTGTCAGTCTGGCCGTCGGATACTTTGTCCAGGCCATAACTCAAAAAGTATAAAAGGCATCAAGATGAAACTTCATATGTGGATAGATCTCAATGAGGGGGAGTGCAGTGACCAAGAACCATAACTCTCTGTCACGTAATTTTTGAGTTATTGTCCTTTGTAAATTTTCATACTTAAATTTTGTCCAGGCCATAACTCAAAAAGTATAAAAGGCATCAAGATGAAACTTCATATGTGGATAGATCTCAATGAGGGGGAGTGCAGTGACCAAGAACCATAACTCTCTGTCACGTAATTTTTGAGTTATTGTCCTTTGTAAATTTTCATACTTCATTTTTGTCCGGGCCGTAACTCAAAAAAGTATAAAAGATATCAAGATGAAACTTCATACGTGGATAGATCTCATTGAGGGGGAGTGCAGTGACCAAGAACCATAACTTTGTCCGTATTTAGTTATTGCCTTTGTAAATTTTCAACTTAATTTTTGTCCGGCCGTAACTCAAAAAGTATAAAAGATATCAAGATGAAACTTCATATGTGGATAGATCTCATTGAGGGGGCATGCAGTGACCATGGACCATACTTTTTGTCACGTGATGTTGGAGTTATTGCCCTTTGTAAATTTTCATACTTAATTTTTGTCCAGGTCGTAACTCAAAAAGTATAAAAGGCATCAAGATGAAACTTGAAACAAGAACTGTAAACTTCATTCCTGTGACAAAGCGACATGCGGGGGGTATTTGAGCCATTACAATGGCAGTTCTAGTTTCATATTGCAGACTGTCTAAAACATTTTTAGAGATCTCAGTGATTTTAAAATACTCACTGAACTGAAGTCGACTCCCACAGTACCAGTGTCAAACAGCAGGAATTTAATTTTGTTATATCATTTATTACATCCCACTTCGCAGAAAAGCAATGAAAAAAATGGTGGTTAGATGTTTCGAACAACGGCTTTAACCAATGATGACTTTGACACACATTTCTACATGTACTGATGGCTGTGTTTGTATGTTGACAGTGGCATCCAGTCAGACCCATCATAGCCTCTATCTCCAGCGGCGTGGTGTCCGTGTGGGCACAGAACCAAGTGGTAAGTCACTATGGATATCATTGAAACAGGATGGCTCAGGTTCTGGGTCCTAATTCATCAATCTCCTTAGTCTATAGTTTAGAATCAAACTCAAAAATTGGCAAAATTTCATTGTGAGGTTTTACTCAACTTATTATTATATCAATACCCTAAAATACAAAATGCAGATATTATTATTTTAAGAAACTTATCACTGGCTTATACAGACTGAGTAGAAGTTTATAATTTGTGTTTTGGTTATTCATGGCTTTCCAAATATTTCCTCATTTTCCCCATAAAACAAACATTCATGGTGAATTTAGTTACTGAAAAGAAGACCTGTTATAAAAGACTGATATTAAATGTTGAGTAATTTCTTGCTTGCATTTCATTCCTGCAAGGAGGGATATGATTAACATAGGAGTATGGCAAAAGGTGAAATTTTATAAAAATTAACTCTGAGTTACAAAGGTCTCACCTATTTTAAAGAGTGGTTGCCATGGGAAATTTCATCTCTCCTAGCACTTTCCCTACTGTCAGAACATGTTGAAAATGTGGTGTTAGAAGTAATCAAATTGAGACACAATCAGTGTCCCATTTGGGTCACAGCTTAGGCATAGACTGTCCATATAGGCGTCGTTATAAGAGTTCAGATCTAGCCTCTGGAATACCACAGTGTAAAATGATGTCTCTGAGTGGCATTTCACTTGTTTCAGGAAAACTGGAGTGCCTTTGCCCCAGACTTCAAGGAACTGGATGAGAATGTTGAATATGATGAGAGGGAGTCTGAGTTTGATATAGAGGAAGAAGACAAGGAGAAGGAAGACTTCAAAGGTACACAAACAGCTGTGATGTGTGAAGGCTCACCACTGACGGCTTGGGGCCCATCATATCTTTTAACCAATTGCCATATTTAGAAGTCACCCTTAATTTTTGGCCAATCATAAGCTCTGACAACTAAAATTTATTTTGATAGAACACTGTCTATTTTCTATTTTACCATGCGCAAAATAGATCAGTTTGATTTTTCTGAGCAATATCTTAAATTTATTCCCCCATATATCTTTATCATGAGTATTACAGATATCACCTTTTTAGTGTTTAAGCAGTGAATATATAAGACCCATCTTTCCCATTCATGGCGATGTCAGCTGCTTACAAACAAAGCCATGACGAGGTCAACCATTGACTACCTGTTATCCCAGTGTAGTTATTGAGCCTGTAAGTTAGTTTGAATACATCTGTAAACACTGGGAAGCTCCTTATTTAGTTAAATTTAAACTTATTTATTTTAAAATGATTGGGAAACATTGAGAAAGTTCTTATAAACTTATACTAATCCCTCTCATTTGTTAGATCAGTACTTTGCGCCTAGGAAGGCCATGAAAAATCCTTGCCCCCAATGTTGAACTTTTAATTTTACAGAAGCAGAGGATGACGTCGAGGTTGATGTTACAACAATTGAACCCATCCAGGCGTTTGTCAGCAGGTAAAAATCTCATCATTCACCATAAGAGATAAAATCATCATTTTCATGTCAAGCAATTGTCTGTATGTAGATGTCCTTTCTATAAAAATTCATATCATGTAATTTAGGCTTCCTATGGGAATTTTCAAAGAGACTTGGGAAATATATGAAAAATTAATAGACTAAAACAAACACAGTGGGTATTACCAGTTCCAGGTAGGTGCAAACAAGATTTTACCGTTAAAAATGAATACCGTCCCCAGTGGCTGAGTGGTTAGAACGTCTGCCTCGGGAGCGGGTGGTAATGGGTTCGATCCCCAGTTGCAACATACCAAAGTCATAAAAAGTGTTACTGGTATAGCTCCCTTGCTTGGTGCTCAGCATAAAAGGGTAGTTCCAGGAATAATTAGCCCTGTGTCAGGATAATGTGACTGGGTGTGGTATCATGCCACATGTCTACGGCGTGATACTGAAGTGTGGCAGCACCATATGTATATAGGAATAATGTGCATCGTCCTGTTAAGTCCAGCTTTGCAATATGTTAATATCTTTTCATATTGTTGAGTCTTAGCAGTGCAGCAGGGGAAGGTATTCAATACTTTAAGTGATAGCTTTAGTTTGACATCTGGTCAATCATGAAGGTTTTTTTATGAAAGTGTGATTGATGTGTCACACATGTTGTTATAGTGACGAGGAAGAGGAAGACAACAAGGCCCTGCTGTACCTCCCCGTCTCCCCGGAGATTGACGAACCAGAGGAGGGCTGGCCTGCTGCCACAGATCCTGTAAGTCCTTGGTTTTGTGTTGTGCCAGAAGTCATTATTTCTCCCAGATTATGTCTCTCCGGAAGATATCTCCTCTTCTGCTAATGCTTTTGAAAAGTCACTACATGGATCTATCCACTCACTTGATTTCCTTAGACTCAAAGAAAATCAATCTTATTTTGAACATGTAATCATCAATCACAAATACATCTCATTAGTAAGTTGGTTAAATGGTTAGAACATTCATCTAGGAAGGAGATATTAATGGTTAAATCCCAGGCTGCAGTGAACATTGATCAAGAAATAGCTCTTCCTGCCTGGAAGGAGCTGTCTGACCAGTGTCTTCTTTCTTTGCTTGTATAAAATGGTAGCTTGGATTCTATACAGTTTACACAACAAAGAAAAAATTCATTGTTTCATAAACCAATTAAAGTTCAGTAAATTAATCCTGTCATAAATCTATATATGAATCTTCATGAGGTTATAGGTTAGAGAACAGCATCATAAAGAATCTACTTTGTATGTGTATCCATGAAAATATCTCCAGTAATTTAAAAGGACTGAAGGCTAAAACTGGCACAGGACAGCGAGACAAAGCAATATCCGTTCCATGTAGACAAAGTCCCAAAATGACTGAAATACTGTTGTTTGGATGTAAAATCCAAACAAAACAAACAGCTCCAGTTACAGGAGAGCTTTAAGACAGACTGGTTGTGTTCTAGCCCCAGCTGGCAGAGGAGGTCCCCACACAGACAGAGAAACGGAGAGCCAGTCAACCGGCCCCAGAGTCGGCAAAAAAAAGGAAAATGAAGCCAGTGGAAGTTGATCTGGAACACGCCCCAACAGATGGTAAGTGGCTTGTCTGACATGCCAGCAACATTACATCTGCACACATGTATATACTCACAGAGCATTATTACATTTTTTGTTTTGTTTGAGTTTACTGTCGCTTCTAAAGTAGTTCAGTCATATAGCAATGTCCAGTTAATAACTAGAATAGAAAGATTAATATACACAGAGGCACTCTCTCTGGTGGAACCACTGACCTACTGCAAGATATCTGGGAGACTTCCTCACATGAAAAATCTGAGGGACTTTGTGAGTGATGTAAAGTCACTTACTTCAACCCCTCTGCAATTGAGGCCCCTATTACATTTGTTTTTGTGCATGAGTACATGCTTTTACAAACAGTAATATGTATACATTCTTTGCTAGAAGAATAGATATTAGTTGTGATTTGTACTGGTAAATAGATGTAAAGCTTGCAAAAATATTTTATGTTAGTTTTGTTTGAATACTTTTCATTCTTGACTTTTTTTATTCTGATGTGATTATTATTTAAAGTCATATAAAGCATACAATTTACAAACTTTCAAACAACCTTCGTTAAGAGTTATCATCAAACTATGCAAAAAAGTTTTTAAATACATATATAAGTGAATAAACTTATTGGTTGACCCAGTGTCAGGATAATGTGGTATCATACCACATGTCTACAGTGTGATTCTACATTGTTGTAGCACTAGATCTATTTCAAGTAGACATAGTCTCCATATGACTGAAATACTTGTGGCAGGTCATTAAACCCATTAAACAAATAAACAAACATATACATATGTAGAACAGTATCATGATACTGGAATGCTTCCTCTCTGTTACCCAGAGATCCACCCACTGTTGAATGTGAAGAAGCCCAACGAGAAAGCGCACAAGAAACCCAGTACGAAGACGAAGCAGAAATCTGGCAAGTCAGACAGGTCTAAACACAAAGGTTAGTGTAGTTACCTATGATTCATACAGTCTTAAACAACAGGCCCAGGAAATGGGGACATGTTCACGAAATATCATAAGATATTGCTTAAATTTTCAAAAATTGAATAAAGCTTACATTTACTGAACTATTATATTCTTAATATAAAGAGCTAATTTACCAGATGGAAAAATATATATCTTGCATTATAAGCTTGTCTGTTTTGAAGAAAAAGTCTAGCTATTAGATTGCTTGGTCGTTGTTGTTGTTGTTGTGCAAAAACTTTAATGTAGCCAATTACTCATACATGTAAAACAGATGAGCCTTGGCACCACTTTGCAGAACTCTGGTATTTTTTTTGCATATTATTTTGCAAATGTTGGTTGGTTTGTCTGTCTGTCTGTCAGTAGACAGAGAAAGGGTGTTGGGTCATGATTACTGCATGTAGATGAAAACAGTAGTAATTTTTTTTTTCTGGCTCCTTTTTTCATTGAATGTTTCTTTTGTCTTTATTGACCATGCTTCAGACTACACATCCAGGGCAGGGGTATACCGACAGATTGTGTTGTTATTGTCATCAAATTCAGTATTCTCTCTCAAAAAAATACCAAGTTATCAAAATAAACACAGGCCTATGGGCTCAAGGTTATACCAAAACATTTACAATATGTATAGCCTTCCAAACTAATAAAAATATGCATGAACATAAAGGGGTGCAACATGTGATTTTAGAAGAAAAGTCAAGTGAAAAAATGGTAATAGATTAATGAAGATGCTTTTCATACATGACGTCAAAGCCTCCTGTATTTTCAATGGTAACTTTTAATGGTTCCTAATTTTAAAAGAAAGAACTATAAGTCTTTTTATTCCGTATTATAATACTGTTGGGACTTTAAGCAGTGATGCTTCATGCCCTAGAATTTGTTTTATTGAAAGAGATTTTTTTTAGCTCGCTTGAGCACTTGTGCTCACTCTAGAGGCCACAGTTTTAGCCCAATCTTCATAAAATTTGGTCAGGATGTTTGTCTACATGATATCTTGGATAAGTTCGAAATTGGGTTACATGGGGTCTTAAAATAGGTCACCAGGTCAAATCTTAGAAAAACCTTGTGAACACTCTGGAGGCCTCAGTTTTAGGCCAATCTTCATAAAATGTGATCAGGATGTTTGTCTATATGATATATTGAATGAGTATGAAATTGGGTCACATGGGGTCAAAAACTAGGTCACCAGGTCAGATCTTAGAAAAACCTTGTGAACATGCTTGAGGCCACATTTTTAGCCCAATCTTCATGAAACTTGATCAGTATATTTTTTTACATCAAATCTCTCTACATTTTTGTCCCAGTCTTCATTAAACTTGATAAGATTGATGACTGCATAAATTCCCAGTTGAGTGCAAATTCAGGTAGGATCAAAATCTAGGTCACTTAGTCAAATGTTAGAAAAACACTTTAGATGCCACATTTTATGTCATCATGCCTAACACAGCAATCTTACTCAGGTGAGGGACACAGGGCCATCTTGGTCCTCTTGTTTTAAATCAGCAGATATCAATTATGATGCTTTACTGTATACTGTGAAAACATTAATTTACGTGGAACACTAATTTTTGTTGATTTCATGGAGGGTTTTATCCATCAATATTAATACCCAAGAAAACTTGTCTCTTATATAGACATGACATTTTCTAGAACGTAGATTCACAAATAAATGAACCCACAAAATTCTCCTAGCCTAGGTACATAATTAACAAAATCTAATGTCAATGAAAATTAATGATTTTACAGTAATATAATTTTCATTCAGATTATGTGTAACAGCCTTGTAAACCTGACAGGGGGCAATAACCATTCTAAATTTCATGTTCCAGACTGAAGAGTTCCAATGTTGTGTCAATATCACACATTCTTAGGACGTGTATGGTGTGACAGTCTCAAACCAGGAGATCAGGCCCCACTGGTTGCTGTCTTTTGTGTGTGTGTAATTGTTGTCAACGTGGTACCAGCCATCACAAGGGAACACACCTCAGAAACATAAAGACACAGAAAGGGGCTCACAGCCCCTGAAATAAACTGTGCTGCATGCGTGGATCCGGCAGTAATCTTGGAGGGGGTCTGGTAATGGAGCAGATGCAAGGAAACTCAAGTCTGATTTTCACAGAAATGGGAATCAAGCATGTCATATTTCATTATATTATATCTTGTCTTGTTCTACATTTACATAAAACAAGGTAAGATGCCAGAGTATTAATCACTGTTAATGATAGTTCTAGTTTTTGTTTTAGGAACCCCTCTGGAACAGGAATTGAATTGAGAAAGTCCTCATTTACCAAAAATCTGAGTGGAATTTAGTGGGCTCAAAGCTCCTGGTTCCCCGTCTTACTCTACCCATGTTCTGACTGTTACATCTTGATTAAGTGGCCCAGTTGAACTAGATATGGGCAGCTGGTACTGTATCTGTAGCAGTCTGGATCCCGGCCAGGATATTAGTAACAGTGATGATATTACCTGATGCTTTCATTGTTATAATGATTCTTAGAAGGACTGAACTTGAGGCTGATGTTAGAGAAGATGTTGGCCTCTGGTAGGCAGATCATTATCTTGATGGGGATGCATGCATATGGGATATAAATATATAAGAATTTCTTTTCAACATTGGGGTGGAAATTAATTTGATATGTTAGATATGTAGATATAATGATTGTAGAGGCATATTGTCTGTTAAAAGCCAGTATGTATTCAATGGAATGAAAATAGATGAAGGTTTGAATTGGGTCAGTCATTTTTTATGTACCAGGAAGAAACCTTCCTTTTAGAAGCTTTTAGAAGCTCTAAGAAACTGATAAGATCTTGTTGGGAGTGAAATGAAAAAATAATTTTCCATTGTATATGTAGGGCAAAATTGAATGTAGAATAATAGATCTCTGATAATTTTCATTTTTTTCCATAATCTGCATCATCATCATTATCATCATCATCATCATCATCATCATCATTATCATCATCGTTATCATCATTTCATAATAATTACAAATGTAAATTGTTACATATTGTTATTACAAACACTTTTGTTAATGTAAAAATGTTTAATGGACTATTTTTTTTATTATTATTCATGTGTTTAAATTATGTATTGGGGAGCTAGTGGTAAAATAGGGAGAAAGTGACAAGAGAGAGAGAGAGTTTTTTTTTTCTTTTATCAGCATGTTTGTTTATTTGATATGCATAAAGCTGTAAATAAGTCAAGATTGTGTTTTTTTTTTATTTTAATCCATGTAATCAATGGAGAGAGTGACACTTTGAACTTACCTATTTTTTTTGTCAATTTGGAATCAAGTTTTTTCAGTTGATACTAATCCCTTTTGATGCATCCTGGGTCGGACCAGTACTTGGCACCTGGGAAGGTCATGAAAAAATCCTTTCCCAAACAATGTTCCAACCCACAACTTATGGATCCATGGATATGCATGTTACTACTGGATCATAGCGTCCTTAGACAGGAAATGTACATGTCTTTGCCACTGTACACAAGTATTTTCCTTCATTTTATCCATGTAGTGTAGTAAAATAGAGTCCAGGCTCCTGAAATCCATGTAGTGGGAGAAATAGAGAAGGGAAAGAATGTAGGTCATATCTGGACGTTTCACCTTTGGGTAGTCTTGACCGCAGAATATATATTGTATGTTTTAATATCTCAGTTCTAATTTCCATAAAAAATCATCAACCTACCAGAAATAAGAATATTAAAAAAAATGTTTATCTGATATAAATCTGTCATTGTTGTAATATAAGTATAACTTTATAAAATAATTTAAAAAAAAACACCAGTGTAGTATAATATAAATAAACATACATATGATATAAAGATAGTAATGAAATAATATAAATAAAGGTATATATATATATATATATATGCTATTTAACTATCAAGTAATATTAATAAAAAATAATATATAACTAATTGGTGAAGTGTATATGTGTATATATGTGAATAAAATTTATAAGTATGTGGTATAAAATATCAATGCACTAGTGTGTATATATATATATAGAGAGAGAGAGATAGATATACCATTATAATGATAGATATATACCATTATAATGATAGATATATTTTTATATTTAACTGGTTAATTTCAGTACCTATTTTATACCACAGTGGAATGTGACTTCCACACTTGGCACAAAGAACATTTAATTACAGGGCAATAACCAGTAAGAATGTGTGTGTGTGTGCTTTAAGTCAGTCAAATTTGCCATGCAGCAAGGTAATGCCAGCATGAATTCGATCAGTGTCTCACAAATCAGCATTGTGCAGAGTTGCATTGTTCCAGCAGCCTGCATATTTCTAGATACTTACCCAATTAGCCAGGGACTGGTAGCAGTACGAGCCTGATTACTGCTGACGTCAGCATAAAGATCTGTTGCCCATCCAGGCAAGTTTTGGCACGAGGCCTTGGGTGCCTCTCCCTTCTCCAGGAGGCCCCTGTCCCACAGGTGTGCGATGTATTACGAGTTTTTGATCTCTCTCATTTGATTATTCCTTCTTTTTTTCTAGCCGATTTTTTGTCTTGTCGCGTTCATCCCAGCACACTTCAGAATAGTCAGTGTCAAATGACGGAGGCCCTTAATGGATAGAAATTTATTTATAAAAAAGATGCAATATAAGCTTTCTCTAGGAATTTCAGGACGTACCCTGTGATATTAATACCACAGTGCATGTGCGTATGTATCCCGTATTTCTGATAAAGCACAGAAATACTCGTACGTTTCCCAACCTCTACCCCTTTCCCTCTCCCCTCAGCACACGAATATTCTTCGCTATGTAAGAGTTCTTCCGTTACAGATAGACCCGTCTAGCGTAAACTCAATTTAGACCCTATATTTTAAACTATTTCTTGGAATATCATGATGCAGGTAAGACTTATTATGTCGACATTGTCAGTCTCGATATTTAAGATATCTCGACATAACTTGAAGGTCCCGAAACTAAAAAGAAAAATATTTTTATTTCGTATGCCGACATTTCTTCTACCTTGTTCTTTGGTATCGTTGGGTAAATTCTCACCCGAAGTGTTTATCACTAAGTGAGCGTGTGTTTCTTTCTAACTACCTTGATTTAAGCAAAACCACTGAATGAATGACCTTGAATGATGACGAAATTCTATGAGATTAGTGAACCTCGGTACAGCGACCGTGGTCTACTTTTGTTCTGATGAGTAACGCTTTTGGTGAGGATTGTTCACTGATAAACCAAAATAGTTTTCTTACTTATTTTATGAGTGTATATTGCTCTAGGCACAACTGTGTGAATTCCATCGTTCTGTAAGACTTAAATCGTAGAATATTAGTAGAACTAGGACGGAAATTTGCCCCTGAACGAGATTCTCTCTCTCTCTCTCTCTCTCTCTCTCACACACACATACGCATGCGCACGATTTAACAACCAATGTCTTTGGATAGACAACTGAACTTTTTTTAGTTTTAGCTGTGGCCAGTTGGTTTGAAGTGTTAGAGAGGATAAAATACAAATATATAGATAGAGTCTATTAAGACATCTCTACAGACAATAGAAGGCCGAAGCAAGCGTAGGCTTCTATTGTCTGTAGAAATATCTGGATAGATTCTACCCGAATTAGAAGTCGCCCTAGATTTGCCAAACACGTGCTTCGTCAAAATAGATCAATCTATTTCGCATTCGGTAAAATAGAAAATGGAAGAAAGGTGTTCTTTTGAAATAAATCCATGATACATTTGAATTTTCAGAGCTTCTGACTGGCCATAAATTTAGGGTGACTTCTATATATGATCAGTGTGAGATATTACCGTAGTCACGCGAATCTGTATTCTCGGTATTTATTGCACGAGTTGTGACGTCGTGACATCTTCTTATTGCGTGTTAAGTGTATATTTAATTATTATTTGTGTATATTGTTTGTGTTTATCTAAATGTGTGTTAGTGTTTATCGCATTGTGTATTTGTGAATACATGTAATGACGTATTTGTGTATGTATAATTGTGCCTGTGTGCAAATATAGCTCTGAATTTACCGAGTGTTATATGCATATTTTCACGTGTTATACTTTTTCTACAAAGGTTCCGTGAAAAAAGGGGATTCCTTACAGCTGGACGGCATTTTCTACCTTTCAGCATGATGTAACATTTCTTCTACCAGTATTTGCGATATAAGTAACCTTCTCTTAAACAGAAGCTTTGCTTCAAGGTAGCCATATTTTCACAGACCTTATACGATGACTTCATTGATGGCATTTTTTTTTATAATACACACATAGCACCTTTTGCGTAAAGTTTTGTTACAAATCAAAAAGTGTGTTTATGTCTGTATTCGATACGGTAATCTCTGAGATATAACTCATCCCGCATAGTGTATTAATGTATTCGTTATCATCATTTGGTACATAAAACATTCTATTTCTCACTCTGATTCTCTCTCACTATATCCCTACTATCTTTCTCAATTGTCAATCACCCTCTCCTTTTCTCTCTCTCTCTGTCTATTGTCTTTTTAAATATTTTGTTTTCTCTCTCTTTCTCTGTCTGTGTGTGTGTGTGTGTGTGTGTGACTTTTTCTGTCATAACTCTATTCTTTACATATATAACAAAACTTTTCAACTAAAGATTTTTCTCCACCAGGAAATCCCGTTTGAAAATATATAACCCACTGTTTACAAAAATACTGACAAAATATTCTAAAACTATCCCATAAATATCTATAAATATATCCAAAGGTTCTTAGTAGAGAGAAATCTTAAATTGAGAAGTTTCTTTTAGAAATTTCCCTTTCGGTATATTTTATATTCACAGAGAACAAGGTCGACATATCTTGTCCATTGTGTAGATCTTTTTCTTCTATAAATAGATCAAACGTTATAGCGAACTTATTATGCTTTTATAGAACATACATATTCAAGCAACCAACAACTTAAAAAAGCATGACAAAATCTGAAAATAAGTAATGCTGATCAGAACCGTTTTTCTTCTTTATATTTGATGCAGTGCATGAAAGCAAAGTTTATTTCATTAATCCTCTTAAGTCTCTCTGATGACAGTAACTTAAATAAGCTTTTTCTCTCAAAATTATTAATGTTTACTATTGTCGCGATTTATAAATTAAATGTAACACATTTTGACAAGGATATAACTGCTAATCAACTGAAAGACATTTAAAACATTCTTTGCGTATCATTCTTGGGCCGCATCCGGTTCACGCGAGGCCCTCGGTTTTCTCGTCGGTGGTTTCACTTCCTCCTCCTCGTCAGTTGGATACTCGTCATCATCACCCTCCTCGTATAATTCCTTGACTGCGATGTCCTTCCCGTGTCGCACGGCCCCAAAACACGTCATCCCCTTCTGGGAGTCGTAGATATTCGTCTTAGCTTGCTGTGTCAAAATACCCTGACTGGCGCGAAGCTGTCGGCGAGTAAACTTCTTCTTAGGTTTCTTTTCCCCCTCCATCTCCTGTTTATAAGATAAATACTTTGTGCATACAAGTGGTCATATATGTGGACGTATGGGTGGTTAGGCACGGTTCGATTACACCACAGAAGCACAAAGAAACAGAAATGTTACTGAAGCTGTGAAATAAACTCATGCGACATGAACTGGAAAGATGTTGATCAGCAATCCTTTTTCCTTTCAATTTCAGTTTTTCTTTTCGTTTAATTGTAGATTTTTTTTTTTGATTTTTTTTCTTCAGATTTGAGGAAAATCACACAAATTTATGATATTACAATGATTATTGTAAGTAAAATATGTAATTAAGAAAGTGTTTATTTATCTTTAATTTTTGTTTTCAGTTTGATATACGTGTTCATTGCCGGTTTGTGTGTGTATGTGTAAAAATCAAATTTAGTTAATATTGTTCACTATTTTTGAAGGTATACTGTCATCAGAAGTTTAATATTTAAGTTTATCCATTTGAGGACGATTTAAAATGACAAATGATTAAAGAAAATATAAACTCAGTTTTACTGGACTAGTATTTATTCACGTTTGATATTGGAACATATGAATCAATACTTATCCAACTTAAAGTAATATACTGTGACTGATAATTACACTAAAATGAACGAATAATTTCACGCAGCTTAGAAGTTATGGAGAAAATAAAAGTCAAAGGTGAGCAGGACAGTAAAAAGCGCTCATATCTTTCACAATGTCACGATGTCCAGGATTCTAAATCACAGTAATAAATTCCACACAAAAACTATACTGTTCAGGTATTCCAGGACATATGTATTTGAGCTAGTTTGTTATTTGCTGTATTATTCATCTTCTGGTTCCGGCTCAGGCTCCGCCTCCTCAGCAGCTGGTTCCGGTTCGGCTGGAGCTGCGTGCGACTCTTCAGTTCCTCTAGACCTACGTACTGGTGCCTTTACTTCCTCCTCTTCGTCGGTGGGGTACTCGTCGTCAGCGCCCTCGTCGTACAACTCCGTGATGGCAATGTCTTTACCGTGCCTCACAGCACCGAAGCAGGTCATACCGGTTTGGTTGGCGTAGATGTTTGTCTGAGCTTGCTGGGTCAGCTGACCTTCGCCTTCTCGGTTGCAATCGTCTGCAATAATGTCCCGACCGTGGCGGACAGCGCCGAATGTAGTCATGCCAGCTTGGGAAGCATATATATTTGTCTTGGACGCCTGTGTAAGTATTCCCTGGCTAGCACGAAGCTGGCGGCGTGAAAACTTCTTCTTGGGTTTCTTTTCACCGTCGGCCATCTGTCAGGAAAACAATGTAAATAAATATTATATTCTACGTCATTAATTACCAAGGACAGTGATTGTTTGTTGAAAGGTTTAAGGGGATACATAACAGGACTAACAGAAGTTTTGCATTATCCAGAAAAAGTCACTCAGTCTATTTCTATCTCTAATCTGAAGAAAGAAACTCGTCACCACATGCATAAAATATTTTAAACAAAGAATCACAGCTTGGATGCAAAAGTCAGTTTTCATCAACATTCTTTAAATGTCAAAATAAGTCAACACTCATGCTAGAAATAATTTGAAAAAATAAAGTTTTCCCTCATTATCGCCAGCCAAATTGCACTTACTGATTTCTGCTGTCTTTCTTACTTATACTTGTTTTTAAAACAATGTGCCAAAATTTGAATATTTTAAACATGTTAATGGGGTAAGTAAATGAGGGTTGAGAACTTACCATAGTTACGCCTGTGTGTAAGAATTTGCTTGTCATGAAGGCTAGCAGACTGCATGATATCACCGAATTAAGCACACTTACAATGCTGTGTGTGTATCAAACAATCTTCCAAGGAAGCGCAGTTCAAAGCTGCCATTTTCAGACATGATATGGTCGCACAAGATGGTGCATGTGTGCGCGCGTGCAAGTATGCATTTCCCCTGGATTTTTGTATTCTTGATTATTTTTGTTTTCGCATTTTCCCTTAAAGCTATGTGTACATTTTAAAATCCATACGCTTAATTAAAATAAACCTTATTATTCTAAAAAATACTAATGCTCCAATAAACCTTTTATACAAGAGGCATGTATATAAGTTTTTCTGCAGCATTGCGATTTGTTTAGAAAATAAGGTATGAATAACACAACATTTCTTAAATTTGCACGTCATTTAATTGCATAATTTGAAAAATGAACACAATTTCAGAATTGATTAATACAATAGGTGAATGACTTATATTATATCACAAGTATCAAAATTAAAAAGCAAAACAAAAATATGTCATGAAAGGAATTATATGCTTTAGAGTAGATATATGAAAACCTCGTCGATTGTTTTCATGTTATATAAATTGAGTGATTGAAAAGAAATCCTTTTAGCTTGTCTCTAAAGTTATCGAGTCTTAAACATTTAAACAGATCCACATATCTACGCAAATAAACACCACTGTCAATAAACACTACAATGCGTTATGCGTCCTCATACGTTTTATCATTGGTTAGTTCATCATTCGAAATACCCTCACGTAGTTTTCTCATGGGTTTGACAGGAGTTGGATCTTCCTCATCAGTAGGGTAGTCATCATCATCACCTTCATCGTACAACTCTGTCACTTTAATATCAGCAACATGACGTACAGCACCAAATGAGGTCATTCCTTTCTGAGAGGCAAACTTATTAGTCCCAGTTTGAAGACTTAGTTCAGAAAAGCCTTCTAGACTAGCGTCATCTGCACGAATGTCTGCGACATGTCTTACTGCGCCAAAACCTGTCATTCCAGACTGGTTGGCATAGAGATGGGTCGCCGCCTGCTGCGTTAGCAAGCCTTGACCTTCGGCGGCGGAATCGTCTGCCCGGATGTCTGCGCAGTGTCGCACGGCGCCGAAACCTCGCATTCCCGACTGGTTGGCGTAGATGTTGGTCTTTGCCTGCTGGGTCAACATGCCCTGGCCAGCTCGCAGTTGCTTCCTGGAGAACTTCTTCCGTGGTTTCTTTTCACCGGTGGACATTTCCTGAAATGATGAAACACACTGAAATTTCTCCCATAAATAACCCATTACCTCACACAGAAATGTCAGAGAAAATTTCGGTCTTTTGAGCGTACACTAACATTAGTTCTGTAATACAGTATTCTCTAAAGATACAAGCATATTTGGTTAAAATGTGATAATATATGTTTTTTTATTACAATATGTACGTTGCATTCAAGAATAATGGCTTAAAATATACATTATGGTGCATATTCGCATATTAAATATGTCATACAAATATATTTTCATGCTTCTGAATTTAAAGTGAATTTTTGTTAAACAAGCATTTTATTGTCTACGTTAAAGTTATACCAGTTACTACGGGGAAAGAATGTTAAGATTTCAAGATAACATTAAAATTTAGAATCAGAAGAAGACTACAAGGAAGTGTGACTTTACTCCAGAATTTCAAGGGTAAGAGAAAGTGTCTTAAATATTTTAATAAAACTACAAACAGTTTGACCATTTCAGAAAAAAGGTTCTCTAAAGGATTCTGTAAAATTCGAAGAAACATGCGCTAAAGTAGGGCTATTGAAATACACATGGGCTACACGAGGGTCAATATCACACCAATAAGAAATCACACTTACCAGTTTCCTATTGGCGTTGATTAGAGACCTTCTCATGGTGAATTACATTATCCCTATGCTCACACACTAGGTCATTGTGATATAAAACAGGAAAAGGGGACCCCTTATGAGGAAATCAGGACTGACGAGGTATGATTGGAAAATAGGACATGAGTACTGAATGTAGGTATTATGATGTGAATTCTCAGACTCGAAATGAATACCATGTAACTGGAAAAGTAGCATCTACACTACATTTCGTGCACTACACTAAGAATATAATTAGTATGTTTGAAAAATATTTACATGTGTTAAAAGATTTAAAAGAAGACAAACAGGTGTTAGATGATAGAGATTAGTAAGACGCGGACAGTGGTATTTCCTCGCGTTCCTTCCAACTGATGCCATTCAGAGTAAATATTACCGACAGCATTTGTTTCATCTCATATTTATTCCTTGTATGTTGTAGGAGTCTGGATTTATCAATAAGTATAAACATTATGAATCAAAATATTTAATAAATAGAATAATGACCATACGTTAAGGCCTACTTGAAATATAGACCATAGTTGGATGCTTGCTCAAATGAAATTGTTTGTGTCGAAATGTTATCAAGCTGTTAACATCTTTGGTTCCAATCGTATGGATTTCGAAATTCCTATTATTTACCGAACTTACTTGCAGAATAAATTAATATTTAATTCGTTTGTATTTTACAATTCTATGAAAGTATTTACAAACACAGTTATGAGCACAGTATTCACATACTTTGCCGCTATATTTGGAAAAGGTTAAATATGTTAAATTAATGAAAATGGGTAAAGTCATTTTCGCGTGAATTTTGTCTCGGTCCGTAGGTAATGTTCTAGATGTCTTCCTTATGACACATTCACGTTTTAGGGTCTCTTAAATTTGTTGAAATGTCTATCTTTTAACTTCATCTGCCTAGCAAAACTACCACACAAAGCCACCATCACCATCGTCATTGGCAGGTTCTGGTTCTGGTTCAGGCTCGGCAACTGGCTCAGGTTCCGGTTCAGCTTCCGGTTCCGGTTCAGGCTCAGGCTCTGCCTGTGGTGGTGGTGATGCCACACCGGGTGAAACACCCCCCTGCTCTCGGGCTTGTCGGCGTTTCTGACTCTCAGAAATCTGAGGTGTGGGCTCATCCTCATCTGTTGGATATTCATCATCAGCTCCCTCATTGTACAACTCCGTAACGGGAATGTCTTTTCCGTGACGTACAGCACCAAAGCAGGTCATGCCTTTCTGCGATGCGTAGATATTTGTTTCGGCTACCTTGGTTAAGACTCCCTGGCCATTCTGGTCGGAATCATCGGCTGCAATATCTCTGCCATGACGTACAGCACCGAAGCAGGTCATGCCTTTCTGAGATGCATAGATATTTGTTTCAGCAACCTTGGTTAAGACTCCCTGACCATTCTGGTCTACGTCATCAGCAGCAATATCTCTACCATGGCGAACAGCGCCGAATGTTGTCATCCCTTTCTGGGAGGCGTAGATGTGCGTGGCAGCAATTTTTGTTAACACTCCTTGGCCGGTCTGATCAGCATCATCAGCTTTGATATCCTTACCATGACGTACAGCTCCGAAAGAGGTCATGCCGGACTGAGATGCATACTTATTTGTGGCTGCCATTTGGTGAATGAAGCCCTGGCCAGCGCGAAGCTGCTTCTTGGAGAACTTTTTCTTTGGTTTGTCAGACATCTGAAGATAGGTTAATATATGTGCACAATTAAGACATGTATATGAGATGGTCTGAAGATTTCGAAACAAATACCAGGGATGTGTTGGCCACTGAGTTACTGAGATTACTGTAAATTTTCACTCTCATCAAGTAATAAGTACATTTATTAAAAGGCATCAGTCAATCTAGTGAATAACGGTTTTAGTATCTTTGACTGCGATAAAGCTGCAACTTGAAGACACCTGAAAGCAAATTATTAAAGCTGCATTTATAATATTGCCTGAAAGCTATTAAAATGAAAAATGGCTGTTAAACATATAAACAACACTGAATTACACAACGAATGAAAGTCAAAATGAGAATGAAATGAATGTAGACAGCGTAAAGCAAGCAACACAAGTAAATTGTAACTTGAGCCCAAATTTATTCCAATATTTTACATATAAATGTCATAGAGCTCTATGAAAATATGACGCTGATTCGAAATTATGGTCATTCCGTTGGCATTCATTAAAAAGTTTTTCTTTACATCTGGTATACATTGATATGAACATAACCTTAAGAAAGACTGAATTTTTCTTCGGATTCGAAAAAGGCTTTTAGCCCCCCGAAAGCCTTAATCGAATTATTAAAAACATAACATTGATAACACTTTGTCAAAGCAATGTTCATACTATGTTCAGATCGTTCAAATAAAAATACTGATGCTAGCTTTGTCAATTTCAGTCAGTTATATTTCTAGAAATATTCCACTTTTCCAACGAAAGAAAAAGTCAACATAGGGTGAAAAGCTGTCCATGCACACAGGGGAACTTTTCTGAGACGTGCTTATTCCTCTTCCTCTTCCTCTTCTTCTTCAGCTTGTTCCTCTGCGGCTGGTTCAGGTTCAGGTTCAGGTTTCCTTATGGGTGCAGGTGATTTAGACTGCTTCTTCGGAGGTGCAGGCTCATCAGGATCGCTAAGATACTCATCATCATCTCCTTCGTACAGCTCTTTAATTGCAATGTCTTTGCCGTGTCGTACGGCACCAAAGCAAGTCATACCCTTCTGACTGTCGTAAACATTAGTTGCAGCTTGCTGGGTGAGGAAAGCCTGACCTTCTTGGTTTTCGTCATCTGCTCTGATATCGGCGCCATGGCGTACAGCTCCAGGACAGGTCATTCCCTTTTGTGAAGCATAAATGTTGGTGGCGGCCTGCTGTGTAAGGACACCGTGTCCTTCCTGGTTGCAATCATCAGCTCGAATATCTGCACCGTGACGAACAGCTCCAGGACAGGTCATTCCCTTTTGTGAAGCATATATGTGCGTGGCGGCCTGCTGTGTCAAAAGACCTTGGCCGTCTTGGTTAGCGTCATCAGCCCTGATATCTGCACCGTGACGTACTGCGCCTGGGCAAGTCATTCCTTTTTGAGAGGCGTAGATATGAGTGGCTGCCTGCTGTGTAAGAAGGCCTTGACCTTCTTTGTTGGCGTCATCAGCCCTTATGTCGGCACCATGGCGAACGGCGCCATATCCTGTCATACCAGCTTGTGAGGCATAGATGTTAGTTTTTGCTTGCTGTGTGAGAAGACCCTGGCTGGCACGGAGCTGCCTTTTTGTCCATCTTTTCTTTTTTCCTTCCCCCGTCATATCCTAATAAAACAAAAGAGATTTGAGAAAAAAAAAGTCAATGTGGTCTTAATTATTTTCTAAAGTAACACATGTAAGGAAGGGTGTAATGAGAAAAACACAAATATCTGACAGTTAATAAGTAGTGCATCTAGAGTCAATGTATAAATTAAACAGTCATGCAATAAAACAATGTTATCAACAAACGATATGAGAGAAGGGGGTCTGGTTAACAGAACAACAAATATCTAAATAAAAAGCGGGATATAAAAAGGGGCTTTGGTTTGACATATTTTATGACTAGATATTAACCACGTCGAAAGTTCATATCTGGAATGATAAGTCATGCTGTTGCATTTATTGAGTGAAACTGGTCATTCCGATTCCACGAGATAAAAAAGAGATTAATGAAGTAAATGTAGTAATAATCAAACACATATTTACAATGCTTAACACGTAGTTGACAAAATCAGATGTTACAGTTAGGTACAATGCAAGACTTACCCATTTATAGATCGTGGCTAAACCCTCCACATATCACCAAATGATCACACACGTCTAAAAGCGCATTTAACGGTAAGCAAGACCAAAAAAGCAAACTGCAACAAATTACTTTCACATAAAAACAAAACAAAACAAAAAAACATAAACCCCATATATATAACATCATAAAGAAGATGTTTATTTTAAGTTCAAAGCTTTAATACATATTGTGACAAATAAATAGTACAAAACATTTAAGAGCAATATTTTCAAAAATGTTC
Source organism: Solen grandis (assembly GCA_021229015.1). NCBI lineage: Eukaryota > Metazoa > Mollusca > Bivalvia > Adapedonta > Solenidae > Solen > Solen grandis. The sequence continues at coordinate 21,540,496 of CM037782.1, forward strand.
AATAATTTTTGAGTTTCTTGAAAATCAATGTAACTGTTATTTCGTAGCAAAAGTACAAAGACGGCATTTAAAATATTTCACATAGATATTGATCTGATGTTCTTTTTTTCAGACTTTGTCCTTTTCTGAGTTTTTAGTCGCAGCTTCGGCGGACCCAGTAGCATCACCATTATCATCGTCTTCTTCCCACAGCTCTTTAACTTTTATATCTGCAATATGCCGCGATGCTCCGAACGCCGTCATTCCAGCTTGCGATGCTCCTTTATTCGTCCCTGCTTGTAATCCGACTATACCTTGCCCAGCTCGAAGCTGAGCTTTCGTAAACTTTTTCCTTGGTTTATCTGATTTCATTTCACCTTGACTAGCCTGTAAAGCCAATATCAGAAATATCTATAAAGAAAAGTCAAGTAGCATATAATTGTTAGCTTTTTTCTGAGCATGAGTGCATCAAGCTGTTACTCATTCTCACGATCACATCGACTTTCACTTGTTATATCGTCACATAAACAAACCATGCTAACTTTATCACTTTAGCTGCTCTATGCCATCAATTTACTTCTGCCTCTCCAAATTCTAGATGCAAATTCGAAAAAAATGTCACTTTCAGCGGGGAAAAGAAGAAAATGAATAATGAACAATACGACGCATTTTGAAGTAAACCTTTTACTGTAATTTACAGCTGAAGAATCATATTACTCTGCTTCAGCTTCTTGTTCTGGTTCTGGGGCTGATTCAACTTTTTGACTTCTACGCGATACTGGCTTTACCTCCTCTTCATCATCAGTAGCAAAATCATCGTCATCGCCTTCTTCATAAAGCTCCTTAACGTGAATATCTTTACCATGACGCACGGCACCAAAGGGTGTCATACCGCATTGGTTGTCGTATATGTTAGTCGCAGCTTGCTGGGTGAGGAAAGCTTGACCATCTTGGTTTTCGTCATCTGCTCTGATATCGGCGCCATGACGTACAGCGCCTGGCGCGGTCATTCCCTTCTGAGAAGCATAGATATGGGTGGCAGCCTGCTGTGTTAGGAGACCATGTCCTTCTTGATTACAGTCATCAGCTCGGATATCTGCACCATGGCGTACTGCTCCCGGAGCGGTCATGCCCTTTTGGGAGGCGTAGATATGAGTAGCAGCCTGTTGTGTTAATAAACCCTGGCCATCTTTGTTGGCGTCATCAGCCCTGATATCAGCACCGTGGCGAACTGCACCGTACCCTCGCATACCGGCTTGCGAGGCATAGATATTGGTTTGGGCTTGTTGAGTAAGCATACCCTGAGTAGCACGAAGCTGCTTCTTCGTCCATCTTTTCTTCTTTTTCTCGCCGGTTTGCATTTCCTGTTGAAAATGGAACGAATTTGACAATGTTAATTCATTTGCATATAACCATGGTACGTTTAGATTTCTCAGACTTTCTTTTATTATTGCATCTAGAATTTGTTCTTTCTGAATACATTATGCATCTAATCGTATTAGTAGCACTTTTTACGCGATATTGTCCTACACAGACATATTACACTTTCCAATAGCTTAAAGCACACGGAAGCCGTACGAGTTTAAAAGAAAATCGAGTGATGCACATAAAACTGTTGACATGGATTAGTAATGCATACTTAAAATTCATACTGTGACAAATACTTCCGAAAGGAAAAATAAAATAAACAATGCAATAAATTAAACCTTACCTACATATTCACTCCGCTGAGCCAGCTATAATTTACAACTTGAAACACAGCAGCAGCTTTCATCGCAATGAAGATAAAGCTTAGTATCTGTACATCGATCATACAAAATCAGATCAATCGAAGAAAAATACACACAACACAATGCATCAAGTTAAATTTAGAATTTTTAAGCTTAAGCTTCGAAAGTAGCGGTGATTTTAAAAATTGTGTGTATTTTTATTCATAAAATAAAACGCGTTCTCTAAAAAAGAAAGAATACTAAACATAATTGAAAATAATAATTATTTGTAATTGTAATAATACAAAAAACATACATCAATAAAATATTACATAAAGTCTTTTGAAGCTGCGGAAAAATCGAAGCTAATGACGCCACAAGTAACAAGCACGAATTAACTGGAAAACAGAAACATTCTTATTAGTATTTAAAGCTACAAAATACATGATTAGAATCGTCCCAAAAAGTTTTCATCATTCAATTAGCATGTACATTCAGCATACATTAAATCATGTCCATATTAGTAACGTAAGACATAAGCTGTAACAAACCATTATTTGATTAATTACATATAAATTATCTGAAGTGTCGATAAGTATGACAATGTAGCACAAACATTTAATCAGAAACTTTCTTTTTATTTCGTTATTTCTTATTTGGAAGACAAAAACGATTATATGCTGTTTCTTATTCAGAGTCGCTCAGAGTCGCACAGATACATTCTTGTCAGTTTCACATTCTTTCACTCATCTTTCTTTGTCTGAAGCTTGTAAGTTTACCTTTCTATCTATCTCGATTTGCCCATTACTCATATTCAACGATGTATGTGTATTAAATTGATATGCGATGGTAAAAAAAGCGTAAAGTAAAAAGAAATTTATGAAACTACACTGCTTTAAAATCATAATATTCCGGAAAATATAAGAATACAAATACACTATTGAATATTAAGTGCACTTTATTTTCAAAAACAGTTACAATTTACGACAAATAAATGGATCCAGATCCTTTTTCCAAATCACGTGATCTAATTTTATTACATGATAAGAACGTTAATGAATAGTTACACCAATATTTGACCATAGCGAAAGAGGATTTAAAAGAAGCTGTATGCGGTAAACACCCCGAAGCAGGAAATTTAAAGAGGGCCAGGAATGCCTCTGACCAAACAAATGGTCGACAAATGCAAACTGAAATGTAGATTACATTGGCGACGATAAGCGTGAGAAAATGAAATCACAATTGCACATAACGTCCCGTATGCCTTTCCATTCCAAATGGCTCAAATGAAATGAAGTTATACGTATCCCTAAGTATGAAAATGAAACATTTCCGAAATGCTCCCTTTATGTTCCTCGTGGTATATTTAAATATGATGTTGCACAAAAATTGAAATCAACAGAATAAAGTCTCTTAAATCAAAAGAATATCGATTTTCATTTATCTCTAACTAATATATAGTGATCAAAGTATTATACACGAGTTCATTATCCAATGTTTAATAATAAATCCTAAAAACTAGCCAGATTCCGTGACTTTCTATTAAATACAGATTTTAAAACGCGCTGAACATGTAATTGTTCCATTTCATGGTCACAAAATCAAAATTTGTCTTTCTAATTCACTACCACACAAATCCGGTATCGTCATCATCCGCTGCTGGTTCTGGTTCGGGGGCCGGTTCTGGGTCTTCGCTTATTGTCTCCTCTTTGGGCTCCTCAGCTGCCTTCGGTTCTGGATCTTGACTTCGTGACATCATAGAGCGTTTCCTTACAGGCTGTGGCACAGGCTCATCCTCCTCGTCAGTCGGATATTCGTCAGAGTCAAATTCATCATAGAGAGGAACAATGCGAATATCTGCACCATGGCGAGTAGCGCCAAAGCCAGTCATACCCCTTTGAGATGCAAATTTGTTTGTTGCCATTTGCTGAGTGAGCATTGTCTTGCCTTGCTCGTCTTGATCGTCAGCCCTAATATCAGCTCCATGTCTAGTTGCGCCAAAGCCAGTCATGCCTTTCTGGGAAGCGTAAATATTGGTTTCAGCTTGTTGGGTAAGCATACCCTTTCCTTGTTCGTCTTGATCATCCGCTCTTATGTCTGCGCCATGACGAGTTGACCCAAAACCAGTCATGCCCTTCTGTGATGCATATACGTTTGTTGCAGATTGCTGGGTAAGTATTCCTTTTCCCTGTTCATCTAGGTCATCCGCCCTGATATCGGCACCATGGCGCGTTGAACCGAAACCTGTCATTCCTTTTTGAGACGCGTATATGTTAGTCTCAGATTGTTGTGTTAGCAAGCCTTTGCCTCTCTCATCTTGATCGTCGCAGGCAATATCTCTAGCATGCCTTACTGCCCCCATGGCTGTCATGCCTTTCTGGCTGTCAAATTGATTCGAACCATACTGCAGACCGATAGTTGCATTTCCCTCCTGACACACTTCATCACAAGCTATGTCTTTGGCATGTCTGACCGCTCCCATTGCCGTCATCCCTTTTTGGCTAGCAAATTGGTTTGATCCATACTGAAGGCCAATAGTTGCATTGCCTTCCAAACATACGTCATCACATTCAATGTCTTTTGCATGTCGAACGGCACCAATAGCTGTCATACCTTTCTGACTTGCAAATCTGTTAGTTGCAGCCATCTGACTTAACTCCTGCTGTCCTTCAGGCACGGAATCATCCGATCTGATATCTACGCCATGACGAACTGCTCCAAAGGACATTCCTTTCTGGGTAGCAAATCGATTTGTTGCGGCCTGCTGTGTCAGCTCCTCATTTCCTCTTGGGTCAAGATCATCAGCCCTTATGTCGGCACCATGGCGAACAGCTCCGAAGGATATACCTTTTTGGGTTGCGAAAAGGTTTGTGCCCGTCTGAAGCGTGAGCAAGCCATTGCCAGCTCTCAACTGCTTCTTAGAGAATTTTTGTTTCTGCTTTTCTGCTTCGTTGGTCATCTGTAAATAATGGAAATAATATATGGCATTAATAAATTGTTAGTTCCTATTATCTAACATGCATATATTCTATAAAACGAAATTCAGAATGCTAATGTTTCTACATAATATATAATATATGATATGCTGCCAAATTATTTGTATGTGCAGATAATATTAAGTTACATATACTAAATACTAAAGCAATGTGGTATATGTTGCCTATAATGAAACTCAATTCCATTGATGACTCATAAATTGCATGCTTCGTAACAAATTTGCAATTCATCACGTTTTATTTTTCGATTTTTTTTCTTTGGAAAGTTTCATGGGGAAAATTGAACATGTGATCTTAAGTTGAATACAGTATGAGCCCAGGAGAAACACAAAACTAAATAAAATATAGTGTCTTTACCAGTACAAGCTGAGAGGATTAGAAAGGGGAGGGTGATTTGCAGTCAAATATACATAGCATTTTAATTTGAACTGCAGTTGTTTTGGGTACAAACTTAAAATTTGACAATGTAGCACACTTAAATACTTACCGAAGTAAGTCGAAGTAAAGAAGTATATTAATCAAAATTCCGTGACGATTGTCGTAAATTTGTTTGGTGATTACTTATCCGGAAATATTTTACGAATGAAGCCACATATTCTTTGATGTAATCAGCAATAGTTCCTATGTGTCTTGTTTCTTCTTCCATTTTGGGACACTATTAACAAATACAGCGTTTGAAAACCAAGTCATTTTATTCGCAAAGCTTTTTTCAACAATTACTGTCACTGGATTTATTATTGATAAAATGTTAGAAAAAGAATAAAATAAAATCCTCTAAAATATGTAAACGCACATTAAGCAGTTATAACATTCCAAGTTTGTCCATTTAATTTCAAGGAAAATTGTAATCAAATGTACACATTACAGTGATCCTTCCAGAAAATAGTCTCAGGTGAATAAACGAAAACCCATTCATCCTTTAATTATTAACAACGAAACGACTTTATTTTCTTTATCCATTTACACGTTTTACAATGATAGAAGTAAGCATAGCATGTCTATTAAATGTAAATGTAAGTCATGATCAACACCACACGTATTGCACATCATATATGAAAATATTGCACATCTTGCCCGATAAAACAGCCATTAAGAAGTAACGTTATCCAATATAACCTATTTACAATAATAAATATCCTTCACGATCATTTATAAATAAATTGAAGGTTAACATAACAGATAAGTATCCCTCTATTTTACGCAGGGTTAAATGTTTACAAGTGTTTCTAATATCAGTATTTTGTTCAATCCTCCTCAGAGAAAAGCGAAATTCATAGAGTATCGAAATGAGGTTTGGTCCTTCTACCAAATCTCGCTACTTTTCTGTCCTGCTCTTTTCAGATACATCAAGATTTTAGACTGAAACAAGTTACATGTCTGATGTTCCTTGCGAAGGGTCAGCATATTCAAGATCATCATAATCATACAGGTCTTCATCATCAAACAGCTCCTTGACCTTGATGTCAGAAACATGACGGACGGCACCGAAACCGCCACGCATACCAGCTTGAGAATCGCCCTTGTTCCATCCGGACTGGTAGTTGATACTACGGTTACTTTCTTGTAAGAAATCGTCAGCTCGAATATCGGCTCCGTGACGAACAGATCCAGGCCCTCGCATACCCTTCTGAGAGGCAAATTTGTTTGTTCCCAAAGATTGGATCCTGTACAAATCCGCCCCTTTTGGTTTAAATTTATTGGTGCCAGACCCTGACTTGCCTCCAACTGATCATCTGCACGAATATCGGCACCGTGTCGGACTGAACCAAAACCACCACGCATACCCTTCTGTGATTCAAACTTATTTGTTCCAGCTTGGAGAATAACAAGACCCTGGCCTTCTTCGTTTGCGTCGTCAGCACGGATATCAGCTCCGTGACGAACAGAACCAAAGCCACCTCGCATACCTTTCTGTGACTCAAATTTATTGGTGCCGGCTTGAAGAATGACGATACCTTGACCATCTTCATTGGCGTCATCGGCTCGAATATCGGCGCAGTGACGCTGAGTGCCTATTCTCATACCTTTTTGAGAATCGTATTTGTTTGTGCCAGCTTGTAGAATGACGATTCCTTGACTCCCCTCATTAATATCATCAGCCCGTATGTCTGCACCGTGACGAACAGCTCCGGGTGCAGTCATTCCCTTCTGTGACGCGTACCGGTTGGTGCCAGACTGCAAAATCACAATGCCTTGACTTTCTTCCTTTGCATCATCAGCACGAATGTCAGCACCATGACGAACTGACCCAAAACCACCTCTCATGCCTTTCTGAGAATCAAACTTATTTGTTCCTGCTTGCAAGATTACTATGCCTTGGCTTTCTTCATTCGCATCATCAGCACGAATGTCAGCACCATGACGAACTGACCCAAAACCACCCCTCATGCCTTTCTGTGAATCAAATTTATTTGTTCCTGCTTGCAGGATAACAATGCCTTGACTTTCTTCTTGTGCATCATCAGCACGAATGTCAGCGCCATGACGTACTGCTCCAAAACCACCCCTCATGCCTTTTTGCGAGTCAAATTTATTTGTACCTGCTTGCAAGATAACTATGCCTTGACTTTCTTCCTTAGAATCATCAGCACGGATATCAGCACAATGACGCTGTGTTCCGATACGCATTCCCTTCTGTGTTTCGTACTTATTTGTTCCTGACTGTAGAATCACTTCAGCATTTCCTTCTTCATTTAGATCATCAGCTCTGATATCGGCGCCGTGTCTCACCGAACCAAAGGACATGCCCTTTTGCGAGGCGAATTTGTTAGTGCCATTTTGAAGAATAAGGATAGACTGGCCACCTTTAAGTTGTTTCCTTGTAAATTTCTTTTTACCCTTTCTTGCAGTTGGTGGTGCACCGCAAGTTGGGCCTTGGAATTTGTTTCTTTGTGCCTAAAAAGTAAAATGCTTCATTATTTCACAAATTTCGTAACAGTTTTCTATCACAATTATGATTTTATCAAACATATTTATATTTACCTGGATCATATCATTTATAATAATCAAATATTTAGTATTTACTTAAGAATCCAATGTTTTTTAAATATAGATATATGTGTTAATAAAATATACAAGTACTCCTTAATAACAATAACAAAAAAGCAAAATGTTCAATGCACAATTCAAACATAACAACATGTTAATAGCAAATACAAACACTTTTCCGCTAAACAGTCTTCTCTATCAAAATGTTATTGAAGCTTGATAAGATATTCAACATTTACCTTCTGGTTGAATAGCTCTAGATATTTTCGGGTCGGTATAAATCGTCACGCTTAGAAACTCATTTTTTTTTCGAAAGTGTATAAAAACTGGGTTGTTAAAATAGGAAAGAAGTGATAAATACAAATTTCTATATTGTATAACATGTTCTTTATTCAAAATATAAATAACAATGCAGTCTATTTTCTATCAATATAAGGCACAACAAGATATTAAAAAAAGCAGTGTGAATCCATGATGGAATCGTTAATATGACAAAACGACAGAAGCCATAGATGTCGAATTCACTCTTATTATCAGTTTTTGAATGGCAATACTGCTTTATCATCAAAGACAAATCAGATTATCTAGTAAGAATTTAGTTTTGTCTGGTTTGAATTCAAATGTGAGGCTTTTCAAAGGAACATGTAAAATTGGAAATGTTAATAAATTGGTTCTTTTATAAAGAGGATATGTCTAAAATAATAAATTGTATACAGGAGCACACGAATGAACTCGCGGCATCATGTCCTTGCAAGAAGACCATGTCAGTCACAGTTTGGCACTAGCTACCTTTATACACAAATGTGAATTTTAATGTGTTTGTAGTATTCAAATGACGAATGTGTATATAGTCGAATCTACTGTTTGATTAAAGCAGCTAAAAGTCCATATACGAATCTTCAATATTTGGAATCCTCATATCTGCTGGGTGTCTCTGGGCTCCAAACATCATTCCCGACTGGCTCGCCCCTCTGTTACTCCCTGCCTGTAAACCGATATAGCCTTGCCCATCTAATGACATCTCATCAGAACGAATGTCAGCAACGTGTCTTGCAGCACCAAAACTCATACCAGCCTGTGAAGCGCCCTTATTGTAACCTGCCTGACCTCCAATAATACCGTGACCGGTTCGATCGGCTTCCATTACTCGGTTATCAGAAACCTGTCGGGGTGCCCCATATGACATTCCGGCCTGGGAGGCACCTTTGTTAATCCGGCCTGACCTCCAATAATACCCTGTCCAGCTCTGTCGAATTATCAGAGATATGACGTACAGCACCGAAAGACATGCCGGCCTGGGAGGCACCTTTGTTATATCCGGCCTGACCTCCAATAATACCCTGTCCAGCTCTGTCGAATTCTGCCCCTTGAACATCGGATATATGACGTACAGCGCCGAAAGACATGCCAGACTGGGATGCACCTTTGTTATAACCTGCTTGTCCTCCAATTATGCCATGACTTGCTCTATCAGATTCAACTGATTTGACATCTGCAACGTGACGAGTGGCACCAAATGACATTCCAGACTGCGATGCACCCTTATTGTATCCAGCCTGACCCCCAACAATGCCCTGGGAGTCGCGGCTCATTTCGTTTGTTTTGATGTCCGCAATATGTCTAGTGCCACCAATTGTCATACCTGCCTGACTTGCACCTTTGTTAAACCCGGCTTGTCCACCAATTATACCCTGGCTGGATCTGTCGAAGTTATCTACTTTGATATCAGCAATATGTCGTGTAGCGCCCATACTCATGCCTGATTGAGATGCGAGCTTATTTGTACCAGCTTGCAGACCGATTATGGATTTTCCTGCATTTAATTGAGCGTCTGTAAAATGTCGGATATTTTTCGTCGTGGGTCTCGGGCCAGCTGTAGGGCCATGGAATTGATGCCGTTGAGCCTGTAATTGAAAAAGAAGAAAATGTATAACATATACATAATCATCAACAGAAATTACATGAAACTTAAATAAGATATTACTTAATTCAATAAAGTATTTATAAACAAAGTTGTTGGCGAATTTAAGAAGTGTTTGGCTACAACGTTTTTGTACAGATTTTAAAGTGTTGTTATTTCTACTGTTACCTTTATTAGGTTTTTCGACAATTTGACCATAGTCATGTTTTTTTTGTTGTTTTTTTTCTATTTACTTCGATCGATTTGTGAAGATATTTGAATCATCAGTCAAATTGCCGAATTTACATTACAGTCTTACCTTGCGTGACAAATGTCTGCATCGGAGAGAAAATAATCACTGATCGAGGCAGATAGGAGAGAAAAATAGCATCTACATTTTATTGATACACCCGTGTACATATACACACTATGACAATACAATAAAGCAAAATGTTATTTTCCAAAGCACAACACATTTAAGTTTATAATTAAGATCATTTAATTTCTTTCTGAAACACTGGTCCGTAGCTGGATGTTTGTGGAATTACTTCAATGTATAAAATTGATCCTTTTCTTATCAAAACCAATATTCTATTGATACCCTTCATACTGTCTAAAGTCATCATATTCATCATCGTCAATACATTCAATTTCATCACACAGTTCCGTTACTTTAATGTCTGAAATGTGCCTTTGAGCACCGAATCCCGTCATTCCTTTCTGAGATGCAAATTTGTTGGTGCCAGACTGTAGGCTAAGCGTTGCCATGCCATCAGCACTCACGTCATCAGCTTTGATATCAGCAACGTGCCTCACTGCCCCAAACCCTTTCATTCCCTTCTGAGATGCAAACTGGTTAGTGCCCATCTGAAGAGCAATAATGGCTTTGCCTTCGTCACTGATCTCAGCAGATTTGATATCTGAAATGTGCCGAACAGCACCAAACCCTCGACTTCCTGCTTGGGAAGCATACTTGTTTGTGGCCGCTTGTTGTGTGAGTATCCCTTGACCTTCCTGAGCTGCATCGTCGCATCGAATATCAGAAATATGTCGAACAGAGCCAAAACTCATTCCACTTTGACTTGCAAATCTATTTGTTCCTGATTGAAGCCCTATCATAGTCTGCCCAGCTCGAAGCTGAGATCTTGTAAAAAGTCGTCTCTTCATTTGTCTTGGTTTTGGACCGCACACCGGACCTTGAAACTTATTTCGCTGTGCCTGTAAGGTATTGTTAATGTATTCTTCTAATTTATCACTAAGTTTTTTGGGCAAAGTTAATCCTACAGATTTAATTAAAGTATTCACTTATATAGAAATTAATCATTTGAAAAAAAATGAAACCATTATATCAAAATAATGTCATACATCCG